>CM045760.1:204925663-206125663 GCA_025200525.1 Camellia lanceoleosa
AGATATTCGAACGGTACCAATCCCCATGACTGGAGACAATATACCATTGGCATTGCTGATGAAGGTTTGTGGACATTTAGAGGAAAAATGACTAAATCGGTATCGATCACAAGTCATATAATTCGTTGCACCTGAGTCAATGATCCAGTCACTATTGCTAGTAAGTGACATACCTGAGTGGGAATTAAAGCCCAAGGCAGTAGTGAGATTTCCCTTCGGTTGAGAGGTGGTCTGAGATGCCTTCTTGCCCTTAGGATGCCAATCTGGATAGTCATGAAGTTTGAAACAAGTTTCTATGATATGTCCAGTTCCATTACAGTGAGTGCACTTCAGGTCTTTCTTGGAAGTAGAAGTTGTTCTAGTCACCATGACAGCCCCTTCTCCAATCTTGTCTCCAAACATAGCACCCTGACGATTAGCTTCCGCACAAACAGTTGCATAAACTGTATGTAGGTTGGGGAGTGGTTTGGTACTAAGAATACGTCCACGAACTCCATCAAGTTGAGAATCAAGGCCAGCCAAAAATATATACACACGTTGAGAATTAACCTTTGTGGTATATGTTAAAATATCATTGGCGCACTCCATGATACATTCATTAATAGCATCAAGTTCCTACCATGTCCTCAGTAATTTCCCAAAATAAGAGATGATGGAACCCCCATTTTGACGTATAGAAATTACCTCACAGTGGAGTTGATAGGCCTTGGACGCATCTTGCTCGAGCTATTATTACAGTATGTTTAAGTTTTATATTTTGATAATTTTTATAAAAAAAAAAACTAGAATATTATTCTATGAAATTGAATAGAATAAATCATTAAATATATGATAGAATTATGTAATATGATATATATCATTTTTTGATTTATTATACATCTAATGATGTAGACTCCAATTCTATTACCATATCATTTTGGGTTAATTTATGAGTCTTTAACATTTCTTTCGAATTTATAAAAAATAATAATAATAAAATTATGGTGTGTAACTTTTCTCAACAGATAAATATAAAACAAATACTAAGATAATTCTCTTATCTATGAAAAAAACTACTAAAATAATTCACTGAATTAATAAAGAATCAGAAGAAACTACATATATATATATATATACAAATGACTATTTTTATTAAGGAAAAATTGGTCTAACATCCCTCTCTAACTTTTAGTAATGGGACAGGTCCACAATAATTTTTTTTTTTTAGTCTAAGCTCCCTCATCCACACCCATATATAACACCTACTCTCTCATTCTCTTTCCTCTCTCTTTTCGCACCAAACAACCCCTCTCTCTCTCTCTCTCTCTCTCTCTCTCTCCTCTTTAACAGAAACAACCATTCTGATCCTACCAGCAAGAGATTCAACCACTGCAGCCTCAACAACGAGGTCGTGAAAACATGGACTTGAATTTTCTTACAAGAGAAAATTTCCCAAGTTGTAGTTCTTTGAAATTAAGGGACGCAAGGAGATAGAGTCATTCTTTGGATCAAGCTTTGAGGATTTTGGCGTTGCATCTCACAGTGTTAAGAAGAAGACGATTCTGTCAATGAAATTCACTTATCATACAAATAATGCTCTTTATATATGCCAACTGTGCTTTGTATTTGTATGCTTGCTTGTTGGGATTTGTGGATTGTTTTATAAAGGACATCCTGAATAAAAGTCATGAAACAAATTGTATTAAAGAGTAGAAAGTAGAATACAAGAGTAAGAAAGAGCTAACTAGAGAAGACAGTATTCAAAAGATAAGAAATTACAACAAATAAATTTGTCAAAACTCTCTCTCTCTCTCTCTCTCTCTCTCTCTCTCTCTCTCCTTGCACATTCCATCTCTATTTTCATATTACTGTACAAAATTCTTCACCCTCCATGTCTAAAGATCAAGTACACCAACAAAATTTACCAGGAGATGTGAACCAAACGGTTACCAAACGACTGCGAAGAGTGTTGAACACCAATTGAAATTTCTCTGATTTGAATTCAGAAAAATTCTCTGCTTGTAATTTTTCTGGTTTGAACACCAATTTTCTCTAGTTTCAAAAGTAACAATTTTCTCTGGTTTGAAGCTAGATAAATTCTCTGCACGTAATTTTTCTAAATCGAAATTTCTCTAAAAAAAATGTTAAGGGACCTTAGCCATTATAACAATATATTTTTAGTATTATCATCTTACGATGTTTGGTTCATTTTTTAGAACTTGTTTTTTGAATTTTGTTTTGAAAAATTAGTAACTAGTTTGAGGTAATTTCTCTTTGTAATGCTGAGATTCTTTCTCTAGGAAGAAATTCCCAGAATTTCTTGGGAAGTCCAGAATTTCTCTAGAGAGTAGGAAGTCCAAAGAAATTCCTGGAGAGAATTTCTCTGGGTCTAGAGAAATTTCCAAAATTTCTCTGGGAAGTCCAAAAAAATTCTCTGGATCAATAGTGAGGGATCTTAAACATTATGAAAATATTGGATATCCTTTATGTTATAAAATCTTAATACCAAAGACCCTAAAAAAATCTCCTTTTATTAATAAGTAAATTAACAATTTTTAATGATATGAAAAATATTTTTTAATTAACCATTTTGTTAATAAATAAATCATTAAGTCAATTAACAGTTTTTAATGATATGAGAAATATTTTCTAATAAACAATTTTGATAATTTATTATTAAATAAGAGAATAGTTTTTTTTTTTCCCTGAGTATTGTGTTGAATTAAAATTTATAATTGATACTGATGGGCACCCAAAAAAGCCTAACCCACGGCTTAGGGCCCAACTCAAGGCCTGGGTATTAAAGCCCAGTAACCTTGAAAAGTCAATGTTGGACCAAGACCAACAGCATTCGAACAGAGGTAAGAAATTAGCCACATAAGCAGACAAAGATTCTGCAAACTAATTGCACCCACATATCAGCCATTTAATGAGGCTCTCGTAGCATTAAATGTGGCAAGCTCTTCACGCCGAAAGAAACAAACTCACCATGAATGATGTGAGCTAAACAATAGACTTTCGGCCAACAAGACAGTCTGGAACGGACAAGGAAATAATGAGCAAATGATATAAGGAAGCTTTTGAGATACGTAAAAGGTTAAGTTTTTCGATCCCTCGCCTCTCTCTCTCTCTCTCTATGATCAATCTGCCCTAACCTAACTTGATCGTTGGAGTGTCCGTCGGGGGATTACCTCCTCCCTTGGACCTTTTTGCAGGCTCGCTTTGAGGACATCGAGGCCGGCAGACCCGTTGAAAGCGTTGATCAACCCGACCCATCCACCGTTGAAGTTACAGCATCATTAGTTGGCGCCGTCTATAGGAAAGTCGTCTCTGGTCGATAATTGTGTTCATTGTCACCAGGGGGAACTCCGTTATCACTTGTCTCCTTTGTCAGAGTGGATGGTCACGATCAGGTCCATAGCTTCACAACACAATGCTAGTAACCCTGAAGCTGAGTCCTCCAACCCAAATAACCCATCCCCATACTTCGCAGAACTCACTAACAGTATCAACCGGTTGACCGAACAAAACCAAGCCTTAATCAACGCACTGCTCCAGCGTGACTTACCTATCCCTCCTCCATCACCACAAGTAATCCCCCCCAAATCCGGAACAAATCCACAATCATCATCAGCTCCCACCATATGTGTTCCCGCCTTTTATCCCGCTGCCTCAATTGTCAAATCTTAACGAGCCACTCGTTCTTCCTCCAGGCTCGTAGTTCCGTCAAGAGAGACCACCGCTTTTTCATAACCACCTCCCACCACATTACATTGACACCCATGAGGGTGAGGCTAGCAGTGTTCAACCTCTGATCCCTACTTGTGGGGATAATTCCCCAGTTTATGACAAAGAACTGCAGGCAATGAAGCTTCAGCTGCAGGGGTTCATGTAGAACATGCAACAAAAAACCTCTTCTACATCAACTCTCCTTTTACTACATCCATCTGAGATAAAACTCTCGCTCCCAAGTTCAAAATGCCATCAATCGACACATTCGATGGTACCACCGATCCGGTCAACCACGTGGAAGTATATCAGACACTCATCGTTCTCTATGCCTTTCTTGACAAAATCATGTGTCGCGTCTTCCCTATTACGTTAAAGGGGTCGGCACACCACTAGTTTAGCCAACTTTCCCCGAACTCTGTCACTTCCTTTCGCCAGCTCAACATATCCTTTTTGAGCCATTTCATTGGTGCTCAACGACAGCGACATCCAGCGACCCGACTGCTAAACATCCGACAGACGGAAAGGAAGTCACTATACATTTTGTCACCCGTTTCAATACCGAGGCCTTACAAGTGGAGGAAAATGATAACAATGTCATTCTCACAGCCTTTATGACCAGCTTGCCCCCATCAGATTTAGTCGTCTCCCTTTCCAAAAACTCCCCGTCTGCCATGGCCGCCCTTCTCGCCAAAGTCCAAAAATACATGAATGCCGAAGATTCCTTGGTAACCAGCTAAGACTCTATATCCAAAACCCCACCCTCCAAGGACAAAAGAAAAGAACCAGAGCCTAGGCCCTCGCAATATACACACTAACCCCCTGAGCATACAGACCGACCTGAGCGGTCAGACCGATCGGCTCCTATCTGTCCATTGGGTCAGTTTGAATGGTACACCTCTCTCAATTCAACTATAGAGCAAGTTTTGAACCAACTTCAACAAGGCAATAACCTGAAATGGCCTCAACCATCAAGATCTTCCTCCAACCGGCGAGATCAATCCAAGTATTGCTGTTTCCATTAAGACCACGGCCATAACACTGAGAAATGTATCAACCTTAAAGACCAAGTCGAGGATTTGATCCGCCAAGGATGTCTCAGCCGATTCATGGCAGCCCGTCTCCCACAAAGGCCTAGGACTGACCCTCCAAGGCACAACCGCCGGCACACTCTTCCCAGGCAACCTGCACAACCTAGATGGAATGATGACCAGACTTAACAACAACTTCGAGCACAAGGTGATCCTCCCCTCCCCCCTGTAGGAAAAATCAGGGTCATTGTCATCTCAGTCAGCACAGTGAGTTGAGCTTAGAAAAATCAGACAAGGCTCTAATAAGGAAGTCACAACGATGGACCGACCCTACAAGCAACCCAAGCGTCTGAGCCGATCACCTTTACAGAAATAGATTGCACAGGCATTCGTTATCCTCATGACGATCCTTTGGTCATCTTTGTTATTTTGTCAAAGTCAGGAGAGTTCTTGTCAATAATGGCAACTCCTTAGACATCATCTTCCTCAACACCTACCGCTAACTTAAGGTAGGAGAAAAAAAATTGTCACCCTTACAGACCCCTTTAGTTGGCTTCACAGGAGACCAAGTGACGTCCTTAGGCTCCATCGACCTTCCAATCACCATAGGGGAGTATCCACGATAGTCTACCAAACTCCTCACTTTCCCGTTGTCGACTGTCCTTCCGCATACAATATCATACTCGGACGAACGGCTTTCAATGCCCTACAAGCCATAACATCCACATACCATTTGGCCATGAAATTTCCTACTGATCAGGGGGTCGGCACTGTGAGGGGTGAATAGATGGTGGCTAGAGAATGCTATGTCGCCTCCTTAAAGATGTCAAGATGAAGGAGGCTATGATCATTGAAGGCCTTGATGTTAGAGACGAAGAGGAGCTAGTTAGAGGGGAATTAGTGGACGAACTCATTAAAGTGCCCATTAATCCCGCTGATTCAACAAAGATGGCCAAAATTGGCAGCCATCTATCCTCTCAGGCCAAGGCCAAGCTCACGGCTTTCCTAGCCAAGCACAATGATGTTTTTACTTGGACTCATTCGAACATGCCAAGCATCGACCCTTCTTTTATTACTCATCGCCTCAGTATTGAGCCCCAGTTCTGACCATTCCGCCAAAAGCAGCGCATTTTTCATTCGGAATGCAATAACCTCATCGCCACTGAGGTGGATAAGCTATTGAAGGCCCAATTCATCTGAAACATGGACTATCCCATATGGTTATCTAATGTGGTCTTGATCTGCAAAAATAATGGCAAATGGCGACTGTGCATCGACTACTCCGACCTCAACTGAGCTTGCCCCCAAGATAGCTACCCACTTCCCAAGATAGATCTATTGGTCGACGCAATTGTGGGACATCAGATGCTTAGCTTCATGGACGCTTGCTCAGGCTATAACCAGATCTTAATGCATACAGCTGACTAGGAACACACCTCCTTCATTACAGACAGAGGAACCTATCATTACCGTGTGATGTCATTCGGTTTGAAGAATATGGGAGCCACTTACTAACGTCTGGTTAATGTTGTTGTCAAACGCTAGATAGGTCAGAACATGGAAGTCTACGTCGATGACTTGCTCGTCAAAAGAAGACTCTCCTCTGATCACCTAACAGACCTGCGAGAGACCTTCCAAACCCTACACAAGTACAAGATGAAACTGAACCTAGAGAAGTGCGCATTCAACATTGGATCCGGTAAGTTTTTGGGTTTCATGGTCAACCATAGAGGCATTGAGGCCAACCCAAAAAAGATCAAGGCCCTAATAGAAATGTAATCTCCCAGAACAGTGAAGGAGGTTCAGCAGCTCACAGGCAGAGTAGCCACCCTCAATCGTTTCATATCAAGGGCCATCGACAAGTGTCTTCCATTCTTTAAAGTGCTTAAAACCTCTTTAGACTAGAATATTGAGTCCGAGAAGGCATTCCAACAACTAAAATAGTGCGTGGCAAATCCTCCTCTCATCTCTCAAGCACTTCCAGGGGAGACCCTCTTTCTTTATTTAGCTGTCTCCCACTCTGCAGTCAATACGGCCCTTGTCAAAGAGGATGACTCAGTCTAACGCCCGGTTTATTATATCAGCCGCGCACTTCGAGGGGCAGAACAAAATTATCCCTTATTAGAAAAGATGGTCCTAGCTCTAGTCATCACCTCCAGACACCTTCGATCTTACTTTTAAGACCACTCTATAGTGGTTCTCACTGACCAACCTTTGAAAAAAATCATGCAACAGCCAGAGTTATCGAGCAGGCTCATGCAATGGTCTATCGAATTAAGCCAGTACGAAATCTCTTACTGACCCCGAACAATTATCAAAGGCCAGGCTGTCACAGATTTTATCTTGGAGTTCACCAATCTCGCCATAAACACACCCCCTCCGCCAACACACGTTACTCTTAATACAGAAGACCCCCACTCCTGGACTCTTAGTATTGACGGTTTATCCTGCAAAAAGGGTAGTGGAGCAGGTATAATCCTCACCACCCTAGAGGGTGAATACTTCAAATGTGTACTTCGATTCCTGTTTGTAGCAAATAACAACAAGGCCGAATATGAGGCCCTAATAGCAGGTCTTCGACTGGCTAAAGACATTGGGGTCGAGGGTCGACCATCTCCGAGTATTTAGCGATTCTAGCTTGGTTGTCGAACAGATAAGAAGCGAGTTTGATACCAAAGAGGAAGCCATTCGATCATATAGGGACATCACTCTTCCCCTCACCCGCCTCTTCAATAGCTTTCACATCAAGTATGT
Source organism: Camellia lanceoleosa (assembly GCA_025200525.1). Classification (NCBI taxonomy): domain Eukaryota; kingdom Viridiplantae; phylum Streptophyta; class Magnoliopsida; order Ericales; family Theaceae; genus Camellia; species Camellia lanceoleosa. Next base: position 204,933,157 of record CM045760.1, read on the forward strand.
CCCCAGGTCAGAGAACTCCCAAACAGATAAAATGGCATAATTAGCCTCAGCCAATCAATTAGACCTCAGCCACAGTGTCCGGATTGAATACCTGACCCATCCAGCAGTTTCACCAGACCCACAAGCAATCTATCTACTCCAAGACGAGCCTATCCCATAGGCCCAGGACATTATCACATTTTTAGAACAGGAAGTCCTACTAGAATATAGGTAGGAGGCTGCCAAGGTCAGGGCTCGGTCATCAAATTATGTCCTTGTCAACAGCATCTTATATAAGAGGGGATGCTCACGGTCATATCTCAGATGCCTCAATAATGACCAAGCCACCTACGTAATGAGCAAAATACATGAAGGAGTTTGCAACAACTATTCTGCAGGATGGTCTTTAGCTCACAAAATCCTTCGCACAGGTTACTTTTGGCCCACGCTTAGCCAAGACGCCATCAAATTTGTACTTAAATGTAACAAATGTCAGCGTTTCACCAACATCCCTCACGCACCTCCAGCAGAGCTGATCACACTCAACAGCTGTAAACACCCCATTTTTTACAGCCTTTACAACTTGGATACCATCTCATGTACACCAGATGATGAGTTTATATGCTCGTCAAGTGCTTGAAGTCCTCAGCAGAATGCCACAACTTTGAGCCTTTCAAACCCTACACCTTTGTTGCCTTATTCTTGGACCAAGCCCTTGGTTCTTCGTTTGTCATCGGCTCATTGCCCCGGGCACCCCTTTCCTCTGGTTTACACACTTTCGACCATCACTTTTGGGTCAGGCCACCGCTTTTTGCAGATATTTTAGTGGCGGTGTGCTTGTTTGCACAAATGCATGCATTTGCACCCACGTATAGGGCTGGATGTTGATGGGTCGTTTCGCACACCAAAAATAAACACTAAACTATACCAAATTCTTTTAGAATAATGGTAAGTCCAGGTATCGATCCACAAGAACAATTGTGAAATTAAACTTATTAATTGCTAAATTCCTATATTAATTTTGATTAAAAAGATTGATTATTCATGACCTAATTTAATAACAAATAAAATAAATGAAGTGATTAAACTAGCACTTATAAATAAAATTGGATTTACTGATTTAGGAAAAAATCTAGGGCAATGAGTTCATTACTAGTTACGCAAATAGGGTTTCAAATTGAATTCGATTATATTACGGTTCGAATGGAATAATGCTTCGCAACTACAAGTTCAAAGCATTTAACAAGAAAATCATTATATTCAATGTACGAGCACGAACCATCTTAAGTAGTATGAATCGTTCAGTCTAAACTAGGGTAGCAACACGACTCGTCCCTTGTAGTATGGTTCGTCTCATACCTTGAATGTGAAAGAATAAAAAAACTACTGTATGGAAAACATTCAACAATCACAGAAAACCGAATACTTGAAGAAATAATGGAAAGTAAATAAATGAAACTTCTAAAACTCCATACAATTGTTCAAACCTTTACATAATTAAAAATCAAAAAGAAAACCTAACTACATAGCTAGGGTTTCATCAAAACCCTAGAAAAGAATAACCTAGCCACTCGTGGATGAATGGGAAGAAGAAGAGGATGAAGAAGAAGCCCCCATGGAAGTCTCCTTGAAGCTTTTGGAAAATATCACCTCTTGAAAAACCTAGCCTCTCTTTCCTTGGAAATCAATTTCAGAACCCTAATCCAGCCTCCTTCTTGCCTATTTATACTTCTGCTACCTTTCAAACAGGTTTAAAACATCAGGCCCGTTTTCCAAGAAAAGTCAACGAACGTGCAGACAAAGTCAACGCACATGCAGGAAGCTGTTTTCTCTCCAAATTCTGTCTTTTTGCCCATTTTATGCTCCGACTATGTACAACCTAATTGACATTAAACACACATATAATATACAGCTTGACAAGCAAGTAAAGTTAAGAGATCCTAATTAACGGCCTCAATGTTGTACAATTCAACCTTAATCACATCCCCCAACTTACAACTTGCTAGTCCTCAAGCAAGTAATAAAAATTAAATTAAATTAAACAAAATCTAGCTATTTCCTCTTTCGCGGGAAAATGATTGCATTTAGTATATGCAACAAGCCTTTAAACCACAAAGTTACCCCAAGTGGACGAGTAAAGTCTCGTGAGGGTTTCCAGAAATGATACCCACAAACATTAACATATTCATAAATGCTCAACAACAATTAACCACACTACTCCATATAACAATCAACTTATGTTCCACTACAGTGTGATATTAAGACATAATGAGTCATTAAAGGCACAATGGACAAGCATGAATAAATCTATTGAGTCGAAACCACAATTCAATTAATACAAAAGTAAAGTCCCCTATACTTGTGCATGCTAGTAGACAAATCATTAGTACCCTCGATGTAAAGTACAATCTCCATATTAGTTAATTATCCACTATAATAGCCCAGTGTAACTCATAATAACACCCAACATATACAGAAAAATTAAACTGTTGCAACTAATGTTCTCAAAAAAAAAATTTATTTTTATTTTTTTTATTTTAGATGACTGTGCGATGTCTTGATCCATTAAGCTTTCTAATCAACCCATGTAACAAGCATTGGGCCAATGACTCACAAACCAGAAGGTTTTAGGGCACTAGGTGTAAAGACACCCCTACGGGCTTAATAACTTGAGTTGAAAAGGCTACGAATCCAAACAAGTCATTCTCCTTATTTTTCCTTAACTGTGTAATGTCTAAGTCCCTTAAGCTTTCTAATTAACCCATGTAGCAAGTATTGGGCCAATGACTCCCAAATCAAACGGTTTTAGGGCACTAAGTGTAGAGACATCCCTACGGGCCTAATAACTCAAGTTAAAAATGGTACGAACCCAAACAAGTCAAGTGTTCTTTTTTTTTTTTAAGAATCTTGGCTCCTCATTTATTCTTTTTTGCAACTCTAGCCATTATCAATGATGTACACCGGGGATTATAATAAAGAGGTCACTGCTATGATAGTGTGTTCATGTGAATTAAGGCATACTCATGACAAGTGTACTAATACCACAAACACAAACAACTCTTCTAGTGCAAACATCACATGCAAGTATCTACCCAATAAACCCTTTTCATACAAGTCTACTATGCTCCCCAACTAATATATGCAAATATCATCACCCTACTAGCAACAAGTTACATCAAGTGAAGTAATGCAATCAAGTGAAACAGGTATAAGCATGAATTATGAGCCAAATAGAAATGCACAAAAGAAAATACAACCCTCATTTCCCAACTTGAATATGACATTGTCCTCAATGGAAGAGTAAAGAGAAATGGGAGAATATTACCAGAGATTGTAGGTGCACATCCAGGTAGGCATATAGTAACACACACACACACACTTCACACTTTCTTTTCTTTCTTTTTTTAACGAAAAGAAGAAATAACTAAAAATAAAAAAAATAAAAATAAAAAAGACAAAGCAATATATAGGCTGGTACTACGGAGAATCCAGTGGTGGTGGTGGCGGAAAATGCTGGGCAAATAAGGCGTGCATCAAAGATCGCGTCTCAAAGGCTTGATCCTGAACCCATTGGTCGAGCTAATCAAAACACTGCTGGCTCGACTCTCGATATGTATAAAAGTCAATTTGCAGTGATACAACTGACTGCTGAATGTCGAGCTGACGGGTGTGTAACTAGTCGAAGGTCGCCTGAGAATAGTCTCGATGCGCCTGAAAATCCGTGCGTAACCCCATGAGACTCTAGTGCTGATCATAAAAAGTACTGTGGACCTAATCCACAGAGTGCTGAAGCTGTAAGTACTCCTCGCGAGTCATGTAGAATGGGTCCCCTTGGGGAGGCACAGAGAAGGCAAGATGAGGTTGTTGGTCGTGAATAGGGTCCTGGGCCTCATCAACCGAGGCGCCAACCTCGTCAACCGGATGCGAGATATGCTATGCTGCCATTCCCGCTACCTAAAAATCGGATAAGCTCTATCAATCTCCTCAGTTGAATCAATGGGGAGGCCGTTCAACTCGAAAACAAGTGTGAGCAAGTTGGCAAATGGCAGTGGCCAGGCCAGGTTCTGCATAGGTTGAGGCCGAACTGTCTCCCATAGAAATTTCCACATATGCATCCAAATGATGTGCGTAAGCAGGACTTGATAGCCATGCTGATAACCGTGTAAGACTCGAACAAACTCCAAGCGGCGTTCAGTTTTCATTCTCCTTCGTAAGAGCGCAATGTACTAATGTGCATGTCTTCCAACCCCACGTCTTTCTCCCTTTTATTTAAACTGCTTATGATGGTTAATTTAGGGACATCATGTTTTGATTAGCATATTTCATGTTTGCATTCACTTGTATTGCATGCACCGAGGCTCAGTTCATCATTCTAACTGCATTTTTAGTTTAACACTTCTTTGAATACGTGCTTAGACTGCATGCTATTTCATTGATCCATATGCCATATTAGTAGTCGAGCCTAGTAATTGCATGTGTTGCATTAGTCATATCGCATAGTTAGAAATCATGCTTTTTTCTAACTCATACTTATTTTGACTTGGACTACTAGGTGAGCCTTTACTCGCTTTAGTATATTGCATGAGTGTCAATGTTGCCATATCTAGCATGCTTGCCATGAGGCTAATTGCTTATATGATAGACTGCTTGAATGCCTGTGGATGAAGGCTTGAATTGGAATGATTTGAGTAACGTTTATATGCGATCACTTTTTCAAGTGTTACATATTTCAAAACAATTTTCAAAAACAAGCATGAATAAAGTATTCCAATTCTTGCAAAGTTAGTCTATACTTGTGTGTGCGCATCATATAGTAAAGTTAGCCTAATAAACCAAAACAAAAGCATATAATGTAAATGAAATTCATATCATGATTAGCAGAGGCCGATCTTTAATCGGGCGAGCGAGGGTGCTCAAATTCATTCATAACCTTCCCCTCTCATACCTAAGTTCCCGAGCCAAGACAATCTTGGTGATGACGGACACGTGGCCTTTGGCATGAGTCTTGGGTTTCCTAAATTTTCCCAAAATATTTAGGCGGCGACTCTATATCTGGCAAAGCAGTCCATTTTTGGCAATTTGATTCAAAATCAATTTTCCAAAAGATTTGCCAGATTTGGACTCTTTGGTGTTTATCTATTTCACATTGCACTTGTGGAATCAGATTCAGAACCACGGGAGTCCGATACTGTAGGGCTTATTTCACCTTCCAAAAGAGGGTGCGGAAAAGTCAAACTACAATTTCTGGCGACTCTGCTGAGGATTTAGAGAACTTGACCTGAAATTCATGATATGAAATTTTATTTACACTTACATGTTTCTTTGCATTGCATTTGCATTGGTGCGTTTAAGTCACTGTGTTTGCCATCTACTATTCCTGGACGGTTTACCGGAGGCTTGCTTGAAAAGTTTGCCAAAAGGCTGACCGGTCACGGGCTCTGCCATGATAGGAACACAACCCTTGGATCTGGACTACCGCTGCACCGTTTGATCCTCCTTTCATTTCTCAGTGTCAAGTGCGAGAGGTCTATTAGGTAGTCTTACTGAGGCACCCTTTTTGACCATTTGGCCTAGTTGTATATCGAAAGCCACAGAGACTATTCCAAACTAAGAAAAGATGCTTACCCGAATATATGATTGCGTGAAACCGCTTTGTTTTAATAGTGAACCCTAGTTCCTGGCAAAACTAGGACAGGGTAACCCTACCCCTTCATAGGGATGTTTTAGCTCTCACTTAACTGGTATGTGCTTTACTATGAAATTGTATAGGAACATGCATATCAGTTACAAGCAGTCCTACTGCTTTGATTACATCTGTGTGTTGTTAACATCTGAGCTGAGGTGCTATGCGGTTTCTGATTACTGCTTTCTTTTTGCTAGGTAGTATAACACCATAGCTTCGAACAGTTCGAATATCCTCCAAGTGCTCTGGACTCGAATCGAAAGGCTTTGCAAAATCGGAGATCTTGTTGGGGGACAGCCTGTGTTTTCTGCGCTCCCACCAGTTACCAGATGGAGAAGAGTTCGCTATTCTAATTTCTACGGCAATCACCCATCACTTCACCTACATCTAGTCAGGCTTAATCTTCTACATCTAGTTCAATACAAGATCACTCGCCAATCCCGATGGCACAATATCCCCCAGTCAGCATGGAGGAACTAATCCACCACCTTCAGCAAATAGTTGAAACCTTGCAGCAAGACGTTGCTCGTCAAGCCGAGGTCACAGCGCGTCAGGCAGAGGTAATAAATAGGCTGTAACAACAACAACCACAACCACAACTAACAGTAGCTTCTGCATCTCATGCACCTCCTACGGTATCCCAGCACCCGCAACCACTGCCCATATTGAGAATCAGGGAAATCCAGCAGAGCTAATCCCACCACAAGCCTCCAAAGCACCTGTGTATCAAACCAAGGCTCCATTTGAGTTTGAGGTTGACCCAACCGTGCTTAAGGTCAACAAACTGGAGAAGCACTTCAAGAGAGCATAGGGTGTTAACTATATCCCCGACATAGAAGACGAGTATACTGACTCTGTAGTGACATTGCGATATCAGTTCAAAATGCCACACATCGATCGATTCGATGGCTCTGGAGATCCCATGGTTCATCTTCGGCTGTTTTCAGACATCCTACGGCCAATGGGCCTGACCAGATTGTTGAAGCTCTCACTCCGGACTATGTCGAGAATAGCGGCTATCTGGTAGGTGAAGCTAGAGGATTCTGTGAAGTAGAGCTGGAAGGAAATGGTTGAGCCTTTGTTGCGTAGTACTCATACAATACACAAATCGAGGTCACAACTCGTGATCTCGAGGCAACGCGCCAGGAGCCAAACGAGGGCTTCTAAGAATTTGTGACAAGGTGGAGGGCTAAGGCTTCAATGATGAGCACACGGCCTTCTGAGCAAAATCAGATAAGGATGGTGGTTCACAATCTGCACGGGAAATTGCTACAGAAGATGATCGTCCTACCACTATTCACATTCACCGAACTCCATGAAATAGGGGTTCAGATTGAAGACGCCATGAAACAAGGGTTGATTATTAATGAGAAAGAATAGGCCAAGGGGCCTTTTGTGCGCAGTTCCAATGCAACCACCAGTGGTAGCACAACTGCGCGATCGTCAAATGTGAGTGGTGTCACCACTATAACCAAGACCGCTAATCCCTTTGCCAACATAACTCCACAAACTTCAAACAACCCAACCCGATCCCAAAGAACCTTTACCCCACTCTACATGCCTTTATCTCAAGCTATGAAGGTGCTGATAAAAAAAAGGCACCTCTAACCATTGGAGCCACGCCCACTACCCGATCCTCTTTCACCCAAACATAACCCAGCCAAGTACTGTGCATTTCACCAGCAGCACGGTCAGGACACTAACCAATGCTTCAGGCTGCATCATGAGATTCAAGATCTCATCGACAACAAGGTGATTGCACCACCCCAGAAAGCAAATATAACTACAAGCCCTCTGCCGGTCCACAATCAAGTTCTCCCACCTCAAAATCTAAACCTAATCCATACACTGGCCCTCTCCTACGACCCCAGCATATATATTACCCCTTCTCACCTACCCAGACCGATGGTGTTCATTTCTAAAAGCACAAGTTTGTGCATGATGTACACGCCCACACTTCAACCTAAACCTGTAGTGGTGACAGTGGCAGAAGAAGAGAGGTTGGCCTTAGATGAGAGTACAAGTCTGTTGCCTGAGTGCTCTGAGGACTTGTCTAAGAGGGTGTACAATCTGAGCTGCTACATTGTGCCGATTGATCAAGTCAAGCTAGAAGTGGTATTGCCAACATTAGTAGAGGTTAATGTAGTTAGGGAGGACGGCTCGAGCCAAGGTTTGGATGATCTGGCGGAGCTAGAGAAGGACTTAGACAATCTGCAATTCTTCGACGAACAAGATCAAGGGGATGTGCAGATTGACTGGTTCGATTTGAATGGATCAGCGGACAACTCTAGGTGGTTGAGTAATGAACCTAACAGGGAGAAAAGAACTGGAAAAAAAAAATGAGCAAAAATTGCTACAGTGGCCAGAATGGTTGATGAAAAGGGAAAACTGCCAGAGAACACCGGCGTGAAAAATTCAGCTCAGGAACTGGGCATTGTGAGTACTGTGGACACAGAACAGGAAGTTACGCTGAAGCAGTTTGCACAAAAGAGGGTTAAAGACAATCAGAGAGCTGTAATGGCCCAACACCCTGCAGGAGAAATTTGTGAGGTGAAAGTGATACAAACGGAGCCAGACAACTGTTTATCAGCTGTTGGAGGTGTATGGTGGGAGGATGATGATCTACTTCTGGCTCACACCGATGAAGGCTGGGGTGAATGCCTACCAGACAACACGTGGTACACTAAAGAGATTGACCACATGATGAGAAGTGGACAGTATTTCAAGTCACCGTACTTAGACCAAGCTGAGGCCTCTGGGAAAAATAGAGAGGTTGAGAAATAGAAAGAGAAACTGCTGGAGGAAGAGACAGTGTTGAAGCAACTAAAGAAAATCCAAGCCGACATCTCAATTTGGGGTCTGCTCATGGCCTCCCGGGTACATCAACAAGCTATACTATCAGCAATGGACAAAGCTAAATTGTCCATTGACACTACCCCTAAACAGCTTGTGAGATTGGTCTTCCCAGGTGGAGCCAGGCTAACCCTAACCTTCTCTGACAAAGAACTGTCGCCAGAAGACTCAGCTCACAACAAACCCCTGTAAATATTTGTTGAGTGCAGAGAAAAATGGGTACCGGTGGTGTTGGTCGACATTGGGTCAGCTATCAATGTCTGTCCTTCCCGCACAGCATGTGCCATCGGCCTTAAACCAGCAGACTTCGTACCCACAGCCCAAGTGATTCAAGCATATGATAATACAAGCAGGGAGGTTATGGACACGGTACAAATTAGAGTTCAAGTGGGCCCAACTCAATAAGATGTCGAGTTCTACGTCCTGGATGTGCCGATCACTTTCAACTTACTGTTAAGGAAACCCTAGTTACATCTGGTGAAAGCAGTCTCTTGTACCCTCCACCAAATGTTGAAGTATCCCCACGGGAAGGGAGTGATGATCATCTTCGGGAATTCATCCATTCATCATCTACCAAAGGTAACTACACCAGTGGTAGAGATCGTTCATGGCAAGGAGGATGTTTTCCTCTCAGGGTTTACGTTGGCTGAGGCCCGAGTAATGCAAACCATCTTGGCAGCAAATGAGGGCATGTATGTCAACACTTAGTCTATTTATTTCATGAACAAACTACAACATGTGTCAGGAATGGGGCTTGAAAGAAATAGCTGAAAAGGCGTCAAAGCATTGGCCGATGTACCGCATAATCCGCATATCTTTGGCCCGAGATATGTACCCACTAAAGAGGATTGGGTCAGGAAAAGGGAAGAGATGGCAGGCAAAGACAAAGCCAAGTAGGCTGGGAAACACTATGAGCTCGTTCATAGGCCGATTTGGGGAACGCTAAATGGCCACTTTGTTCAGGAGGGTGAAAACTTCCCCTTTTGCGGCTTTCCCGAGCCTTGGATGAATTCTATAAAGCAGCGTGTCCCTGGCTTTGAAATCTTCTTTGATTTGCAGTTGCAAGATAGTGATGCTGAGAAAAAGGCTGAACCAAGCACTGAAGCTGAAAGGAGCATGGAAAGTGACTCGGACAACAGTGAGCTTGGAGTAGAGGTAGCACCGGCATGTCTCCTTACAGATCCTCTGACTGACTAAGAGAACTTAGGGGATAACCTTACCATCTCCATGATTAGGGAGCAACTGGGTGTGAACCCATCCAGCAGCATTTTGGATGCATCTGAAGCACCATCTCTTGTCTAGCAGTTGGAGAAGGGCTACCTGTCTAGTTCTGAGTTAGGTGATGAGCCAGAATATGATTCTACAAAATCTGTGGACTCGAAATTAGATTTTAGTTCTTCTGAGTCTGAGTTTGGTATTCTTAGGGGTGATAACCCGGATGCCAAGGTCTTGTTCCGGTCCTCTTTTTCTTTTGCTTTTGAGTTAGTTGTAACCGAAGAGCTAGACCTTATGAATGAGAACGCTGCCGATTCTGAGTATTTCTCTGTGCCGCTTGCTAATTGCATTAACCAAGATTTTCAAAATTTTAACGAAAGAAAAGAGGAAGGAATCCCTCTGGTTTCGAAAAACTTGATTAATCGAGAGGATGAGAGGTTTGCAAAACCCTGCGTTGATGAAATCATTGTTATTAGTGTGGGTACTGAAAAGGATTTGCATCTGGTCCAGATCGGGTCCACGTTGTCTTCGAAGGAGCGCGAGTGCTTAGTTACTTTATTAAAAGATTTTAAAGATGTTTTCGCGTGATCCTACGAAGACATGCCTGGAATCGATCCTAAGATTGTACAGCATCGGATCCCTCTTGACCCTGAGACCTGACCCTTCAAGCAGAAGTTGCGAAGAATCCGTCCAGATTGGGCGTTAAAAATCAAGGAGGAGGTCACCAAGGAAATCAAGGCAGGTTTCTTGTTAGTATCTGAATATCCGACTTGGTTGGCCAACATCTTCTCAGTGCCGAAAAAGGATGGTAAAATCCGGGTGTGTGTGGACTTCAAAGATGTGAACAGAGCTAGTCTGAAGGACGATTTCCCTTTGCTGCACATTGATGAATTAGTGGACTTCATTGCGGGTCATGCATTGCTATCCTTTATGGACAGATTTTCTGGGTATAACCAGATTCTGATGGCGCCCAAGGATAGAGAGAAAACTGCATTTACTACACCGTGGGGTACCTACTGCTATCAGGTTATGTCGTTTGGGCTAAAGAATGTCGAGGCTACCTATCAAAGGGCTGCAACCATATTTTGCATGATATGATCCATAAAGAGGTCGAGGTGTACGTGGACGACATGATTTCCAAGTCTAAAAAAAGAGAGGGCCCCTACATCGCCTTGAAGAAATTCTTTCAACGGATCAGAGAATACAGACTGAGGTTAAATCCGCAGAAATGTACTTTCAGCGTAACAGCAGGGAAAATGCTGGGCTTTTTTATCACACAAAGAGACATCAAGGTAGATCCTTCAAAAATCAAGGCCATCCTAGAAATGCCACCACCAAGGACTGAAAAGGAGGTGCAAGGCTTTCTAGGTAAAGTACAATTCATAAGACGGTTTATTTCCAAATTAACCTTGACTTGTGAACCACTATTTGAACTCCTGAAGAAAGGAAAGAAATTCCGATGGGATGATCGATGTTAATTCACTTTTAAGCAGATTAAGCAATACCTTCAGAATCCATCTGTGTTATCGCTGCCAAAATCGGGGAAGCCTTTAATTCTGTACCTGTCAATAACAGACACTATAATGGGATACATGCTTGCTTAAGAATCTGAGGATAAGGTGGAGAAAGCCATCTACTACTTCAGTAAGAAAATGCTAGATTACAAGACCCGTTACACTCCGTTGGAGAAAGCTTGCCTAGCCTTGGTATGGGCTACCAGGAAGTTGAGGCACTACTTGTTAGCTCACTCCGTAATCTTAGTTTCGAGATTAGATCCCATCAAATATCTCTTTGAGAAACCAGCGCTTACGAGTACGCTAGCTCATTGGTTTCTTCTTCTCTCCGAATTTGATCTCAAATATGTTACCCGAAAGTCAGTCAAGGAGAGAGCTATAGCAGAGTTCCTGGCAGATCACCTAGTAGAAGGGGATGAAGTGGTGGAATACCTGTTCCCAGATAAAGTCATTTTGCAAGTCGAGGAGGAGACTTGGATGATGTACTTTGACGGAGCATCCAATTAATACGGTTATGAGATAGGTGTGTTGCTGATAGCACCCGACGACTCCCATATACCTTTAGCCTTCAAACTTCGGTTCAAGGTGTCCAATAATGAAACAGAATATAAGGTGTGTATCTCTGGTTTAGAAGTCGCCCTGGAACTAAGGGCAAAAAAGTTGGACGTCATCGGGGACTCGAACCTAGTTGTTTCTCAAACAAATAGAGACTGGAAAGTCAAAGAAGAAAATATGAAGATTTATCACCAGACCCTGGATGTTCTGATTCCTAGGTTTGAAAAGCTGACTTTCACACATCTACTGAGAGAGAACAACAGGTTCGCTGATGCCATATTAACTCTATCTTCTATGATAGACATCCCATTTGGAGTCCGGATGCGTCCGATTATCATTGAGCAGAAGTACATGCCAGCCTATAAGACTATTGCCGCAATAGATGAAGCGCAAGACAAAAACCCTTAGTATTACAATATTTGGAACTTCTTGGAAAATGAGATTTATCCACCAGGGACAAATGCCAAGGACAAAAGGGGAATATGGCGAATAGCCGTCTGTAGACACCCCATTTTTGACCGTCCTCAAGACTTGGACGTCATCGTTTGAACACTCGATGATCACCTATATTCGTGTTCATTTTGAGTTCCCCAAGGCCTCGGCTGCGCGCCTTGCCTTAGGATCTCTTAACTTGTCTGTTTTGTGCTTGGTTGTGGACCAAGGACTTGTGGTTTTGCTTCTGAGGGAAAAGAGTGGCTTGTTAGTCATCCCCTCAATCCATCGGCTAAGGCATGATGCCATCGGCCATGTTTTCTAACCATCGGCCAAAAGTGGTGGCCGATCGGCACTTTTTTTGGTCGATCGGCACTTTGTTCGGTCGATCGGCCATATTTTTTAGCCGAAACCTTTCTATCTGCTTTTTGCAGATATTTTCTGCCAGCTATGACAACTGGTGGGCACAATTCCCATCCTCCACACACGTGTATGGAGGGATTTGCACCTTGTTCTAGCTTCTCCAAGAAGCTTTGGAATTGAATTCCTATAAGAAGGGAGCTCCTCCTCCCTTCTCAAAGATTCAGAAAATTGAGATAGAAAAGATATATCTCTCTATTTTTCTTCCTTTCTCTCTATATTTGTGTGTGTTTGTGCCTAAAAGATATATCTCTCTATATTGAGATAGAAAAGATATATCTCTCTATTTTTCTTCCTCTCTCTCTATATTTGTGTGTGTTTGTGCCTAAAAGGGTGTTTTGTCTTCACTTTTGCACTACAACACCTAGTAATACACCATCCTTTGGTTGTTGAGACCCTTAGGAGTTGGTTTTGGTGTTCTTGGGTTGGTTTGAACGCAGAAAACCTGTTGGAGGTGTGTTCTTAAAGAGGTTCTATGTCACGACCCCAAACCGCCCCTAGTAGAATGGTGCCGTGATGGCCAGTAATCCGAGATTACCGAAGGCCAACTTTCAAAGTTCACACACAATCAGAGTATAATATATGGGGCTTACATGTGCGGAAGCATTATATGTAAATCTAACTAGTCCATAAGAGCTGTGCATATGTCAAATGAAATGGCATACATCTTAATTAAAGTCTTACAACTTGGCTACAAATAAAATAAGGTACATATTACATCTTGATCAAAAGGCTTCTCAAGCCGACATTTACAAAATACATGAAATGCAACTAAGAAGCATAATCTTCAAGATTGCTGACATAACATGAATCCAAAACATCTTGCAAAACACACACACATCTCGGCGAAATTTCTTGCTCGTTACCTACATACATATAGAGAGGGTGAGCTTGGATACTCAGTGAATGGTACAAGTAATAAAGGGTTTAATGAATGATTCCCGAGGTCTTGTCAAAACAATACATATATCATAGCTTGTTCAAAACATGTACTTGGGGTGATGACATTCCGGGCAAAACAAAAGCATAACCTCGGCATCGAGCACACCTGCTCATAGTCCGTCGGTGGTCGATATCTTGACAAGGGTGCTACTTGGGCTTAACGCCCCTAGCACAAAGGACGGTGCTACCGGGCTTAAAGTCCCCTAGCACGGAAGGACTATGTTACTTGGGCTTAACGCCCCTAACACGAAAGGACGGTGCTACTCGGGCTTAAAGTCCCTAGCACGGAAGGACTATGTTACTTGGGCTTAACGCCCCTAACACGAAAAGGACGGTTCCAAGAATGTCATCCAAAACAAAGCTTATACTTGATACATAAAATAAGGGTAATCATTCATACTTAACAAATACTTTCAAAACACAAAAGCAAAGCCTTTATCAAACGTATAACATAGCTTTATTAAAAATACCACTCACATAGTTCTTGGGACGTGGATCAAGGCAAGGTCCAAGTCCTACAAACACATGACAAAGTCTCGAACACACTTCTCAAACAAGTCTCACATACATACAAATGATCTCGGAAAACATCTTTGGAAGTCAAGACACCATCGCACATGTCAATGGGACATCTGGCACCAACAGTGTCTATGCCGAGGTCCCACACCTCTGGCCGAGGTGTGTCTACCACGGCAGAAGGCATGCAGGCCGAGGTTCAAACAAGACAAGTGCAAGTGATCATGCAAGGTAGGCCAAGGTGAGATACGATGCTTGGCCTAAGTGTAAGGTTTAGGCAAGGATGATCTCGGCGACTACACTTCGGGAAGTGAAGTCTGAACTGGTTTCCACCGTGAAGAACATGAAGAACATGAACATGAAGGACATGAATATGATGAATGCCAAAATCATAACTTGCTTATACAAAACTGGGTTTTCATGCTATGAGTTCGAAAACAAGGACACAGGTACCCATACTTGAAGATCATGTGAAAACAAACACAAAACATATATCTTGGCTTGAACTTTCGGATCAAAACATGACTTTTCTCAAGAACATATGAATATCATATTCTCTTTCTAAAACCGAACTTCAAAACGATGCATGGCTTTCAAAACATATTCAATCATGCAATGCAATAACATAAACATAAAGAACATCATGAGCACATCAAGAATCTAACCTTGGAACACGAATCTAACGGTTTGATCTCTAGGAATCAAGCTTGGATCTCTACTCCTCTTTAGAACTCCTTCTCCTCTCTTCTAGAGCCTCTCTCTCTCTTCCTTGGAACAAACACAACAAATGATAGGTTTCTCTATCGGCCGACTTAACACTCACCGCCACGTGGCGCCACTGGTTGGTTCTCTTCAAAAGGTGATCGATAGATTAGACAAGTCACGACAAAGCGATCTAACAAGCTTGGTGGCAAGGGCACCTCGGCAAGTGATGACATCGGCAAAGACAAGACATCGGCAAACAAAGGACAATGACTTGACTAAGGACAAGACTTCTACTAAGGCAACAATGATCTCGCTAGGAAGAACAACACTTGACTAAGTTTGTGCCACACCTTGGCCTAGATGTGCCACACCTCGGTCTAGGTCATACCACTCCAGGACAAGATCACTTGGGTTCAAGGATAACATCTCGCCTAGATAATACACACCTCGGCCTCGGCGATACACACCTCGGCCCAGATGATAATCATCTCGGCCAATATGCCAGATAAAGATGGAGGTCAAGCAAAGGGGTTCCTGTGTAGTTCTAGGCTTAGGATGACCTCGGCTTGGAAATGATCTAGGCTTAGCATGACTTAGGCTTAACAATACAAGGAAGGAACAAAGCATACATATACACTTAGGCAAATCATATACGCATAAAACATGGCAAGATTCATGAATGTTAACTTAACAAAGCATGGTTATGCAAATGCACATGAACATGACTATGGTATGAAATGTGGGTTGTTACATCCTTCCCTTAAAGAAGTTTGGTCCCCAAACTTAACTTACCATGTTCCCAAAAACATCTCTGCATGTCGATTCTCATCTCTTCTTATCATCTTTAGCTTTTGCTCTGGGACAATCCTTAATACGATGACCCTTTCTCCACATTCAAAACATGCTCCAGATGCCCGATGACAAACCCCAAAATGTCGATCCCGCAGCCTTTGTACATGTCGGCACGGTGTAACTTTCCGATTCGTGTTGTTGGGATTGTTCACCTCTGCTTCCTCGGCATCACTCAGTCCGCCTCTTCTTCGCGGTTGTCATAGGTCCGCTTTTTTGATTTCCTCGAACTCGCTTCGCTCAGTTGGCTTTCGCTGAATGGCTTTGTCTAGCACTCCAAAGATACGTCGGCATGTTGAGCAAATTTACCCGATCTTGTATTGGTCCCCAAGCCCACTCTCAAACTTTCTAGCCTTCATATATTCATCGCCGACCATGTGAGGTGCATACCTCGCTAATTCGTGGAAGGCACGGTCATATTCACCACCGCTTTTTTCGCCTTGTGTCAACGTCTGAAACTCGGTAGCCTTGCGGTTCCGAACACTTAGGGGAAAATGTTTGTTGTAAAACAACTCCAAAAATCTGGCCCAAGTCAAATCTGGATTACTTTCTCGGATCATCATCCACCATCTTCGTGCGTCGTCTTCCAATGTAAATGCTGCCAATGACACCTTCTGGGCGTCGGTGCTGGGAAAAACCTCGAACAACTTCTCCATCTCAAGAACCCATGCTTCTGCCTTCATCGGCTCTATACCCCCTTGGAACGTCGGCGGTTTCATCTTCTTGAATTCTTTGATCAAAGTCAGTGTACCATCCCCATACAAAGCTGGCTGTGGAGGCACTTGCTGCACTGGCTGAGGTGGAGGGGGTACTGCTTGTCGGCCAGCTGCTTGCTCGGCCTGAGTGGATGTAGTGCCAGTGCCAGTATTCTGCTGCCTTGCTTGCCTTAACTCACCGACCAAACCTTCAACAATCCTTTCCAGTCTGTCCAACCTGCTCTTCTGACCGATCTCGTGAATCGGGGTCTACCTCTTCTCATGATGCTAGAGGTATGCAAAGAATGTGACTCTTAAAACAAAATGAACAATTAAACATGTATGCAAGGGAAAATGATCATACCGAGATGATGCATGAACAAATAGACATGTATGCAAGTGAACCTGATTATGCCGAGATGATGTACATTTCGTCAAGTAGCAAGCAACATGATGCAATCCTAGTATCAAGTCTAAGGGAAATCCTATGCTCTTTAGGACTCAAGTGTGTGAACAACGTACTATAAGGAACGCGTGCTCTGATACCATTCTCACACCCCAAACCGCCCTAGTAGAATGGTGCCGTGATGGCCAAGAATCCGAGATTACCAAGGCCAACTTACAAAGTTCACACACAATCAGAGTATAATATATGGGGCTTACATGTGCGGAAGCATTATATGTAAATCTAACTAGTCCATAAGAGCTGTGCATATGTCAAATGAAATGGCATACATCTTAATTAAAGTCTTACAACTTGGTTACAAATAAAATAAGGTACATATTACATCTTGATCAAAAGGCTTCTCGTTTACATTTACAAAATACATGAAATGCAACTAAGAAGCATAATCTTCAAGATTGCTGACATAACATGAATCCAAAACATCTTGCAAAACACACACACATCTCGGCGTGGCCGACTTCTTGCTCGTTACCTACATACATATAGAGAGGGTGAGCTTGGATACTCAGTGAATGGTACAAGTAATAAAGGGTTTAATGAATGATTCCCGAGGTCTTGTCAAAACAATACATATATCATAGCTTGTTCAAAACATGTACTTGGGGTGATGACATTCCGGGCAAAACAAAAGCATAACCTCGGCATCGAGCACACCCGTTCATAGTCCGTCGGTGGCCGATATCTTGACAAGGGTGCTACTTGGGCTTAACGTCCCCTTGCTCGAAGAGACGGTGCTACTGGCTTAAAGTCCCCTAGCACGGAAGGACTATGTTACTTGGGCTTAACGCCCCTAACACGAAAAGGACGGTGCTACTGGGCTTAAAGTCCCCTAGCACGGAAGGACTATGTTACTTGGGCTTAACGCCCTAACACGAAGGACGGTTCCAAGAATGTCATCCAAAACAAAGCTTATACTTGATACATAAAATAAGGGTAATCATTCATACTTAACAAATACTTTCAAAACACAAAGAAAGCAAAGCCTTTATCAAAACGTATAACATAGCTTTATTAAAATACCACTCACATAGTTCTTGGGACGTCGATCAAGGCAAGGTCCAAGTCCTACAAACACATGACAAAGTCTATCGAACACACTTCTCAAACAAGTCTCACATACATACAAATGATCTCGAAAACATGCCGAAGTCAAGACACTACTGCACATGTCAATGGGACATGCTGGGCACCAACCAGGTCTATGCCGAGGTCCCACACCTCCTGGCCGAGGTGTGTCTACCACGGCTTCGGCGTGCGGCTGCAGGCCGAGGTTCAAACAAGACAAGTGCAAGTGATCATGCAAGGTAGGCCAAGGTGAGATACGATGCTTGGCCTAAGTGTAAGGTTTAGGCAAGGATGATCTCGGCGACTACACTTCGGGAAGTGAAGGCTGGGCAACTGGGTTTCCACCCGTGAAGAACATGAAGAACATGAACATGAAGGACATGAATATGATGAATGCCAAAATCATAACTTGCTTATACAAAATCTGGGTTTTCATGCTATGAGTTCGAAAACAAGGACCTGGGTACCCATACTTGAAGATCATGTGAAAACAAACACAAAAACATATATCTTGGCTTGAACTTTCGGATCAAAACATGACTTTTCTCAAGAACATATGAATATCATATTCTCTTTCTAAAACCGAACTTCAAAACGATGCATGGCTTTCAAAACATATTCAATCATGCAATGCAATAACATAAACATAAAGAACATCATGAGCACATCAAGAATCTAACCTTGGAACACGAATCTAACGGTTTGATCTCTAGGAATCAAGCTTGGATCTCTACTCCCTCTTTAGAACTCCTTCTCCCTCTCTTCTAGAGCCTCTCTCTCCTTGGAACAAACACAACAAATGATAGGTTTCTCTCTATCGGCCGACTTAACACTCAATTTCGCCACGGCGCCACCGGGTTGGTTCTCTTCAAAAGGTGGTGATAGATTAGACAAGTCACGACAAAGCGTATCTAACAAGCTTGGTGGCAAGGGCACCTGCAAGTGATGACATCGGCAAAGACAAGACATCGGCAAACAAAGGACAATGACTTGACTAAGGACAAGACTTCGCTACTAAGGCAACAATGATCTCGGCTAGGAAGAACAACACTTGACTAAGTTGTGCCACACCTTGGCCTAGATGTGCCACACCTCGGTCTAGGTCATACCACCTGTGACAAGATCACTTGGGTTCAAGGATAACATCTCGGCCTAGATAATACACACCTCGGCCTCGGCGATACACACCTCGGCCCAGATGATAATCATCTCGGCCAATATGCCAGGATAAAGATGGAGGTCAAGCAAAGGGGTTCCCAGGTAGTTCTAGGCTTAGGATGACCTCGGCTTGGAAATGATCTAGGCTTAGCATGACTTAGGCTTAACAATACAAGGAAGGAACAAAGCATACATATACACTTAGGCAAATCATATACGTACAAAACATGGCAAGATTCATGAATGTTAACTTAACAAAGCATGGTTATGCAAATGCACATGAACATGACTATGGTATGAAATGTGGGTTGTTACATTCTACAAGGGTGAGCTCTTAACCATTTAATCCCCCATTCTTGCTTAAGCTTTTAGACCTACTTGCATATTGTTTTAAGCTTAACTCTAAACTAAAAAAAGTTCTGATTTTTTATGCTTATGATGATTGTTTGGGGTCACTTTTTTGTTGGAGGTTGTCTACCCCCTCTTAGGCCTTGTTTGGCCTTATTGAAATCCAAAGGATTTTCAGTGGTGGAGAAGTGGTTTTGGAGTCTTGAATAGGAGAGGGACACCCCCCTCTCCTTATGTCTCATTTGCTTGTATTAGTGGCTCACAATGGTAGCATGTTTGCTTAGCATGTTTTGGCTTCATTTCAGCAAGTATTTGGTGTTATTTGGTCATGCTATACCTCTGTTTTAAGTTGGTTTGATGGCCTCTTACATGCATCATGCACTTGTCTTGCAATCTTCTCATTTGCCTTAATATGCATCATGCATTTGGACCATCTTACTTGCATATTTTGGCTCAACTCAAAGAAACTTTTAGTCATGTTTTAACATGTTTAAGCTCTGTTTGGTGTTGTTTTGATCATATATTCCATGCTTTGTATAGCTACCGTGCATTCTAGCTTGTTAGTTTTTAGTGTCCAACTCATTAGCATGCATTACTTGGACCATTTTCATGATTTGGAATCATTCCATATGTGATTTCAATCCATGTAGTGTAGCCGTGCACTTGCATTTTTCATCTTTTCAAAGCTTTGAAGAGTTGGTGTTTTATGCCTCGTGATTGGATCATTGTGCATGCCATCATATTTAGGTCTTTGGGATGCTATCTCAGTGGGTTTTGGTGTTATTTTGGTATGTCATAACTTTGTTTTTCATTGGTTAAGTCATGTCATGTTTGGTCTTGTTGGGTGTAGTGCAACACCCCTTTGTAGCCTTGCATGCTTCATGCTTTTGGTCTTTCATGTTGACTTGTTTTGGCCTTGGTCCATGCATGTTTTAGACTCACTTTGGTTTGCTTTAGGACTGTTTTGGGTTGTACTTGCCATTTGTTTCATGTTTTGCATAGCCTTAGTGCAAGTCCCTTTGCTATCTTCAAGTTTTGAGCCTCTTGCATGCCATACTTGTGTAGGTTGGATGGTTTGGCACCATTCCATGCATGATTTCAAAGCTTATAATGCTTGTCACATGTCCACACTTTTCACTCTTTAAGTGCTCTTAAGAGTTGGTGTCTTGTTGCCTTGTTTATGAACTTAAGTGCGTACATGTTTATATGTGCTTTCATCCTTCCAATTCATCACTTTGGCCACTGTTTTTGGTGTGGCTGAGGCCTATCCATTTTCAGTATAAGTCCATTGATCATGCGGTTTTGTGTGTTGTTGCATGCTTATCGTATTGCATGATGTTGCATACTTGTTGTTGGTATTGTTGTTATATGCCTATTACATTGCATGTTTGTATGTTTAGGTCGCATTGCATTTGACATGCTTGTTACCTTAGCCTCGTGTGCATGTTTGAGTCATATTGCATTTGGCATGCTTATGTTCCATTACATAGCTTCTCCATTGTTGCATGCATTGCACTGTGTTTGGTTTGGGGTGTCAAACCAAACACGAGGACCAAGGGATGTTTCGTACTTGAAATGACGAAACGTACCTCAATCCTTGGTCACCGACACTCTTGATCCAACATGATGAAATGTGAGGCATTCATGTGTTTTTGTGCATTCATTCCATATTGAATTGCACGCTTGGCTCCTTTGGCCATCATGCATCGAAATGCGTGATTGGTGGCCCGAGGGTTAAGCATTACACGCCTTTGAGTCTTAAACATGATAAGGGGTGTAGTTGCAAACATTGTCTTGCAAAGGTATTGCCATACCTCTATTTGTCCTCTACTGCAGCAAAAGGAGCATTTTACAGTAAGAGATGGCCGATCGGCTATCTGGTGTGCCGATCGGCTAAAAGTGTTTGGCCGATAACCTCATAAGTGGTCGATGACACCTTTCCTTTGGCCAATGGCTTCACCATTCGGTCGATGGCCTCTCAGCATGTCCATAAAGTGGTTCAGAAGCATCACAGATACTTTCACAGTTCTCAGAGGTGCAGAAAAATGCAGACAGAGGCAACATGGGGCATGGCAACAGATTTCCGAGAGAAGCGCGCATGCATCCCTCGTCACGAGGCCATTTTAGTGTTTTTAATAACCTAGAATAGTTATTTGTTTCAATTTGGTTATGTAATAATTAATTAGCTTGATTAGTTAGTTAATTAGTTGATTTGTATTATTTATTCGGACCCTCCATCGAGAGGGCGAATTTTGTAATAAGTGTGCTTGAGTGTGCGAATGTCTTCCAATCCCACGTCTTTCTCCCTTTTACTTAACCGCTTACAATGGTTAGTTTTAGGTCATGTTTGATTAGCATCCTTATGCTCGCATGTTTGCACTCATTCATCTGTCTTGCACGCACCGGGCTCGGCGCATCATACTAATTGCATTGTATTTCAATTCCTATTTGAATACATGTATCAAGTGTTGCATCCACATGACATCTTAGAATAGCCGAGCCTATTTCTAGTTGCATTTTGTATGTGTTGCATTAACCATCTTAACATAGCTATGATCATGCATTGATTTCTAACTAGCTATTGTTTTGGCTCGGAGTACTAGGTAAGCTTTTACGCTTTAGCATACTGCATGTGTGTTAGTTTTGCCATGAAAGCATACTTGCCATGAGGCTAACTACTTAAATTATATAACTGCCTGAAAGCCTGTGGGTGAAGGTTGGATTACTTAAATTGGAACAATTCATCAAAATGTGTGTTTTAAGCCCACTTGAGAGTAGCAAAATCATGTTTTCCTAAGCCCACCCGAGGGTGGCAAATCCACGTCTTAGCCTACTTGCGAGTAGCACCTTCAAACCATTTTCAAACAAACATAAGATGTTTTGTTCCAACTTAGGCGATCTAGTCTATTCTTGTGTGTTGTGCGCATCACATAGTAATTCTAACTAAATAACCGGAATAAGAACGCATGTGTTTTCAAAAACAAGATATCATATTAGTAAAGGCCGATCTTTGATCGGGCAAGCGGGGGTGCTCATTACATAACCTTCCCCTCTCGTACCCAAGTTCTCGAACCGAGGCAACTTTGGTGATGACGGACACGTGGCCTTAGGCACAAGTCAGGGTTTCCCAAAGTCCCCCAAAATAAAATATTTATGTGGCGACTCTGTATCTGGCAAAGCAGTCCATGTTTGGCACTTCTTTACAAAAATCAGTTTTTCAAAACGATTTGCTGGATCTGGACTCTTTGGTGATTTATCGATCTTGCATTGCACTTTGTGGGATTAGATTCAGAACCGTGACATTGAGTCCGAACTGTAGTAGCCCAATGAACAAACCGGATTTCACGCCGATCGCGCGCACAGGGCTCGGGACGTTCGAGCACGTCTATAGTTTCTGGCGACTCTGCTGGGGATTTAGAGAACTTGACTCGAATTCATGATATCTTGTTTTGATTACACTTATGTGTTTCTTTGCATTGCATGTGCATTGGTGCGCCTTGGACACCGTGTTTGCCGTATGCTATTCCTGAAAGGTTTGCCGGAGGCCCGCTTTAAGAAACGTGCCATAAGGCTGACCGATTGCGGGCTCTACCACGATGGGAACACAAACCTCGATTTTTACCGAGGCACCCTTTTTGACCATTCGACCTAATGCATATCGAAATCCATAGTGACTATTCCAAACTGGGACAGGTTGCTTACCCGATCATAGGTTGTTTGAAAATTGCTGTATGCGTAGTGAAACCCTAGCTCCTGACAAAATAGGACAGGGAAACCCTACCCCAACATAGGGGTGTTTTGGCTCTCACTTGCTTGCTATGTGCTTTTAGAGTTGGCCTCTACAGGTATGCACATATCAGTTTGCAAGTCTGGGTATCAGGCCTGCGGGCATCAATATTTGGGAATCAGTTTTACCTGCGGGTATCAAATTCATATTTGGGGCAGTGATTTGGGAACAGTGATCAGTGGTTGAGAACAGTCCTTTCAACTTGTGTTTGCCAACTGCGTGTTGTCTTTATTTAAGCTGTTATGCTGTCCGTTTTTCTGTTCATTATTTCCTTATTATGCTTTATTTATCTTTTTGCAAGGTAGTTTAGCACCATTGCATCCAACCAGGCAGATATTCTCCAAGCACTCTGGGTTAGAGGTCGTAGACTTAATCAATCCAGGGATCTGATAGACGGACAAGCAGTGTTCCTTTCTTTACCCCCAGTTACTAGACGGAGGTCAAAAAGGCGCAGTGTATCGATACAACAGTCGCCAGATCAGTGGTCTACCCCACTAGTTAACAGTCAGGCTGAGGTCTCAATTTCTACTACAGGGACAGATATACCAGTTGTTCAGCTAGATCAACACAGTATGGCAGGAATGGAAGAGATGATGCGTCAACTCCAGGAGAGTATGAAAGCCATACAGCAGGACGCTACCTATCAAGTAGAATTTGCCACACGCCAGGCCGAGGTTATGGCCCAGCAGGCAGAGTTGATTACTAGATTGCAGCAACAACCACCACAGCAAGCCGGAGCATCCGCTTCGCACCAAGTTCCTCCCCCACCAAGAGTTCCCATACTTGGGGAGACCGCATACGTCCAGGATGATACAGACGTTCTAACAGGGCTGGCTTCTCCCCCAATTCTACCCCAGCTATCCAAAGCACCTACCAACCTACCGGATTCCCCTTTTGAGTTCGAGGTGGACCCCACAACGCTAAAAGTGAGCAAGCTAGAAAAGCTGTTCAAGAAGTCTCAGGGCATGAAGTCCATTCCGGATATTGAGAACAGATACACCGACTCAACTGTGACTCTGTCGGACCGGTTAAAAATGCCGCACATAGACCGTTTCGACGGGTCTGGAGATCCTATGGTGCATTTGCAGCTGTTCTCAGATATCTTAAGGCCGACGGGCCTCTCCAGATTGCAGAAGCTTTCTCTATTTGGCCGGACCCTGTCGGGTGTAGCGGCCATTTGGTATGCAAAACTGGAGCATTCCATTAAGAGAAGTTGGGAGGAGATGGCTGAGGCCTTCATAGCTCAATACTCCTATAATACACAGATCAAGGTCACAACTCGTGATCTCGAGACAACTAGGCAAGAGCCGAATGAGAGCTTCTCCGATTTTGTGACCCGGTGGAGGGCAAAGGCCTCGATGATGACCATCAGGCCTGTCAACAAAGATTAGATTCGAATGGTTGTGCGCAACCTCCAGCCTAAGCTCATGCAAAAGATGATCGTTCTCCCCCTTCCCACCTTTGCAGATCTACATGAGATAGGGGTACAGATCGAGGACGCTATGAAACAGGGGCTCATTGATCATAAAAGAGAGCAACCCAAGAGGGCAGTCAACCGCAGTACGAATACAGGCACAAGCAGTGCTGCAGCTGCCAGAGCTTCAAATGTGAGTATGGTTACCACCACCACCACCCCAAGAACCCTCTCCGTTACACCATTCACCGGTGCGTTCAGAAGTAGCTCGCAAACAACCAAGTTCCCCCCCCCCCGAGGCCAAAGAACCTTCACCCCACTGTACATGCTTTTGTCCAAGGCTTTGGGGGTTTTGATCAGAAAAGGGCACTTGAAGCCCCTAGAGCCGCGGCCACTACCAAATAGACTTCCCGCTTCCCATAACCCAACCAAGTATTGCGCCTTTCACCAACAATATGGTCATGAAACCGACCTTTGCTTTCGATTGCGTCATGAGATTCAAGATCTCATTGACAATAGGGTGATCGTGCCTCCGGAGAAACCGAATGTCATAACCAACCCTCTCCCACCACATAACCAAGCTCCACCCCCCAAAAGCATCAATTTGATTCAAACTGGGGTTGTATCATACGACTCTAGCATATATATCACCCCTTCCCACCTATCTAAGCCGGAAGTGTTCATTCCTAACAGTACTGACTTGTGCATGATGGACATCTCCTGAATCCAACCTGAAACGGTGGTGGTAGCTATTGAAGATGAAAGTGGGTCGACCATGGGGGCAGATGAGATTGATGGTACAGAGCCTGAGGGGTCTGCGAGCTTCATGTACAACCCGAGTGATTACATTACATTAGCAGGCCAAGCTAGGCTGAACGTGGAATTGCTAGTGAGGGCAGAGATTTGTGTAGTACGGGAAAATGGACTTAATCAGGGGCTGGATGACCTGGCAGAACTAAAGGAGGACATTACTAACCTTTAGTTTTTTAACGAACAAGATCCGGGAGACGTGATAGTCAACTGGTTTGATTTGGATGAGGCAGCAGAGTCTACTGGATGGCTTGACGACCAGCCGGATGTTGTTGAACAACCTCAGCTAGAACAGGGTCCGTCAAGGACGGGGACATCAACAGTGGCTGGAAGGGCCGAGAATCTGGATGCATCGCCGGAGAGCGCCGGTGTTAAGAACTTCGCTCGAGATTTGGGCAGTTTGAATACAGGGGATACTAAGCAGCAGATTACACTGAAGCAGTTTGAGTGGGAAAGGATCGAAGATTCTGAGAGGGCCAGAAAGGCCAAAGTCCCTGCGGGGACAGAACGTGTTGTGCGTATAGGAACGGAACGTCCTACAAGCACGAGAATGGAAGGTGGTGTGGGCACAGGAATAGTTGTAACGGAGTCGGACAGGTGTCTATCGGCTGATAATGGCATGTGGTGGGAAGATGATGACCTATGTCTTGCCCACATAGACGAAGACTGGGGACAAAGCCAGCCAGATGATACGTGGTATATGGGAGAAGTTGACCACATGACTAGGAGCGGGCGGTATTTTAAGCCCCCCCACTTAGATCAACCAGAGGCGTCCAAAAAGGACAAAGAGGCAGAAGGTAGAAAGATAATTGCTTTCGAAGAGGAGGCACATCTTGAAAACGACTTAAGAAGATACAAGCAAACATCTCCATCTGGGGACTGCTTATGACCTCAAGAGTACATAGACAAGCTATCCTTTCTGCAATGGACAAGGCCAAACTCTCAATAGACACCACGCTTGAGCAGCTGGTAGGATTGGTCTTGTCGGGAGGAGCTTCCCCGATGTTGACCTTTTCTGACAAGGAACTGCCGCCTGAGGGCGCAAACCATAACAAACCTCTCTACATCTCTGTTAAGTGTAGAGAAAAATGGATACTGGTAGTCCTTGTCGATACAGGGTCCACCATCAACGTGTGCCCATCGAGGACGGCATATGCAATCGGGTTGAAGCCCGCAGACTTTATGCCAACTGCCCAGGTGATAAGGGCCTATGACAATACTAGCAGAGAAGTGATGGGGACCATGCAGATCCAGACTCAGGTTGGTCCAGGATAGCAGGAGATTGACTTTCATGTCTTGGACGTTCCCGCAACCTTCAACTTACTCTTAGGGCGGCCGTGGCTGCACCAGGTGAAGGCGGTCTCTTCCACCCTGCATCAGATGTTGAAATACCCCCACGGGAAGGGGGTGGCTATTGTTTTTGGAAATTCGTCAATCCATCCGCCGCCAGAAGTGTCTACACCAGTTCTGGAAATCGAGCATGGCACGGAGGATGTGTTCCTATTAGGATTTACCCTGGCCAAGGCCCGGGTCAAACAGAACATCTTAGCTGTTGATGAGGGGTTATATGTCAGTGCACAATCAGTGTACCTCATGAACAAGCTCCGGTACATCCCCGAGATGGGACTAGGAAAAAGTGGCCGGAAGGGCATTACTGTATCGACCGAAGTGCCGTACAACCTGCATACCTTTGGCTTGGGTTATCTGCCCACTAAAGAGGATTGAGTGAGGAAAGGCAAAGAAATAGCTAGGGGAGCCAGAGCCAAGCAGACCGGGAGGCCTTTTGAGTTGATGCATCGGCCTATCCAAGGCACCCTGAACGGACGCTTTGTTTGGGAGGGGAAGGACTTTCCATTCTGCGGTTTGCCAGAGCCATGGTTAAATGCCCAGAAGAGGCGCCTGTCGAGTTTCGAGATGTTCTTTGACTTGCAGTTGACCGGGGATGATGTTGCCGAGGAGCAGACAGACCCATCAGCTGAGGTTGAGCAATGTAAGGAAGTGGATTCCGAGAGCACCTAGATTGAAATGGGGGTAGCACTGGCTTGTCTACTTTCAGATCCTCCGATCGTACATGAGTGCTTAGGGGATGATCTCTTAGTATCTATGATTAGGAATAAAACGGCTGCGAGCCTATCTTCAAACATTTTGGATGCATCCATCGCACCCTCCCTCGTCTGGCAATACGATGAGGGATTCTTATCGAGCAGCACCGGGTCAGGTAGTGAGCCGAAATCTGATTCCACCGAGTCTGTGGAGTCAGAATCAGGTTCCAGCTCGTATGAGTCTGAGTCCGGTATTCCTGGAGGTGACAACCCAAATGCCACAGTCCTGGCTAGGTCGTCTTTTTCTTTTTCCTTTAAGTCTGTTATAACAGAAGAATCAGGCGACTTGGAAGTGATTAATGAGAATGCAATGGCTGTGGCCTTTGAGTATTTTTTTGTACCCTTGATTTATTACATTAATTCAGACTTTCAAAATTTTGATGAAAACGACGAGGAAGAAATTCCTCCGGTTTTGAAATATTTGCTAGAACAAGAGCAAGAGAGGTTTGTAAAACCGTTGGTTGATGAAATCACCCAAATTAATATTAGTACTGAGAAGGACCCGCGGCTGGTCCAGATCAGGTCCACGTTGTCTTCAGAGGAGCGCGAGCACTTAGTCGCTTTATTAAAAGATTTCAAAGATGTTTTCGCGTGGTCCTACGAAGACATGCCTGGAATCGATCCTGAGATTGTACAGCACCGGATCCCTCTTGACCCAGAGGCCCGACCTGTTAAGCAGAAGCTCAGAAGGATCCGCCCGGACTGGGCTCTCAAGATCAAAGAAGAGGTCACCAAGCAAATTGATGCAGGGTTCCTGTTGGTAGCCGAATACCCAACTTGGTTGGCCAACATAGTTCTTGTGCCAAAAAAAGACGGCAAAATTCGGGTGTGTGTGGATTTCAAGGATTTGAATAAAGCCAGTCCGAATGACGACTTTCCTCTGCTGCATATCGACGAATTAGTGGACTTTACTGCAAGGCATGCGCTACTCTCGTTCATGGATGGGTTTTCAGGCTACAATCAGATAGTGATGGCACCAAAAGACTGGGAAAAGACTGCTTTCACCACCCCGTGGGGGACCTACTGTTATAGGGTGATGCTGTTTGGGTTGAAGAATACTGAAGCTACATATCAACGGGCTGCGACCACAATATTGCATGACATGATCCATAAAGAGGTTGAGGTGTACGTGGACGACATGATTGTCAAGTCCAAGGAAAGAGAGGGCCACTACACCGCCCTGCAAAAGTTCTTCCAAAGGATCAGAAAATTTCGATTACGGCTGAATCCTCAGAAGTGTACGTTTGGTGTTACAGCAGGGAAAATGCTGGGGTTCTTGATTACACAGAGAGGTATCGAAGTCAACCTTTCCAAAATCAAGGCCATCTTAGAAATGCCGCCACCTAGGACTGAAAAAGAGGTGCGAGGCTTTCTGGGTAAAGTACAATTCATAAAACGGTTTATTGCTAAATTAATATTGACTTGTGAACCACTATTTGGTCTCCTAAAGAAAGGAACGAAGTTCCAATGGGACGGCCGATGCCAAGCTACTTTTGAACAGATTAAGCAATATTTACAGAACCCACCTGTGTTGTCACCGCCTGAGCCGAGGAAACCATTGATTTTGTACCTTTCAGTGACTGAAACTACAATGGGCTGTATGCTTGCACAAGAGTCTGAGGACAAAGTGGAGAGAGCTATCTACTACCTGAGCAAGAAGATGCTGGATTACGAGACCCACTACACTCCGCTGGAGAAGGCTTGTCTGCTCTTGGTATGGGCCACCAGGAACTTGCGGCACTACCTATTAGCTCACTCTGTTATGTTGGTTTCAAGATTAGATCCCATCAAATATCTCTTCAAGAAACTAGCACTTATGAGTAGGCTGGTTCGTTGGTTGCTTCTGCTTTCCAAATTTGATCTGAAGTATATGACGTGCAAGTCAGTAAAGGGGAGAGTGGTAGCGGAGTTCCTAGCCGATCACCCAGTTAAAGGAGATGAAGTAGTTGAGTACCTATTCCCAGACGAGGCCATTCTGCATGTCGAAGAAGAGTTTTGGACAATGTACTTTGACGGAGCGTCAAACCAATATGGGTATGGGATAAGGGTGTTGTTGATAGCACCCAACAATTCCCACATACCTCTAGCATTCAAACTTCGGTTCAAAGTCTCGAACAACAAAGCAGAGTACGAGACGTGTATTGCTGGACTAGAAGCAGCTCTAGAACTAGGGACAAAACAGTTAGACGTCATCGGGGACTCGAAGCTTGTTGTATCTCAAGCTAAAGGAGATTGGAAAGTTAAAGAAGAAAAGATGAGAATTTATCACCAGACCTTGGACATGCTAATTCCTCGGTTTGAGAAACTGAATTTCGCTCATCTGTTAAGAGAGAACAAGAGGTTTGCAGATTCATTAGCAACTCTATCTTTTATGATAGACATCTCTTTTGGAGTCCGGATGCGTCCAATCATCATCAAACAGAAATTTATGCTGGCCTACGAGCTGATTGCTGCCATAGATGAGGTACAAGATGAGAATCCCTGGTATTACGATGTCTGGAACTTCTTGGAAAAAGAGGCGTATCCACCAGGGGCAAATGCCAAAGATAAGAGGGGAATTCGAAGAATGGCTGCTCAGTTCATCGTCTACGAGGGTAAACTGTACAAGAGAGGTCATCTCGGGATGCATAAGCTGTGTGTTGATGTCGAAGAATCGAAGCACCTGATGGAGGCCATCCACGGAGGAGAGTGCGAAGCGCACATGAACGGGGTGATGCTAGCCCGGAAGATCCTTAGACAGGGTTACTACTGGTCCACCATGGAGGAGGATTGTATTGGCTTTGTCCAGCGATGCCACAAATGTCAGATCCATGCAAACCGCATGAACATTCCACCATCGAAGCTGTACAACATGACTTCGCCATGGCCATTTTCAGTCTGGGGGATTGATGTAATC
The DNA here is from genome assembly GCA_025200525.1 of Camellia lanceoleosa. Taxonomy (NCBI): domain Eukaryota; kingdom Viridiplantae; phylum Streptophyta; class Magnoliopsida; order Ericales; family Theaceae; genus Camellia; species Camellia lanceoleosa. The sequence continues at coordinate 204,963,561 of CM045760.1, forward strand.
GGGGCTGTCACTCCAAAGGGGTCCAATGGGCATGAGTTCATTCTGGTCGCGATAGATTACTTACAAGGTGGGTTGAGGCCTAATCATATGCGGTGTTGAAGGCGTCGCATGTTGCTTAGTTCATCAGGAACAACATCATCTGTCGCTACGGGGTCCCGAACGAGATCATTTTAGTTAATGGTTCCCACTTCAAGAAGGAAGTGATCGACTTGTTAGAGAAATACAATGTAGCTTTTCACAAGTCATCTACATATTGGCCACAAACCAATGGAGCTGTTGAGGCCGCCAACAAGAACATCAAGCGTATTTTGCAGAAGATGGTGGAAACCTACCGGGACTGGCCAGATAAGCTGCCATTTGCTCTGTGGGGCTACTGGACTTCAATTCGAACTTCTACTGGAGTGACTCCGTATTCCTTGGTTTATGGGATGGAGGTTGTTTTGCCTATCGAAGTTGAGGTTCCAAGACGGTAATCTTGGTGAGTGTCGAATAAGCGGAGGCAGATTGGCAGCAAAGCAGGTTCGAAGAACTCATGCTCTTTGATGAAAGAAGACTAAAAGCACTGTATCATGTTCAGGGTTATCAACAACGGATTGCCAAGGCTTTTAACAAAAAGGTTAAGTCTAGGAATTTGAAGAAAGGAGATTTGATGCTCAAAGACAACCGAGCTCCCATCCACGACCCTAGGGGCAAGTTCAGACCTAATTGGACTGGTCCTTACATCATCAAGTCAATCTGGTCGGGTGGAGCTGTCGTTCTGATAGACCTAGATGGCCTAGAGTTCTCCCAAATGATCAACATGGACAAGTTGAAGAAATATTTTCCTTGAGTGGCTCGCTAGGCCGAAAACCCGAAACTAGGACCTAGGCAAAACTTAGAGTATGAAAAAAATTAGAAATTATAAAAACTGAGCTCGCATGGTTGAAAACCCAGAAATGGCGGCCTTGGCAAAAGTTAGAGCGCAAAAGAAGAGAGTTAATACACGAGTGAACCCAACCCAAACTACGTAAGGCTTGATTTCCATTTTTGGGATACGTAGGCAACTTCTTTTTGAAGTCCAGCCATAAACACTTCCTCGATCAACTTTGTCCATGTGATCATATTAGGTCATCTTTGTCTGTTCTGCATCCAAGAGCTCGGTTTGTCATCTCCAGATGCAGTGCTATTCAGACTAGGGGCAACTTTCCAGTTGCTGGGGATCCAGGGTTGTACATCTCAGTGACAGATCTCAGGCGTGTCTAGTTGTGATCCATATCGAAAATGGTTTTGAAAAGTCTTAATAAAAGTTGATTTTGCTCAAATTAATCTTTTTACAACTTAGACCATTTTTGGGCCAAACGGAAAATTTTTAGTACCCACAACCTTCAATTACATTGATTTCAATACATAGTTCTCCTATTCTTGAATACAAATTGAAGTTGCTTTTCATTACATTCATAAAGAAAACTTGAAAGTTCTGATTAAAAGCAAATAAATCCAGGGCATAGTCAGGTGTTCCTGCGTCCCCTCCCCAAGCTGGTAGAAGCCTCTAATGCCAAAGTGGGCCCTACATGTGCCTCTTCATTGAGCCAATCTATGCACTCATCAGAGAGGGTGCAACTAAAAGTGGGAGCGGGGGCCAGAAGCTCTCTCATCCTCCATGCTGCGGCATACCAAGCTAGCTGTGCGCCTCGGACCGGAAATGTAACAGGGTACTCTATCCCCTCCTCCGGACAAGTCTGATCATGTCCGAATTGGCGTCGAAACCAGAACGGGAAGTAAAAGATATAGTGTATCAGGCCAATCAACTGAATCCCGGGCTGCCGGGTCATGCTGTAACTCATTGCCGGTAGATTGAGCCAAGGACAACGCCAAGCAATGTCTGTAGCGGACAAACTGCACATCCAGTTGTACCACCATCCCTCATCCAGGGCATCGACTAGACGGCGCCGGAAGAAATAGTTGCGAACTGAATATGCTGGGCATGAGTCCACCACTCTCAATTTATCCATCAACCACACCTAGGGAGGGATAAAAAATGAGAGATTAAAGAATAAAGAGGTGTACGTTGAGAGAAAAGTAAGAAAAGGGTTTTGAGAGAAAAATCGAGCCTGAGGGCCGAGTGATGTGAGCAATATATGTGAGATAGGGTGGGAAACATTACCTATAGTAATAGTGGACTTCCCGTGAACCTAGCCGTCTCTCGGCGATGAAAAGCGTCCAATCCAATCAATGTCTCAGCTAGCGTCATGGCGATGTAGCTTTTGCCCTCTTTCAAGCCCTCGGCGACCTCAATCACATGAGTGCTAAACCCACCGAAGCCTGGGACAAGCAAGAAATGAGACAGCATGCACAAGCAAAGCGCATGTCGCCGATAACCCTGCCAGTGATAGTCGTCGCGATCACCGGCATCAGAAAATCGATGGATCAAGCTCGGAATGTCCAGCTCTCTGTCATGAACCAATAACCGAGCGTCGTGCAAAGTAAGGCCGCACATCCGTCCTAAGGCTTGGACGTGGCTGAACCGGAGCTGAGGCAAGATTTCTTCATTGCACTCGGATTCCATTAAGCTTGGAAATCCTCGAAAGTAGGACATATCTCTTGTCCGCCAAAGCTAAAGACGTGTGTCACCGGATTCCAAAACCTTGCTGCGGCATGGAGGAACGGAAAACGCAGCGGGGTGTGACCCAAAGTGAATAGTGCATTTATGTCGAAGCCCCAGAAATTCAGCCTTTCCGAGCCATCCAAGTTGGCGACCCAATTTGTGAAATTTTGGACAAGAAATGCTTCCATTTGGTGCAAAAACTGAGCTGAAATGAAGAAAACTACGAAGCTGAGACTTTTGTAGAAGATAAGGTGTTGAGTGGAAGACAGGTGTCAGCATTCTGGAGGTGCTTGCCATTTCTAGCCAATCAGCCAAAAATAGTGCCGACCGACCATCCTTTTTGGCCGATCGGCTAGTAATGTTGGCCGATGGCAATTTCTTGTGGCTGATGGCCTCTTCCTTTGGCCGATGGCCTTCCTCTTGTTCTCTAAGCTGTATATGTGTTGAATATGCTGAGAACTTGTGATTGGTTCCACTTCCAATGCCTTCCGGTGATGATTTTGCGAAGTTGCGCCTGTGTTACTTCATTTGATTATCGAGTTGTTGTACTTTTGCTTATCGAGTTGTATTTTGCATCCTTTAAGTCGTTGTTTTGCTTATCGAGTTGTATTTATAATTGATTAGCTTCTCGAGTTCTTTGTTTTGCTTATTGAGTTGTTTTGTTGTTAGTCGGTTCACTACCTGATTAATACAATTCGAGTGTTCAATTTTTAATACAAAGTTCAATCTCATTTACATTGTTATGTAATGCGATGCGATGCACAGAATGTACAAATGTAACACTTTTTGAACAAAACAGCTGTTTCATTTCATCATATTTTCTCTTACAAAAAGTACATAGTTTTGAAGAAAATAAAACCTGCCTAAGGCAGTACAATGTGTTTAAACTACTAGTAAAAAGGAAAATAAAGCAAAAAAGGAGAAAAGCAACAAAATTTCTGAATAAAGCAAAAAAGAAGAGCAGCATCTGAATCAATGTTTGGAACAACATCAGTCGTCTCAAGTACGGGAGTCCGTCTTGGTCCTCTTCCTGGATGAAGGTCCAGGATCGCCGCCGTCACCTCCGCTGCCTGAGTCATCTCCGGCCTCACCCTGGGACGACTCTACTTCCACATTGGACTCATCATCATCAGGGGAAGGCTCCCGGGAGCTACTCTTAGCACAGGTGCGCCTGTGTCTGCCTCGGCTATGGATTGTCATCCCTCGCCTAGCTCCACCTGCTGCTCTGGGAGGCACTGATGGCCCTGCTGGGCACCCCCTGTGGCCGACATCTGGAATGGGGCCTGAAAAGAACAATCGGCAAACGCATCAGTTATGCCATACAAAGCAGCGTATGAATACCAAATACAGTGTATGAGTACAGTGTGTGAATGCTGTGAGCGGTATATGAATGCCGTGAGCAGTGTATGATTATAGCGTATCAGTGCCGTGAGTACTGTGTATCAAGTGTCGTGTTGACAATATGGTATATCAGATCTGTATGGAACAGATTGTGCAGAGTCTTGAGACCGAGGTTGAAAGAACTCACCGGGATGCCGTAAATGGTCAACAGGTCTATGCTCCGCTGCAACATCCCCATCACTGAGGCCGTCAGCTCCAAAGATTGTTCGGTGTACTCAATCGAAGCCTGCAAAAGTGTTGAAATCATTAGTATTCTATGGGATATTAAATCAAATGAAATGACTGTACAGAAAGAAAAGTATAGCAGCACATATCAGGGTCGAACTGCAGACTTCGACAAGCTCATGATCGGTCGGAAGAGGAGCAATGGGTATCTGGTAAGTCTCCCTACCCTGCCCTCGGCATGTCATGGTAGTGGGCAATGCTGGCCACTCTACTCCCTGTCCCCTCCGGGACTTACTCCTGTCGCGGGCCCGGGGCACCCTCGACACTCCTGCTCCTCTGGCTGGCGCCGCAGGCCTCTCTCTCTCGACTCAACGGGCACCAGTCACAGGCCACATCAGATAAGTCTGAATGAACTCAACATAGTCGCCCACATCTCTGAAGGGGTCCGAGTTCCAGCCAATCGTGTAATCCATCATCTCCTCAAGGGAGTACCTCTCGGTATGCCTCATATGGGAAGGATGTGGACTCGGAACTATCTGTCCCGGCAAGTTGAGGGTCTGGCGCAGGAAGTGCTCACCCAGGTACCAAACTCGGCAGACTGGACCCTCCAATAAAATCCTGACCGGCGGTCTCGAGCACCCAGATATCGCTCCTTCATCGCACGAACGCAAATTGTCGCCAAGTGATTCAGAATAACAGGATATACGGTTTGTTATCTACTGTTGAAAGTACAATGTAAAGCGAAACTTAAATGAACTGTAAAGTTTGAAATACCTCTGTTGCAGTGATGATATCGAAGTATCTGTGGAAGAACAAGAAAGACTCACGTGGCCTCCGCTCGCACCTCACGTCATAGCGATGAGAGTATGGAACGCCGAGGGGGATCTCCACATCCGGCACTGGAGCAAGCCTAGGAAAGTAGGCATACACCCACAACTGCAGAATGTAACAGGGCAAATATGAGTATGCTTATCAGATAAGACAGAATGCAGATAAAGCAGAAATCAGAGAATGGTGTGCAGTGTATTGAGCAGTATACGAAGTGTATTGTACAGTGTGTGCAGTGTACAACCAATGTAGAAAGGTGGAAGGAATTGGTGGTGTCCCACCACCTCTCTACTAGTGCGCCAAGAAGGGGCCTGCTCGCAGTAAGGCACAAGAGTCCCATGCAGAATGTGCCGAAGCCGGCCTGATCAACGATGCGGCGAACCGCATCGGGTAACTCCATATACCATCATCGGGCAATGGTGTTCTCATACCCCCAAAAGGCATAGGAATCTCCCTGTGTTCAAAGACAAACAGTGCATGAAGCAGTGTCAGAAATATAGTGTTTGAATGCGTTCAGAATTGATAAAAATGTAGTGCGTGTGCATGTGTTCGAGTTTACACAGACATCGGGTGTGGGTGTGCTCATGGTGAACTAAGCATGTCATGCATCAGTGTGTTTGGGTTAATCAGTTACAGAACAGTATCGGCTATCGAACATATTTGATCTACATTGCAGAAAGTAAAAGAGGAGAAGAATGTACCTCAGTAGCACTGTGAGAAAGATGCGACTCCAGCTCGCGCAGCAGGAGGTCCTCTGGTGCGCCTCATGCATAGCTCCTGAACTGGCGGATGCTATCGGGAGGCAACACGTGTATCGTCGGCCGATATGTCACCGGGTCGAACGGTCGGACACTCAGTGGCAAGAGCTCGACCTCAGGGGCCATGTCCATCTCTGGAGGAGTCCTACCCCGTGGAATGTCGTTTGCCATCTCAAGAAAGGTGCAAAAACGGTTAAAAGTGTGAAAAATGGGCAAGAATGCCAAAAGTCAACCCCGAGGGGTGAAAAATGGGAGAAAAGGTCATAGTGTGGGAAAAGGCACGAAAACCAAGATAAACTCGGGGAAAACAAACCCCAAGTGGTGGAAATCGAGAATGTGGCACCAAAATCAAGTTTTGTTCGGTTCAAAGTGTGTGAAATGAAGAGGGTTTCGCGAATCGAACGATGGAAAAGGCTCGAAAACGGGAGAAAAGCAAGGATCGAAGCGAGGAAAATGACCTAGAGGGATAAGGAAATGATTTTCGAGCTTAAGGAAGTGAGGAAATGGGGTTTGAGGCCCTATATTTAAAGACCCAAGGTGAATGGACAAAACTGCCCCGAAATTGACATTTTTTGCCGATCGGCCAAATTGTTAGCCAATCGGCTAAATATTTGGCTGATTATCTCCTTTTGTGGCCGATGTATAGCCGATGGCCTCCCCTTGCGGTTGATGCACCTCCAATGCCTTTTTTTGGGTCATTTATGTTGATTGGTACCCTTATCTCTCAAGGAAGTGCAAGAAAATACACTTTTGAAGCTTAACCGGCATTCCTGTTGACCTCGAACCATGTCTTTCGTGTGCGGCACTCGATATGTATGAGGTGTATCCTTTTCGCATCCTTTTGTATATTGCAAAATCCGAGAATTACTTTGTACTACATTACAATGTTTTGTAATAAGCACGCTTGTTATGCGTCTTTCCGCTCTTGCATTAAGCATGCTTCATCTTACTTTGAGGTTGCATCTCAATATCACGAATAACATGCCTTTACCATGCTTCCGTTGAATATGTGCCTCTCTTTTCCTCGCATTGTTACACACATTGTATGCGTTGTCGTGTATGCTTTACTTATATGTGTTTATGCCCTTCCTCTCGTTGTTACACACATTGTATGCGTTGTCACGTATGCTTTACTTACATGTGTTTATGTTTTTCTTGCATTGTTATGATTGTTTCAAATTACATTGTTATGCATCCCACTTGGCTTATGTTGTCGCGTATGCCCTCCTTGTGTTGTTATGTTTGTTTCAAACTCGCATTGTTATGCGTACACTATGCTTGCATTGTTTTGCACTTCTCTATCTTGCGCAGTCACGCACTATACTCGCATTGTCATGCACACTCTATCTCACGCTATTACGCACTATACTTGCATTGTTATGCACCCTCGTTACATGCGCTGTCACGCACGTTGCTCACATTGTCATGCACACTCTATCTTGCGCTGTCACGCATTATACTTGCATTGTTTTGCACTTCTCTAACTTGCGTTGTCACGCACGTTACTCGCATTGTTATGCGTACACTATACTTGCATTGTTTTGTACTTCTCTAACTTGTGCTGTTACACACGTTACTCGCATTGTCATACACACTCTATCTTGCGCTATCACGCATTATACTTGCATTGTTTTGCACTTCTCTGACTTGCGTTGTCACGCATGTTACTTGCATTGTTATGCGTACACTATACTTGCATTGTTTTGCACTTCTCTAATTTGCGCCGTCACGCACGTTACTTACATTGTCATGCACACTCTATCTTGCGCTGTTACGCACTATACTTGCATTGTTTTGCACTTCTCTAACTTGCGTTGTCACGTACATTACTTGCATTGTTTTGTACTTCTCTAACTTGCGCTGGCACGCACGTTACTCGCATTGTCATGCACACTCTATCTCGCGCTATCACGAACTATACTTGCATTGTTATGCATCCTCGTTACTTGCACTATCATGCACGTTACTTACATTGTTATGCACACTCTATCTTGCGCTGTCGCGCATATTACTTGCATTGTTATGCACCTTTTCACTCGCATTGTTATGCGCCTGTTTCGCTTGCATTGTCATGCAACGTTTTCACTGGCATTGTTATGCACGTTCTACCTACATTTGTTTCTACTATATTGTATCTGTTAAGGTTTCTTTTTGTGCAGGCACGATATTGTATGTACGGTTTATTTGAAGCTGGCACGACCAGACGAATCCGACAGTATTGTATTCTCCGCGTGAGACGTAGCAAGAATTATATACTTTCTTACATCCTTTCTGTTGGAATGTGTAGGACTATTCTTTCTTATTTCACTTGCTTAAATTGTTGCATGTTATGCTTCATTACAGCTCTTTTTGCATGATCATAAGTTATGCTCGGCATTGTGCATGTCATTTGTATCTTGCCCCCGCCTGCGGGCGCATATCTTTGTTATCTTATATGCTTGTCTGAGTCTTCGGCCTTGTCGAAAATGGGTCGTCTTTGGGCTTTGACAGTCACTCCCGTCATCTTATGACTTCCGAGTTCTGTCAAAGAGGAGCAACTGTAGACACCCCATTTTTGACCATCCTCAAGACTTGGACGTCATCATTTGAACACTCGATGATCACCCATGTTCGTGTTCGTTTTGAGTTCCTAAAGGTCTCGGCTGCTCGCCTTGCTTTAGGATCTCTCAACTTGTCTGTTTTGTGCTTAATTATGGACCAAGGACTTATGGTTTTGCTTCTGAGGGAAGAGGGTGGCTTGTTGGCCATCCCCTTAATCCATCGGCTATGGCATGATGCCATCGGCCATGTTTTCTTGCCATCGGCCAAAAGTGGTGGCCGATCGGCACTTTTTTTGGTCAATCGGCACTTTGTTCGATCGACCAGCCATATTTTTTAGCCGAGACCTTTCCATCTGCTTTTTGCAGATATTTTCTGCCAACTGTGACAGCTGGTGGGCACAATTCTCATCCTCCATACACGTGTATGGAGGGATTTGCACCTTGTTCTAGCTTCTCCAAGAAGCTTTGGAATTGAATTCCTATAAGAAATGAGCTCCTCCTCCCTTCTCAGAGATTCAAAAAATTGAGATAAAAAAGATATATCTCTCTATTTTTCTTCCTCTCTCTCTATATTTGTGTGTGTTTGTGCCTAAAAGGGTGTTTTGTCTTCACTTTTGCACTAAAACACCTAGTAATACACCATCTTTTGGTTGTTGAGATCGTTAGGAGTTGGTTTTGGTGTTCTTGGATTGGTTTGAACTCAGAAAACCTGCTGGAGGTGTATTCTTGAAGAGGTTCTACAAGGGTGAGCTCTTAACGTTTTAATCCCCCATTCTTGCTTAAGCTTTTAGACCTACTTGCATATTGTTTTAAGCTTAACTCTAAACTAAAAAAAGTTCTGATTTTTTATGCTTATAATGATTGTTTGAGGTCACTTTTTTGTTGGAGGTTGTCTACCCCCTCTTAGGCCTTGTTTGGCCTTATTTTATGCCTTTCTTTTTGGGCTTTGGAACCATCTTGTTTTGACCTTCTCACCACTGAAATCCAAAGGATTTTCAGTGGTGGAGAAGTGGTTTTGGAGTCTTGAATAGAAGAGGGACACCCCCCTCTTCTTATGTCTCATTTGCTTGTATTAGTGGCTCACAATGGTAGCATGTTTGCTTAGCATGTTTTGGCTTCATTTCAGCAAGTATTTGGTGTTATTTGGTCATGCTATACCTCTGTTTTAAGTTGGTTTGATGGCCTCTTACATGCATCATGCACTTGTCTTGCAATCCTCTCATTTGCCTTAACATGCATCATGCATTTGGACCATCTTACTTGCATATTTTGGCTCAACTCAAAGGAACTTTTAGTCATGTTTTAACATGTTTAAGCTCTATTTGGCGTTGTTTTGATCATATACGCCATGCTTTGTATAGCTACCGTGCATTCTAGCTTGTTAGCTTTGAGTGTCCAGGTCATTAGCATGCATTACTTGGACCATTTTCATGATTTGGAATCATTCCATATGTGATTTCAATCCATGTAGTGTAGCCATGCACTTGCATTTGTCATCCTTTCAAAGCTTTGAAGAGTTGGTGTTTTATGCCTCATGATTGGATCATTGTGCATGCCATCATATTTAGGTCTTTAGGATGCCATCTCAATGGGTTTTTGGTGTTATTTTGGTATGCCATAACTCTGTTTTTCATTGGTTAAGTCATGCCATGTTTGGTCTTGTTAGGTGTAGTGCAACACCCCTTTGTAGCCTTGCATGCTTCATGCTTTTGGCCTTTCATGTTGACTTGTTTTGGCCTTGGTCCATGCATATTTTAGACTCATTTTGGTTTGCTTTAGGACTATTTTGGGTTGTACTTGCCATTTGTTTCATGTTTTGCATAGCCTTAGTGCAAGTCCCTTTGCTATCTTCAAGTTTTGAGCCTCTTGCATGCCATACTTGTGTAGGTTGGATGGTTTGGCACCATTCCATGCATGATTTCAAAGCTTATAATGCTTGTCACATGTCCACACTTTTCACTCTTTAAGTGCTCTTAAGAGTTGGTGTCTTGTTGCCTTGTTTATGAACCTAAGTGCATACATGTTTGTATGTGCTTTCATGCTTCCAATTCATCACTTTGGCCACTATTTTTGGTGTGGCTGAGGCCTATCCATTTTCAGTATAAGTCCATGGATCATGCGGTTTTGCGTGTTGTTGCATGCTTATCGTATTGCATGATGTTGCATACTTGTTGTTGGTATTCTTATTGCATGCCTATTACATTGTATGTTTATATTTTTAGGTCGCATTGCATTTGGCATACTTGTTACCTTAGCCTCGTGTGCATGTTTGAGTCATATTGCATTTGGCATGCTTATGTTCCATTGCATAGCTTCTCCATTGTTGCATGTATTGCACTATGTTTGGTTTGGGGTGTCAAACCAAACACGAGGACCAAGGGACATTTCGTACTTGAAATGACGAAATGTGCCTCAATCCTCGGTCGCCGACACTCTTGATCCAACATGATGAAATGTGAGGCATTCATGTGTTTTTGTGCATTCATTCCATATTGAATTGCACGCTTGGCTCCTTTGGCCATCATGCATCGAAATGCGTGATTGGTGGCCCGAGGGTTGAGCATTATATGCCTTTGAGTCTTAAACATGATAAAGGGTATAGTTGCAAACATTGTCTTACAAATGTATTGCCATACCTCTGTTTGTCCTCTACTGCAGCAAAAGGAGCATTTTACAGCAAGAGATGGCCGATCGGCTATCTGGTGTGCCGATTGGCTAAAGGTGTTTGGCCGATAACCTCATAAGTGGTCGATGACACCTTTCCTTTGGCCAATGGCTTCGCCATTCGGCCGATGGCCTCTCAGCATGTCCATAAAGTGGTTCAGAAGCATCACAGATACTTTCACAGTTCTCAGAGGTGCAGAACAGTGCCGACAGAGGCAACATGGGGCATGGCAACGGATTTCCGAGAGAAGCCGGCCGAACGCGCATGCATCCCTCGTCACAAGGCCATTTTAGTGTTTTTAATAACCTAGAATAGTTATTTGTTTCAATTTGGTTATGTAATAATTAATTAGCTTGATTAGTTAGTTAATTAGTTGATTTGTATTATTTATTCGGACCCTCCATCGAGAGGGCGAATTTTGTAATAAGTGTGCTTGAGTGTGCGAATGTCTTCCAATCCCACGTCTTTCTCCCTTTTACTTAACTGCTTACAATGGTTAGTTTTAGGTCATGTTTGATTAGCATCCTTATGCTCGCATGTTTGCACTCATTCATCTGTCCTGCACGCACCGGGCTCGGCGCATCATACTAATTGCATTGTATTTCAATTCCTATTTGAATACATGTATCAAGTGTTACATCCACATGACATCTTAGAATAGCCGAGCCTATTTCTAGTTGCATTTTGTATGTGTTGCATTAACCATCTTAACATAGCTATGATCATGCATTGATTTCTAACTAGCTATTGTTTTGGCTCGGAGTACCAGGTAAGCTTTTACGCTTTAGCATACTGCATGCGTGCTAGTTTTGCCATGAAAGCATGCTTGCCATGAGGCTAACTGCTTAAATGATATAACTGTCTGAATGCCTGTGGGTGAAGGTTGGATTACTTGAATTGGAACAATTCATCAAAATGTGTGTTTTAAGCCCACTTGAGAGTAGCAAAATCATGTTTTCCTAAGCCCACCCGAGGGTGGCAAATCCATGTCTTAGCCTACTTGCGAGTAGCACCTTCAAACCATTTTCAAACAAACATGAGATGTTTTGTTCCAACTTAGGCGATCTAGTCTATACTTGTATGTTGTGCGCATCACATAGTAATTCTAGCTAAATAATCGGAATAAGAACGCATGTGTTTTCAAAAACAAGATATCATATTAGTAAAGGCCGATCTTTGATCGGGCAAACGGGGGTGCTCATTACATAACATTCCCCTCTCGTACCCAAGTTCCCGAGCCGAGGCAACTTTGGTGATGACGGACACGTGGCCTTAGGCACGAGTCAGGGTTTCCTAAAGTCTCCCAAAATAAAATATTTAGGTGGCGACTCTGTATCTGGCAAAGCAGTCCATGTTTGGCACTTCTTTACAAAAATCAGTTTTTCAAAACGATTTGCCGGATCTGGACTCTTTGGTGATTTATCGATCTTGCATTGCACTTTACGGGATTAGATTAAGAATCGTGACATTGAGTCCGAACTGTAGCAGCCCAATGAACAAACCGGATTTCGCGTCGATTGTGCGCGCGGGGCCCATGATGTTTGGGCACGTCTACACCATCTAATTTATCATCTACAAAGGTAAACTATACAAAAGAGGTTACTTGAGAATGCACAAGTTGTATGTCGAAGAAAAGGAGTCAAAACACCTAATGGAGGCCATCCATGGAGGAGAGTGCGAAGCGCACATAAACGGAGTGATGTTTGCCTGGAAGATTCTCAGGCAAGGTTACTACTGGTCCACCATGGAGGAAGATTGCATTGGTTTTGTTCGGTGATGCCACAAATGCCAAATTCATGCTAATCACGTGAATATCCCGTCATCAAAACTGTACAACATGACTTCGCCATGGCCTTTCTCGGTCTGGGGAATCGACGTCATCAGCGCAGTCACACCAAACAGGTTGAATGGGCATGAATACATTCTGGTGGCAATTGATTACTTTACAAAGTGGGTGGAAGCTCAATCCTATGCAGTGTTGAAAGCATCACATGTGGCCAAGTTCATCAAAAATAATATCATTTGCCTATATGGAGTCCTGAATGAGATCATATCAGATAATGGCTCCCACTTCAAGAAAGAGATGATAAACTTGTTGGAGAAATGCAATGCGGCTTTCCATAAGTCATCTACATATAGGCCGTAAACCAACGGAACTGTTGAAGCCGCCAACAAAAACATCAAGAATATTTTGTAAAAAATGATTGAGACCTACAAGGACTGGCCAGATAAATTGTCATTCGCACTCTGGGGGTATAGAACTTCAATTCAGACGTCTACAGAGGCAACTCCTTATTGTCTCATCTATGGGATAGAAAATATTCTGCCAATTGAAATAAAAGTCCCGTCACCGCGAGTTATGGCTGAATGTCAAATAGTAGAGGCGGGCTGGCAATAGAGCAAATTCGAAGAGCTAATGCTGTTTGATGAGAGAAGGCTGAAAGCATTGTATCATATTCAAGGCTATCAACGCAGAATTGCTAGGGCTTTTAACAAGAAAGTTAAGTCCTGGAATCTCAAAGAGAGAGGTATAGTGCTGAAAGAAAATCGAGCTCCCATTCATGACTCTAGAGGTAAGTTCAAACCTAATTGGACTGGTCCTTACATCATCAAAACTATCTAGTCAGGTGGAGCTGTTATTCTCATGGACCTGGATGGCCTGGAATTCTCATAACCAATCAACATGGACAAGTTGAAGAAATACTATCCCTAAGAGGCTCGCTAGGCCGAAAACCCGGAAGAGCGACCTAGGCAAAAGTTAGAGCATGAAAAATTAGAAATAAAGAAAAACTAAGTTCACAAGGTTGAAAACCCTAAAGGGTGGCCTAGGCAAAAGTTAGAGCGCAAAAGGAGAGAGTTAATACTCGAGTGAACTTGAACCGAAAGGAAAATTTTCTGTGCTCACAACTTTAATTTCATTGATTTCAACATAAAAAGTTCTCCAACTCTCTGATACAAATCAAAGTTGCTTTTATTACATCAAAAAACTTGAAAAGAAAGGTCAAAGCAATAAACTAGGGGCATAAGTGAGTCAGGTACTCCTACGTCCCCTGTTCGTGCTTGTGGAAGCTTTTGAAGTGGGCCCGGTTTGTGCCTCATCCTCGAGCCAAGCCAAACACTCGCCAGAAAGGGCGCAACTGAAACTAGGGGCAGGGGCCAGAAGCTCTCTCGTCCTCTAAGTAGTAAGGTACCTAACCAAATGTGAACCACGGATGGGGAATGAAACTGGGTATTCTACCTCTTCCTCTGGGCAAATCTGATCATGCCCAAACTAACGTCTGAACCGGAAGGAGAAGTAGGACACGTAGTGTGTCAGGCTGATCAATTGTATGCCAGGCTGCCGAGCCATGCTGTAACTCATTTCGGTCAGATTAAGCCAGGGGCAGCATCAAGCTATGTCAGCAGCAGACCAGTTGCACATCCATTCGCACCACCATCTCTTATTCGAGAAATCCATTGGTCAATGGCGGAAGAAATAGCCTCGAGCTGAGTACTCAAGGTAAGAGTTCACTACCTTCAGCTTATCCATAAGCCACACTTGGGAATAGATGAAAGAAAAGAGAGATTAAAGAATAGAGAGATGTATGTTGAGAGAAAAGTGAGAAAAGGGCTTTGAGAGAAAAATAGAGCATGAGTGCCAAGCGATGTGAGAAACACATATGAGAAAGAGTGGGAAATAGTACTTGAAAAAGTAATGGGCTTCCTGTGAATCTAGTAGTCTCCCGTCAATGAAAGGCGTCTAAGCCCATCAAGGTCTCGGCCAGTGCTAAGCCAATACAACTCTTGCATTCTTTCAAACCTTGGGCCATTTCGATCAACCGAATGTTGGACCCGCCAAAACTAGGGGCAATAAGGAAATGAGCCAGCATACATAAGCAAAGGGCATGTTGCTGAAAACCTCGCCAGAGAAGGTCGCCTCTGTCAGCGACGTTGGAAAATCAATGAATCAAGCTAGGAATGTCTAGCTCTCCATTGTAAGCCAAAGATCGAGCCTCGTGCAGAGTGAGCCCACACATCCGTCCCAAAGCTTGGGCGTGGCCAAAATGGGGCTGAGGCATGATTTCCTCATCGTGTCGGGATTCCATCAGTGCCTGAAATTCTTCAATTGTCGGGCATATTTCTTGTCTCTCGAAGCTAAAGACGTGTGTAATTGGGTCCCAGTATCTAGCCGCGGCATAAAGGAATGGAAAACAAAGTAGAGTTCGACTCAACAGAAAAAGTGCATTTATGCCGAAACCCCAGAAATTTACCTTTTCCGTGCCATCTAAAGTCACAATCCAATCAGAGAGCTTTTCGATGAAAAATGACTCCATTTGAGAAGAAATTCCAGCTGAAATGAAGTCCTAAATAAGAATTCATGAAGCTCAACCTTTTGTAGAAGATAAGGCAGTAAGTGGAAGCCAGCTGTCAACAATCTGGCTATTCTTGCATTTGATGGCCGACAAGCTCAATCATCTGGCCGGCAGCCTTCTTTTCAGGCCTGATGTCCACCTGTCTGCTGAGCAATGTTGAAAACATGTGGTTTGTCTTGATCTTTGAGTATTTTAAGGTCTTGTTTTGAGTCTCTTTGTTTTTAGCAAGTTTGTTTATTTGTATTTGAGTCATTGTTGTTTTGTTTATTGAGTTATATGTTGTATTTTGTATTTCGTTTGGTGGTCAATTCATTACCTGATTAAAAGCGTTGTTTCAATCAAGTACTTTTGGCCAATTCAATTCCATGTCCATTTTCATGTAAATGTGGTGCTCATGATGCAAAAATAACAACAATTTTTATAAAAACTGTGAGGTTTTTATTCCGATCATGGTTTTTACAAAAAAAGAGTACAAGTTTTAAAGCAAATAAAACCTATCTGAAGCTATACATCTGCTAATGTTACCAAATAAAAAGAAACTAAGCAAAAGTGTTAAAAAAAAAATCAGCGTCAATCGCCTCATGCTTAAGAGGCCCTCTTCGTCCTCTTTCTCTGAGGAGAGGACTTTGCGGCACTATCTCCATCAGCGCCATTCTGAATCGATCTCGAACCGTGAGCCAGATCATCTTCGCTTTCTACCCCAAAACCCTCCTCAAAGATCGTTGCCTCCGCTTATCAGTCCTGTTAGCATCATCGTCTCCACTCTCAAACGACTCAGAATGCCGACTCGCTGACTCCTCGGAATCATTGGTCTCAACATCAGCATCGTGAAAGATAGGCTCTGGAGGACTGCTCTAGCCTCGGGTACCCTTATCTCTGCCTCTCCCCTCTGCTGCTGGAGGAGGTACTGCCAATGCTAGCACTACTGCCACTGCCAATGCAACCGGTATACCTAGGATCTGAAAAGACAGTTGTCACATATCAGTTTCAGTGTGTGTATCAGATGCAAGCATGGTATGTAGAATAAGTGTATGCAGAAATCAAATACAATATGAGTATGGTGTGTGAATGCAGTGTGCCAATGCAGTGTATCAGTGCAGTTTGGAGAAGACTACAGTTGGAATGCTAGTGTATCAGTGGAAAGATGATAGCAAGAAGTATAAATTGGAGAAATTATCGAGATGCCGTGGAGACTGAGTAGCATCTCCCTCCTCTGCACCATGCCCATCAAGAAGGCTATCAACTCGAGAGCGCTCCTTATGTACTCTATGGATGCCTACGAATGCATTTAGATGATTAGTGTTCGCAATAAACATATCTAACACGAAATGGGGTGCAAATCATAAAGTATGGTCCATACCTTAGTCGGGCCTCGAACCCCGACAAGCTCATGCTCAGCCGCTGCAGGCTCAATCAGGATCTAGTAAGCAGCCCCAGTATGCCACCAACATGTAAGCATGGTAGGAAGCTCTAGCCAACGGGTCCTCTACCCCTCACCAGGAACCTCTCTAGCACGGGCCCCAGTCGCCCTACGCGCCTCTCTCGCTGCAGGAGTGCTCGCCCCCTCACCTCCACGAGCACCTGTCAGAGGTGGCATGAGATGTGTCTGAATGAAGGTCACGTAGTCGCCCTCTGGGCTGAAGTAATCAACGTCCAAGCCCACCATAAACTGTGTAACTACATCGATGGATAGGCTATCTACTGATCTCATAAACTCTGGCGGTGCCATCAAGACGATCGGATCTGGCAAGCCTACGGTCTACCAAACAAATTGTTTACTCAAGAACCAGGCTCGGCAGACTGGGCCCTTAAAAAGAATACGGAAGCAAGAAAAGCCCAGGCCCCGGCGTACTAGTCCCGTATCCCAGCCAACATCATGGTCCAAGGCTGCCACATGATCTGAAAATACAGAGTATACAGATTGTTAGTTGCCGTCAATTGCTAAAATGTGAATCAGAACAGTTGTAAATAAAAAACGACTGTGTTTTGGGTTACCATGTGGGCAGCCACTATGTCGAAATAGTGTCGGAAGAATGTGAACAACTCGCAACTCCTGCGCAGGCACTCGCCATCATACTGCCTCGAGTAGGGGATTGCCAGTAGGAGCTCCTCCATCGGCTCTGGGGGTGAGAGTCAGAAAATATGCATAAATCCACAGTTGTAGGGAAAATGCAGTGATATGTGAGTACAAATGTATGAATAAGTATAAAAAGTGCAAAGCAGAAAACACAGGTGATGAACAGATATAGAAAGTACAAAACAGAAAGCACAGGTGCTGAACAGATATAAAGTAGAAAATACATAGCAAAAAATGGAAAGTGCAAAGGGGGAACTGAAATGTATGCCTCCCAGGCTCACTAATAGCCTCCGATTAGCTCTTCCCTCAGGCGGGAGGTCGAACTCATGTATCCGTATAGGGTAGTGAGGCCAGCTCCGCCCCAATCATAAAAACGCACTCGGGGAAAGGTCACCAGGGTGCTCAGTAGATATAAGCCCACGGTGTTCCACCTGTTCGAAAATAAGGTGGTACCAAGGATGAACATCAAGAAGCCTCTGGCATACTACTCCATCTCCTCAAGCGTCTCTGGCTCGCTCCCTCTGAACTGCTCAGTGAACTAGCTATATCTGACCATGGATGTCCAATACAAGGGTGGACGGGCTCCTAACAGCTCGATCCAGGCGGCCTCTCACTCCCCCATATCTGTGTTGAAAGGGATTGGATCACCCCTTACTCCTAAGACAGTGATCATGGCAAAGTCGTAGAGAGTCATCGCCATTTCCCCGGTAGTGGCAAAGTGGAAAGAGTTGGTGGTGTCCCACCACCTCTCCACTAGTGCTCCCAGAAGAGGATGGCTAGCGATGACCCGTGTCAGGCCAGAACAGAAGAGGCCGAAGCTAGTCTCGTCTACAATGTTGCGAACTCCAGCAGGGAGCTCGTCGTACCAATCTCGTGCAATCGTGGCTCCGTACCCTTTGAAGGCACAAGACTCCCCATGTGGCAAAGAACAGATGAATCAGATTAAGGCAGTGCAAGAAATGCAAGTAAAGAAAGGCAGGAATGCATGAAAACACAGTTTGTACCTCAACGACGATGGATGAAAGGTGAGAAACCGGCTCCCTTAGCAGGAGATCCTCCAGTACACCATGAACGAAATCGCTAAAGCGCTTGATACCTCCAGGTGGCAAGATATGTGTGCGGGGATGATACCTCGCTGGATCAAAAGGGCGTACCCTCAACAATAGTGGCTCTGGCTCAACCTCAAGCTCAAACTCCACCTCGAGGTCGACCTCAATACCCTGAGTCGCCTCACCAGTCTCGGCAGCGACTAGCTCCTCCGTCTCAGCAACAAGTGGAAACACAAAGGGAATCTCCAGAGGAGCCCCGTCATGTGGTGAATCATCTGCCATCTAGACAATATGTGAAAAGTAGGTGAAAAATGAAGAAAAAAGGAGAAAAGAGAGTAAACTTGGAAAAAGTCAATCCTAAGAGAGAAAAAATGGAAAAAAAAGTCAAAGCCAAGAAAAGTTAACGAAACCCAAGAGAAACTTGAGGGGAACAAGCCTAGAAGGGTGAAAATGAGGAAAAAAGCGTTGAAATCAAATTTCAATCAGTTCAAAGTGAGGAGAATCAAGAGGGTTTAGGGAAGAAAATGTCCGTGGGGCGTTGGAAAACACGTACAAAGCTCGGATCTAGAGAGGGAAAGTGTCTAGAGAGAGAGGGAAGGATTTCGGCCCTAGAGAAATGAGGAAATAAAGTGTTGTGGTGCATACTTAAAGACTCGAGGCAAAAAGACCAAAAAACCCCCAAACTGCCATCGGTGGCCGGCAGGCCACACTGGTGGCCAACAAAGCTTTTTCATGGCCGGCAAATGGCCGACAGCCTTCCCTTGTGGCCGGCAGGTGGCCGATGGCCTTCATTTGAATCCTGATGCTATTTTCTGTCTTTGTTTCCCAAAAAGTGCAAGGAAGGTTCACTGTTGGGTCCAAATTGTTCTTATGGAAGCTCGAAACTGTGTTTTTTTGGCGTGCGATACTCATCACTTGTCAACATGGACGAGGTGTATCTTTTTTTTTTTAAATGTATTGCAATTTCTCTGAGAGATAAATCGAAAGGTGCCATCGAATGTCGCTTTTATTCGTTTTATGCTTTCGTTCTCTCTTATTGCATAGAATTTGCATTTCACATATATTGTTGCATAGAATATGCATCTCATATATACGTATGTTGCATGCGCGTCTTGCATCAATTATGATTTACACATAGAATATGCTCTTGCTTTTATTTCATGCATAGAATATGCTTTTGTTTCTTGCATAGAATATGCTTTCAATTAACATGTTATGTCGGTTGTCTATCTGGCATGGAATATACTTTGCGCATCTATTGCACACCTTCACTTTATGCATCTATCGCACTTATTTGTTTTCGTGCATCTATTGCACACCTCTTTGTTGTTGTATCTCAGGGCGTGTGAAGCATAAGCCCGAGCGGGTTTCTTTTATCTCAGGACGCGTGACGCGCGGCCCTGGGCGGGTTTCATCTCGAGACATGTGAAACGCGAGCCTAGGTGGGTTTCTCTTATCTCAGGACGCATGACGTGCGGCCTTGGACGGGTTTCATCTCGGGATGCGTGAGCCCAGGCGAGTTTCTCTTATCTCAGGACGCATGACGTACGGCGCTGGGCGGGTTTTATCTCAGGACACGTGAAACGTGAGTCCAAGCGAGTTTCATCTCAGGATGCATGAAACGCGAGCCCAAGTGGGTTTCTCTCATCTCAGGACGCATGAAACGTGAGCCTGAGCGGTTTTCTCTTATCTCAAGATGCATGATATGCAGCCCTAGGCGGGTTTTATCTCGAGACGTGTGAAACGCGAGCCCGAACAATTTTCTCTTATCTCAGGATACGTGAAGTGCAAGTCCGAGCAGGTTCTCTTATTTCTCAGGATGCGTGAAACGCAACCTCAAGCGGTGTTTTCTTTCCCCGTCTCTTGTTTTGGCATGGTTAGAGTGTAGTTTTACCTTTTGCATGGAACCTGTTTTGGTTTTAAGCTTGAAGCTTCTCATTCATATGTTGTTATCTTCTTATCGCATCTTGTTATTGCTTATTGCATCATCTTACATGATCATGAGTTTTCAAAATAGCCGGCTTCGCATAACATGTGAGTCCAGCTTTCAAAGTTGCATTGTGAATATCATTTGCATCTTGCCCCAAAACTATGCTGGTTTGATTCCTTGCAAAGGGATATGTAAGCAGCCTGCGGGCGAAACCATTTATTTTTGTCTTGATTATTTGTCCAAGTCTTACGACCTTGTCAAAATAGGTCGTCTCCGAGCTTTGAAAGAGGGGCAACTGTAGACACTCCATTTTTTACGGCCCTTACGACTTAGATGCCATCGTATGCATACCCGATGATGAGTTTATATGCTCGTCAAGTACTCGAAGTCCTCAACAGAATGCCACAGCTTTGAGCCTTTCAAACCCTACACCTTTGTTGCCTCACTCTTGGACCAAGCCCTTGGTTCTTCAAGCCTACAGCCTCTAGTGGCCTGCTGGACGTCACTTTTGGGTTGCCGGCCACCAATTTCTTTTGCAGATATTTTATGACAGTTGTGCCAACTGTTTGCACAGATGCATGCATCTATACCCACGTGTAGGGTTGGATGTCCTTAAGGAGAATTCATGTTTTCTATATATAGGAGACCACTCTCTCATGTTTTAAGGTTAGAAAATTTTGAGATCAAAATTTTTCCTCTCTTTCTAGCAAATTTCTACACTTTAGCCTATACACTCTCAACCTTTGCCTATATGCCCTTAACCAAATCTCTCCATATTTGAGCTGAGGTATCTTTGAGGCTTGTTAGAGCTCTTGACAGTGTTGTTTGCTTGGTTTTGTTGCTTGGACTTCATTCCCTCTTTAAGAGATATAAGGCTTTGCCCTTTTATTTGCTTTTTCTACTATTTTACTTGTTGTTTTCCAACTGATTTTAGGTTGTAAAACCTCTATAGTTTTAGGCTGAAACTTGGGTTTTAAGGCCATTAAAGGTTGAATGGTTGATAGCCCTTCTTTATACCTTGTTTTGAAGGCCTTTGCCCTTGTGTTTTCCACCTTTGCATCATCTTTTTCTAAGCTTTTAAATACTGATTTTCAGAGCCTTTTCAGTGGCCAAAATCATGTTTTGAAGTCCAAATTTGGAGGGGTTAGCCTCCACTCCTTGTGTCTTGCTTACTAGCCTAGTTTGTGCCATGTTTTAACATGTTAATCTAACTATTTTTAGTTCAATTCCAGCATATTTTAGAACTTGTTTTACACTGTTTTAGCACTTTTTTGGATTGTTAGTTGCATTTGAGCTTTGTTTTACATGCTTGTAGTGTAATAGTCCTCATGAGTTTGGTGTTCTAGGCCTTAGACACCATCTCATTTGAGTTGATAGCATTTATTTATGCTTTTCTCACTCATTTTCAGCACTAATAATCTCTGCAACCTCCCTCCTTTCTTGGCTTTTGTTTTTCTTTGAGAGTTGTTTCAAGCCTCTTGTTCTTTTAAGCATGAGATTGAGGTTGTCATGCTCAATAGCTTAATCCCTTTTAGGGGTTCATTATCAACGACATGACATATCTTTCATGTCTTAAGTTAACTCTTGGTTTGGTACTTCACTCCATTAGAGGACTTAAAATCACCTTTGGACTCAATTGATTAAAGGATGGTTGATAACTTAAAATGGAGTAAAATTGAGGCTAAAAATGGTGAAAGATAATAATTTGGTTGTGTTCAATCGGACGTTAATTGAACACATGGAAGTTTGAGGTATTTCATACTCATTAGTGATGAAATGATTCAAGATTCCAAGGTCACCACTTCCCTTGATCATTCATGAAACGGATGAGGTTTTGAGAGTCTCATTTTGTTGCATTTATTGAACTTGCGCACTTTAGTTCACAAGCCATCATGCAATGAAAATGCTTGAGTTGGCGGTTCGTGGCTTAAGTTCACTACTCCTTTGATTTGTTCATGAAAAGGAGACGTGAGTTATGCAAACAAACCCTTGAAATACCCTGTGCATTGCTCTGTTTGTTCTCTGTTATAGCAAGGTGAACTGGGCAGCAGTGGCCGGCAAGCCACTTTTCATGGTCAGTAGGCCACCTTTGATAGCCGGCCGACTATCACTGGTGGCCGGCAAGCCTCATCACTAGTCGGCCGGCCACTGATGCAAAATTCAACAGTGTGTTTATGAGGCAGAGCATAGTTATTCTAGAAGTGGGCAATAGTGTATGTGCTTAATTGTGCAACAGAGGCTCTCCGGAAGCAAAACAGTGACTTTTCAGGTGGAAACCGAGCATGTGCATGAGCATTCCTCGCGTACCGAGCATGTTTAAATTTAAATTGTAGTAATTAATTAGTTGTAGCTAGTTAAATTTGTAAAAGTGTTGTAATTAATCAGTTAGTTAAATAGTTATTCAATTTCGTTTTGTAATTAGTTAGTTAACTAGAATAGTTAGTTGATTTATTTGTTGTAATAATTAATTAAGTAGTTTAGCTATATATTCATTTGTTTTGTAATAATTAGCTTAGCTTAGCTTAATTTAGCTTTAATTAGCTTAGTTCATTCTCCTTCGTGAGAGCGTAATGTAATAATGTGCATGTCTTCCAATCCCATGTCTTTCTCCCTTTTATTTAAATTGCTTATAATGGTTAGTTTAGGGACATTATGTTTTGATTAGCATACTTCATGTTTGCATTCACTTGTATTGCATGCACCGAGGCTCGGGTCATCATTCTAATTGCATTTTTAGTTTAACACTTCTTTGAATACGTGCTTAGACTGCATGCTATTTCATTGATCCATATGCCATATTAGTAGCCAAGCCTAGTAATTGTATATTACATGTGTTGCATTAGTCATATCACGTAGTTAGGAATCATGCATTTTTCTAACTCATGTTTATTTTGGCTTAGAGTACTAGGTGAGCCTTTACTCGCTTTAACATATCGCATGAGTGTCAATGTTGCCATATCTAGCATGCTTGCCATGAGATTAATTGCTTATATGATAAACTACTTGAATGCCTGTGGATGAAGGCTAATTGCTTGAATTGGAATAACTTGAGTAATGTTTATATGCGATCACTTTTTCAAGTGGTACATATTTCAAAACAATTTTCAAAAACAAACATGAATCAAGTGTTTCAATTCTTGCAAAGTTAGTCTATACTTGTGTGTGCACATCACATATTAAAGTTAGCCTAATAAACCGAAACAAGAGCATATAATGTAAATAAAATTTATATCATGATTAGCAGAGACCAATCTTTGATCGGGCGAGCGAGGGTGCTCAAATTCATTCATGACCTTCCCCTCTCGTACCTAAGTTCTCGAGCTGAGACAATCTTAGTGATGATGGACACATGACCTTTGGGCATGAGTCATGGGTTTTCTAAATTTCTCAGAAATATTTAGGTGGCGACTCTGTATCTGGCAAAGCAGTCTATTTTTGGCAATTTGATTCAAAATCGATTTTCCAAAAGATTTGCCGGATTTGGACTCTTTGGTGTTTATCTATTTCACATTGCACTTGTGAAATTAAATTTAGAACCACACGAGTCTGATACTGTAGGGCTTATTTCGCCTTCTGAAAGAGGGCGCGGAAAAGTTGAGCTATAGCAGCCCCTATCCTTTCGTAAGTAAGGAATCAATCTTATCAGTCCCTTGCCGACCGGCAGAGGCCAAGTTAAGTTTGATGTGGTCGCCATTGATTACTTCACCAAGTGGGTGAAAGCGGCACCTCTTGCCAAGATTACTGAGCAGAATAACACCAATTTCATTTGGTAGTCCATTGTGTGCCGTTTCGGGGTTCCTCAGGCCATCGTCTCCGACAATGACAAGCAATTCGACAATGCCAAATTCAAAGACTTTTGTGCAGAGCTTAACATCAAAACCTGTTTCTCCTCTCCTGGCCACCCTCAAGTTAACGGACAAGTTGAGGTCACCAATCGCTCTCTATTAAAGATAATCAAGACCAAGTTAGAAGCTACCAAAGGACTCTGGGAAGACGAGCTCCCAAATGTGCTTTGGGCCTATCGAACGATAGCGAGGACTTTCACCGACGAAACCTCTTTCCGCCTAACATACGGTGCCGAAGTGGTTATTCCCGTGGAAATCGGTCTTCCAACACCTCGGATAATACACCCAAATATAGAACTACACCACGAGTTGCGACGGGCCGACCTGGACTTGATTGAAAAGCTCTGAGAGTCAGCTGTTGTCAGGCTGGCCTCGTATTAACAGCGAATGAGGAAACATTATAATCGCAGAGTTAGGCCCTGAGAATTCACAGTAGGAGACCTAGTTTTACTAGAAACCACTCTCGCCACCAAAAAGCCGACCGAGGACAAGCTAGTAGCCAAGTGGGAAGGACCTTACATCGTCAAAACTAGACCCAGTCACGCCCCGAATTTTAATTACTCGGAAACATTACCAAGAGCCTGAAATTTAGGTCCGTTTTTTTTTTTTTAAAAAAAAAAAAAACAATTATCTATTACCCTTGAGTAATAGAAACATAATAGTACATGTCTCTCTTATGATGAATACAACAATAATAATAATGCATGCCAAGCTCTCGTTACGGAGTTACAAATAAATAATTACAAACATCAAAGTACAATGAGATTACACACAAGATACACATGAACTTCCTAATCCTTCAACCAATCAATCCGAAATTCTCTTCCTGTAAAAAAAATGAAACAACAAGGGGTGAGCACAATTGCCCAGTAGGAATCTCATAGTTCTAAAACAATAACCATCCTATAGATAGAAATGATCATGCATGCAGGGTGATACCATATAGTAGGTGACGTTTTGTAATTTCAAAATATCATACGTAGAATATCTTTTTCTCGAAATTTATTTGAACATTTAGGAAAACCTTCGACCATCAAAACTATCCTTTTTATCAGAAAACCATAAATCCTTTTTGGAAATAAATATGTTTAAGGAACCATATCATTTTATATTTATTAACCCATTCCAAAATATTCCTTATTAAATTTACATCTTAACATTCCTCTTCTTATTCCCATTCTCTCTTTTTTACAAGTTACATTTATTATAACTTCATAACCTCAAGTTCAAGTTCCCTTAATACTCAAAACAACCCTCATACACTCCATTCCTACCTATCAATCCTTTATTGCTATAACTCTTTAACGTAGAAATCCAAGAACAATTACATCACATTCACATTTGCATTATCAATTATAACTCAACACATCACAAGGATAGTAAACCCTTTTTAATTCAATTTATCAATTAATCACAAAGCAAAACTCTTAATCTTCCCTTATAGATACAAACAACCCGGTGAGTT
This sequence comes from Camellia lanceoleosa, assembly GCA_025200525.1. Lineage (NCBI taxonomy): Eukaryota > Viridiplantae > Streptophyta > Magnoliopsida > Ericales > Theaceae > Camellia > Camellia lanceoleosa. The sequence goes on from CM045760.1 coordinate 204,989,220, forward strand.
CTTTATCACTAATCCGTTATCCAATTACCATTTCATTATCCATTCTTTTCAAATAATTTCCATATACATTCCCCTTTCATATCAAATTACACATCAAATGGTAATTTCATAAGTTCATCACAAATCACACATATCATCACTGACCTCAACACACGTCACAACCCATTCCACCTTTTGCTGACTTGATACAGCGGGACAACGGGCACTCAATCCATAACACTTTCCACCTTTTGCCGGCTATTATACGGTGGGAAGTGAACTCTCAAAAACCATTTTCTCAAAAGCCATTTTCTTCCAAAAACCACATTTTTTTTTCCAAAAAACCATTGTTTAACTTTTTAAAACCATCCCCCACATTTGCCGACTATTATATAGCAGGACACGGGCACCCAAAAAATTTTCGAAAACCATCCGTTTTTCCACTTTTGCAAGCTACAATATGGTAGGACTATGTGGACACCCAAAAATATGTTTCCCACATTCGTCCAGAGATAAGTCTAGACAAGGCAATTGGGCACCTTAAATTCAAACCACCTCCACATTTACCGGCTATTATACGGACGGTCGTGGGCATCGAAAACCTTTTTTTTTTCAATTTTTAAAACCATCCCCTACATTTACCAGCTATTATACGAACGGTCGTGGGCACCGAAAAACCATTTTTTAACTTCCCATGCAGGTACCAACCATAACACAACCTAACACAACACAACTTAACTCAACCCAACACAACCCAACTCAACTCAACTCAATACAACATAACCCAACTCAATCAACACAACACAACACAACATAACCCAATACAATTCACATAATACACAACAAAATTCAACACAACCATTTCAACACAAAGCTCATATCATCCATACCATTCATAATTTCTTTCCCTCAAGTTTGGTTCACATTATAACATAATTTAAAACATCAACATTGAGGGTTCAATCTCAACTTTTACATAAATTTGCAAACTCTTTAAAATTTCAATTAAACTTATACATGTGTAATTTAACACTTCAATTTCATGATTCTACTATCAATTAAAGCAAAACCATTAACCATGTTCATGAGCCAAACTAGGGCTTTTAAGAGAAGTTAAAACTTTTCACAAAACACATTTTGTTCCAACCCTTCTATTACTTTTACACCGAAACTCATGACCAAAGATCAAAACCCAACAAGTAAACCCCAACTCTTCAAACCCTAACCCCCAATCTCATGATTAATCACAATATGCATAAAAATATAAACTTTGGTATTTATATAAAGAAAATATCACAAATCTATCTATATATTAGAGTATTGAAAGAGAACTATAAACCCCTATCTCTTGAAGCCAAGGGATGATGACCCAAACATCAATGGCAACGAAACCACGAACTAATTAGACCAAAAGGAAGCCCTTGACGAGATCTACAAGTTGTCTCAAAGGATCAAGGTGAGAAAACACCTCTAAGAGAGTAGATCTACGAATTGAAGTGGAAAAAGTGAGTTTTTGAGAGAGAGAGACTCTCGGTTTTGAGAGGAAAAAGAGGAGAAAATTATGAGAGAGGTGTAGTTTGGGTCTATTTATAATAGTAGAGAATAGCCCTAAATTCAATGAAAAAGGATAAGTCCAAAACCCCCAAAAGTAGGGCCTATTCGAATCCCAAAATTCTAAAAAATACACGCAGGAGTCAACCCTTCGGTCCGAGGTGTTGACCCTTCAGGTAGAAAAGACAATCTGGTAGCAAGCAAGGGGTCGACCCTTAGATAGGAAGGGTCGACACTAATTTCTAGCAACTAACACAAATTCTGCAATATACAAGGGTCGACCCTTCCCAAACTGGTGTCGACCCTTGTGGACAGCAACAAGAGGCAAGTGTTGACACCACCAAGGCTGGTGTTAACCCTAAATTCTAGCAACACTTCTAGAAACTTCACCAACAGGTAAGGGTCGACCCTTAGGAAGGCTGGTGTCGACCTCATAATAGAATTTCTAAGTTCCCAAGGAACCTTTTGACAAGAACAAGCGCAAACAAACAAACCCAACGAGTTTAAATTAGATCATACTCCTCCAAAATCAACATTCAACAACTCCAAAGACTCCCAAAAATGAAAATAAGGAGATTAAATACACTCTCCAAAGGATTAAAGGATGCGGGTGTTACAGACCCCATCCAGGCACCTACTGTCTCCAAGGCATAGAGGGCAAAGACCTCCCTCATCCATAGAATGCCGAGCACTTGAAGCAATATTTCCAATAAAACGGTGCCTTCTTTTTTTTGTATGGTTCAATTGTTATATGGTTCACTTCACTAATCAAAACATTCGTTCATTTTTGCTTTTGCCATGCAATGTATAAATCTATGATTACGGGACTATACTTTAATGACAAAAACTTTCAGTCTACATTTTTGTGTTGTACCTTTTTTCCTGAAGTGCACGACAATCCTCAGCCAGACTGAGCATGTAAGCCTCAGTCAAACTAAGCATGAAGACCTCAGCCAGACTGAGTTCTATCAAGCCTCAGCCAAACTGAGCCAGGCAAGCCTCAGCCAGTCTGAGCATGACTAGTCTCAGTCAGACTGAGCCTGAAAAGCTCAGCCAAAATGAGCCAAGCAAGCCTCAGCCAGATGTAGGCACCCCATTTTTGACCGACCTTAAGACCCAGACGTCATCGATTGAGCGCTCGGTGATGGTGCATGTTGTGCTCGTTCTGAAGTTTCGGAGTTTTGGCTGAGAGCCTTACCCTCCAAGCCTCGGAACTTTTTGTGCCTTGACTCGGTCTGCAGACCAGGTCTTATTTTCTCTTCCCGAAGGAAGGGAGAGGTCTTGTAGACCATCTCTCAGTGATCATAGGCTACTTTTCGTGGTCGTAGGCCACTGTTTCCGTTTGGAGACTTGTTTTCGATTTTCGGAGCCGTCGGCCACGTGCCTCGGCTCAGGACCGCTTAACATTCTCCGTTTGGCGCGGTTTTTGGAACACACCTTGTTTCCTCTGCCTAGAGAGACACTGTGGTCTGGGAGACCACTTTTGTGGCCGTACGCCACTTTTGGTGCTCAACAACCAGTTTTCGAGGCACCCGGCCGCGTGCTTTGCCCCCTCGAACTCTCGTTTTGCATCCGTGTTGGTTCATTTTTGGCATGAACCTTGTTTTCCTTGTTTTGGAGGTGGTACAAGGGTGGGAGACCACCTTTTCTCCTTGGAGACCACTTTCCCCCCGCCAGCCGGTTTTCTTGTTGGGAAGCTAGTTTTCTGGGTCTTTGGGCCACATTTTCTGGTCTCCCACCACACCACTGGCTTTCTTTCAGTGTGGAGACCACCAATTACCCATGGAGACCACTTTTTTTCTGGGAGACCATTTTGGGTGGTCGGCCGACCACTAAAAGTAGCTGGCCGACCACCTTTTCTAGTCAGCCCTTTCCTCCTGTTTTGTCTGCTTGAGTGGGTGCCAGCTGTGCCAGCTGGAAAGCACAGACTGTATCCTCCATACACGTGTATGGAGGATCTTGAGCCTTGTTTTTAGCTTCTTGAAGAAGCTTTGGCCTTGTTTGCCTATAAGAGAGGCCCTCCCCCTCCTTGAACCAGGTTCTGAAATTTGCTAAGGCAAAAATATATATCTCTCTCTATATCTCTACATTTTGGGTTCAAAAGTGTGTGGTTCTTGACCCTTTTACACTACACCTCATAGCCATACACTTCCACCATTGATTTGAGGTTCTTGGAGGTTGTTTTCAGAGGTTAAAGAGCTGGTTTTTGGTCCCAAAGTTTGCTGGTTTTGCTGAGCTTCAAGGGTAATCACTTTTTCCTCTTTTAAGCATTATTTTGATCCTTCTCTTAGCCTCACTTGCATGCTTATTTGAGCTTTGTTATCAACTGAAAAAAGGTTCATATTTAAGTTATTTTCATGTTTGTTTAAGGCTCTTTTGGTGTTGGGGGTTATCTACCCTCTTGCATGCTTTATTTAGCCTTGTTTTGAGCCATGCCATAAGACCTTTGTATTAAGATTTGCTTGGCCCTTTAGCCACTGAAATCCAGCAAATTTTCAGTGGTTGGCATGTGGTTTTGAGGGCCAAAATCAGAGAGGGGTGACCCTCTCTCTCTTTTGACCTTGTTTGCTTGCATTTTTGGCTTTCCAAGGGAGCATATATTTCCACACTTCCTAGCCATGGTTCAAGCCCTTTTTAGTGACTTTTAGGACCTACCTAGACTCTTTCTATGGCTGGTTTGGTCACCTTTTATTTGCCTCTTGCATGTGTAGAACAATCCCTTGCATAGCCTATCAAAGTAACACCTCATTCTTGCATGTATTAGTCATGTTTCAGTGGGTTTTTGGCCATCATTTGGCATGCCATGATTTTGTTTTTGGCTGTTTTGGTAGCCTCTTATATGCTTCACATGCTTGTAGTGTAAATCATGTTCACTAGCATATAATGCATGTTGTTTTGGCCCTCTATGCTAGCATATTTTGGCCATGCTCCAAACTGATTTTGTTCATATTTTGGGCTGCCTTAGCTCTATTTTGAGGTCCCTTGGTCGAATGATGCTTGCCATGTATGGTTGTAGTGTAATAGCCTTGCTTAGCCTTGAATTTTGAATCCCTTTGCATGCTTAACTCGAGGTGTTTGCATGTTTTAGCATCATTGAGCATGATATTTCAGAGTTTATTTCTTGGCCATATTCTCATGTTTGTCACTTTTTCAATGTACTTAAGAGTTGCATCATTATACCCCATTTATGAGCCTTTGCATTGAGCTCCATTCTTATGCCTTTCAAGCCACCATCTTGGCTCATTTTGCCACTGTTTTGGGCATGCTTAAGGTCTGTTTGGAGTTGGTTTTGTTATTTAAGCATCGCCTTGCATGCCTCTAGTGTAATATGCTTCACTAGCTTCGGTACTTGAGCCTTTCAACATGCATTGTGTGAGTTGTTTGCATGATTCAGAGCCATTTCGTATGTCATTTCAGAGCTGGAACATGTGTCATTGTATGCCATATTTCATCCTTTCAATGCTTTTGTAGAGTTGCATTTTGTGCCCTTGGGCTTAGGTCCTTGCATTATGTATGCTAGCATGAGTTTTGAAGTCTTGTTTTCATCATGTTTGGCCACTGATTTGGGTGTGGCTGAGGCCCGGCCATTTTGGTTTAAGTCCATTTTTGCATTGAGTATGCCATTGTATTCCATAGCATTGAGTATGCCACATTGCCGCATGATTGATCATTGCATTGTGCATGCCTTGTTCATCTCATTGTGTATGTTAGTTCTTAGGTGCATTGCGTATGCTAAGTACTACGTGCATTGAGTATGCCATTGTTAGCTCATAGCATTGTGTATGCTAGTCGCATGTTTGCATGTCATCCTTTGCATGTTTGCATCACTTAGTTGCATAGCATTTAGGTTGTATACTTAAAGTCGCATTGTGCATGCCATTGTTTGTTGCATTGTGTTCGGAATAGGAGTTAGTCCGAACACGGGAAACGAGGGACGTTTCATACTCAAAGTGACGAAACGTGCCTCGATTCCCGGTCACCGACACTCTTGACTACCCATGACGGAGTTGTTGGCTTTAGGTGCTTGTATGTGCATTCATTTCACATTAAGTCGTGCAATTCGACTCCTCGGCCATCATGCATCAAGATGCGCGACTAGTGGCCCGAGGGTCGAGGACTACACTTCCTAGAGCTTATGCAATGACGGGGAGAGTGGTCATGCACACATGTGTTGCAAATACCTTGTCGTGCCTCTCTCTTTCCCTTTGTTGCAGAAAAACAGAATCCAAGAGAAGAAACTGGTCGGCCGACCAGGTTTTCTGGCAGGCCGACCACCTTCTTTGGTTTCCACCACAAAAGGTGGTCGGTAGTTGGTCTCCCATGCCTATAAGCTGGTTGGCAGCCTTCCGACAGTTTCCCGGGGTGGAGTTTCATCTCTCTAGAGCTTTGTGCAAATTTCTGAAATCAATTGCAAACAAAGGCAAGCCGGGGCATCGCAATGGATTTCCCAACAAGGCGACTCGAGCACGCATGCATCCTTTATCATTCAAGGTAGAGCTGAGGCAGTCCACATTCATGTAGTTTGCATGCTAGTTTAATTGCTTACTTAGTTAGTTTGTTAATTAATTAGAGTTATGTAATAATTAGCTGTAATTTATTATTCATTTTGGTTGTGTAATAACTAGCTTAATTAGATTAGCTTAGATTTGCTAGTTGGTGTTGTATTATTCATTCGGACCCTCCGTTGAGAGGGCCAACTGTTGTAATAAGTGTGCGTGTGCGTGTGCGTGTGTGTGATGTATGTCTTCCAACCCCACGTCTTTCTCCCTTTTATTTACCAACTTATGATGGTTAGTTTTAGGGCATGTTTCAATTAGCATCCTTATGCTCGCATGATTGCATCCATTCATCTGTCATGTATGCACCGGGCTTGGCGCATCATACTAACTGCATTGTATTTCGATTCCAAGTTGAATACATGTTATCTGTAACATCTCATATGCCATTTTAGAATAACCAAGCCTATCTTAATTGCATTCTGCATGTGTTGCATTAGGCATCTCAGCATAGTTAGGATTCATGCATGATTTCTAATTAGCTTATTTCTTTGGCTCGGAGTACTCGGTGAGTGTTTATGCTTTAGCATCCTTGCATGTGTGTGAACGACTGCCATGATAGCATGCTTGTCATGAGGCTAACTGCTTATGTGATATAACTGCCTGAATGCCTGTGGATGAAGGTTAGATTACTTGAATTGGAACAATGCATTGATTGCGAGTTTTAAGCCCACTTGAGAGTGGCAAATCTCCATGTTTTCTAAGCCCACTTGAGGGTGGCAAAATCCACATTTTAGCTTACTTGCGAGTAGCAAACCGCTTTCAAAAACAAACATGAGATGTTTTGTTCCAACTTAGATGATCCAATCTATACTTGTATGTTGTGCGCATCACGTAGCAATTCTAGGCTAATAAACCGGAATAAGAGCACATATGTTTTCAAAAACAAGATATCATGTTTAGTAGTGGCCGATCTTTGATCGGGCGAGCGAGGGTGCTCATTGCATGACCTTCCCCAATCGTACCCAAGTTCCCGAGCCGAGGCAACTTTGGTGATGACGGGCACGTGGCCTTAGGCACGAGTCAGGGTTTCCTAAATTTTCCCAAAATAAAATATTTAGGTGGCGACTCTGTATTTGGCAAAGCAGTCCATGTTTGGCACTTCTTTCTAAAAATCAATTTTTCAAAATGATTTGCCGGATTTGGACTCTTTGGTGATTTATCAATCTCGCATTGCACTTTGCAAGATCAGATTGAGAACCATGACATTGAGTCCGAACTGTGGTGAGCCCAATGAACAAAACGGGATTTTCCCGTGACATTCGGGGACGTCTACACCAGACTAAACATGCAAGCCTCAATCAGACTGAGCATGAAGACCTCAACCAGACTAAATTTTATTAAGCCTTACCCAGACTAAGCATAACAAGCCTCAACTAGACTAAGCATGACAAGTCTCAGTCAGACTAAGCCTAAAGAGCTTAGCCAGACTGAGCATAGCAAGCCTCAACCAGACTAAGCATGACAAGTCTCATTCAGACTAAGCCTGAAAAGCTCAGCTAGAATGAGCCAAGCAAGCCTCAGCCAAATTGAGCATACCAGCCTCAGCCAAACTGAGCATGACAAACCTTAGTCAGACTGAGCCTAAAGAGCTCAGGCAAACTGAGCTAAACAAGCCTCAACCAGACTTCACATGCAGACCTCAGTCAGACTAAGTTATATCAAGTCAAAGCCAGGCTGAGTTATTTCTGACCTTAGCCAAACTGAGCTCCATCAATCCCCAGCCAAACTGACTTTCGCACAAGTCCATATTTCAGCCAAACTGAGCTCCATCAATCCTCAGCCAAACTGACTTTCGCACAAGTCCATATTTCAGCTAGTTGCGTGCTTTATTAGTTCACTCTTAAGTCAAAACCCATGTCATTCTTCTTTATTAACATTCATTCTCCAAACCTCATTTTTCCAATGGACACACACCACAGAAAAATCAGTACAAGTTCACAATGTTCACAATCTTTCCTTATATTATCACCTCCCTTATTACCATTACATGCACAAATTTATTTTAACCCAAGTAAGTTTTTACAGAAACCAAACAAACGTACAACTTTTCATTACCATTATATGTACAACTTTTCAACACATGTACAAATTTTTATTACCATTACAAACACCAAACAAATGTACAACTTTTTATTTTCTAAACACAACTTAAATCTTTACATAAGCCACCTAAAGCAAAAACAAACACTAGCTTAGGCCCTTTCTTCAGCCTGCTTCCCTCCTATCATCTTCACTAGATGCTAAGTCCTCCTCCTCAACACCCTCATCTAGTGGGGTCTGGGCAATATCCCCCTCTCCTAGTTTCACGAGCTCAAAGTCAATGTCTGGGAATAGCTCCTATGCCCTGTACTCGAAACTCGTCCACCCGCTATCCCAGTACATGCTTAACTCATGCTTATAGTAGTCGGACAGTTGGAAGTTTTGTATTATCTCTCCTTTCGTCTGCCCCTTTATCAATTCGGCCTCCACCACATTTGAAAGTCCAGCATCACCCCCTTCCCCCTGGCCAGACTCGCGACAACAGCAACATCTACGGCTATTTGGAATTCCATCGACTACTTATACTGCTCCACTGCTGCCAATCCCAGGTCAGGATAGGCCGCCCTCTCTAACTGCAAAGTCCTGATGAGCTTTGCCAACTTCCCCCCCTTCTCCTCCAAGCCCCCTCTTTCTCCAACCAGAGCCCTTTCCAATCCAGCAATTAGTGCATCTACCTCCTCTTTATCCTTCAAGGCCAGATCACGAAGCTCTTCATTGTTAACGAGAGCCTCCTCCAACCTTTCATTGGCAGTGGTGCAGGCTTGCTGGACCTCGCCAGTTCTTCTTTGCTCACTCGCTATCTCAAACTTTAGCGCAACCAGCCTATAGCGTACCACTTCGAGATCAACTTTGACGACTAACAGTCCAGTAGTCACCTCAGTTTGGCCCATCCTGGCACGCTCCACCAGATAACCCTGCACCACCGCTAACACTTCCATTTTCTTCGCTCTTTCAGCGTACGCCAAGCCCTTTACGCTGCCTTCCTCCACCCAACTGTTTTCACTCTCAAATTGTACAACTACGCTCAAGCTTCCTCCAATTGGGCCTTCTATGGTTCCATCTCCACCTCTACTCCCACTCATTTCCCCAATAGCGCGACCGCCAAGGTTAAGGCCTCCCTTTGTGCTGAGCAGCATCCTCTTATAAGGTCGGCCTCGGTAAATTGTGAGACACTTCATGTCACGCCCCAAACCCGCCCCTAAAAGTTTGGGCATGATCATCTCAAAGACGGACAGTTAATTTGATATATACAATATATAGGGCCTGAACGAAAGCATTTACAACATAAAATAATATAAATTAACATCCATCGAGCTCACACCTACATGCTAGGATCTCAATGTGCCAATAAACAGTTCTTCATATGATAGATAGATATATAAGTAGCAAATGTTTGCATTCAGACAATAACATATATGGGCATACATACAAAACCAGCCCCACACGTGGCATACAGCCAAAAATAATAGTAAGCGAGATTACACACTACTACTGACATTAGACAAAAGATTAAGGACTAGACTAGGGGTCATTAAGGAAACCCCACAAAATGCTTAAGCTTCTTTACGTTGCTTGACCAAAAGGGGTGATCGAAGCTGGACTAAGACCGACCTCTAGGTTGATTGCCTACAGAAACAAACATAACACAGAGTGAGCGAGGCTCATTGAATAATAGTACGTAAACAATTCAATGAATAAACTTGAATTATAATGTATGTAAGGACAAAGGTCACAAGGTTAATCTTTTTCTGTAAATATTTCCCAGAATGGCCTTGGGCCCAATCCTTATACAGAGCAGCTTCAAGCCCAGTATCATACAGAACAGAACGGCCTTAGGCCCACCAGAATTTACAGATCGGCCTCAAGCCCAACAAAGTTTACAGATCGGCCTTAGGCCCACAGAATTTACAGATCGACCTCAGGCCCAGATATCAATAGAGTAGACTAATATCAGAGTCATACCGACATGCACAAATTCTTCTAATCGTTCACATAAACCAATACAGTTGACTTGCGATTAACAGAGTGCTAAGAATAATGATTAGCGATAAGTAAAGCGGACTAGTACAGTACTATTACTCACAGTGCGGTGGCAGAGCGATGGTTCCTCCCGGAATGTGACCTACACACATAGGTAACTCACAATTAGCCCCGTTAGGCACTTTCTGATTCGTTTTACTACCAATGAATTTACAACCATTTTAAAGGCATCAATTACAGATTTTAATAACACCATAGGGTCAAACACATAAAATGAAACAGACAAAATTTTGCAGCATAAGTTTTACATGCGTTTTTTTCAAAGATGGAGCCCCGCGACGCGGCGTTATGACCTCAAGACGCGTGCGGCGATTAACCTAGTTTTGTGCAGTCCGAAGCAAATCATTCCCACAACTTGGTAGGCACATACTAAGGCACAAAATAGGGGAAATTAAGGCAATACAATAGCTTAACATCATGATACAAGTATATAATGCCACAATAATCATGAATCACAAGCTCAATTACATTAATCCATTTCAATTTCATAACACAATTCAATTCTTCTTAACATACAAACAATATACATGTACAAACATGTAATTTCAACATGAAAATTCAAGGAATAAGTTACAATTCCTCCTTATAACCCAATTTACCTTCAAAACAACTAAATGCTAAGAATACTTCCCAAGAGAACAATACCCACACACTTGATCTCAATGACAAACTCCATGAAAGTAAGAGAAGTTTAAGAAGAGGTTAAAGAAAAGGTGATTCATCCATACCTTGGCCCAAATCTTTACAAACTCTCTTAATTCCTACTCTTCTCCTTTGAAGGACTTCTTTCCCCTTAGTTCTTTCTCTCAACCTCACCTCTCTCTCACAAAAGAAGATATTTTTGAGTTCAAGAATATGAAGTCAATGGTTAAGATAGATATATATATATATAAATATTGAATAAAACAAAATTTAATCAATTTAGTCATTCTGAATCAGATTTTCACAAAAATGCTTATTATGACTTAAAAATTATGTTGATCTCAAATATAAGGTCAATTTCAGATAATTAAGCTTCTAAGGCTTCCAATATCTGATCCAAACATTATAATTGCAACAGATTTTTCTCTTATTCGACAGATACGAATCTATAATCATAAGATTCACTTAATTAAACTTAATTTCACATGAAATTTCACAATAAGCATACAAGTGCACAAAATAGAGGACTGAAAGCATACCAGAAAACATGTACGAGGGTCGGGTTATTACACTTCGCACTGTCGCATCCTCAATGGCCCCCAGCAGACAGCCGGCACCAGCCCTAGCCTACCTCTGCACCCCAAAGGGATCGCCCCCCGTCAACCACTGAATGGCCAGTCACCGAGTTCAGATGATGAATGGCGGTCCCCACTGTCCCCAGGGCGACGCTCATCTCTGTTTCACCTGTCCACTTTTTTCCAACATCTTGGCTTGGAAACACATCTTTAGTGGGCAAGTCCTTTGAGGACAAGTCTGTCAAACAGTAAGCCATCGACCCACCTTCTTATTTTCTTGTTCGACTCATCGTTTCGACGATCGAAGGCTCAGCCTAGCCTCCTTTTGCACCCAAGCCAACCCTAGCCTCCTCCCCTTTCAATCCCTAAAGGCACCTCCATTACCCCTTCCTTCAACTTCTTCAGTAGAGGCCTTTTCTCCCTACCTTTAGCCAAAGCCTTCCTCTTTTTCTTCTTCACCACCAACTCTATCTCCCTCTTACTACTCTCTTTCAACAGATCAAATGGCGCTCGCAGGGGCACAAACTTTGATGAGTCCTTCTCTCCTAAGAGCTTTGGCCTTGGGCGAATGGACCTCTTCGCGACTGGCTTCAGAGTTGGGCCTATCTCCCTCTCCTTGTACTTTTCCGCCATCGCCATCACCCGTTTATCCTCTGCCTCTTGGGCCCTTCTCCTTGCCTCTACCTCCTCAGGTGCAGGGTCTCCCTCAGCAGGCTCAGGCCCCAAGTTCAAGGCAAACAAGGCCGAGGGCTAGACAAGTTCGTCCCACTTCACTCCCTCTTTCTCTCTCCACTCCTTCACTTGCTTCACCTCTTCTCTATCGCCGTGTCTAATTTCGATTCTAGTGACTTGGTGGAGATCTTCCACATTATGCGTACTCCTCTCCCGCCATTTGCTGACACAAAGAACCACTTTGGTCGCCAACCTTTCACCGACGAGGGCAGTCTTGCCAATAATCCCCTCCCAGCTATTACTTGTAGGGTCACCTACGTCTTTTGTTGCCCTGAGGCTTTGTAACATGAAAAAAATTCATCCACCGTCGTCACCGCTCCCCTAGTCACTTGTGGCCATGCAATCGCATAGGCAAATAGGATTTTCTATGTATTCGACATTAATTGTCCTGGGGCCACCTCCAAGCGATTCAGCACATCGACCACTAGCTGTAGGAGGGGCAACCTTAGGCCCCTACGCAGTGCCTCTTCATACAGCATGAATTCCATCGGTCGTACGTCAGTCGCCCTCTCCTTCGATGTTGGCAATCTGAACTCCACATCTGCCGAAATCTGGTATCTGCTACGTAACTCTTCCAGATGCTCTGGTGTTAGTGTGGATTTGTCAGCCTTGGTATGCTAGTGGTCAGGTGCCACTTAGCTAATCGGCTGGGCTACCAAGATCATCATCAATGACAAGGGTCGCATAAGCTACTCCGCGCCCCTTTTCCTAAGCCTCTCTACTATGTACTATTCCACCAATGTTACTCCGTTATCCTCTCCTAACGCATCCACTACCATGGCAGGTACTTTGTCTTGGGCCATCTCATTCACATTTCTGTATATCGTTTTGGTTGCGAGGGCGAGAAAATTTACAAAATGAAAGAGGGGTGAATCCACTGAGATATAGGTGCTAAAATCTGGAATGTGTTGATTCTTCGCAATCAAGTAAGAAAAACGCACAAGTCCGAATGCCCAGGGTTTGCCTATGTTCCAAGGGTTGCGGTTAAATTTTGCCAGTTTGAAAATTCCACAACAGGTTAATATCTCTGCCTTTTCAATACTGATTAAGGCCGAAATGTACATCATTGAGGCCGTTAATTAGAATCTCTTAACTTCACTTGTTGGTCAAACTGTATACTTTATGTGTGTTGAATGTCAATCAGGTTGTACATCGTCGGAGCATAAAATGGGCAAAAAGACAGAATTTGGACATAGTTGACTTTTCTCGCACGTGCGTTGACTTTTCCGCACGTGCGTTGACTTTTTCTGGAAAAGTCAAACCGACGTTTTAAACCTGTTTGGAAGTGAGTAGAAGTATAAAAAAAAAAAGAAAAAGGCTTTTCTAGGGTTCTGAACTTGTTTTGACCTAAAGGAAGAGGCTAGGGTTTGGAAGGGAAAAAACAAAAAGCTTCAAGGATGTCTCCCATGGTGGTCTCTTCTCCATCTACCTCCTTCCACTCCTCTATAAGTGGCTAGTCTCCTTTTCTAGGGTTTTGATGAAACCCTGGCCATGTAATTATTTTGTTTTCTTTTTGATTTTTAATTATGTTAAGGTTTGAACATTTGTATGGTGATTTAGAAGTTTCTTTTATATATTTTTCATTATCTCTTTAAATATTTGACTTTCTGTGATTGTTGAATGTTATCCATACATGAGTTTTCTATTCCTTCACATTCAAGGTATGAGACAAGCCATACTACGAGGAACGAGTCGTATCACTACCCTAGTTTAGAATGAATGATTCATATTACTTGAGATGGTTCGTGCTCATACATTGAATGTAATGATCTTCTTGTTAAATGCTTTGAGCCTGTAGTTGCAAAGCATTAATCTGTTCAAACTATAGCATAATTGATTTCAATTGGAAACTCTAATTATGTGGCTAGTGGTGGACTCTTTGCCCTAGTTTTTCTCCCAATTCAGTAAATCCAATTTCATTTATTATTGATAATTGAATTCCTTAGTTTAATTTATTCGTTATTAAATTAGGTTATGATCAATCAATCTTTTTATCAAAATTAATTTAGGAATTTAACAATTAAATTAGTTTAATTTCACAATTGTCCCTGTGGATCGATACCTGGACTTGCCATTATTCTAATTGAATTTGGTATAGTTTAGTATTTAATTTTGATGTGTTCAACGACCCATCAAATTTTGGCGCCGTTGCCGGGGACTTCTGGCGAAATTAGTTAATTTAAAGTTGCATTCTTATTTTAATTTTTAGTTTAGGATTTTATGCTTTTGTGTTACTAAGTGTGCAGAGCGCTTGAAGTTAGAGCTATCATTGAAGTGCAAGCAGAGCGCAGCCGAGCTTTAAAAATTAAAAAAAAAAAAACCGCAACACTAAAGTGAGTAAACAGAAGCAAACACTCACAAGCAAAGCACCAAAGTGCTAAAACAAAAGTCAAAGCTCAATTGGGGGTTGGAAACAACATCTACACGTCAAGCACCCGCAAGACGAGTAAAGCGTTTTCGTTAAACCGCTGTGAGTATTTCTCTTTTAGCATTCTGCTTTCGTAACTTAGTGCACAAAGTCGAACTTTTTGTGTGTGTGTGGGTAGTGTATGCACGGGCGTCGTTCTTGTCGCCCTGAATTGTGGAGTTTGGACCTTGAACTAGAAAGGACCCTTAGGAGACTTAGGGCCTCTGCCCGTGTTCCTAGGCTTGAATATTCATATTCATATATTGAGCCATTAGAGATGGCAGATCCTAATGTCCCGAATGTGCCTAATCGGACCCTTAAGGATTATTTTACACCCACTACATATACATCACCATCATGCATCCAATTACCCAACATCACTGTTGCTAATGAGATTAAGTCCAGCACCATACAAATGCTCCCATCATTCCATGGACTAACTCATGATGATCCTTATAAGCATTTGAATGAATTTCTGGAAATTTGCTCGACAGTCAGGATCCAGAATTTCACAAATGAGGCCATAATGTTACAATTGTTTCCATTCTCATTAAAGGATAAAGCCAAACACTGGCTAAATTCTTTACTTACTAATTTAATCACAACTTGGGACCAATTACAGCAACGGTTCTTGGAGAAGTACTTTCCAATAGGTAAAACCAACCAACTTAGGCGAGCCATCACAAACTTTGCTCAAATGGATGGCGAACAATTCCATGAGACGTGGGAAAGACTTCGAGACCTTCTCCAACAGTGTCCCCACCACCAAGTGCCTGATTGGCAACTTGTTCAAACATTTTATTATGGCTTAACTGAGTCGCACCACCAAATGGTGGATTCGTTCTATGGTGGGACATTTATGTCTAAAAATGATGTCGAGGCATGGCAATTGTTTGAGAACTTAAGTGATAATTCCCTTCACCATGCCTCCGCAGCCTGGCAAGTCTAGCAACCAGTAGTTGGAGCCCCGAAAAGAGGGGGCATTTATAAGGTCGGGCAAAACTTAGAGTTAGCCCAACAAGTAGAGGCACTATCCCGCAAGATAGACCACTTATTAGCTACGGGACATGCCCCTACCCAGCAAGATCAGCCTCAATTCCGTGAGGCATGTGTTATATGTACGAGCCCTGCTCATGACTTGAGTGAGTGCCCTTCGGCATCACAATTTCCGGAGTTAGTCCAAGATCATGTGAATGTGGCTCAAGGATTCTCCAACCTGGGTAATGACCCATACTCTAACACATATAATCCAGGATGGAGAAATCACCCTAATTTCTTATGGAGAGCCCCTTCACAAGGCACTTCTTACAATCCTCCACCACCAAGGCAAAATTTCAATAATTTTGCCAACCAATCATCCTACTGACCACCGCAACCTTATCGACCCCCACAACCGTACCAACAACCACAACCCCCGCCTGTTCCTCAGGGCAACTTTGCCTTTGAGACTCAGGTGTTGGAAGTTCTCTCAGAACTTAAGGGGTTAGCATCGATAGTTCACTCCCACACTCACTCTATTGCCAAGATAACAACATGAATCGGAGAGATGAGGGAAAATTACCAAGTCAAACTATGGCCAACCCTAAGGGACAATACAGCGCAGAGAGTTCGGGTGGGAATGGTAAGCAACATGAGCAAGTGCAGGCGGTGGTTGCTTTGAGAAGTGGTAGGGAGTTAGAGCCTCAGTCAGTTGCGCCAGATGCAACTAGAGTTAAAAAGGGTGACCACGGGGGTACACTTAATGCGAGCAAGGGTGAGGGGGAAACACTTAAGAGGGATGACTTAGTCCCTAGCACTCCATATGTGCCTAAGGCACCCTTTCCCTAATGCCTTGATACATTATCCCCTTTTAATAAGAAGGCGGCATCTATGGAGGCAATGATGGATGTCTTTAAACAGGTAAAAATCAACCTCCCCCTGTTGGAGGCGATTAAGCAAGTACCATCGTATGCCAAATTTCTGAAGGACCTTTGTACGCAAAAGCGTAAATCTAGGACACATGTGTCCCAAAAGGTCCTACTCATGGAGCAAGTAAGCTCTATCTTGTTGAATAACACACCTCCTAAGCTTAAGGACCCGGGTGCCCCAACCATTGCATGCATTATAGGGGACCATTTCATTGATAGGGCCTTATTAGATTTAGGGGCTAGTGTCAATTTATTGTCGTACTCTGTGTACGAGAAATTTGGGTGTAGAGAGTTAAAACCCACTACTGTCACTCTTCAATTGGCTGACCGGTCCCTCAGAGTGCCACGTGGCATGATTAAGGATGTGCTAGTTAAGGTTGATAGGTTCTACTTCCCTATTGACTTTTTGGTGTTAGATATGGAACTAGTAGCCAGTTCTAAGAAACAAATCCCAGTGATCTTAGGTCGACCTTTCTTTGCTATGGCCAATGCATGCATAAATTGTCGGACCGGGGTTATGGAAGTTTCATTTGGCAACATGCAAGTGAAACTTATTGTTTTCCAGGCATCCCAACAACCTCATGAGAGAAAGGAGTGCTTATTAGTGGATGTTGTGGATGAGATTATGGAGGAGGCTTTGCCCTCCATTCTTGTAGAGGACCCTTTAGAGGCTTGTCTAGCTCATTTTGGGTTTGAAAATTTTGATATTGATGGGTCAGTTAAGGAGGTGAATGTCTTGCTTAATTCTTCTTCTACACCGGATTTTCCTCTATGGAAAGCCCGGTTTGAGTCACTTCCTCCTCTGTCAAGAGAGTCTGCCACACCATCTTTGGTCACACCACCTACACTTGAGTTGAAGTCATTTCCGGCCACACTCAAGTATGCATTTTTAGGGCCCCAGGAGACTTTACCAATTATCATTGCATCTGACTTGACTACGGAGCAGGAGAGTCAATTAATTAGTGTTCTCGTGGCACATCGAAGTGCTATAGGGTGGTTAGTGGCTGATTTGAAAGGGATAGATCCCTCTGTGTGCATGCATTATATACACTTAGAGGAGAACACCAAACCTTCTCGCAAAATGCAACGGAGACTGAATCCTAATATGAAAGAGGTGGTAAAGAAGGAGGTTTTGAAATTGTTGGATGCGGGTATCATATACCCCATCTCAGATAGCAAGTGGGTGAGTCCCACACAAGTGGTGCCCAAGAAATCGGGCATCACCGTTGTTGAGAATGAGGGAGGAAAGTTAGTCCTCACACGAACCACTACTGGGTGGCGAGTGTGCAATGATTATAGGAGACTAAATTCCTCGACTAGGAAAGATCATTTTCCCTTACCTTTCATTGACCAAATCCTAGAGCAGTTAGTGGGGGCAGGGTTTCTATTGTTTTCTTGATGGCTACTCGGGGTATAATCAAGTCCCGGTGTATCCCGCTGACCAGGAAAAGACCACATTCACATGCCTTTTTGGCACTTTTGCTTACAGGCGCATGCCTTTCGGGCTATGTAATGCACCGGCGACCTTTCAACGGTGTATGATGGCCATTTTCTCCGATATGGTGGAGAAATTCTTAGAGGTTTTTATGGATGACTTTTCGATGTTTGGACCGTCTTTTGAGAAATGCCTTAGGAACTTGACTAGAGTGTTAGAACGATGTACTGAGGCAAACCTAATCTTGAGTTGGGAAAAGAGCCATTTTATGGTTCGTGAGGGTATAGTGTTGGGACACATTGTGTCCCCTCGAGGTATAGAGGTTGACAAGACTAAGGTTGACCTCATTGCAGGCCTTCCTCCACCCAATTTCGTGCGTCAAATTAGGTCTTTCTTAGGGCATACAGGTTTTTACCGTAGGTTCATCAAAGACTTTAGTAAGATATCACGTCCTTTGTGTAGTTTACTAGTTAAGGACATGCCTTTTATCTTTGATGAGGCATGCTTAAAGGCATTTGAAACACTAAGAATGGCCTTGACCACCGCCCCAATCATGAAATCACCAGATTGGTCGCTCCCCTTTGAAATCATGCGTGATGCCTCCGATTATGCTGTCGGGGTTGTGTTAGGCCAAAGGGTCAATAAGGCACCATTTGCTATATACTATGCTAGTCACACTCTCTCGGATGCACAATTGAATTACACTACCACCGAGAAAGAGTTGCTAGCTGTGGTCTTTGCCTTAGACAAATTCCGGTCTTATCTCCTAGGTTCCAAGGTCATAGTCTTCACTGATCATGCCGCTTTGCGGTATTTATTATTTAAAAAAGAGACAAAACCTAGGTTGATTAGATGGATTTTGTTACTTCAGGAATTTGACCTAGAGATCCATGATAAGAAAGGATCCGAAAATGTGGTGGCGGATCATCTCTCCCGAATCCTCGTTGAGTATAATAGTGACCCTCTTATTTTGCATGATTCGTTTCCGGACGAACAACTCTTTGAGCTTGTCATGTTTAGCCCCGTGGTTTGCACATATTGTGAATTACTTGGCCATTGGGCAAATTCCGTAGAATTGATCTAAGCAAGACAAAGACTGATTCTTTTCACAGGTCAGGTATTATTTTTGGGAAGATCCGGAGTTGTTTAAATATTGCTCCGACCAAGTGATCCGACGGTGTGTGCCGGAGAGTGAGGTGCATAGCATTCTTACATTTTGTCATTCTTCTGCATGTGGCGATCATTTTAGTGGGCATAAAATGGCCGCCAAGATTTTACAGAGTGGGTTTTATTGGCCCACAATTTTCAAAGATGCCCATCAATTTTGTAGAACTTGTTTGCGCTATCAGCAAATGGGTTCGATGTCTCGGCGTGACATGATGCCAATGCCCCTATTCTTGTGGTAGAAATATTTGATGTTTGGGGGATTGATTTTATGGGCCCTTTCTCGTCGTCGTTCGGGTTTAAGTACATTCTCTTGGCAGTAGATTATGTGTCTAAGTGGGTGGAGGCAATAGCTACCCGAACAAACGATCATAGAGTGGTAATCAAATTTTTGCATGAAAACATCTTTAGTCATTTTAGGTTTCCTAGAGCCATAATAAGTGATCAGGGTACACATTTTTGTAACCGGTTCTTTGAGTCGGTAGTTAAGAAATACTCTATCACTCATAAAATTAGCACTCCATACCACCCTCAAACTAGTGGCCAAGTGGAAGTCTCAAATAGGGAAGTAAAGCACATAATTGAGAAAACGGTGAGGCCGGATAGAAAAGATTGGTCACAACGGTTAATTGATGCATTATGGGCTTACCGCACTGCTTATAAGACACCTATTGGGATGTCACCATATAGAGCGGTGTTCGGCAAAGCTTGCCATCTCCTGGTTGAACTTGAGCACCGAGCATTGTGGGCCATAAAGAAGTTTAACTATGATATGGCCGCTGCTGGGCTCAACCAGAAATTGCAACTTAATGAGTTGGAGGAAATCCGGAATGATGCGTATAAGAGTTCGAGAGTTTTTAAAGCTCGGACTAAAGAATTCCATGACAAGCACATTAATAGGAAATCCTTTGAACCCGAACAAAAAGTGTGGCTTTTTAATTCAAAACTGAGACTCTTTCCGGGTAAACTAAGATCAAGATGGGATGGCCCCTTTGAGGTTGTTGGGGCATTTATTGATGGCGCCGTTAAGGTGCGAGATCCAAAAACTGGCCACACTTTCAAAGCGAATGGCCAAAGATTGAAACCATATATAGAGGGGATTGGGATTGGAGATATGATTGAGTCCATTGCTTTGATGGATCCATTTTACTACGATTGATAGATTAATTTCTTGTTCTCTTTTCTTTCCCTTCTATGCTATTTTGTTTTTCTTTGTTCTCGTTATGCTTTATTTGCATCTAGGAGACTTTAAATCCTCTAAAGATGTAATTCCTTTGGTGTTGGCCGTGCCCGAACAGCATTTGATGGTCTAGTATAGCCACCTAACCGTGTTTGTAGTGAGTTCCTAGGAGACCAACTGAGACGGTGGAAACTAGAGTTCAAATGGCAAAACCTAGAACACAAAGGTTTGGGATTTCCAAGACTAGAGTCTGGTTTAAATACCCAGGGGTGTAGAGATTGCTTCAAAACTACCTCCACTTGAACTCTATATGGCAGCCCCATAGGTTGAGGTAGCTTTATGTGCCTCGATTCTGGATACCAAATCAACCTAGTCTGTCACCCTATTGGAGAATAGGGAAAGTTACAAACACAATTAGGGAGAAAAGTAGTACCCATGGTTTTCACATGAAGATTATACTTTTAATGGGCATTCCGTATATTCTTTTGTGCTATATTTATTCCGGATGTCAATTGAAGGTAGAAATGTTTATTTTCTGTGTTTAAAAGCATGCTTTCATGTTTATTTTTTGTGTTAAAAAATAAAAATAATAATAAAAAAAAAGAGGGTGTTTGGTTTTGTTTTATTTATTATTATTATTTTTTTTAATTTCATTTTTAATTTATTTAACTAGATAAATACATAAATAAATTTTAAAAATAAATAAATAAATATACATTTATTTTATTTATAATTTTTTATTTAAAAAAATTGTTTCATTTATTTAGTTATTTATTTATTTATTTTTATTTTTTATTTTCTATTCTCAAATAGAATAAAATAAAATAAAATAAAAAAAACCTCAGAAATCATGGTGCTAACAACAATCTTAATTTAGTTTTTTTTTTATTTGCTATATTTATTTAGTTTAAATTGCTTTGTAGTGATTCTGGTTAGTTTAATTAGTTAGTAGATTTTGGTTTTATTTTTTATTTTTATTATACTTGTGTAGTTAGTGATGTTATTTTTATTTTTCTTCTATACTGTAATTGTTCATTTAATTAATAAGTAGTTTAGTTTTTATTTTTATTTTATTTTATTTTATTTTCTTCTCTTCTATTAACCAAAATATATATGTATATATTTAAATATATATATATATAATATTTTTAAAAAATAAATATATATAAAAAAAAATCGGTTAGTTTAGGTTATTTTATTAATTTAGTCTCTTTTGAGTTTAGTTATTTTTTAGTTTAGTTTAGTTTATAATTTAGTTAATTTAGTTTAAGGTCATTTTTATTCATTTATTTAATTATTTTCGTTTTTATTTACAAAAAAAAAAAAGTGTGAAGTGTGTATATGTTACTCTCTACCTACCTGGATGTACACCTACAATTCTGGTAATATTCTCTCATTTCTCTTTACTTTTCCATTGAGAACACTGTCATATTTAAGTTGGGGGATGAGAGTTATATTTTCTTTTGTGTATTTCTATTTGGCTCATAATTCATGCTTATACATGTTTCACTTGATTGCATTACTTCACTTGATGTGACTTTTTGCTAGTAGGGTAATAATATTTGCATATGTTAATTGGAGATCATAGCAGACTTGTATGAACAGAGTTTATTGGGTAGATACTTGCATGCGATGTTTGCACGAGGAGAGTTGTCTGTGTTTGTGGTATTAGTACATTTGTCATGAGTATGCCTTAATTCACATGAACACACTATCATAGCGGTAATTTTTTTATTATAATCCCTGGTGTACATCATTGATAATAGCTAGAGTTGCAGAAAATAATAAATGAGGAGCCAAGATTCTCTTAAAAAAAAAAAACTTGACTTGTTTGGGTTCGCAGCCTTTTTAACTCGAGTTATTAAGCCCGTAGGGGTGTCTCTACACCTAATGCCCTAAAACCGTCTGGTTTGGAAGTCATTGGCCCAAAACTTGCTACATGGGTTAATTAGAAAACTTAAGGGATTTGGACATTGCACAGTTAAGGAAAAATAAGAAGAATGACTAGTTCGGGTTTGTAGCCTTTTCAACTCGAGTTATTAAGCCCGTAGGGGTATCTCTACACCTAATGCCCTAAAACTGTCTGGTTTGGGAGTCATTGGCCTAAAACTTGCTACATGGGTTGATTAGAAAGCTTAATGGATCAGGACATTACACAGTCATAAAAATAAATAATAAAAAAAAAAAACTTTTGAGAATCTTGGCTGCAACAGGTTAGTTTTTCTGTATATGTTGGGTGTTATTATGAGTTACACTGGGCTATTATAGTGGATAGTTAACTAATATGGAGATTGCACTTTACACCAAGGGTACTTATGACTTGTCTACTAGCATGCACAAGTATAAGGAACTTTACTTTGTATTAATTGAATTGTGGTTTCGACTTAATAGGTTCCTTCAAGCTTGTCCACTGTGCCTTTAATGACTCATGATGTCTCAATATCACACTATGGTGGCACATAAGTTGATTGTTAGGTGCAGTAGTGTGGTCATTTGTTGTTGAATATATATGAATATGTTAATGTTTGTGGGTATCATTTCTGGAAACCCTCACGAGACTTTACTCGTCCACTTGGGGTAACCTTGTAGTTTAAAGGCTTGTTGCATATGCTAAATGCAACCGTTTTCCCACGAAAGAGGAAATAGATAGATTTTGTTTTATTTTATTTTATTTTACTTGCTTGAGGACTAGCAAGTAGTAAGTTGGGGGATGTGATTAAGGCCGAAATGTACATCATTGAGACCGTTAATTAGAATCTTTTAACTTCACTTGTTGGTCAAACTGTATACTTTATGTCTGTTGAATGTCAATCAGGTTGTACATCGTCAGAGCATAAAATGGGCAAAAAAATAGAATTTGGACAGAGTTGACTTTTCCCGCACGTGCGTTGACTTTTTCTGGGAAAGTCAAACCGACGTTTTAAACCTGTTTGGAAGTGAGTAGAAGTATAAAAAGAAAAGAAAAAGGCTTTTCTAGGGTTTTGAACTTGTTTTGACCTAAAGGGAGAAGCTAGGGTTTGGAAGGGAAGAAACAAAAAGCTTCAAGGATGTCTCCCATGGTGGTCTCTTCTCCATCTACCTCCTTCCACTCCTCCATGAGTGGCTAGTCTCATTTTCTAGGGTTTTGATGAAACCCTAGCCATGTAATTATTTTGTTTTCTTTTTTATTTTTAATTATGTAAAGGTTTGAACATTTGTATAGTGATTTAGAAGTTTCTTTTATATATTTTTCATTATCTCTTTAAATATTTGACTTTCTGTGATTGTTGAATGTTATCCATACATGAGTTTTCTATTCCTTCACATTCAAGGTATGAGACGAACCATACTACGAGGAACGAGTCGTATCACTACCCTAGTTTAAAGTGAACGATTCGTATTACTTGAGATGGTTCGTGCTCATACATTGAATGTAATGATCTTCTTGTTAAATGCTTTGAACTTGTAGTTGCGAAGCATTAATCCGTTCAAACCATAGCATAATTGATTTCAATTGGAAACCCTAATTACGTGGTTAGTGGTGGACTATTTGCCCTAGTTTTTCCTCCAATTCAGTAAATCCAATTTCATTTATTATTGATAGTTTAATTTATTCGTTATTAAATTAGGTTATGATCAATCAATCTTTTTATCAAAATTAATTTAGGAATTTAACAATTAAATTAGTTTAATTTCACAATTGTCCCTGTGGATCGATACCTGGACTTGCCATTATTCTAATTGAATTTGGTATAGTTTAGTATTTAATTTTGGTGTGTTCAACGACCCATCAAATACCTCCCCCCTTATCAACCCCTTCACCTCTTACAGTCAATTCGACATCCCTCACTAGTGGCCTAGCTTGTTCCATATGCATGGCAACAATCCCTCCATCATCCTACTCATTCTCTTTCCTCTCCCCTGTAAATTTCCCTTCATATCACCACGTGCTTACCTGCACCTCGAGCCCCGTGCACCATCAATGCGATTACAGTCACCTTCATGCTCAGCCAGCCGGATGGTTATCTTCCGCCCTCAGCCACCTCCACGGTCGGCCACCTTCACAGTCATCTTTCACGCTCGGCCAACCCGATGGTCATCTTTTGCGCTTCGGTTCTTCGCAAATACCACCGACGATCACGCCCATCGCTTCTACCACCTTCACGCCAACCACCATCTTTTCACGCTTTCACGGTCGCATCAGCGACGATCACGCCCACCGCTCGGCCACCTTTATGCTCGGCCAACTCGACGGACACCTTTCATGCTCGGCCCCCTCCGCAATTAGCCAGCCCGATGATCACGTACACCGCTCAGCCACCTTCATGCTCGACCAGCTCAATGGTCATCTTTCGCCATAGGCTCCCTTTGCGGTCGCCAAGCCTGACGATCACATCCACGGCTCGGCCACCTTAACGGTCATTTTTCATGGTCGGCTCCCTTCACGGTCGGCCAACCTGTCGATCATTTCCTACGCTTGGCTACTTTCGCAATCGGCCATCTTAACGGTCGATCAGACTTTCCTCACCACTCCACCACCCTCCCACTCCGTTCCGCCCCACCCTTGCCCCCTTCCCGGCCTTGCGGGACTCCTAACACTTTTCTTATTCCCTTCATTGGACTAAAACTGCACTTGGGAATGCAAGACTACTAATACTGATAGACACCCAAGAAAGCCCTGCCCACGGCTTAAGGCCTGGGTATTAAAGCCCAGTAATCTTGAGAAGTCAATGCTAGACCAAGACCAATAGCATTCGAACACAGATAGGAAATTAGCCATGTAAACAGACAAAGATCCTGCAAAGATATTGCACCCATACATCAGCCATTTAATAAGGCCCTCGCAGCATTAAATGCGGCAAGCCCTTCACGCCGGAAGAAGCAGACTCACCATGAATGATATGAGCTAAACTATAGACTTTTGGCCAACAAGATAGTTTGGAATGGACAAGGAAATGATGAGCAAAGGATATAAGGAAGCTTTCGAGATACATAAAAGGTTAAGTTTTTCGATCCCTTGCCTCTCTCTGTCTCTCTCTCTCTCTATGATCAATCTCCCCTAACCTAACTTGATCGTCAGAGTATCTGTCGAGGGATTACCTCCTTTCTTAGACCTTTTTGCAGGCTCGCTTTGATGACACCGAGGCCAATAGACCCATTAAAAGTGTGGATCAGCCTGACCCATCCACTGTTGAAGTTACAATATCATCAATAACAAATAATAGTTGTAATTTCTAATCTTATAGAACCGATTTATATTTTAAACAAACCTTATGGGTCTATTTGTAATTTGTTAAAAAATAAAATATTTATGTTTCATAATTGAGCAAGAATATTTGTATAATTACGGAAAAACTTTCACTCAATATATAGGTCACTATTAATAAATTATTCAAAATAAAAAAAAATTAAAAAAAATAAATCTCAAATAGTTAAGTGGTTCTTATATATATATATATATATATATGAAAATTGGCCTTATATTATTACTGAATTTTTTTTTTTTTTTTTTTATTATCAGAATTACTTGAAAGATGACTTGCGTATGTTAACCGCACACGCCACCAATTGACAGGAACCCAAAGGCCCAGGTGGACCCAATTGAGAAGGTGCAATTACATTTAGGTCCTCCACTTGTTCACTAATTACTATATGCATGTTAGGATAAGCACAAGGGTAGAATTGGTATCTTGGTCACAAAAAATCATCGTGGTTGACCACGTATCTAAATTAGGTTGAACCCCGACATCATAAAATAATTAGATAAATTATATTATTGAGATTTGTTTAAAATATAATTTATTCTTCCATTTAATTAGATAAATTATATTATTGAGATTTGTTTAAAATATAATTTATTCTTCCATTTAAAAGAAATATATAATTTATTTTTTATAATTTTTTCCCATTTAAAAGAAATATATAATTTATTTTTTATAATTTTAAAATTTATATTTTACCTTTTAAAATTTCTACTTTCAATATAAATGATTTTTTTAATAAATCATAAAATCAATTAATATTTTTTAATGATACTAAAATTATATTTTAATTAATAATTTGATTTCTTCCTTTTTTCAATCAATAAATCATAAAAAATTTATTTTTTAATTAATTTTATTAAATAAAAAAATTAAAAACAGAACATTTATAATTTTTAAAAATATCAAGAATAGTTCATATTTTAAACAAATTTTGAATAATTTATTTATAATTTATCCTAAATAAATTAATAATTTTATTTTGGCATTTTTCAGTGTCCGAACACGATTTGTTGCTTTTTCTACGTGTGCGTGGACCTGTTTGATAAAGGCCACCTAATGGAAACTTGTCGGGGTGGTTGAAATTTCGAACGCCGACGCTCTCTGCCCTAGCCACGTGTAATTGAGCTAGGGTTCGTTTTGGAAGATAATTTTTTAACCAAAAAATCAATAAAAAAAAATTTAAAAACCATATTAAAAAAGTTAAACATTCCTTTCGCTTCACCCTAATTTATTTTATATATATATTTAAAAAAATTAAAGAATTATTTACGAAAATTTCAATTTTTTCATATTATATTTTAATTAAAAAATTATTTTTCAAACCAGTCCTTAATATGTAGCCAAAAATTCAAATTAACTTACATGTCAAACGAATGCATATATGCCATATCTGTCAATGTATTTGATTTCATTTTTTTATTTAAAAATATAAAAAAATATTTTGATAAAAATAAACACAACAAATATAATTTTAAATTATTTTTGCTAACAAAATAAAATATATATAAATGAATGAATTATATATCATAATATGTTTAATTTGGGTGGGAGAAAAATTAGATAAATAGGGAGAATTATTTTGGGCAAGTATATCGCAATAGATATTTGTTTGGGGGGGGGGGGAATACAAATTCGTGAAAAATTTTGCAATTTAAATGATTAATATTTATAAAATTTCTCACTAATTTGTATTTTTTTTTAAAATCCACTAGTATGATATTTTTCCAATTATTTTTGCAGATTGACCCTCTCCTTGGGTAGCCTTCAATTTTAGTTAAAAAATTCAAAATGTTAGTATAAGTTATCACATCACTCTTTTTACTTTTCTATACATCTTTTCTTAAAAAACTAAAAAGTTATTAAAATAACATGTTCTCAAACCATAATAGTTATTTTCATTTTAAGTGATGACAGTTTCCGTTTGACAAAGACAAAATAGGTTAGATAAGTCAATAAGACAAAATGTCATCCAAATCATAATTATTTCATTTTTTTCTCACAAAAAAAGTAAAAAAATAAAAAAAAAATTTCTTAAACGGAACTAATTTAACCAAGCTAAATTAACCAAAAAGTCCAACTAAAAAAAAATTTCCCAAATAAACCCATAGTGTAGTGGATTATTTTGTGGCCAGCCAAACATGAGTACGTAAGTTCTAACAAAATTTGATATAACCCAAAACATAAAAAGTGTAAGTGCAAAACATAAAAGGTGTAAGTGCTTTGCATATGGTATGCAAGGCACACCTAAGAATGATCCTAAGGTCATGTTTGTTTGGGTGGACATGAGCTTGGGATTGGGCTAATAGTCTAATAAAATTATCAATCCGATGTTTGGTTAAACAATTAAAGTACGGACTAATTATTTTAAACTTGACTATTAGTTAAGGTAAGATACATAATCCAACGAATTCATAATCCTAAGACTATTAGTGATAGGAATGCTAATCCAGTCCGCCCAAACAAACATGGCCTAAAGTTAATAGTAGGTCGGACTTGTTTTGTATATCCACCAAATAAAAAATAAATAAAAGAAGATACATGATTGTTTTGTTTGGAAAACATAGATAAAATACTTACTTATGTATTCTCCTATTATTAAAATGGCACAACATATAATTTATATGAAGATTTATTAGATAATTTATTGAGACCGGAGAGACAAAATAATTTACCATCAACAAAAAATAAATAAATTTTGATGCAAGCAAAAACCTATTAAATATTTTATCGAGATTGAAGAGACGAAAGGAATAATTAAATCCATTAAAATGACATACCACATAGCTTATATGAAAAATTATTAGATGATTTCTCGAGACTGAAAAGATAAGAGATATTTGGGTCAAAATTGCATATTTCTTTTTCATCTAAAAACAGAGTTTTGAATGTATTCACAAAAGATTTCTAACCATTCCAAGCATTTATTAAAATCAAAATATTTCTTGGTTTGTTTGAACATAATTCTAATTCACACTAAATTCAACAAAAAAAAAAAAATCAAGTTGTTGGTATCAAAATCTGTTTTCTATATATATATATATTTAAAATCTCTTCACTTTTTTATGATTTTATATTTTTGTAGCAAAAGTAACTTTTTAGTATTTATTTCCATCCATTTTAAAAAAATTTAAAAAAAAGGGGTTCTAAACACTCATACAAATAGAATGATTTTTTTTTTTTTTTTTTTTTTGTGCATGTAAATTTTGCATACATAAAAATATTAGAAAGACACTGGGTACACGTAAGTAATAATTTAAAATTTTGGATTGGTTGAAAGTATCATTATAAGCGTTACTTGATAACCGAAGCAACAACAATTGTTTTACCTACCTAGGAACTTATATTTGAGTCCTACCATCCATGCCTAGTACACAACATTCTTCATTTATTGTGCAATGCTAGGTACTCAAATAAATTATTAAATTTTTATCAAATCTTTCATATAGGTGTAAGACCCACATATATGTAATTTTTGTAAGTCCCACATCTGAGAGGTTTGGTAAAAAATTTAGTAATTTATTTGGGGTCCATAGCATTTTCCTTAAGGTCATATTTGATTCAAAAGACTAATAGTGAAGTATTAATAATCCTATTAAATTAGTGTAGTATTCACTATTTAATTGGATTAATATCCATTGGATTAATAATGTCACCCCTACCCCATTACTAATAATCCTACAAATGTGTTGGATTAATTATCCATTTGATTAATAATCCTAAACCAAAATGTTAAAACAAACATAAGATAATTGGACCCACGGATTAATAATCTCAATCTCATACTCTAATCCACCCACTCAAACATGCCCTAAAAGTAAATTATTAGAGACTCAAAAGATTTATCAAAATTTTTACTAAATATTTCACATGAGTGTGAGACCTATATAACATTACTCTTATTAAAATATAATTATCATATTATAACATTTTAATTACTATAACATGTTAAAAGATCAATTTAACTTTGCTAAAATGTCAAAACCATATAGATGCTTTACCAATTAAAGAGGTGAAAGCTCCCTCTTTCTCTCTCAAGACCACAAAAAAATAATTTCACACTTTTCTTTTTGGGAAAAAGAATTTCACACTTGATACCAAGATTGAGATATAATTCCCATTAGTTAACAATGACCTATTTGACCAATTGGTTGGTGGTCAAGTGGCGATTGGAGCTTGACTTGGTAGGAAGGACCACGGTTCGATTCCCCGCATCGCCAATTGGGAGGGGATTTGAGTCTAACCATCCAAAACTACTCCCCGAATCCGGATTAGTCGGCCTAAGGGTCGGATACCGGGTGGTGAACCAAAAAAAAAAAAAAAAACAATGACCTATTTGGTACAATTTATTGAGATTATTTATATATATATTTTTTTTATTTAGAGTTTATAAATCATAAATAATTTAAAAAAACTAAAAAGTAAGAATTATTCATTAAACAATTTTCTCTCGAAATACCATATGTATTTCAGCTTTTTGAGGTTAAAACATGTTATTTGCTAATACTCTGTTGAAATTGAGAAAAAGAAAATTGAAGGGAAAAAATAGTAGAAAAGAGAAGGAAAAGAGAGAAGGTAGTCTCCTCTTGTTTGATTGGACAATACTTAATTAAGGGCAATGAAGCTTCTTCTTGTTTGGTAAAATTGTCATGAAAGATAATTACACGTAAGTTATAGTGAAGCATACTATTTTGAGTAATTCTATTTCCACACATTAATCCTTCTCAGTACACATCTCTTATGAAGGCGCACACTTAATGATTTTCTAATATCAAATTTTGCTCAGTATACATCATTCATTGTCAAAAAAACCCTAACTCCTAAGTTTGTAATGGTGTGAACCACTATCACTTCTTTCACAATGCTTACCTAGTTGGAAGCTCAATGACCAAGGAAGTCATAGCATATCTTCCATTTTAGAAAGAGATGTGCATCTCCCTACACCAGTTATGGAGATTATCCCATCAAAGGTATATATTAATTTCTGCATATTCGAAGCTTTGAGAACTGAATGCTCTATTTGGTTGAGTTTTCAAACGCTCATGATTTTTATTTTGTATAGACTGCTCACCCTTACAAGTATGCTGTGGAGAATGCAGACTTGTAAGGGATCAATGTATTTAAGGTATTTTAAGTTCTAGCTAAAGCGATTTCTTCTGGTTGGTGCATAGTTGTGTTAGTGATTAATAGCAAGTCACACACTGAGTTTATTTTAGGACACTAAGTTTGCAATGGTGGGAAGCTGGTGGCAATAGGAATTTCGCAGTAGCAAAGTTGCAGCAATGGTGGTTCGTGGTGATGGCGGTGGGTGGTGGCTAGGATTAGCTTTAGGAAGTTAGAATCTTGGCGGAGAATATAAGGATATTTTGGTAATTTTTCTTAGGATCCTTCAATCTATTGCTATACAAGACTCAAGATCCTTCAATCCATCACTAACAGTGAGATTTAGAATATGCGCACAACAACGCATATATAAAAATTCATGGCCCAAGATAGTTCCCTTCCACAGATTTGTGGTTCGTTTCAAGAATCTAATGGTTAGATTATTGGAACTCGCATTATCAACAGTTAAGGTAAAAAGCCCATCAATGTCCCACTCTTTTAAGAGTGTCTTAATTTTTTTACCAAGTGTTTCTCCTTTGTAGTCTTCAACTTGACAAAAATTTATAATCCTCTTTTGTAACTTCCAATCATTATCAATGAAATATGCAGTTAGACACATGTAACACAAATTTTGTATGGAAGTCCATGTGTCTGTGGTAAAGCAAATTCTACGCCTCTCCACAATTTTCTGCAACATCTTCCTTTCGTTGGTGTATATGTCTACAATGTCCCTAGCAATAGTATATTGAGATGGGATCTTAAACTTGGGTTGCATGACATTACAAAACCTCTTAAAACCAACCACATTTACAAATCTAAAGAAAAATTCATCAATTAATATCATCTCGGCAAGATGCCTCCTAGCAACTTCTATAGAAAATGACGTAACCACAACATCAATAACACCCTCCCCACCAACTTCTCTAGATTGAAATCTCAATGTTTTTTACCCATGAGTATCCCTATATGGATACTTTGTACAATTTTTCAAATGACTTAACAAATTACTTGTTTCGTGACTTTTAGAGCCTGCCATATATTCTTTCTTACAATACTTACACATAGCCCTATCTTTCCAATCAATACCCTTAATCTTTTCAGAATGATCCCAAGCCTTTAATGTTGTTCTTCAACTACTACTAGTTTTGGCCAAGGGTAGTCTAGGAGGGGGAGCATTAGATTAGGCAGAAAGGTCAATAGAAAATGATTCGGGCTCAACATTAGGACTCACAAAAAATGTTTCTTCACTTAGAGGATCCATGACCAAAAAGATTATCAAATAAACTGCCAACAACCAATAAAAAATCATTCAAAATATGCTTTTCAAATCCATGCTCTTTTTAAACAAACAACCTTCAGACTCTAGATTGTTATTTGATAACCAAACCAAGCATATAAAGTGGTATTTGCAGAAGCTTGGGCATGAAGATTGTTATTTTATGCTTTGTTTCTTATTTCTTTGATATTCAAATTGATGCCTCTCCTTTTTTCTTTTTTTTTTCTTCTACCTTAATGCCTTTGTCACTGTCACTTTGACTATGTTTGAACAACATGTTAAATGACATATGAAGATAAAATCAGATTATGCTCTTTCAGTGTATTTTCTCTTTCAAAATAGATTTTGATAAGTGTTTGGACCACGTGAACTTCAGAACAGATTGTGAAGAAGGATCAGTAAGTCACATAACAGATTAACTTCAGAACAGATTATGAATTGTAAATTACAGAACAAATTAATTTTCTCAAACTACCATCAATCAGAGATCCATATGGTCCAAACAAACTAATATTTTTTATATAACAAATTAAATTACAGAATAGATTAATTTCAGAACATAATAGAACGGATTAAATTACAAAA
This sequence comes from Camellia lanceoleosa, assembly GCA_025200525.1. Lineage (NCBI taxonomy): Eukaryota > Viridiplantae > Streptophyta > Magnoliopsida > Ericales > Theaceae > Camellia > Camellia lanceoleosa. The sequence goes on from CM045760.1 coordinate 205,021,635, forward strand.
CAGATTGTGAAGAATGATCAATAAGTCTCAGAATAGATTAACTTCATAACAGATTGTGAACTTCAAAACAGATTATGAATTGTAAATTACAGAACAAATTAATTTCCTCAAACTACCATCAATCAAAGATCTCACATGGTCCAAACAAACTAATATTTTTTTACAGAACAAATTAAATTATAGAACAGATTAATTTCATAACAGAATAGAACAAATTGTGAAGAATGATCAATAAGTCACAGAACATATTAACTTCAAAACAGATTGTGAACTTCAGAACATATTATGAATTGTAAATTACATAACAGATTAATTTCCTCAAACTACCATCAATCAGAGATCTCACATGGTCCAAACAAACTAATATTTTTTACAGAACAAATTAAATTACAGAACAGATTAATTCCAGAACAAAATAAAACAGATTAAATTACAGAACAGAATAGACTAAATTACATAACAGATTAATTCCAAATTTCATTTTTAAACAAACAAACTACCATTAGAGATCTTAAAACAGATTAATAACAAGTCAGAGAACAGATTAATCTAATATTTTTTTCAATTCCAGCCATACTTTATCAGAGAACAGATTAATAACAAGTCCAATATACAATGTAATAACAAGTCCAATATAGAACAGATTAATCTAATTTTTTTTCACTCGTGGATGCAAATTAATCTAATATTTTTTCTATGAAGTCCTTCACAAAATCCACTGCAGATAACAAGAAAAATAAACCAAACCTCTGTGGTTTTCTCTGTGTAAGCTTCATCTCTCTGTGTGTAGAACCCTAACACTGTCAATCTAACCACCTCTCTAGTTTTAGAACTGGAACAAAACAAAAAAAAATAACATATTAGACTTTAAAAGATTAGAATTGGAAAAAAAAAAACAGATTAGACTCAGTGTAGATCGATCGTCGTGTAGAAGAAAAGAAGAAGAGAAGAGAAAAGAAGAAGAGAAGAAAATGAAAGCAGAAGAAGAAGAAGAAGAAGAAAAAGAGAGAGAGATACCTCAGTGTAGATCGATCGCCGTGTAAATCGATCGCCGTTTACTGTAGATTGATCGTCGTTTACTATAAATCGTCGGACGATGGGTAAGGTAGAGAAAGAGAGAGAGAGTGTGTGTGTTTGTATGTGTGAGTGAGTGTTGTGTTCTGTCTATCGAAGAAAATTAGGGCAAAATGAGGCATATCAGAAAGAAAAAAATGGGCTGAGGCGTAAAACAAAAAGAAAAAAATAATAATAATAAAGATACGGTTGAGTGGGGTTTGATGAGTAAAACGGCAGATCACCTGCCAACCGACCCGAACCCGAAAAATCACAGAAATGGGCTCGTACCCGCCCGCCACGTGTCACGTATCCATTCGTCGCTAGTTGGGTCGGGTGTGACGGGTCGGTAGATCCGTTGTATTTTGGAAGAAATGTGATGTGTTCAAAATATTTGTACTTTTATCATTGTATTTTTTTTTAATCTCCTCATTAAAAATAAGTAAAATGATATGCATATAGATTTTTTCATTCACAATTTAAGCCCAACATGATATGACAATAAAATTGTTGCAATTAATAAATTATAATAATAGACATTTTAACTTTTAATGAATATATATAAACGAGATATAACAACATATATTATCTTTATCCCAAATTGTTTGTTCAGTACGAAAAATGAAAACTTGAAAAAATATTTTTTTTGGGTCAAAGTTTTAAATTTTTGTTACACAAATTAAAAATACTTGATGAGATCTTTCAAATTGGTGAATTTTTATTAACTTAATACAAAAATATAAAAAACAATTATTTTGAGTTTTCCATCCATATTTCTTTAATGATTTTTGAATATTTTAATTAATTTTTTACTTTATGGATTCACTTAATTTATATACTCTTAAAAAGTATAAAATTTGTATAAAAATATTTTAAAACATAATTGAATATAAAAAATATAAAAATAAATACATTCTCCTATTTTGTTGCGTTCACTTAATTTTTATTTTTGTATACATTTTATACTTTTTAACTATATTTAGATTATAAAAAGTATAAAAAATAAACAAATTTAAAAAGCTTTTTTTTTTGTTGTTATTGTAAATTTTAAAAATAGAGTGATTATTTATAAATTATCATTTTTTATACCAAACAAACAATTTAGGATTGATATTCAAAAATTTGCTCGAAACTCAACTCTTGATTAAAAATTAACGTTGTGTTTGGTTAGGGAATTTAGGGGGAATTTGAGGAGGAATTTGGAAAGAGAAATAGAACAAGTGTGTGAAATGTAAATATATTTTATTCATATTTCATCTATTTTTTTTATTTCTCTTTTTAAATCCCTTCTAAAATTCACACAGTATAAATGTGTGTTACAAATTTTACAACATTGGGTAGCCCACACATGTGTGCAAAATCCGACCCTCAGTGAGGTGTACAGTCTGCAATTAACTTTTTTCTTTTTTTTTTTTTTTCTTCCGATCTCGCAGTGCCACGTGGCACTAGGGGGTGGTGGGAGTACCCAATCACTAGGTGTATGCCGCATTTTTCCACATGTGTGATGAGTCTGAGTCCCATCGATAATTGCTTTTAAAATTAAGAAGCTTAAAATTAAAATAATAATAATAGAATATGATATGATAGTTTGTTTTAGATAATGATAATAATCAAACACAAAAGCAAGTTTTAAAGATTCTTTCTCAAAATCAATATCCTGATACTTTTGATACTTTCCCCTCATACGTGAAAGCCATGGAATGCGTATTACGCACTCCGCGTAGTGCAGAAGCCATCTGTCTCACCTAGTCTTTTTCCACAAGTAAATAAATAAATAATTCCACACTTTACTCTTCTTTTTATTTTTATTTTTAGAACAAAATTCAGCTTTTCTTCCTTTTTTTTTTTTTTTTTTTTTTTTGGGGGGGGGTTAATAAGGTGCATATAAAACTTAAGAATGTACTACTGCATTAAAGCATAACTTGAGAAATTCATATTTTGAAACATATTTTATAAATATAAAGTTGTTTTAAACTTATTAATTAAATTTAGGTTATTTTTTGAAGATGCATTTTGATAGCATAATTTATGTGGGTGTTAGTTTTTGATCTCATAATCAAATATATCTCTCTATTAAGATTTAAAAAATTTAGTTAAAGAGCAAACGGAAGAATAGATTAAGCTACACACCTGCACATAAAAAGCCAAGAAATATCGTGGTGACTCGTTCATCTAGATTAGTAACTTATCTCTAAAATATATCAAACAAGTGAACAATTCATAACAAAAAAAAAACAAGCATACTTTACACCTACGGGTGCCTTACGTTTATTATGAAAAATGTTAATCAATACTCTTAAAATATTATTTAATATTAGAATTTATGTAAAAATATATTTAAAAAATGAAAAAAAATAAATTAATGAGAAGTGTTTTTTTTTAAATGTCTTAATTTCTTTTCGTTTTTTTCTTATGAGAAAAAAACGAAGTAAACAACAAAACATGCTTACACGTCAATTCCGTCATAACTAACGGTTCAAGTGTAAACACAGAGCAGTCACGCCAACAGTCACTGACGGAGTTATTAGAACCGTCTAAAACAACCACACCGCACTCCTCTCTCTCTCTCTCTATCTCGCAAACCGGACGAAGAAGAATCAGAAGTTCTGAACCAATCTCTCTCTACTCTCTCTCTCTCTCTCTCTCTCTCTCTCTCTCTCTCTATATATATATTTATACAGCGACTTTACTTTCTCTTTGATCTCTGTCTAGCTTTCTCTCTCATCTGTGGCGGCTTCGCGATAAACAGGTATGGTTCGATCACGTCAATGTCCGGGTCTCATTTGTTTCAAATTGGGATAGTTCATGTGTGCGATGACGATAATTAGATACTAATTTGGAAATCATGATGTTTTCGCGGTGATAATTGGTGTTTTTCATTATTTTTGACCTCGAGTACTATCTCTTCGCATCTAATTTCGGATCTCTCTGACCTCTGTTGTGTTTGATTTTTCTCATTTTTAGGGTTTTGGGATGAAATCGATTCTAATTTTTATTGCTTTTTTTTTTTTAATGTTTTTGTTAAAATTTTATGTTGTATTCATATATTGGAAATGACTTGCCTAAAATAAGATATGGGTAGCGATTGCTGGAGATAGAACTGTTTTATCAAATCGGTTGAGTATGCTTTTGTTGAATAGTGTTTTGTTGGTTTGACTGTCATTATTGTTCTTGACTTGTAAAGCAATTTGTGCCTTTTTTTAATATCTAGATTATTGGGGTTGAGGCAAAGTTGGAACCCTAAATTCAATTAGATTTGGGAAACACACCCTTTTGTGAGCAGAAGTGAAATTTTTTTTTTAGCTGATGACTTCGTCGATTGGTTGTGTCGGGTGTTTCTATTTTGTGTTTGGTCCTTTCATTTGATTCTTCTATGGGAGTGTTTTCCTTTTATAGGAATATATTTTTGGCAGAAATATGCAACTCGTAATAATAGCTTTCCGTAGCAAAGAATTTTTCATAACGAAGTTGGATGGCCGGCTGTAATGCTCTGTTTGTTTTCATACAGAACAATAAGTTAAAATCTTGAAACAGTTTAAGCATTTTCTACATTCAACCAAGACTGAAGAATAATAGTATGTATGTTAGCAAATATGTTTTCTGATTTAATTTGTATGCTTTGCAATTGCATAAGATGTTTGGCAGTTTGTGCTGAGGCACATAGTTCTCTACATTTATGAATAACCATATGAGACCCTTTTTTATTTCACTATATATTTCTGTGTGTAAGTTCATTGTATACTGTTTTGAATAATAATCGATCATCCTATTGATGGTTGGCTTCCTTTATATTAATTTCCAGATGAACAAGTAGGTTTTGGAACTTCCTCTAAGAGAAATTCACTTGGAGGTACAGGTGAAAGCAATATTTGTTATCTTTGTTGATTTATGTGGTCTATTTGATTATGGGGTCCGCTTGTTGTGTGGCTGCTAGAGACAGAACTATAACAAATGGACCAAGTAACGAGGTTTCACAAAGGAATGTTAGATATTCACCATCATGGAGCTTTCGTTGGGATAACCGAGGGCGAGTAGCAGGGGAAGAGACTTCTGTGAATTGGCTTTCTGATGGAGCCAGCAGGAATGATAGATTGGACATTAAATATGGAACGACAGTAGAAACTACATATGCATCAGAAGAAGGAAGTCCATTGGACAGCTTTCGGACACTGACATGGCAGAAGTCTCCAATCTCTGAAAGAAATTCTGGAATTTTGAGGCTTCCTTCATCAGGTAAATCTTCAAACAATGCAGGAATTTTGGTCATTTGCTTTTCCTTTTGTAATTGATGTGTGCCTAAACAGTCCAAAACAAAATGTGCTTGAGCACATGTTTGCTTTGGTTTGACCCCAAATCAGCTTTTAACAAGTATTAAAAAATATATATATATATATATTCACAAAGGTGTCTTGAGGGGTGTCCAGACATAGAACACATGTTCGTGAAGTGTACCCAACGTATCCTGCCCGCAAAAACACAGGGGCAAAGCTGCCTACCTACTATCTCTTCCAAACTTTATTGTAAGCAGTAGCCTTGGGGGGGTGGTTTGGTCCTTGCATGATTTTAGCTTTACATCAACCAAACTTGCTGCTGTCTTGATGAGTTTATGTCCTTGACCGGAAGAAGTTTGCTGGCACTGCTATGAAACAAGTTATGCTCAATGTTCTGGAAGTACAAGTGGAAAGATCTTTTTTGTAATAGAAGATGTGGATTATTATTGTAGATTTGGGGTATCAGATGTGTATTGGATACCTTGGCCATTGGTTTCCATGGACCATAATTTTCAGTCCATTTAAGCCTGCAAAGTAATTGTTAGCTCCATGCAAAGCCCAAAAATCAGAATAAGATTTAGCATTGATTGGCATTAACTTTAATTCTAGTCATTTTATTTTATGAATGATGATTTCTAGATGGAGAACTAATTGGAGGATGTGGATCTGTATAGCCAACCCCAAGTATTTGGACAAAGGCTAGTAGAGTTGATGATGCTAGGTGGAGAATTGAGAATTTGATGTGTTAGGTTTTGATTATGATTTAGGAAGAGTTTATGAGAATTTTTTTATGTTTGTATGTGCGAGCATGTGCTTGAGTACATGTATTGGATGAAGGAAATGTGGAATTTTTTTTGTTCTACTCAACATCCACCATATTCTTGAGCCATATGTATTGATGCTGACATTGTATAGTAGTGAAATTTTCTAGAAAATATCTGATCTCATCAAAATATGACTATTTTTTCAATTTTCATTGCACATTTTGATCTTATAGATATAGATGTTTTTGCCTGCTTAAGGAAGATAACCTGTTTATATACATGAAGTCCATAATGGCAGATATTATATTTTGGCTTGCATTAGACTTCGCAGATGTTATTCATTTGACTTCAAATCTGTTTTCTCATGACTGGACTTCTGGACTAGTTCTGATAGGTGTTACATTCTGGGGTCAACACACCAGCATTTCATTTGCTGCTCTTCTTCTATTCACTTCATCAATAACTCCCATTTCATACATCTTGTATGTACCGCCATATTTATTTGGCTTATTTTATTTTATCAATATGCTATCTACTGGAATTGAGAATAATGGAATGCCATTTCATTTTCCCTTGAATTATGCCTCTCATCCGCTTTGGAATAACCTCTCATCACTCAGGGTGTATGTAATACTCTCCTGGTTTCCTTTTCATTATTTTATTTTATTTTATCAATATGCTATCTACTGGAATAAAAAATAACGGAATGCTATTTTGTTTTCCCTCTGATTGTGCCTCTCATCTGCTTTGGAATAACCTCTCATCTCTCAGGGTGTATGTAACACTCTCCTAGTTTCCTTTTCATGAGAGGTGGAAGAAAGAGAATTATGAGTTCATTATTCTTTGTTATGCCTAAGTTTCGGTCTGTATTTTGAAAGCAGATTATCAGTAAGAAATGTGGCCTTGGGTGTTTTGCATAGGGCCTTAATGTGAGGGTCTTTTCTTTTTTGCACACCAAATTTGATTATTTGGATTTTGATGCATCAGCAGCTCCACATTTTGTGTCGTATTTGATATTTTTTTGCTTGTGTGTTGCAGATCAATCAAATTCTAAAAATTTTCCTATAGAGGTATGTGTAGAATGGTTGTATTTTTTTTTAGGGAAAATAACCAGTAAGTCTTATTTTGCTCTTAAAATTACTATTAAGTCCTATCAATTTTTAATATGGGCAAGTCCTTTTTGTAATAAAAAGTTCCCAAAGGATTTATTGCTCCATAATGGTGTATTTCCTCCCAATTTTAGCCTTATTTTAATATGAATAACAATTCTAACTTAATTACAATTTAAAATCCTAATTGTAAAAATTATTAATATTATATTAAAAAAATAATAAATAACAATTGAATCAAAACAAGTATAGTATAAAATATTATTCCAAATTATGAATTTTTTAGTGCAAAAAATCAAAAAAATTAAATTCTATTAAAATGATAAAGAGTTATAAAAATAATACTATGAAAATTTTATATATTTTGGTGAATCTTATATTTATGACTTTGTTTATGAAAATTCATTTAATTTGAACAATTAAAAATAATTTAATTATAAATTTTAAATGAATTAAAATTATTTATGAATTTTTTTGTTCATATTTTAATGAGAAAGGTAAAATTAAAATAAAATATACTATTATGAACAATTGAATTTTTTATAACAATTATAAAAAAGTAGGACTTATTTGTTAATATTGAAATTTGATATAACTCAGTAGTAATTTTCAAAACAAAATAGAACCTATTGATAATTTTTTTATTGAGGTTTATAATTTTTTTAAATGCAATATCATGATTTTCACAATTAAAAAATATTATTTTACTTATATTAAAAATATTTATGAAATTGTTAATGAGGGGTAAAATTGAGATAACATCCATCATTATGGAGCAATGAACTTTTTGGAAATATTTTATGAAAAATAGGACTTAGTTGTCCATATAGAAACTCAATAGGACTCAATATTAAGAGCAAAATAGGACTTATAGTTATTTTTCCTTTTTTTTATTATCAACATATGCACTTTGTGCCCTCCACAAGTTGCAAATCTCCTTTTCCTTAGACTCACGTCATCCTTTTTTCTTTTTTTTTTTAGGCAAAGGAGTCAACAGAATCCCCTGCAGTTTCAGATCTGTCTCCCACGAAACTGTCACCTTCGGTGCATTCAATTTCATCATTGTCTGCATCCCCTTTGTCATCCCAAAGCCACCTTCCTGCGTGCTCAACTCCATCACGATGGCCCCGTCATTCTCCAGGACACCAGCTATTACGACAAGTATCTGATAGCCGTGTTCCAGGACATAAATCACCAAACTTTTCAATTTCTGAAGAAATATCTTTTCCTCTCCCAGGATGGAGCAATGAATCAACCAGGGGCTCTATTGGTGGTTCTTCAGATGGTTGGTCTATACCTGCCTTCTCTGAGCTCATGGCTGGTTCTCATGGAGAAATGTGGTCTTTTGATAGTGAGTCCACAGGCTTCAATCGTGAGAAAACAACCAGATCTAGTAACCGACTCTCTGTTTCTCCCTCTACTGATATGCAAACCTGTGGGTTTTGCTCGAAGCTTTTAACTGAGAAATCTTCATGGGGTACCCAGAAAATTATTGCTACTAATGATCTTGCTGTGGTTGCTGTTCTAATTTGTGGCCATGTGTACCATGCTGAGTGCTTGGAGAATATGACACCTGAAATCAGCAAGTACGACCCTGCTTGTCCGGTTTGTACTTTTGGGGAGAAGCAGGCCCTGAAATTGTGTGAAAAAGCATTAAGAGCAGAAATGGATTTGAAGGCTAGAAACAAGAGATCAAAGAACCGGATTGTGAGTAGTGATTTTGATGGTGATTCTGTTGTGTTTGATGGTCACAAAATGAGCGGACTTGATGAAAAAAATCTCAAGATGATCTCAAGTTCCAGGATGAAGAGCTCCTTAGGTAAGCCTTTCTTGAAGCGACACTTCTCATTTGGGTCAAAAGGGACTCGACCCTTGTTAGAGAATCAGTCTGCTCGGAAGAAGGGATTTTTCTGGTCGAAGTCCAGCAAGGAGTGAAATGCTTTATGGCTTTTAAGAGGTGTGCGCCTCTGTCTTGTACATATATCAGTTTTATCTACACATATTACGCTAAATTTGATTTCTGTTTTTTTTCTTTTTTTAAATAAAAAATTGGCTTATTTCCTCTATATTCTGTATTCTAACCGTGAAGGTTCATAATAATCATGTATTACTTTAGCTTAGAATTGGTAGTTTTATGTATGCAGGTTCCACGATTGATCCTACGCCGCAAATCTTGTGGGCTGGTGAACTATAAAAGAGGCAGATCATCTTTCTATCTCCATCTGGATCTTATTAATAAACTTCTCTCCATTCGTAGTCTGCAATTTCAAGCAGGTATAGCTTAGCTTCTGAAACTTACACTGTAAAGAAGAAGGGGGAAAGAACACATAAAGGAAATATCAATTTAATATATAGAAAAGAACAGTAGAAGGAAAATGGATGATGTGTCTATTCATCTTACTTTCTCTTTCTTTTTTCTTTTTTTTGTACATTTTAATTTGTTCTTTTGCATGGATGAGTTCATGGAAATTATCTTGAAGAATTTCTGTATTGACTTAGATAACTCGACTCTTTTCATGAAAGTGACATATTGGCCACTCTGTCAATGGTCACTTGTAGGTTGTGCTTGGATTTTTGATTTAAGGATGGGATTTGTATTGGAAAATGAAAATGCAAGGGTTGTGGATGCTTTAAATCTATATATTTGTCACTCTTTTTGTTTCTCTTTTGTTTTCCCTCTAGAAATTATTCTCTGAATCTAAGATCTGAACACAAATCATAGTTGTGTTTGACAAAAGGGTTGGATTTTCAATAGTATGGCATGATTTCTTGCATAGGGAGTGAAGAATTGTGATGTGGAAATGAATAATGTTGTTTACATCTACTTTGACTGAGGTAGTGAACAAAATCAGCCTCTCTCAATGTTGGAGAATCCAGATAATGGTTCTCCAAGGAATATGCTCAATCCTTGGTAGACTATGGATATTGGCAGGTAGGAATGTAAGAAAATCCGAAAAAATCGACTAAACTAATTGAATTGAACCAAGCTAGTTATATTTGGTCGATTTTTTAATATGAATCGGTCTGTGTGATTTTTAAAATTAATTTTTTTCAATTTTTGGTTTGGTACCGGTTTAGACACCTTGCGCACCAAATTAAATCGAAACTGACCGAATGTTTTGCTTATTAAACATAATATATATTAAATATATAATGATGTTGGTTGAGTACAAAGTTTAGTTGATTTACTTAAATGTTTATTTTTTCTTAAATATTCCAGCTTTGACAATAGATATTGGCAATGTGATAAGTTGTTAGTTTGCCATTCATATGTGCTTGAGTTAAGTTTTGCTATTACTATGCCTATATAGTTATATCAGATGTTTATGTTGTTTTCAATTTTTTGTTTTAACTCTACTTGATAGACTTGTGATTTAGTCTTATAGGATGATGGTTTTAAACTTTGATTTTGCTTTGGTATTAAGACTTTTTCAGATTATATTTTGTTTCTAATTCTATTTCAGTAAAAACTTAAACACTTTAGTAGTTATTAATTCTTTTGTTTGTATTTTTGTGAAATGGTTGGATTGGATATTGAAGTAATGTACAAATGGTCAATTAAATATTTTTATATAAATTATTTACTATATTACATATTTAAGAAATAACTTAAATTTGAAATGTCGTAAATCGAAAATTGTACTAAGGCGAACTGTTTGAATTGGTGGTGTTCGGTGCAGTTTAGTGAAAAATTTGGTTTGTATCGATTCTCAATATGATAGAATTGACATTATCAATTTAGTATAAAATTTTATTCAAATATTGATTGTTTCAAACCGATTACATCTCTACTGGCCGATGATGCATGAGTTGCTTATGTTATATTTTGATTAATCATTTGTATGGTTCTCTTTTTTTGTTTTTGTATTATTGATGAATCATTTTAAGTTTTTTTTTTTAAAATTTTTTAATTTTTTTGTATGCATTAAACAACACATGAATTTATGTGGGAATGGAGATGTGTTTTTGTCGTTTGGAATGGATTGAATGGAAAAATAATTATTGATTACTTAAACTAGAATCACTCTTCTAAACTAATCGGCAATCTAATCTTCATTCATAATTAGCAATCTAATCTAAAGTCGGGTTTTGATTTGAAGAGGGCAACGGCCTCTTTTGGAAAGAAATTAAAAGTTAATTTTTTGACTTTTAATTTCTTTTAAGTCATATCAACTTTCAAAAAATTAACTTTTAATTTACTTTTCAAAATAATCCATTAGCCTAATGGAGATGTTTTAGAAAAGCACAATATTGCTCCATTTAGTGACTTTAACAATGGATTTGTTTGGGTTAGCATGTTAGAGCATCTCTAACAGTGAATCAGATTTTTCATCAAATTTGAGTCAAAAATGATTCATTTCATCAAATTTGATATCACATGCTTCAACGGTTCACCTTTCATCAAATCTGTCCCGAGACAACCGGGTGGTCGAATTGCTGATTACAAAAAAAAAAAATTTTTTTTTTGAATTGTCTGAACTTTTTTGAAACGGATCGGGTGGTCGATCGGCAGGATTGACGGTTAAGCAAAAAAATTTTTTTTTAAACGGTTTGAACTTTTTTCCTGAACTATTTGAATCTTTTACTGGTCGACCGGTTGGTCAACCAGCCGGTCAACTAACTGGTCGACCGGTTGTTATAACCCAACAGTCAGTAACAGTGATTTGGTGAAATGCTTCACCTATTCTCAATTTGATGAAATGTTTGGTGAAATCTCATTTTGATATCGATTTGGTGCAACCGTTGGAGCAGTGAACAGTAGCTTTTTTATCAAATTTTGAATTTGATACTGAGTTTGATGAACCGTTAGAGATGGTCTTAGTATTTAAAAATTGATAATAAAAAGTTTAATGTAAAAGTACATTTCTCTTTTAATTTTTGGATAATCAATTTTTTAAAACTTATTTTAAGTTATTTATGTCAGATAAGATACATAACATAAAATTAAAGAAAAATGAGTGAGACCCTCTTTGTGGAGGACCCCCACAACCCCCTTACTGATCTACACCATTCATGATGTATGGGATGTATGGGGCCCACTCATGTATGTGTGGGGTCCACATCATGAATGGTGTGGATCACAAAGAGGGTTGTAGGGGTCCTTCACAAAAAGGGTCTCTATCATTACTGAAAAATAAAATAGAAAAAGAAGACCATATCCAACTTGCTCCCACAAACGGTACGGTATCCATGAATGGAAAACAGGCATCCTAAATATAAATTTTTTTTTACAAATTAATTTTGAATCTTTTTTTTTAAAAAAAAATCCTAGACAATTTTAAAATTTTAAAAAAAATTAGTCAAATTTTAAAAAGTTCACTAAAACGAAATTAATATCTAAAAAATTATTTTTTTTAATCTTTTATGGACAATTTTTAAAAAAATTAAAGATATTTTTATTTTTAAAATTATCTAGACAAATCTAAAAACTTTAAAAAAAATTAACCTAATTTGGAAGTTCATTAATTGAAATGAAAAAAATTATATTTATGTATTTGAATTTATTCAATTCCACAAGGTGAACCAGTGGCCACCCGTAGGCTCTATGCGGTGCTTCATGGAGTATTTCTAAACTTCTGCTATTCCATTTCCCAGCAGCTGTGCGCTAAAACACACGTCAATCTCCACTCTCTCCTCTTTCATTCAACCCCCTTGTCTCTCTACAATCTCTCTCAGTTCTCTCTCTCTCTACTCCTTTTTTCCCCGCTTATTTAAAACCCTACATAACTCTGCAAAATGCTCTCTCAATCTCACTTTCTCTCTCTAAATCCCTCTTTCCTTCCTCTCTCCTCCTCAAAACCCTCCCTCCCTCTCCTCTACCATCGATTCCCAACTCTACCATTCCCACCTTCCACCCTAACTCTCCATCTCTCACCCTACCAAATCTTCTCCAACAATGATTTCAAACTCAAATCTCTCAAATCAAAGCGAAACAATCAACTCAGGTATCCAACACTCCGAGCTCGATCGATTCGCCGACGTTGGCAATGAGATAGCAGACGCAGCTGGAGAAGTCATTCGGAAGTACTTCCGCAAGAGCTTCGACATTCTCGATAAAGAAGATTTCAGTAAGTTCGAATCGAATAATCGGATTGGAACCTTTTGTTGAACGATTTTGTGTGTTGTGATGATTGTTTGATGTTGTGTGTTTGTGTGTGGTGGACTTGGTTTAGGTCCTGTTACGATTGCTGATCAATTGGCTGAGGAAGCGATGGTTTCGATTATACAAGCGAATTTTCCTTCTCATGCAATGTAAGTGAGATTATTTTCAGCATTGTGTGTTTTCATGAATTTCATCTCCAGAAACAGAAATAAAATAAAATAATGGCATACGCTGCTCACATATATAGTAATTAGTTGTGTGAATGTTAGATTGTATTACACAACTTCTCATTCAGAAGAGACATACATAATTTACACTATTGTAAATGTGTAATCATTCTTTCCATTTTTGTGCCAAATGAATAGATATAATAGGAAAAGAAATTTGAGTTCTAAATTTACATTTCTTCAGTTTGTGAAACTTTTAGGTGTTCATGCTTGTTTATTAAGAATTAGTCAAGTTGAAGCTCGAGCCAAGCTCAAGTTGAGCTTAAATAATCAAGTTTGAGCTCGGCTTGCCAAATATTTGAGAAATTCGAGCTCAGCTCGAGCCAACTATAAATAAATGACCCTAACTCGATCTCGAAAAAAAAAAAAAACTTAAATTAATTTACTTATTAAGATAAAAAATAAAAAATTATGAGCAAAATATACAAGCATGCTTCTGTTAATAATAAATTTTATCAATCAAATATGTAAATTTACACAAATAGAAATAAAATAAATTAATAAAAATTTATTTGATATATTATTAAAAATAAATATTAATTTATTTTGTTTATGTTCATGAGCCTTATCAAGCCGAGCTTGGGGCTACTCGAGCTCGGCTCGATTAATACATGAGCCTAAAAATCAAGCTCGAGCTCATTCATTTAGCAAACAAACTAAGCTTTAAATGAGCCGATCTCATGAACAAAACTTGATTTTTTTGTAGCCCTACGAAAAGGTTAAAGAAGAATTAAAAAAAATTAATCTGCTAACCAACACCAATTTATCATGCTGATAGTGAGTGGCATGTGCATACTTATTTTCTTGGTTCTCATTTATGTATTTATTTTCTTTTACTATTCTGATAAACAAAAAGGAGCAGTAGTGAATTAGTGTTAGTTCTTATATAAGATTTTGTATATATAATGCCTTGTAGTGCCATTGTTTTTGCTGAGCAAATTGCAGTTTTGGAGAGGAGAAGGGTTGGAGATGTAAAGAGAAAATTGCAGAATATGTTTGGGTTTTAGATCCAATAGATGGAACAAAAAGTTTTATAACTGGTATTTCGTCTTTGTATTTCTTAAGTTAAATTCATTAAGTTTGAACTTCAAATATTTGCTGAACTGATTCTTTACTTGTATTGTATTCCAGGCAAACCCTTGTTTGGAACTCTTATTGCTCTGCTACACAGAGGTAAACCGGTATGAATCATGTGCCATCTGATTCTTTGCAGAAAATGGGGGGAATAAGTGCTTTATTAGTGCATAAGATGCAATTTATACGTTAAAATGGAAACAAACTAATCAATTGGGATGTTGGGGCCAACACTGTGTCCCTACTCTGCTGACTTCTGTTACAGAAAATATAGAGAGCAGCATATTTGTGCTTGCCTCATTTACCACTTAAAACATCTATTGGATATGGATGTGGTATGAATTCATACTATGCAACCTTGATGTGAAAATAGAGAATATTGAAATAAAATATATGCCATATCAATAGGGATGTTTGGGCCAACACACTACATGCCTACTCCACTGATTTCTGTTACAGAAATATAGAGAGCAGCATATGTATGTTTGCCTCGTAGGGTGATTTCTGCCTAAACCTCTATTGGATGTGGATGTGGCACAAATTTATACTATGCAACCTTGATATGAAATAAGTAATATTGAAAGAAAATATATGCCATAACATGCTTATTATCATATTTCTTCCAAAAGCCTTTCTTTTACTTCTTCATCTCACATGGTCTGAGCCTTCCAACTCTTTTTTTTTTTTTTGGCACATCGGAGGTGGGTGAGGGAAAATCTTGCGCGTGAGTGACAAGACTTGAATCCTTGACCTCCTAATGAGGTGCAACCATCCAGGGGCTCTAGCCAACCCTTCCAGTTGGTATTGGGGCTTCAAGGATGGCTGGTTCCAATATTACCATTATTGTGATAAGGTTATATAACCTTCCCCTTTTCGTCATCTTTTACCATTCTCTATACGAGGCATCTAAAAGTTTGAATAAATTTCATGGTGTCCAATTATATTTGAACTCTTGCATTGTTATCCATCTTTAATCCAACAAAAGAGCAACCAACCAGGAAAACTTGGTGTTTCCAAAAGTGCGGTTCAACAAGAACTTGAATCCTATGGTGTTAGAGACTAATCCTGGTTGTCATAATTTGGAAAGTGCTCTTTCCTTGCTTTTCTATTGTAGTATTGTGTAGATTTGACTGTTTAAAATGTATTCAAAAAAGTTGAATATTTTTCTGCATTTGTCTTCTATTTTCTTGTCATGGTATTTCTGCAGTGATGTCATCATCATTTTAGTACAAATTGTAGTTCGTTATGTTTCTCTTGTCATCCATGTTCAATTTTCAGAGGTATGGATGGACTACCTATATGAAAATCTCCATCCTTATATTGTGACCTGTAACTGTGCTAAATGAACAAATTGCTGATTGATTCTAAGTCATCAGTTATTTAGTTTCTGCATGCAAATTTTATTAATTTTTGTTCTGGTGGTTTTTTTTTTTTTTTTTTCATTTCTTTTTTATCTAGATTTTTGGTATAATTGATCAACCTGTTTTAAGAGAAAGATGGATTGGGATAAATGGAAGAAAAACTATGCTGAATGGGCAAGAAATCTCCACGCGCAGTTGTGCAAAGCTTTCACAAGCCTATCTGTATGTTCTTCCTTTCTAAAATGATTCTTCTTCTGAATAAATAAATAGATAAACCTATAAGAAAGGTTGTGGTGCAATAAGAAAAATCTTTTTATCTATGTTTCAACCATTTGGACTTTTTATGTTTAGTCTTTCAACTATTGTAGTAAATTTATGGTTTGTCCCCTTTTTCTTACTTTTTCTCTTTTCTAATTTAGGTACACAACTAGCCCACATCTTTTCAATGGAGATGCTGAAGTGGCATTTGCTCGAGTTAGGGATAAGGTCTGTCCAAATCGATGTTGCATTTTGGGAAAGAAAAAGTATGAATGATTTGAAATATGAGAAATATGTCTCATGCTGGTGAATGGTGATCTCGACAATGATGTCCCTAAAACACCTAAAACCGTTACAACTTAGATCTCATTTTTATGACCATATATTGGCAATAACATTTGTTTCCAATAATAGAGGTCTGAGGATCTTTGGATGGAATACTTCATTTTTGTCATGGGCATTATTTTGGGAAGTGCATATCTTTCAATTTTTTTCTCCTTCCTTTTGTTGATTTTATATTTATTTCCTTATCTTCTTGTGAAATGTGGAAACCAACCACTTTGGTCCATTTGATACACTTTTTTTCCCTTCTTTTTTCATGCCTCTTTTTATGGTCACAGGTAAAAGTACCACTTTATGGCTGTGACTGTTATGCTTATGCTCTCCTCGCCTCAGGTTTTGTGGATCTTGTGATCGAGTCTGGTCTTAAGGTGAGCCATACTCTTTTTCATTTCTTAGCATATGCCATTCAGAGATCAAATTTACCTCGAGTCCCAATAAGTATGGAACTGGCTGTTCCATATGGAAGACTAGGGACTGTTTTTTTATGATCTTGCTGGTTAAAAAACAATAGTAAATGTAAATGAACTAGAGTTAATTTCTCAAAGCATGGCTTTAGTAAGAACTTAGGTGTTGGCAATTTCTTTGTGCCTGCAAGAGAAACCTTTGATTTTTTGTTATCTCATTAATGGGATTGCACCTCTTTTTTTTTAGCCATACGATTTCCTTTCACTAATACCCGTGATAGAAGGCGCTGGAGGAGTTATAACTGATTGGAAAGGGCATCAACTTCACTGGGAAACTTCTTCAGATTCACTTCCAACAAGTACGATTTTATTTGGCTTACTCAATCTTATTTCAGATTTGAGTCTAGTAACTCATCTGATCCATATAAATTGACGAGTCAAGTTGATAAAATATTATAGATGCGAGTCATTTAGTGTGCCTGTGCAAATGTTTCTTTGTTTTGTGCAAATGTTTCTTTGTTTTAGTTCACTTGCATACAGTTCATATTTTGGTTGTTTTTTATTTTCCAGGTTTTAATGTATTGGCAGCTGGAGATAAACAGCTTCACCAACAAGCTCTTGATTCATTACAATGGCAATAAATGTTGCCATTTGATGGTGTGTACCATTTTGCAGCTCCTATTTAGGGTTTTTTTTTTTCCTTTGGCTATCAAGGAATCTCCCCGAGACAGGCACTACCATCCTGGAGTAAAACATGCATTTAAGCTTGAACAGTCAAATTTTTTTTTTGGGTGAATAACAGTCAATTTTTTTAATCTTCAAATATCAACTGGTCAAATGTAAAACTTTTATTAGCTAGTCTATGCCCTTACTTTTTAATATAACTTGATATTAATATGGTGACCGTACCCTTCTTGACAAAAGTACGTCATCTATACTCATTTCCATATATTTTTTTGTCAAAGATTGTATCTTTTTTTGCAGTGATGTCAAATATCATAAGAGAGTTTAATCCAAATTGTAACCCAAAAAATGATCCACATTTTGAATTTCCAGTCATCGGTCAACATCATATTGTTTTATCATCATGTTGTTTATAGGTATAAAACACCACGGTAATAGAGGAGTAACCTAAACATATGGTATTGGGCCTTAATTTTTTTAAAGCCCATGAGTAGGGCAAGCCCACAAGCTCATATTTTTTAAAATTCATGTTTGTTCGGACACTAATAGTCTAATAAAATCATTGATCCGATTTTTAATTAAATAATTGAAGTATGAATTAACAATTTATTCGGATATGATATTACACGTATAATAAACTATTTAATCTCATAGAGAGAGATGGAATATAAATTGAAAGATTAAGTTAAAATCTAAACTATTAATTCTCTTTATAATACTAACTCAATTTAAATATAAGATAAGATACACAATCCAATAGATTTGTAATTCTAGAATTATTAGTTATAAGAATGTTAATCTGACCTAATTCAGTCCATTCAAACAAATATGGCCTAAATCCATTAGGTTTTAAAAATATGGACTTGAATCAGACATGGCCCCTTTAAACCTAATATGGGCTTTTTTTATTAAATTAAAAATCATTGAAAATTTTTAATATACTACTTTTGAAAACACCCTAACAATTATATATGCATACTTAATAATAATAAAAATTATTTTTTTAATTGAAGTACAAAATTAAAGGGCCAGAGGAATTGCATCGTTTCAAGATAATACAAACCTCATCAATCATTTGCAATTTTTATCCAAATAAACTAGGTATACATTGAGAAATTAATAAATAAAATAATACTATCTCAAAAGATAACAAAGCCCAAAAGCCGGGGCTCAAAGTCCATTAGGCCAGGCCACGGGCCTTACCTCGCAGCCAAAGCCTAGCCCATATTTTTTAGGGCTGGGTCAAGCCATGAGCCAGTCCGGGCTCAGGCCAGCCCATGGGCCATGTGTTTTTTATGAGACTTAGGTAAAACACTTCAGCAAAATATGGAAAACTATAGAAACGGGAGAAAAGTAGCTAGCCAGAAGACGCATAATACGAGTAACAAGCATATAAAGTTTTTCATATTGGGCGAAAAAAATAATAAAAACGAAAATAAATAAATAAAAAAGACGAGGATATTAAGTCCAACTGGCACTGGTTATTCAGTAAGAACAAATACGGGTATTGAACAGAAACTCAAGCACAAAAGTAATCTGATTTTCCTCTGAGACTCTTCAACCTCCCTATCTCGGAGCGGCTCATTTCCTGATTGAGAGTTATATTGCATTGCAAGCCCCACACAATTTAATAGGTTAAACCAATCAGGTTTTAATCCTTGCCAAAATCAGTATTGTAATGAGCACTTGATTCGAGTTTCTTTGCTTCATTCAGTTTTCGGACCGCCTGAAATATAAACAAAACAAAACAAAAAAAACAAGAAAAGAAACACTGAATTGAACAGATGAAGCAATGCATTAACAATCAAGATAAACACGTGCACAGAATTTTCAAGTCTGAAAATTTCCATGCTATGTATGAAGCATTTAGACAGCAAGCCTCAACGATTAAGATAAACGCGCACACAGGATTTTCAAGTTCAGAACTCTCATGCAATGTTCTGTGCCATATATGAAGCATTTAGACATTCTGATTTAGTCTCTCTATATATAGTTTTTGGCTTGTGATAAAGAACACGATGCCGCATCTTTATAGAACATATTTATCAAATAGCTAAACCCTTTTGTCCCGCATATGCAGAATTATTTTGTCCCAGGGGAAGGGGTGGTGGGACAACTTATCCCAAACTAAAGTCTGTCCCAAAATTCCAAAATGCCCTCTTTAGGATAAGTAATCCTGAGATTGTATCCCAAGATAACTTATCCAGCCTAATTCTGTCCATGAATCAAACATAGCACCCCATGGTATTAATAATCCTTACCATGGGATAAGATCCCATTCTCCGTCCAACGGCCAAAAATAATCCACCCCTCTTATCATGCTTCATCTTTACCATAATCAAATATAGGATGTCCAATATCCTACATATTATTAATCCCCCCCCACTCCCCCCCCCCCCTACACACAATAACCAATAATCCCTAGGTATTACTTATCCCCTAATTCCACAAAAATCATATATGATAATTAAAATGGCCTAAAAATATAAATTCAGGTCATTAGCTATGAAAAACAGCACTTTTTTCTTGACAGCTTTGAATAATATTGTCACTACTTTGTTTCCTTCCAAATCCAATAGGTTAAGGCCTTGTATCAACCATATAGGGTAAATATATATATATATTTTTTTTTTTGGTTAAACCATATAGGATAATTATTCAGTAGTCCCACAGCACCAACCCAACATGCTACATGGCATAGTGCATAGTGCATTTTATGAAGTGTAGAAAACTTTACCTTCATGAAATCTTCATGAATGACATAATCACGCTCTGCACGGATTGCAGACATACCAGCCTCAGTGCACACATTACGCAGATCAGCCCCATTAAATCCCTGAAGAAAATTGCAACTGATTAAAACTTTTGCCAGAGTATGTGATAATAAACGAGAAGGTATCAATTAGCATAGCTAGCCTTACCTCAGCAAGTTTCACAACTGCCTCATAATCAATTTCACCGTGTTTGGCAATTCCAGCAGCATGGATTTTGAGGATTTCCATTCTTGACTGTTCATTAGGCAATGGAATCTCAATTTTCCTATCAAGCCGCCCCGGGCGAAGAAGTGCAGGGTCCAGAACATCAGGCCTGTTTGTTGCCATTATCATTTTCACCTGGGACATGCAGTTCATACTAAATTATTGTATATAATCAACTGAATTATTATCCTATGCAAAAATATGCACAAAGCCGATAGGTGATCTTGCATATGGATATGAAATTAAAAATGCTGCAATCTAAATATAGGCACTACATATGATACCAACATAATGGATTTGGTACACAAAAAACAATATAACACCTTTCCAAGCTGGTCAAATCCATCCAGCTGGTTAAGCAACTCCATGAGTGTTCTTTGAATTTCTCGATCAGCACTTGTTCCCTCACTGAAGCGGCGTCCACCAATGGCATCAATTTCATCCATAAAAATGATGCAGGGCTAAACAAGAAGAAAACAAATATAAGAACCTTTTTTTTTCTTTTTTCTTTTTTTGGATGATGATGATGATGCAGAGACTTTGATGAGTGGAGTATGTCACAAATTGAAAATATTTTTTGTGTTTGCTCTCACCTGGTGATCACGAGCATAACCAAACATTTCCCTGATCAATCTTGCGCTCTCTCCTATGTACTTATCGATTATGGCACTTGATACAACCTGCATGTTTTACCAATTTAGAAAGTATCCTATCATTCCTAAGTGTAGTGTAAAGAGTAAATTAAAAAGGAATGGCATGTTAACAGCCTACAACAGAAGTCACAAACAACAGTGTCTTTTACCTTTAGGAAGTTGGCATCTATGTTGCTGGCAATTGCTCTAGCTAATAACGTCTTGCCAGTTCCAGGAGGTCCATAGAGAAGAACACCCTGATCAAGTAGAATTTGGCTTCTATATAAAATTACTACAGATACAAATTATAATAACTGAAGCACTTATCCTTGTTAACAATGCACAACATATATAAGTGACCAAAAATTCTATCAAAATTACCTTGGGAGGTTTGATGCCAACTCTTATGAAGAGCTCAGGATTCATTAGAGGCAATTCTATAGATTCCCTTAGTTCTCGGATCTGATCAGACAGCCCACCAACTGCAGAGTAGCTAACATTTCCAGGATCTTCATGAAGCATATTGTATACAACTGGATCAACCTGCAAACAAAGTTAATCACAATATACATCATATCAACGCATGGTATGAAAATGTTGGACGACAATATCATCAATGAAATGATAGTCAATCAGATAATAATCTTTACAGGGCATCAGAGAAGATACTAACTTCACGGGGAAGAGCTCGCATAATTGTAAGAGTAGTCATATCAAGAACCACTCTAGTGCCTGAAGTTAATTTTTCCTTGTCCACTTTACTGCGGCAGCCAACCACATATCTTGGTCCGCTACTTGCTTTAACTATCACTGAAACAGTACAGATGATATAAAATTAGTTCCACCAACAAAACATCACTATGTGGTGAAGAAAAAAAAAATTATGATTCCAAGTAGCAAATAGAAATTTCAAATATAAACAATGAAATGTGTTGAAAATAACTAAAGCAACAGGCTTCCATCACACGCATTGCATCAACACCCAACTAGAATACTTAACTACAACACCTACTGAATAATTTACCCCTCGACATTGAGGGATTGTTCAGGTTTTCTTTACAAGGAAGAGGAAAATAAGCAGAAATTGGAATAAAGCATATAGAATTCATGGGTAAACTTAGGTTCCACACCCACAATATTCATGTTTGAAATATACTAGAAAGAGAGTATCAAGAAAGAATAATTACGCCGTTCATTGTCAAGAGGCCTAAGAACTTCGCCAATGATCTGTCCAACACTCTGAAGGGACTTCAAGTCATCTTCGGTTTTAGCATACTCCTTTTTCGTAGCCCGCAAGTTTTCTCTTACTGTGTACATTCCAAATCCAACACAAGTCAGTGACAGCCATGCATATACAGTAAAACTAGATTGGTTGATACTAAAATGCTTCTTAGGACAGGAAAAAGAAACTAGAATGTTTGTCCAGAAAGAAAATCACAAACAACATACATGACAAAGCAAGTCAGCATTGCAATTAAATATCTCAACTAGATACATGCACCAAAAGAACCAGAAAAAGACCTGAAGTAAAGCAACCATGATAGCTGCAATTTTTAAAATGTGATTGATGATATTAGCTCAAGACTGATGACTTTCAGTGGCGTGTCTTGTGTTGGTGATTACAAAAATTCCAGATAACAGAGCCCTTCACAAAGACGCAAAATCCAGCACCACTCACCATGTTCCTAGTCAGTGACTGAACATCACATATTCAAAGGCAAACAAGTATGACATGCCAAATGCATAGAAATTCCTCTATTAGATCATTAGATTAAAGAAATTAGAGCATCAACCCAAAAGTTGCTTATAGATTCGAGCTTCTAAGCAAACAAAGGAAAAGATATGCAGAATAAAGCTTGACTTCTTGTCTAGCAGCAGAAAAACAACACATGAAGAACTTCCAGCAAAGAAGCTAGGTAATATCATAAGCTAACACAATCCATAAATTTGAAAATGAACCCTTTGAAATGACAATCTTCACATCAAATTAGAATAGTTGTTTGTTACACAAGATAATAAATGGGAATGAAACTGTTTAATACCAATAAATAACATAATATAACTTGCCATCAGCAGTATGATGACAACACCATCGACCAAATTTGTGGATACCTCAACAGTTCAGATAATATCCATGCAACAAAAAATTCCTGAAACCAGTCACAAAATAGCTTGCCAAGGACTTAAATTATTTCCACATGTAACAAATCCTGGTCCCACTAAAAAAAATTATTACACACATATATATTGTTGTTCATAACCAAACAGGATGTCTTCTTCAATAGTACATTCCATTTATCACTTTTCTCACAAATTTTATCTTGCTCCTCTGAGGCATCTACATAGAAGCAAGCTTATGCTCAAAAGATTTTGGCCAACTATTTCCCCAATGTCCAACTACTCCAAATTGCATTACATATTTAAAATTCAGGCTAAGGTTTGATTCCCCCAACGTCACCAACTATCCACTTGCAAATATCTTTCAATCCTCTTCTGGTTTGAAAACCGGTGGTTTAATCAGTTAATTATTTAATAGTAACGGGATGGATTTCCAAGCAACCACGTTAAATTCCTGTTTGGTTCCTGAATTTTTAGTAGGTTTGGAGCTATCAATTTTTCCCTGAACCAAAACAGCATTACATCTTTTCCTAATTATTTCATTGACAAACTTTTGAGCATGAAATATTTGATATTTCTCACCCCAAGAAACTAGATCCTCTGCTCAACAGCACCTTATACAAGCA
The DNA here is from genome assembly GCA_025200525.1 of Camellia lanceoleosa. Taxonomy (NCBI): domain Eukaryota; kingdom Viridiplantae; phylum Streptophyta; class Magnoliopsida; order Ericales; family Theaceae; genus Camellia; species Camellia lanceoleosa. Next base: position 205,045,639 of record CM045760.1, read on the forward strand.
TTATTCCTAGTTTACCATTCCATACTATTCTTAAATTCTAGCTTCTGATTTCCTTCTTCTTTCTCCCCAATTTTCACCACAATCAAATGAAGCAATTAACAGCAAATACTAAAACAGTTCAATTCCACAATACATACGTGTGTGCATATATGTATCAATGAAAATTTCAAAAATTGCTAGAAAGTCGAATCAGATCAATAACAAGAATTCACGAATTAGATTCTGATTTCTCTCTTCTTTCTCCCCGATTTTCACTGCAATTAAACAAAGGAACCAACGGCAAATACTAAAAAAGTTCAAAATCCACAATGTATACGTGTGTGCATATATGTATCAGTGAAAAGTTTAAAATGCCCTAGAAATTCGAATCAGATCAATAACGAGAATTCAGGAACTCGACCTCTCATTTCTTTCTTCTTTCTCCCGATTTTCACCGCAATTAAACAAAGGAACCAACAGCAAATACTAAAACAGTTCAAATCCACAAATGTATCAGTGAAAGTTCAAAAAGACTTTGAAAGTCGAATCAGATCAATAACGAGAATTCACGAACTAGATTCTGATTTCTCTCTTCATTCTCCCCGATTTTCACAAATACTAGAAGAGTTCAAATCCACAATGCATACATGTGTGTATATATAATCAGTGAAAAGTTCAAAATCCCTAGAAAGTCGAATCAGATCGAAAACCAGAATTCAGAAGCTAGAATCTAGGGTTTATAGGGAAGGAAAAATCTGACCTCCACGGACTCTGGATTCGAGCTCCTTGTGCTGCAGAAGCTTTTTCCGGTACTCAGTCACTGCGGTGCGGCGGCGGACGGCGTCTTCGGCCTCGCTCGACATCGGTGTCTCAGTCGCCAACACAACGAGTTACTGATTTCGATGGAAAGCAAAGGAAAGGAATGAACTCTCGACTTGGCGATCAAGCAAGTCACAATGATTTATAGAGGGATGAAAATTTCTCTCACATCCCTACACTTTTCAAAATTACACTACCACCCTTATTTTTTTAAGATTTTCAACTAAAATAAATACTCCCTCCATCCCGAAATAATGGTTCTTTTTGGAGAATTTAACTTGTTTTTGATAGTACAAGTATTGTACTTTAAAAAAATTGATTTTTCAAAATTACTCTTTAATAGTATATCTTTTGAAAAATATCAATGTAATAATTGTACTTTTTATGTTATTAATAAATTTAAAATAAAGGCAAAATAAAAAATTTATATTATTTTTATACTTGATTTTTAAAAAAAGACTAATATTTTGGGATAATAAAATATAAAATAAGAGATTAAATATTTTGGGATGGAAAGAGTAGTATATATTTGGATTTTTTTTTTTTTTTTACTTTTTACAACAAAAAAAAAAGTGCAAAAAAAGGTAATGTGAATGAAAAGAAATATTAAACTTTTTTTTTGTACGAATTGAAAAAAAATTAGAGATTTTTTTATTATTTTTTAACTTTTTGACTAATCACGGAGCCAAATGAGACTAATTTGAACAATTACTTCACTAAATTATTGATATTAGTTTATTTTATCTTTTTTTTTGAAGAAGTATTGCCCTTGCTGACACATGCAATTCTTGCAACATGATTTGTTTAATTTGATTGTATTAAAAAATAGAGTCATATTACATTGCCCAAAAATATAGGGCTCGAATAGCCCGAATTTTTTTTTTTCTTTTGTTTTTCCTTTCTCTTCCTTGCCCCTCTCTCTCTAACACACAATAGTTGAAGAAGAAGAAGAAGAAGAAGAAGAAGAAAGAAGAAAGAAGAGAAAGAAAATCAACATCATCATCTTCAACAACATCAACACAGAGAGAGAGGAATCAACATCGTCATCAACATCATCATCATCAACAATATCTTCATCAACGCATCATCATCAATATCTTCATCAACATCATCAACAACAACAACAACAAAAAAAAAAAAATTAGATCTACTAGAAAAAAAAAAAAAAAAAAAAAAAAAAAAAAAAAGTAGAGAAAACAGTCGATCGACGATACCCACCGTCGATCTTACGCCGCCATCACCATCAATCTCTGCCATGGCCTCTTCCTCCTCTCTTTCTCTGGCCTCTCTGTTTCTCTCTCTTTCTCTCAAACCAATTTTGAGGGAAAAAAAAAAATCCAAAACGACGTCGTTTTGGCATTCGGGGAATTCGAGCCGCTGCAATTTCGAGTTCCCACACATTTTCCTAAAAAATAATGATTTGATACATTACTATTATATTTTGTCTTTTATTAAATGTTTTTAAATTAATAGTTTCATATCTCGACATTTGTCTTGTTATCTATCTTTTATTATGGGATAAAGTGAATCTATACCTTCAATTAATTATGTGTGTGCCATAAGATATAAAGTGAATTAATATTATGTGTTTAATAAAGTAATTGTTTAAATTGATAGTTGATACAAGTGTAATAATTTGACCAACAAAATATAATCAAGCATAAACTGGAGTTGCAAACTAGCCAAACTCGACTCATTTGTTTATTAAATTCTAAAATCAAATTTGATCTTAGCTCGTTTATTAATGGGTGAATTATACTAATAGTCTTTTTAGTTTGGAGTTTGTGTCACTTTAGTCCCTAACTTTTCAATTGTGACACATTTGTCCCTGAATTTTGAATCTTGTTCCAAATAAGAACAATTGAAGATATTATTAGATTTTTTAAGGGTAAAATCGTCAATTTGATAAAACATAAACTAATTTGATAAAAATAAATGTCAAACAAATATTTTTGAATTTTTAAAAATTATTTCTACCCATTAAAAATAAAATTATGTAAAATTGACATATCTTTCAGACATTTATTTATTTATTTTATCAAATTAATTTTTATTATGTGTTTGGATAATGATCATATAAAATTAATTTTTAAAAATTAATCATGTAATTTTTACTAATTTTTATCAATTTTATATAATTTTATCATTGGTGGATAAAAAAAATTAAAAAAAAATTTGACATTTATTTTTGTCAAATTAGTTTATATTTTATTAAATTGACTATTTTGCCCTTGAAATTAAACAATAGTATCTTCAATTTCCTTATTTGGAACAAAATTTAAAATTTAGGGTCAAATGTGCCACAATTGAAAAGTCATGGACCAAAGTGACACAAGTCTCAAACTATAGAAACTGTTAGTGGAATTTGCCCTTTATTAATTAACTACAACTCATTTAGATACATAGTGGGTGTTTGAAAAGTGAATTTTTTTGTAGATTTTTTTAGTTGTAGAATGTTATTGGAGAAATTTTTTTTGTGTTTGAAAAGATAGTTAGATTTTTTTGTAGTTTGACGTGATGTTTGTGAGAGAAAAAATGAAATGATTATAGGGTTTGATGTAATATTTTGTTTGAATTTATTTTTTTGATTTTGTAAAACATTTATCTTGTAGTAAAAAAAAATAAAAATAAAAACCCAAAAACCAAGTTCCCAAACACCCCATAAAGAAATTCAATTCATTTGCAACCTAGTGTGGACCGGGTAATTATTGGTATTCTATAATATTATGATTGGTGGAGCAGGTGGATAGGTGGGATATTGTGTTAGATGATTGAAAAACATGATGGGACATATTGAATAATGATTGATTAGGGAATACAGACACGTGATACTTCAAAAATATTGAATAATTTCCTATGTAGACCAAATTTATTTTAAATATGACTGGTATTCAAACTAGAAAAGCAATTTCAACTACTTGCTCCAACTCGCGGACATATCAAAAGCCAAATCTCAAAAATATTTCGAGTAAAACCATCTCCAACGGTGAATCAAACCCAACATCAGATTCAAAATTTGGTGAAAAAAATATTTTTTGGTGCTCCAACCGTTGCACCAAATTGATATCAAAATCAGAATTCACCAAACATTTCATCAAACTGAGAACAGACCAAGCCTTTCACCAAATTTCACCAAATCACTGTTACTGACCGTTGGGTTTATACCAATTGGTCGACCAGCCGGTTGCCCGGCTGGTTGACCAACCGGTTGTCCCGGAAAGAATTCAAAAAGTCCAACATTTGTGGTTCAAACCGTTCAAAAAATAAATAAATAAATAATTTTCCCCTAACCGGTCGACCAACCGGTCGCCCCGGAAAAAGTTCAAAAAGTTCAACAAAAAGGTTCAATTCGTTCAAAAATATATATATATATATTTTATTTTTTTTTCCACTCACCGGTCGACCGGCCGGTCGACCACCCGGTTGTCCCAGACAGATTTGATATTTGGTGAACCATTGGAGCCTCTGGTATCAAATTGGGGAAAGAGCGATTTTTTTACTCAGATTTGGTGAAAAATTTGATGAACCATTGGAGATGCTCTAATGCTAAATAAACAAAATTTTGTACATTAAAAATTTCAAGTAATTATTAGGCAACTCGGAATAGTCAAGTAGCATTGTCTACATGCTACTTCTAACTAATGTGTAGCAAAAAGTTTTACAAGTAAAGTAATATTGATCGATCTTGTTAAGAGATTAAAGATGATTTACTTAATGTGTATTGTGATTTTTTATTTGTCATGAACACTAGGTAAACAATAGCATGTAGTATATTCAAAAATTTCATATTGATGATGTGTTTTATTTATAAGTTTCCACCATTTTTATTCTGAAAATAAAATGTCTGCTATAAATGTATTTTGGATGTGATCCAGTAAGGCTTTTCCGCAGCAAGAGAATCTCTCAATAACTCAAATCTAGAGAGAAATGATGTAAGACCAATTCAAAACTCTCCAACAGCAACCATTGGTATATGCTCTTTCAGTTGGCAAATACTAAGAATAGAGCACCAACACAAATTCAACCTCTGAAACAAAATCTTGTATCCCACAAAAATGGGGACAATATTGGCAAAAACCCAAAGTGTATTCTTTGCTGTCACATTCTTCCTCCTTCACTATTAACCCTAGAAAAAAAAACAAAAAATCAACAAACCACAAATAGCCTAATGAGTCAATAACCAAGCCCCCATTTTTCTTTCACAACCATTGCTTAGTCTTTTTTTCTCTTTCCAATTCTATCTCCCTCACCCCCCTTGGAGGGCTGGAGATGGAAAAGAAACCTAGAGGACCCCCAACCAACTTATCATTGTCCTCGTCATCGTCACTGCTTTCGTTTTCATTGTCATCCTCACCCCTCTCATCGCCGCCTATGGCGATCCTCCTGGTTCTTTTCTTCTTCGTGGCCGCCATCCCCAGTGTCCCACCAGTCCTGGCTGCCCCCGCCTCCTCCACCGCGGTTTCTTTTACACCACAAGACAATTTTCTCATTGACTCTGGCTCTGTCGCCAACACAACTCACTCCGATGGACGAGTCTTTATCTCTGACCAAACCTCTGGCAAGTACTACTCTTCGCAAGGCCGCGATGTGCTCATCACTGTTCCCTCTGCTGACGTGCCTTCTCCGATTTATCTCTCTGCTAGAGTCTTCATCCAGGAAGCTGTGTATACCTTTCACATGGCTCGGCCAGGATGGCATTGGATTCGGCTTCATTTCTTTGCTTTTAACAACACAGAGTTTATCCTCGAAAATGCCAAGTTTTCGGTGATGACAGACAGTTTAGTTCTCCTCCACGAGTTCACCATCGACGCCAGCGCAACCAACACGACCAAGTGGCTCTTCAAAGAGTACCTTGTTAATGTGACGGCCGAGCGGTTGTCATTGAAGTTTGTTCCGGTGAAGGGAGCTCCAGCGTTTGTCAACGCCATCGAGGTGGTCTCAGCCCCGGACATCCTCGTCACCGACATAGGTTCGACCCTTTTCCCTGTTGCCCAGTACAACGGTTTGGTAACTCAGGCTTATCAAACCGTGTACAGGCTCAACGTGGGAGGCCCACAGTTGACCTCCCGAAACGACACGCTTGGGAGGACCTGGACCTCCGATGGACAATACTTACACCCTAAAGTGTCAGGGAACAACGTGTCTGTTGCTCCCAGTGTCATCAAGTACCCAGAAGGCGGGTCCCCTCTGATCGCGCCACAATCGGTGTACGCGTCAGCTGTGGAGATGGCGACTGCAAATGTCGCGGACCCGAATTTCAACGTGACATGGAATTTGGAGATAGATTTGTCGTACCAGTACTTGATTCGCCTTCATTTCTGCGATATAATTAGCAAGACTCTTGATGATCTCTATTTCAATGTGTATATCAATGGGAAAATGGCCATTTCTGGGTTGGATTTATCGACCTTGACAGGCGGTTTAGCGACAGCTTATTACAAAGATTTCGTTGTAAACTCAACCATGATTTCTACTCCACTTAGCATACAAATTGGACCTATGAACCAAGGAACCGGGGCAAAAAACGCCGTTATCAATGGCCTCGAGGTCTTAAAAATGAACAATTCGGTTGGTAGTTTGGACGGTGAGTATGGTGTCGATGGGAGGTCGCTTGGCGGTGTTAACAAGGGAACGGTGGCAGCGGTTGGGTTTGCGATGATGTTCGGGGCTTTTGTGGGTTTGGGTGCAATGGCTTTTAAATGGCAAAAACGGCCGCAGGATTGGCAAAAGAGGAATAGCTTCTCTTCATGGTTGCTTCCACTTCATGCCGGTGACACGAGCTTTATGTCGAGCAAGAACTCATTAGGTTCTCGCAAAAGCCAATTTTTCTCATCGACAACAGGACTAGGCAGGTATTTTTCTTTCGCGGAGCTGAGCGAGGCCACGAAGAATTGGGATGCGAATGCAGTGATTGGTGTAGGTGGGTTTGGCAATGTGTATATTGGAGAGATTGATGATGGCGCTACTAAAGTGGCAGTCAAACGAGGCAACCCACAATCCGAGCAAGGTATCAATGAGTTTCAGACAGAGATTCAAATACTATCGAAGCTCAGGCATCGACATTTGGTGTCATTAATTGGGTATTGTGATGAAAACACCGAAATGATATTGGTTTACGAGTTCATGTCGAATGGACCGCTTAGAGACCATTTGTATGGCAAGGACTTGCCTTCCTTGACATGGAAGCAAAGGTTGGAAATTTGCATTGGGGCGGCACGAGGGCTTCATTATCTCCACACAGGCGCGGCACAAGGCATTATCCACCGCGATGTTAAGACCACCAATATCTTGCTCGATGACAACTTCATTGCCAAGATGGCTGACTTTGGGCTGTCAAAAGACGCACCTACTGGCTCAGAACAACATGTGAGTACCGCGGTGAAGGGAAGTTTCGGGTATCTTGACCCTGAATACTTCAGAAAGCAACAGTTGACAGACAAGTCAGATGTGTACTCATTTGGTGTCGTATTGTTTGAAGTGTTGTGTGCACGACCCGCCCTCAACCCGGCATTGCCAAGAGAGCAAGTGAACTTGGCAGAATGGGGGATGCAATGGAAACGAAAAGGCTTGCTTGAAAAAATCATCGATCCCCACCTTATCGGAAACATTAACCTTGAATCGATGAAGAAGTTTGCTGAGGCTGCAGAGAAGTGTTTGGCTGATTATGGGGTCGATAGGCCTACGATGGGTGACGTGTTGTGGAACTTAGAGTATGCTTTGCAGCTACAAGAGGCTTCATCTCAAGGCAAGGCCGAGGACGAGAACAAAGCATTGGCTGCCACAGCTGCCCCTGCCCCTGCCCCTGCCCCTATTTCTACGCCCGATAACCATCCCAATGCTTTGCCTGAACAAAGTAGAAACCCGAAAGAAGTCCAAGCTGCCGACGAGCACTCAGGAACCGCCATGTTTGCCCAATTTGCAGCCCTCAATGGTAGATAAAATTACTTAAAATTTTCTTAATTTGGTTCGGGGAGGGGGTCAAATATTGCCTGTAGCCGTGGTGGCTTCGCTGTTTCTTCTTCTTGAATGAATGAGATGTAGATATGTATTTGAAAGCCTCACAAATTAATGATGTATTGTGTTTGATGTTGTTCTCTTCAAACCCCCCCCCCCCCCTCTCTCTCTCTCTCTCTATCTCTCTCTCTCTCATGTTCTGTGCTAATTGTTGTATTGTAATTACAGTGAAATACTTGTAATCCTATACACTATATATATTTATGTCTATGCTGGTGTATTATTGTAGTTGTGCTCCATGGAGGAGTGTAAATTTTATTTTACTTTTTTGCTTTTGCTTTTGCTTTTGTTTTGTTTTGTTTCTTTGGGTCCTCCAGGTGCCCCAGAGAGAATGTAACAGATACAATGTTGGCAAAAATGCTGTGAAGTAAAATCAATCTGTTTTTACTTCTTGAAAATGCAAAATAGAAGATAACCGAAATGCTAGTTTTGCTATTTACACACTGTTTGTTTTCAACCGTATTATCTCACATTTGATTCGATGGAAAATAAAAAAACAATCGGATAAAAAATATTTTTCACTTTTAAAAAATAAAAAACATAATACGAACTAAAATCTTACACTACCAACATCCCACCTCCACCGCCACCATCAATGTCGCCATTGCCGCCATCCTACCACGGCCACTACTACTACCACCACCCCATCACCAAATGTTAGAAAATATTTTTTGTCGAAACAAACAAAACGCTAATATTAATATTAGTGTATGTGATTAAGATGGAGAAGACAAGAAAACTATCATTACCCTAAAGTTTCTTACTCTGAATTTGCATCAATAATCTTTAATTCCTTAACAGCAACACCATGATTGTACATCAAATTCAATTATAACTACAGAACATATAAACTGTCAATCAATTAAAACAAATTCTACATTCAACAAAACAGATGCAAGGAGACCAAAAACAACCCAACAAATACAAATACAAAAATTTATTTCAAAAAAAAAAATTAATTAACGATAGAGTTGCTGCTATTAAAGCTTGGAGACAAAATTTAAGTTTGTTTATGTTGGAAACAATGGACAGATGGATTGGGATAGGTGAGCCGAGCTGCCCACAATGCTACAGACTACGAAAAAAAGTTTCTCGAAAATCATCTTGAAGTCTTTGCCGATCTGACAGGTCACAGCTCGTGAAACATTTTTCGTGGTCTCTAGGATTTTTGAAATTGATTAGGCCATGTATGCAACAAAAAAGGAAAAAAAGTGAGAAATGGCATTCACACAGAGTCATCAAAGGAATACTAATTCTGTATGCTTGATGAAGGCTTTTTGTAGTCTGCAAAAATTCAAAATATAATTTGATTTTTGTATTTCATATTGTGTTTTCACATTGCCAATCTCATCTATAAATAGGCAATGCTTCTGAGAGTGATATAGTGTGGAAATACTAAGAGAGGGTGAGAGTGTGTTTCTCTGTATTTTGTTTCAGAATTTGTTTTGAATGAATGAAAGTTTGTTTTTTGCAGATTGTGTCTCAAGTTGTGTTTGAATCACAATGGTTTGAATTACCAAAAATCTAGAGCACCTACCATGCCATACCTAGCACTACGACCTATAAGAGTTTTAGAATTAATTCTGTCCCAAAAGGTAAAAATTTTGTTGTAAAAAATATTTGGAAATTAATTCTTATCGTCGTAAGGATAGTCATTAAAATGTTATCTCAAATAATCAAAAAAAAAAAAGACTTTTAGCAACAAAATTTTGAAAATATCGCTAATAAATACATTTTTAGGGACAAAATAATTTGGCCTCAAAAAAAAAATTAACAAAATTTGATTCCAAAAAAATAATAAGTCATCACTAAATGCCCAATTTTGTTACTAAAAAATAACAATGACACCTTTAGCAACAAAAGAAACTTGCTTTGTGCATTTTTTACAAGTTAAAAATTTATAATTTAAATGTAGAAGCTAAAGCATTCCCTCCCTCAATATCCCAATGATTAACTTTTTTTCAATTTCATCTTGTTATTTTTGTCATATAATTTGTAAACTACCAAATACTTAATACAAATATAGACCCATAACATAAAAAACCATAAGTTGCACCAAAGTGGGATGTTTTATGAGTTTTAGACTTCATACCTTTGTATTATACTAATTTTTAGAAACAAAAAAAAAAATTATATATTTTAAAAAAGTATTCTTAAATAAAACCTTCAAAGCATATCCAAAAATAAATTTGATTCATACATTTTTTTTAAAAATATTTTTTCTAAATATATAGTATTGTTGATTGCTCCGAAAATCTAACATGTCACCACATATATGGTTATATAGTAACCTCTATACTGTGTTTGGTTGTGGGATTTGGGGAGGGATTTGGAAAAAAAAAGGAAAAGGTGTGCGAAACTAGGTGAAATATAGATATGTTTTATTCACATTTCACCTACCTTTTCCATTTCCCTTTCCAAATCCCTCCTCAAATTCTCCAATCAAATACAGCATTAATGTGGACCACCAAATGAGAGAACAAAACTAGGCCATATTCAGAGAGAGAGAGAGAAAGAGCACCAAAAGGGGTTCAAAGAAAGGGATAATTGAATGAACAAGAGCAAGTTTAGAAAAGGTTGTGGATATGTGTCTCTCACACATACAAATCCAATAACATGAATGGTCCACAAGCATGTATTTTTTGTCAACCAAACCACCTTTATTGTACCCCAAAAATTGCTTCTTACATATGGTGACCTCTTATCCCCCATTTCTCTTCAATCTAACCATTAACTCTGTTTTCCTTTTTCCCATTTACAAACCTCTTATATAAACCTTCACCATTTCCATCTTCTCCTCCTCAGCTCTCTCTCTCTCTCTCTCTCTCAACCAATATGGAGAAAGGAACTGGAAACATGAGGACTTTTGACATGGATACACTCAAGACGAACCTTCCTCAAAAGTAAGATCATTGTGAATTTTCTTTAGTTACATTCATTTCAGTTTTCAAACCATAAGTCGTTCCAAGTAACAAAATGATTGTATTTGTTGTTTGTAAAAGGTATGTACCCAAACAAAAAAAAAAAATTCAGAAAGCTACCCATAATTTAAAATTTCTTTGGTCGTTTTCTAGATATTTTTTTCTAAGTGCATATTGTTTAATTACATTTATAGTTTACTTTTTATTCTGTACACTTGTATATTTCAAAAACTTATTTTGAACAAAGGTGAGATGCAGTGGTCAGAGATGATAGTTGGCCACTGAAAGTGGTGGTTGGAGGTGGTGGTCAGAGGAACAATGGTCGAAGATGGGGAATGGACAGTATGGTGGAGGGACTAGAATAGGAAAGAAGGAATAAAAATTTATTTTCAAATCAAATGAAAATAAACAATAAACGAATTTTTGTTTTTAAAAATTTTTGTTCATGTTTTGTTGTTTCAGCAAGAGGGGATTATCGAGATATTATTCAGGGAAAGCGAGATCATTTGCGTGTATAATGGCTGAGGTTCGATGCTTAGAGGATCTGAAGAAACAAGAACATGCCAAAAAAAGGAAGAAGCACTCTGATAGGCAAGGCATGCAGGTTCCACCCTTGTCCTGTCGTCGAGTGGCTAGTAGCACCCAATGTTCTTCCCCTATTGTTGGAGTCTAAATTACTAAAATTGGAGTCCCAAATCGGAGACTTTTTTTTATATTATTTTTTCTTTTTAATTTTTGGATACGGAGGAAATCCTGATCCTAGCTTCAATGAGATCGAGAGGAAAAATAAAAGAATCCTCTATGCTTCTTAAATTTTACCTTTTTTTCATGTTGTTTTCGTTTTCCATGAATTTTCTATGAGATTGTTGTGTATACGATTTGAAGCTAGAAATATAAGTATTTTGGGATTGTTGGGTCTCAAAACCGATGACATTGCAAATATATAAAATGGAACAACCATTTTTGCCTACTAGCAATCAAATTTGCCAATAGTACTATCAATTTAAGGTGGTTATCTCCGGTGGTTGATGACTGGGGGTGGTTAGACATGATGAGAGTTCATTCAGGGCCAAGGGAGATGGTTAGCAGAGGAAGCCATCGGAGACAGTAGCCGATAGTGATGAACAGATGGTGGTCAAAAAGGTGGGAGAAAGAGGGAAAAAGACAAATAAGTAAATCAATTTTTGAGTTTACAACTTTCTGAAAATGAAAACAAAAACTAGACAGGTTTTTATTTACAGTTTAAACAAAAAATTATAAATTTAAACGTTACCAAACAAGCCCTTAACGAACCAAATCCATAATATTCACCAATCCAAAAACTTTTGCATAAAATTTCAATTATTTGAAACAGTTTCTTTGATCTGCATGAGTGTATAATAAAAGGGATTTAAATTAACTAGAACCAGGGTCAGAAATTTGCCATTAATACCCAATATTCATTCATACACTAATTTCCAGAAGCAAAAACAAAAAATACTGATAATTACGATTTTCAGCCCCACCCAACTCTACAAGTTAGGACAAATACAAAAGTTGTTCCTACACTTTAAATGGCAAAATGTGAACTGGGAAAAAGAAGAAAAAGATTACAAGTATCTAAAGTGAAAATATTTTAGCATAAAAAGAATCACAATTTCCACATAATGGTACAAAATTAGAATGTGATAGTTAGATCCACACAACTATTGCAACCTCTTCTTCTTGCTTCCATCTGAATTAACATCATCGATCATCACAACATCATCGCCATCATCATCATCAAGTTCTTGCAGTTCTTCCTTGCTACTTGTCTCGGTGATGACACTAGAATGATCCGGATCAGCAGCATCGGACATGTCAGACAGCTTTCTTTTCGTCCCAGATGAGACACTTCCAGCCCCTGTCGGAACTATTTGTATTTCATTAACCTCCATGGTCTCCAGAGAAACTGCCTGAGATGTGTTTGATGTGCTCTCGCCATTGTTAGCAGAGGTATTGTTGTCCTCTTTTGCAGGGGCTTGTGTCCATCCAGAGAGAACCATCCCATCAGGTTCCTTTTCCTCATCAAATTCCTCTCTGCATGAAATGAATCGTAAAGAACACTTTCAAACATGGCAGCAAGATAACAAATAACACCCACAATGATAATCCAAGTCAAATCACACAATAATTCCAATAAAATTGCAGAATACAGATTCAAATGTTACACTTGTACAAAATCAAACAGCCATTTTGGTGTTAATTTTTAATGTATTAACACTAAATCCATCAATCCACATATAGAATAGACACAATACACAAATTAACTGCCATCAATATATCAACATAGTACCAAACCAGCAACCATAATATAAACTGTAAAATTACATATAGCTACAGGACAGCAGCAATCATTTTATGATTCAGAGACACCATAGGTTCCAGTGAATTGTCAAGGTGTTCTCAATTACAAAAATATATATTTATGAATCAAGGCAAATGAAATGTTGTGACGACAATGTCATATAGATGACATTGGGTAATCATAACTTAAAAAAGCTTTGGGGGAAATAAATGTAATTTATAACATTTAAGGAGTATCTGGTCCAACAAGACAAAAACCATCAAAAGAACTTTTACAACCAAAGAAGCAAACACATTTTAATGTAAGTTAAAAATGATCAGTATAAATCAAATTGAGAAATCAACAAAAATAGCTAAAGTGGTGCGCTTGCCTTCAATTTAAAACACCATTTAAAATGCTTCCTTAGAGTCACAAATTGATAATATTCTTCCCATAAGAAATTTAATTCCCATCATAATACTGGTTTTAAGATGAGCGAAACCCCTAACTCTCACATTCTATAAACAAAGCTAAAATTCATGTTGAGAGATTCAAGCTTGCAAGACTCAAAAAAAAAATTTGAAAAATAAAAATCTGACTCAATTTTATGTCCATAGGGCCTTTCACTATTTGACGTTCTAAAAGTTTTCAATGAAAAATTTTAAAAAAGCCATTTTGGATTATTTATGTTTCTTATTTTGACCCACTAATTTCATGACAAAAAACAAGTAACTCCCAAATGACAACCGAGTTCAAAATCAAGTTACTTTTTCCTCAATTATGCATGCAATGCCCTCCCCAACCAAAAGGAATAGGAAAAGTAAGCCCTTGTGCATGCCAAGAGAGTTTTGTAATTAAAAAGCCCACAGCAAATTGAGGACCACTCTTAGTGGGTGTTTGGGAAGTTACTATTTTAGTAAGCTATTTTAGTTTTTGGCTATTTTAGTAGGCTAAAATTTTTGTGTTTGGGAAGATAGCTAGATTTTTTTGTAGTTGAAATGTGATGTTTGTAAGAAAAAAAATAAAATGATTATGGATTTGATGTGACATTTTGTTTTATTAGCTATTTTAGCCTATTTTGTCTGTTTGTGGATTTTAGCCAAAAAAGACTAAAATCCAACTTGCCAAACACCCCCTATCCATGCTCTGCTAGATCTCCTGTTGTAATCATATTAAAGACACGGAAAGATACAAACATATATATATATATATATAGAGAGAGAGAGAGAGAGAGAGAAGCCTAGCGAAAAAATTGATACAAACCTATGCTTAATAGTGACACTGCAGGACAGTTCTTGTTGAAGATCATCGACTGTGAGAATTGTCCCACCAGTGACTGGAGAAGGCAACTCAGACAGAACCTAAGCAGGGGAAGGAGAGAAGAGAACATGAGCATGATGCAACTACTCTATAAACAGCAAAACTGAAAAACATAAAACAGTGACATAACAAACATAAATACCTTGTCTAGGTTTGCCGCGTAGTTTGTTATCATAGCCTCATCAAGATCATCACCAACCTCATAAAGGAGGGATGACCCATGCATAATCGATGGAAAACTCATGCCAAGCTTAGCTTTAACAATCTTCTCAACAAAGTCCCTCAACTTTGAACAATAAGTATTAACCTCAAGCAACAAAGGTGTCTACTTACAAACATACAGCATGAGGTTAGAAGACAATTGTGGACCCAGGATTTGAACCGCCAAGTAAGAAAACAAAAATCACAAAAATAAGAAGAGAACATAAATGCACCTCAGAACAGACATAGCAGGATTTGTTTGGCTCAAATGGCTCCACTGGCATAAGAAGCATCTTTCTTGATGGATGTTCAAGGCAATATGTCATCCTATACAAGACATTCAGATCTATCAATACACATTAGCCACTTAAAAGATGGTGAATAAAATTTGAGTTTATGTCATAATTGATATTTCATACCAGAAGTACCTTCCTAATTTCCTCGTCTCCACAGACAACTAGCAATCAAAAATGAAATTTAATATATATATAATAGACTATTTAGGTCTACACTATCATCCTCATAAATCAACAGTACCAATCTCAAAAAATAAAAAGATTTATGTATAAAATCAATGTTTTTGCCAGAGAACCAGCTCTATGTGAAACACCAATCAAATCTGCATTCACAAGGATGACACCAGCATATTAAAGAGTCGCTCTCTAACACAACAAACACCTGGAACTTCAGATAGTTAATGAGCTTGAAATTTTTACGCTATTATCCCACATTTCAAAGGCTTCATTCTTCACAACCATCAAATAGAATAAAACTCCAGAAACTATAGATACATCAAACAGAACATCCAACAACCACAAAATTAAATGGAACTCCAACAACGAGGTTTAGAAATGCATTATCCCAAAAAGGAAACACACTTGAGTTAGATGGAAAAAGAATAGGGCCCCACCTATAACTGTTAACATCATTCTGCAGCACCTTAATTGCCTCGATCACGATCAACCCAGCAATGATAGCATTTGTTGTTGCAACAGCATGAACAATATTACCAGCAATACCTTTAGCTTCAAAAAGGCTATGCAAAGGAATTCCAAAAGAAGCAGCCCGAATGTTTGCAGCAGCAGTAACAAATT
This sequence comes from Camellia lanceoleosa, assembly GCA_025200525.1. Lineage (NCBI taxonomy): Eukaryota > Viridiplantae > Streptophyta > Magnoliopsida > Ericales > Theaceae > Camellia > Camellia lanceoleosa. Next base: position 205,061,292 of record CM045760.1, read on the forward strand.
CTACGGCTAACTGATCGTCCTTATCAAAAGTTAAGTTCCCAATCTCCTGTGTGTGAGATATAGAGAAAGCAAGAAAAAGGGGAAAGGGAGCAAGGCAAGGAGAAAAGGTAAAAAACAAAATCATTTCGTGTCAAAATAAGTAATTATATTTTGAAGGAAAAAAAATAAAGACAAAAGGGAACCATAGGGCTATAAGAAAGCTTCTAGAAAAGCAAGATAACAAAACAAACCTTCTCTCTTTTCACAAAAAATAATTTCAGCGCCTCAAAAAATATTCTTGAATTTTCACTTAGGCTCCATATATCTTGTGGATTCTTCAACCCTAGAGAGGCCATAGCAGACACAGATGACGGATCATCAGCCACAGAATTTTTATCCACATTTCCATTCTGTTGAGTAAGTTCAACAGGCAGGACATCTCTACTGTATATAGGCTTTGGTCTGTTACGGTGTTTCCATGTCTCTTCATTAGATAAAGCTACTTCAATGTTATAACCAAAAACATGATCATATATTCTCCTCCCATATTGCTCAATGTCTTCCTCCTTTTTACGTTCAAAAACATCTTCTGCATGTTCAGATTGTCTAGTAGCATCACTGGAACGCACATTTAGGTCATTTTCCTGATTCTTGTCCCCAAAGAGCTTGGCAAAAAGTAGTTCCTTTGCCCATACAATACAGTGAACAAACTGCAACATTGCCACAACGATGTCAAAGCACACAATTAACATGGTGGAAAAAAAGTATCTTGGAAATGGGAAAGACAATAAATGGCTAATTTTCATGACAATCCTTTATTTTCCAGTATTCACATTCCATTAACTACTAAACATGTTACACTAATAGCCTTTTATTAGTTTCCAAATCAAAAGGCACATGGAAATGAAGAACCATGAAATGTCTTCGAAAATTTGCAAACTGGCTATCCAAAATATACAAACCAAAACAACCTAAAATACTGTAACAAATATTCTTAGCAGACTGCTCCATCTACCCTGTCAATGTGCTCGATCTACGGAACCATAAACCAATATGAAATAACCACATCATTGGCAAGACTCTTAAACTTTCCGGTGAGCAATGAAGATTCTCATTCACAATATCATATAACTTCCAATACAAACAACACAGACGAAACTTTTCACACAAGAGAAAGAATACAAGACAGCAGAACTAGGAGCGAATACCTTTGATGGAGTACTTGTGATAGTACACACAGGATAAGTTTTTGGAGCTGGTTTGGGCTGGCATTCATAACATTCTGTTTTACCCTTGATGTGTACAGTAACCTGCTTCCAATAAATGCAAAAAAATCCAACATATCATTTTATTTTTATTTAATTAGAATCAAGCAGAGGAAAAAATAGGAAATCAAGTAACAAATTTAAAATTCCCAAAATTTCAGAGCATGTCTGACAGATAATGTTGTCAATCTATTTCTTGCCTCTCTTTTTTTATTATTTTTTATTGGCAACAACAAAAAGAGAATACTATTAATGAACAGCAGAAAGGAAACAAGAAAATGGCCGACAAGGAATCCTCCAAAGAAGAAAACAAAAATAACAATCAAAACGAAATTAATATAAGTAACAATTGCCTCAAGCTACACATCACATACTGCCCCCCAATCTCTAGAAATCAAGAAGAAAGGAATCTCTCGAAAAGGAGGAAGACACCAAAGCCCAAAAAGATGACAAATAACAAACTCACGTAAAGAATCAATGTCCTCCAACTTGTCCTAAAAAATTTAAGTATTTAGACCTTTACAAGACCACTTAGGATGGATGTACTCGCAGAATCTTTATAAGAAAATGAGTTTCCAGCAAGCTTTGTTGTTAACCAGGTTCCCTGTGGTTTAATTTCCTGGGAATTTGTAACTAAGCATTAGTTCAAAGGTCCTTCAGAAAGTTTAAGTGTTTGATTAATCCTATGTCTTATTTTAACCCTAATATGACTTTCTCATGTATATCTAGGATACCAACTTTCGTCAATCATTTATGTTATAATAATTTTAAAAATTATAAAATGAGATAAACAATACTTAGAAGCTACAACGAGGCCTTTGGTTTTAACTAGAAGACTAGAGTTCTTTGGCATTGTGTCATTTGTGTTGTCTTATGGGTGATTTAGTTGGAAAGAAATGCAAGATGTTTAAGGATAAATTCTAGGGCCTATGGGATAAAATAAACTGTCTTCTTTTTGGGCCTCAATATCATCCCCTTTTAAGTGAATCCTTGTGTTTTTGATTTCTAGTGACTGGATAGCAGTTTGTGATATGTAATTTTGCCTTTGTCTTTTCTTTTTGACAGACTTCTTGTCCTCCATTGTATCCTTTTGTTCTTCACATTTTCTTAATAAAATTCTCTCGTGTTGCTAATCAACAAAAAGTAATCCCTCATAACAAAAATAGATGTGTTTCACACTTCAATTCCACAGCAAGCCCACCACATTATCTCTAACTTGAAACAACTACAAGAATAATCAATGCCTATAGCACAATTTATTTTCTTTTTTATAAGCAACTATTCCACAACTTTTAGCTAATCATAAGTACTACTTCACAAGCTTAAGCTTCTTAACAAAAGAGATGCAAAGCTAGTCATTGAAGCTTTTTATAGTAACAGGAAGGATTTTTTTTAAAAGATATGTTCAATTGACAGATGCATCTTGTACGTGAAGAGCACCACTAATGAACTTCAAACATATTTGTTCACCATGTTTGCATTATGGACGTATTTTAACTTTACATAGATTCTTCTTACACTGTCTTGACTCTTTGTACAAACACAAAGGCCATTTCACATAAGAGGCAAATGTTCAGTTTTGTTTTGTATTTAGACTTCAAAGATAACTTGAGTTGACTCCATGCTTAGTTTATACAGGCATGGTTTTTTCACCCTTACCTGCCATGAGCATACAATGCATACTTCCATCACTATATGCAAGCATCGTCACATAATTGTCTAAGAGAATAATTTGTCATCAGTTGATAATATTGCTTGTTCAAACTAGCGTAACTTTTAATTGAACAAGCATAATTATTGCATGCTTTTTCACTTTATTCACCAACCCCCATGTATATATACACTCAGAAATTACATATATAAACAAGAAAGTCATATTCAGAACTAATGAACAACGCATACACGCAAGCCAGAGTTTCAAACGAACACTTTTACATGCCAAAAACTTTATAAAACAAAATATCACCTGCCCTAGAAACCCAGTAGTCCCACTCTCTATCAATGGAACATCAGCTGCCAAGCAGAGGCGGTTTACATGTCGCCTTGCATCTAAGTTGTCAAGTCCATTCAAAACAACATTGAATTGCTTAAAAAACTCAACATTGAAGCATGCATCTTTAACATTTGCATGGTATGGAGTAATGCTTATGTGAGGCCTAAATCTTAACACAGCTTCGCGAGCAACCTGGTTGAAGAATTAACAAAACATGAATAAATAATATTAGTAAGAGATAGAACTGTACATGACAACAAACAAGAACGAAAGCCTGAATATCATTTACTTACTTTGGCCTTAGATTGCCCAACATGTGATTTTCGGAACAAGAATTGTCTATTTAGGTTACTCACTTCAATTGTGTCCATGTCAATCTGCAAACAAATACACCTAATTGAGGAAAGAAAAAAACAAACAACCCCACCCCCTCCCAGTAAAAAATAAAAGGCCAAAAAAAAAAAAAAAAATCCTAAAAAAGGAAAAAGAACCAAAATAAATAAATAAAATCAAACAATTGCATGGAAGCAAATCTACTGAAAAAACATAACTTCCACAAGGAAAAAAAAAAAAAAATCATCAAGATGACTTTAGTTTTGAAAGGGTAAATAGTACTTTACCCCTTAAACTGTTGTCTAGCATCACTTCATTCCCTTTAACTAAAACATTTTGAAGGAGGTAAAGTTTAATTAGAGCATTTTGAAACTAAACTATTAAACTAAATACAAACATCAAGAGTGAATTTAAATCACGGTATTGGCCAACATAACAGTCATGGTCACATGTACAAGGTATCAGCAATGTGACAGAAATTGGAAACCTAACTCATGATTTTTTTTTCAAGCACTAGCAAATCTCAATAATAACCATATTATGGCCTTTATTTATCACAATATGAATGTTTGCCATGATTTTTAATCAACATTGTAGTGCCTAAAAAGATATTTTGCAGAGTAGTATCGATTTTTTATTTTTTTTGATAAATAAGGATTAAAACTTTATTAAAGGAGCATCAAGGAGATGCTAAACAATACACCTGTAGCCAAAGGAACTACACAAATAAAGAAAAGACAAAATCCAAGGCTCATGACGAAAAAACCCCTTTAGCACCCTTAAACTTTGTTGAACAGTACTAATTGAATTTTATGTTTCTTTCAAGGATCATGCTAATGGCGGCAGAGGTAGCAAATGCCAAAAAAAATAGAATCAAATACAACTTCTATGTATCCCAAAACATCTTTGCATTTTTTCATACACTTTTTATAGGTTTCAATACACTTTTTAAACATCTTGCAAGGCTAATGACAGCCGCTATCATTAGCATTTTCATTCTTTTAAAGCAAAAATTATGTGGAACATTTCATCAAGTAAGGGAATTTCACTATCAAGAATAATACAAATGCCACTATAATAGATAATTTCATAACAAAAAAAAAAACATAAGCCAGTTATTTTTTGGTATAATGATACAAACAATACAATAATACTTTCGGATACTGTAGTCAAATCATAATACATGTCCTCTATCAACGTACCAATTTGATATGTATTGTGTATCGTATCATGGGGGAATTTGATTCTATCCTTGTTAAACCAAAATTCCCAAGTCATCTAATGCAGGTTCAGTTTGCCCATTTGAGAGAAGGACTCTTCCCAAGTAGGAAATTGACATTTACAGTTAAAGGAACCCATATTTCTATATGGATGCAATACAAATCCAAGTTCCTTTAGTAGATACAGATAGTGGTCCGGATAAGGACATTGTGACACACTCTAATCACTTTTTCCCAAAGTCCTAGCATAGTTGAATTGAAAATCTACTTATCCAAAGATGGAAAAATTGCAATGACTAACTTAAACAGAGTTATATATGCACACAAAAAAACAAAAAAAAAATTAGAAAATCAATACCATAACCCCACCCCCAAACATCTGCAATAGCAGAAATTTATTCAAACAAAAAACTACACTCTAGACACTATAAGAAAAATATTTTCAAAATTCAACAAAAATTAAAAATTAAAAAAGAGCACTGCCAAAAAGAGATAAACCTTGAATGTTAATAAGATTTGAGTTTGGACTTCGCAGTCTCAAATTTGAGCCATGTAAAATAAGTTTTTCTACACACCCAAAACCAGTGAGAAACCCAAAACCCTAAACCTGCCACAAAATACAAATTCACTCTATCATGAAAACTAGAAACACAATAAAACTAACCCACTATGAGAAAATTATTTTCAAGATTCAACTAAAATTAAAAATTTAAAAAGAGCACTGCCAAAAAGAGCTAAACCTTGAATGTTGACTTCACAGTCTAAATTTGAGCCATGTAAAATAAGTTTTTCGACACACCCAAAACCCAAAACCTAACACAAAACCAGTGAGAAACCCTAAACCCTAAACCTACCACAAGTACAAATTCACCCATCCAAAAACTCCAAAACACGATAAAATACAAAGTGAAAACAAGTACAAAGGTGTACTCACAGTATGGATGTCCTCAAAGCCAGAGAGAGCTAGGGTTTTGAGAAGCTCACAGCCAATACCACCAGCACCGACCATAAGCACTTTTGCGCCCTAAACAACACAAAATATGCTAAATATTACTTTAATCAAGTGAACATGAATAGCAATAAAAAGCATATAAATACCTTGATTGAAGATAACTGTTGCTGAGAGGCCATTGGAGACACGGAGAGAGCTAAAAAGTCAAAATAGGGACTGTGTATTGAAGGATTGATTGAACAGAGAGATGGGTATCGATAGAGATTGAGGGTTTGGTTTTTTTTCTTTTTTTTGGGCATAAAAAAGAAGCGATTATGAGAGAAAAGAGGGGAATCTTGATGGTCTTGTGCCCAATTGCTACGAGGAAAGGGCGCCAAAAAAGAAAAGACTCCCTCTCTCTAAAATGCTTCGCTCTCTCTCTCTCTCTCTCTCTCTCTCTCTCTCTAGGAAGAAGACGAGTTTGGAAGTGGGTTTGCACTTTCTGAGGTTTTTCCGATAATTGACGGTCAAAATGTAGTTATATATTGGCCTGTACCTGTTTGAGAATTGGATTTTTAGTTTTTTTTTTTTTTTTAGGTTAAAATTCATAAAAAAATATATATAATCAAATAATTTAAAATAATCAACAAGAGATATTAAATTTATAATTATTTTTTTAATTTTACAAATATCACATTTAATTATAAAATAAAATAAAAACTACTATCTTTTCAAACACAAAGATTTTAACCTATTAAAATAGTTAAAATTAAATAATCTACTAAAATAACTAATTTTTCAAATGAGCCTATTAGAGTAAGGCCTATTTGGTAATTGATTATATCAATTAATTTTATAATTTTTTATTAAAAAAATCTATAAAAAAAAATAGAGAACATAATGTGTTAATTTATAATAATTTTTTATTTTTTAATTATTTTAATCAAATCTCGATGGAAGGGTGAGTGTAATATGGAAAGGTAGTTAAGAAATAAATATTTTAATTTAAAATTTAATTTTTGAAAAAATTAGTCTAACTCTCCAATTTTTAATAAAACGAGAGGTTCACGATATTTCTTTTTGTAGTCTAAGATCCCTCACCCATACTCATATATCACATCCACTCACTCATGTGTACGCGCGCGCACAGACATTCTCTCTCTCTCTCCTCCTAAGTTTCAAGATGCAGTGTTTCAAACCTCCTAACCCTAATTTTGGCATTTTTGCTGCATTACTGGAATACCATCGAAAACCTAATCGCCCTGTCCTGTACCAGAAACCTTTAATCACGTCGTCGTGGTGGTTGTTTCTGGCGATACCAAAACCTCTACCACTGGAGAGAGAGTACTCTCAATTCATACAATCTCGAAAGTTTCAGCAATCAACTCCAGTTAGGGTTTCAATCATTCAGAAGAAGATTTGGAATGAGGTGGTGTCACGACCCAAACCCGCCCCTAAAAGTTTGGCATCATGACCGGCCAGTAATCTTAGATTACCACAGGCCTTCCCATACAAAACATAAGTAATCGGGGCTTGCGAAAGCGAAATAAAGAAACTAATAGTCCAAAAAGCTGTGCATAAATATGAACATACATTTTATGCCAAAAATGATGTTAATTTACCCACTATCTTTACATAACATATTCCAAAAGAACATATACAACACATGCCACATATACATAACAAAACAAAACTCGTACGGCCTTCCAGGCCTAGCCCCAGCTCGGAGGCACTCAAAACATCTGGTTAGGCTTCAAAACGGCGGCTCGACAAGACCCCGCCTAGGCTTGACTCCCTGAAGGCTCAAATACATAAATACAAACAATGAGCTAAAGCTCAGCAAGTACCATTAACGTAAAGGGTTAGTGAACGAACTCCAACATTTCATAGAAATTCATAAAACATAGCATTCATAACATGCTCATAATCATCTCACAAGAACATACATAATGGCATACTCCATAGAACATACATGTGTCGACTAACGACTAGAGTAACCGGTCCCGGACACCGATTAAACACATACCGAGATCTCGTAATTTGGTCATGGGTTTGTCCTTCCATGCCGTCCCCCATGACTAAAGCGCATGGGCCTGCATGTTCTCGCCCCCACGACTGAACTATCTATGGATGCCATACTAGATTCGCAAACTGGACACTCGTTCACAGTTTAAATCATATTTTAAAACATATCATATCATATAGCATTTCAAATACGTTGCATATCAACATAACTTTACAGAAATGTTACTCACTGTGGGTTTCCGATACCGGTTGCACGGTCTTCACCTCTTGACCTGTAAATCATCAACAGTATAATACAGTTCTTAACATTCATCATCATCAAATCATATAATTCATGTCATTCCATTCCTTCATTATATTCTTTCATGTTCATTTCATGCTCATAATCGCATTATTTTAGCTTAATTAAGGCTTAAACATGCTAGAAACCCAATGAAGATGCCAAATCATGCCTAGGAACATTTTAAAAAATTCGAAAAAAGTCCCTTCGGCGGCAAAACCCTTTCGCGAATGAAAATGAGCGAGAATCTTTGGATATCACGAAATCGCTCAGCGGCCAAACCCGCTTCGGCGAATGGTGAAAATGGGTGAAAAACCAGTCCATTTTTCTATCAAACCGTGGCCTCCACTTTGGCAAAATCCAACTTCCAATTGATGAAACCCAAGTCCCAAAACTCTTGATTAACAATTTGAACTCAACATATAACTTTAATCAAAACTCAAAATATCATGTAGAAGCTCAATCCTTGATTTAAGATGGAAACCCATAAACATATATATACAAACTTCATCTCTCTATACTCATGGGGATTCTTCTTCAAACATGCCAAATAATCATAAATCATGTCATGATGCTCAATTTAACATAAATTTCCTTTTCTTTCATTTCCTTTCCATGAAATTATGGATGATTCAACTCTATTTCAAGAACTTAGAAGAAATTCTTACCTTAAACACTTGGATGGAGAAGCTTAGACTTGATTTCTCCTTTTCTTTCTCCATTTCTCACGATTCTCTTCTCTCTCTCTCTTTTTCTAGATTTTTCTTCTCTTTTGTTTTGAGTCAAAGGGTCAACACATCCTTATCTATATATATCATATATGTCAAATAAATAGATTTGGACCAAAAATGTGAGCCAAACATGGCCTAACGAATCAGACGAAATTCAGTCTTCCATTTATTTTCCCAAATGACTCTAAAAATTCCCGGTAACACATAGGCATGTTCAATTTCATTTTCTGAACCCATTACGGTCATCAATTTCAGTCCCGAAGTCGTAATTCCAACAGATATTTTTCTAATTCAAACAGATAATACCCGATTAATTCATATTAATGCGTAATTAATTACCAATAATTGTGGCGTATATTTCGGGGTCCTTACAGGTGGACTTTGATGACGATGACAATGAACAGATGTTGCCTCCATACGAAATTGTCGTGAAATGATCAACGATGTCGCCGAAGACCATGTTCCAGTGCTGGAAGGCGTTAGCAGAATGCTCAAGGGAAGAGATTTGCATTAGATCCGCAATGTTGTGTAGCACACAATAAGTTTTCTCTACCGAGTGTTCCTCACATTTTGGGTTAATTTTGATTTTTTTACTTAATTTTTTTTTTTTTTGTTAACTATCACAATCTATATATAATCCGCATATATATATGTATTAAATTTTGTGTTGAATGTTGAACTGTGATGTTGAAGATGTCACAAGCATCGTAGAATTTTACTAGGGGTTTGTAATTGTTGTATCAGTTTTACAAGTTTTGGGCAACTGCCACTCCATCACTCACCATTACATATCTATTATTGGTTTTATGTTGGATCACATTTCAGAACCACAAGAAAATTGGTTTGTGAGTACCTCAATTTTCTCTGGTCTATTTGTTTTTGGCTTCTAAGTAGCTCAATTTTTCCTGGATTGTTCAAAACGTAGAGAAAATTGTGAGCAAACTAGACAAATTTTGTGAGCAAACTAGACAAATTTGGTAAAAAAAAAAAAAATCGTGATCAAACCAAAGAAATTTCGAAATACAGAGAAAATTAGATAAATTGAGCAAACCAAATAAATTTCACAAATTTCTTTGGATCGAAATTTATCTGCTTCAATTTTTTTTTCTGTAAAAATTTAAGGGATCCCAACTAGTATGTAAATATTTTATATCTTTTATGCTATAAAATCTTAATATGACGGACCTTAAAAAAATCCTTTATTTTTTAACACAAAAAAAATTACAAAAATTATTAATAGGAATAAATCTTTCATTTTATACAATGATTGATAAGAAACCTTTTTGTATGAATTAAAAAAATAATAATTTAAAATTTAATTTTTAACTTTTTAAATAAAATAATCATTTATCAAAAGTTGTAAATGTGTACAAACTGATTGTAACGTGTATTATTGATGCGTGAAAATGTAGTGGAATTTTCACTTTTTATTTTTTATATTTTTTGAAAATAACAATGCATTATATGATTGTAAAATAATTCCAGATCAATAAAAAAAATTTATAAATTTTAATAATTAAAGTCATCAGTTTTTTATGAGATATTAACTATTTTGAAATATTCCACTAGGTCCTGTTTGGCAACTTGGGTTTTAGCTTTTTTTTAGGTTAAAATTCACAAAAAGATAAAATATATTAAAATAGTTAATAAGACAAAATGTCACATCAAATCTATAATTATTTTTTTTTTCTCACAAACATGACACCTAACTACAAAAAAATACAACCATCTTTTCAAATATAAAAATTTTAACATATTAAAATAGTTAAAAATTAAAACATCTTATTAAAAATAGCTAACTTTCCAAACAAAGCGTATGTATGATTTCTTCAAATTTTTTTTATGACAATCCATTCAAGTTATATTTAACGTGATCCTTTCCGCTTTGTCAACGAAGGTGAACAAATTGGGATAAGTTATTGAAAGAGCTGCATTTTTAATTCAATAATTTTAACGGGTTTTGTGAAAGGATTTGAACTGTTTGATAAATATAGGTATATTTAAAGAAAACAATTTGCATAAAACTTAAATAGCATGGGAATGGTGTATAAGATAGTCTACATCATCAAACAATTTATTATTAATAAATATGACACATCGTTATAATAACAAACACAAAGCTGTCTCTAATTTAAAGTTCGAATAATGTTTATCTTTTACTCCTTTATTTTTACATGTAACTATCGGACCTTTCTATTATAATATTGATTTCTACCCAAAAAATATAACACTAAAATCATATTTGATTCACAAGACAAATAGTGAGGTATTAATAATTTTATTAAATTAGTGTGATATTCACTATCTCACCCCTACCTCATTACTAATAATCCTACAAATTTGTTGGATTAATTATCCATTGAATTAATAATCCTAAACCAAAATGTCAAAACAAATATAAGATAATTGAGCCCACGAATTAATAATCCTAATCCTCTATTTTAATCTTTCCAATCAAACATACCCTAAAGGATGCCACCATGGGATCATAAACACAAGATAATGTATGTAAGTGTGTGTTTTTTTTCAATATAGTTTTTTGATAGAAGATTATATGCCTTAAATTTATTTATTGATTTTGGTTTGATACAACTAAATAGTCACATCAAGGGGTCGTTTTTGATGATCTAAATAAGTACACTTTTTGACTTTTTATGAAATATGGGTTGCGTATAGGTTGGGTTTGAAGTGATGTGGTACAGAGGTGATGTGACTTAAATAAAATGATGTGACTTAAATATGATAGTGACTTTTTAACTTTTTAATTTTTTTATAACAAATTATGGTTACTATTTAGGCCTGGTTTGGAAGTAACTTATTTTAGTAATTTTTTGATTTTTTACGAAAAGATGTACCGAAAAGTAAAAAGAGTGATGTGACAATTTATAGTATTTTTTTTGACTTTTTAATTAAAACATGTAGTTGTCAAACGAGGTCTTAATATAGTTTATTGTAAGTTAAAAAATTATTTAAACAAAAAATGCCTAATCACATAAGGGTAATCTCTAGTGGTAGACTCTGTAAGGAGTTAAGACCCTAGAGGTCACCCTTATAGATGCAAGACCCCAAAGGTCACTCTTAAGTGGTTATTACATAACAAGGTCACTCAACAATGTCGTAGTAAGTCACGGACTTGCATATAGGTGATGATTTAAACTCACATTCCTAACACTTAGTACCATTTGCGCAGGCCTGGAAGTTTCATTTCGCCCATGCTTGAAAGTTTCATCCTACCAACCATATGCGTTGTTGCTTGAGGGGAGTGGAACTTGAGAGCTCAAGGTTTATGCCCAAAAGTCTTACCAAAGTGTCACACCACATTGGGTTAAGTAAAAAATAATAGTAAAAAAATTAAACATAGGCACATAGGGCCCACTACGAGTCACATTCGAGGATCTGAACTGTTGAATGTGTAAAACTCATTAGGTATTTTATTTATGCAAAAAAATCACGTTGATCAGATAAGAATAGTTATTTGATCTCGGATTTGATTTTTGTCAGCAATTTATTTTGAAAACCATATTTACCATTGACAGAAATATGATTTCATCAAATAACTATCGATATCTAATTAATGTAATTTTTGCATGGATGAAGTATTTGGTGAATTTTACACATTGAATAGTTCAGGTCATCAAAATTAGACTCGTGGTGAGCTCTCATGGCCCAACAATACGCTTTAGTCTGGTTTCGGATTGGAGAGAAGCCTGACCCTTTTAAAAAAGTATAAGTCAAAAACAAACTTTCCCAACTTTCAAATAATCATTTTTTTGTAGGTTATTCGAGCAATTTATTTTTGGCCCATTTTGGGAATAACAAAATAAGCATTTTTTTCCCCTTTTTGGAAATAAGCAAAAAAAAAAAAAAAACTTATTTGGCCTATTTTGGAAATACAAAGAAAAAAGAAGGAAAAAAAATGGAGAAAATTAGTCTAAGGTCTCTCTCCTATTTTTTAGTAATGGAAGAGATTCACAATATTATTTTTTTATGTCTAAGGTCCCTCAACCCACACCCATTTATCACAGAGAAATTTGATATTAATAAAGTATTTCCCAATTTCTATATACTGGGAATCAATCAACCATAAAAAAACAAAATGAAGTCGGTCTGATCTGATATGATCATCGGAGGTAGGAGAGAGAAGAATGGCATCGTCATCGAGCAGCGGACCGACATTCAAGCTCCACCCACTTGTAATCCTCAACATCTCCAATCACTACACTCGTCTTAAGTCTCAATTACAACCACCTCACGCCACTACCAGCGGTAGCGAAGTAGCCACTTCGCCTCCCCCGTTGAGGGTCTTCGGCTGCGTCATCGGTGTCTAGAGGGGACGCACGATCGAGATCTTCAACAACTTCAAGCTCCTCTTTGATCCCTCCACCTATTCTCTCAATCAACCATTCCTCGAGAAAAAAACAAGAACTTTATAAGAAAGTATTCCCTAATTTCTATATATTGGGATGGTATTCAACTGTGATTGAATTCAAAAAATTTAAGGATCGGGTTAGCCCTGAAAATCCATGTAGTTCTTAAGTTTATTGAACATCTCTGGCTGAAACCTACACAAAAAGATAGCATAACTAAGAGAAGATACATTTTTAAGAGATTTTTTCTACCTATGTTACTCCATTAATCTTGTACTCAAATTTCTGAGGCCATAACTCATAAAAATCTTGCCAAATAGAAAATGTCAATGATTTTTCCAGCTTAACTTATTTTTAAGGAATAAAAGAAGAAAATACAAAGGAAAAAAAATGCATCAGCAGAAGGCAAAGAGATAGAAATGAAAACAAATTTGGAAATTGATGATTTCTTCTGAGGTGCATCTGTCACGACCTAAACCCATCCTTATAGGTTTAGCATCATAACCGGCCAATAATCCTCGGATTACCGAAGGCCTAAGAACTAATTAGCAAAATTGAGGGGCTAGCGGAAACAAATACATAAATAGAGTTGTCCAATAAGCTGTGCTGACTTATATGAAACTGTCACGACCCAAACCCGCCCCTATAGGTTTGGCGACGTAACCGGCCAGTAATCCGTGGATTACCTACGGCCTCCAAACAGAATAACAAATAATAAGGGGCTGCGGAAGCAAATACAGAAAGTAAACAAGGTCCAATGAGCTGTGATGACATACATGGGACAAAAAATTTAAAACTTATTTATATATATAAACATGCTAGTCAAAGTACACCAATATATACAAAATATTTACATAAGTACGTCCCAAGGTCCGACTTTACAAAAACACTACCACTGACTAGCATGAGGTACAAAACTGCCACAGGGTTAGGCTTCAGGCGGAACCTCCTCCGGAGGCTAGCAGTGGTGACCAAAAAACAAAACAGAGGCCATCAACTCGCAGGTCTTGTCTTGGCTCACCTACATATATATAATAAACTGTGAGCGAAAGCCCAGTGAATAATAACAGAGTAAAGATTTTAATGAATGATGTCAATCACAGAGTTAGAAACCAAAGTTCATATCAGAAACACAATCTTATCAGAAATAGAGTCTTACGCATTTTCAGATTCCAAATCATTTTCGTAATCATTTTCATAATCATTTCCATAATCAGATTTTGCATAAGATCATATGTGGTACACCCATTAGCTATCCGATCAAGTAGGTCAAAGACCACAACAAGTAGGTCAAGACCACAACAAAGTTAGTACCAACAACCATAAAGGTCCATATCTTATGCGGCAGTAGTAACCATGGTATTATTACCCGGGCAAGGGTAGTAAACTCTGGTATTATTACCTCCGGCGGTAGTAGGCAGCGGTATTATCCTCGAGGCGAGGGCCATAGGCCACGGTATTATGACCGAGGCGAGCCGTAAACCAGTATTGTCACCGAGGCGATAGCCGCAAACCCGCAGTATTATTACCGGCGAGGCCATAGGCCACGGTATTATTACCGGGCAAGGAGCCATAGGCCAGTATTATTACCGGGCGGTAGTAGGGACTAAGGGTGCCACAACTATTTTTCAGAAAACTGGACATTCATTCATTCATTTCCAACATATCATAGCTTTTCCAAGAATCAATCATTTCGTATCATAGTATATTGAAAATACATAACAATGAACATAACTTTACAAAGTTATTACTCACAGTGGGCGTTGATACAAGTAGACGAAGTCAATGGGTCAACAGATTGCGGCACGTGACCTACATAACACATTACGGGTATACACTTTGAAACATGTACTTCACTTGTACAAAACTCACATCCATGATTCTAAGTGTATATCTAACCCCCTTACCCTTAGTATGGAGTCTTAATCATGGCCTAGGAATGCCTAGGATGGAATGTGGATGCAAAAATGCCTTAGAAAACATTTTTCAAAAGTTGCTGAAAACAGGGGTCTCGCTCGAGCGAGCCTTCCTTCGCTCGAGCTAGCTCCCAAAATCAAAGGGTTCGCACGAGCGAGCCTTCGCTCGAGCGGTCTGATGAAACAGTAAAAATACTGGATGTTGAAATTTTTCGCGCGATGGTCGCTCGAGCGAGCTCACCAAAATCAAAGGCTTCGCTCGAGCGAACCTTTCTTTGCTCGAGCGGTCTAATGAAACAGTAAAAGTACTGGTTGCTGGAAATCTACGCGCGATACTCGCTCGATGCTCGCTCGAGCGGAGCCCTGGACAAAAAGGTGCTCGCTCGAGCGAGGAAGCAAAATCTGGAATTTCCAGATTTGTCTCCCAAGTTCGAACCAAGCATTCTACAACTTAAAACTCAACCTCTTGGGCCCAAAACCTGGAGAAACACCTTAAACTCATAGTACAACAAGTTTTAAAAGCCAATTTATAAAATCATTGCCCAAAAGTGAGTCCATTCGAGCATCATTACCATAAATTTCCAAGAACCAAGTTTAAAGACACATGCATGAGTTCAATTCCATTTCAAGACTTCAAATCATGATCCAAGGCAACATTTAACTCAGAAGTTTGTTGAACTGATAAGCTTTAGCAAAGATATGCACATGCATGTAGAAATTTAACATCCAACAACCTCAATCTCCATGAATGTGTACATGCATGTATGTTACACTACCCAACTCAACAATTCAAGCTAATTCTAGACTCCAATCTACAATATGTCATGAAAATATGCAAGGACTAGTTCAATTACACAAATGAGAGGGTGAATTCTTACCTTAAACCCTTAGTTCCAAGTCTAGGAGCTTAATGTTGCTATAAACCTTCAAATCTCCTAGTGTCTAGCCAAGATTGTATTGAATTCAAGTTTTTCCTACACTCCCTCTCCCTCAATCGGTTTAGAGCAGGGAATTGGCTGAGAAGAATGTTTTTGTTTAAGCGTATGAAGCTTAAAACAAGTTGTCTACTAAACCCACCAACAATGGCATAATGGTAATTACACTATATTCATTATTAAAATGTTATTTAATCTGATTTAAACATTCCAAATTGGATTTTAATTGAACTTACCTTAAATTTACATAAAATCTAACAAGTTCAAAACACTAGTCAATTTCAGAATCGGGAGCTGATAAGGCTTCCAATTTGCAGTTTAAAGTTTAAAATACAAACAGGTGTTTTAACACTGAACAGATAGAAATACATAATTCATGCAATGCACATGCAAATAAATTCTAGATTTTTCCCTTAATTACTATTAGACATAATTAAGTCCCCATTAGCGCTAATCAGGGTCGGGGTTATTACAGTCTTCCCCCCTTAAAAGAGTTTGGTCCCCAAACTCAAGTTACCTTCATTCGGAATCAATGTCGGGTCTAGAGGAAACAAATCTGGGTATCTCTTCTTCATGTCTTCCTCGGTTTCCCAAGTTGCATAAGTTCTCCCGTGGTTCTGCCAATCAACCTTCACCAACGGTATTTCTTTGTTTCTCAGCCTTTTAATTCTGCGATTCACAACCTGAATAGGCCTCTCTTCATAGGTGTAGTCATCTTTTAAAAGTACATGCGTCGGTTCAATAACGTGGAGTGGATCTCTCAAATATTCCCGAAGCATCGATACATGAAAGACATTGTGCATATGTTCCATCACCGGCGGTAAGGCTATTCGGTAGGACACCGGATTGATCTTTTCAAGAACTTCGTAAGGTCCAACATACCTCGGAGCCAATTTTCCTTTAACACCAAATCGGGTCTGACCCTTCATCGGGGTCACCTTAATAAACACATGGTCCCCCACCTCATACTCCCTTTCTCTTCTTCGAACGTCGGCGTAGCTTTTCTGCCTACTTTGTGCGGTTTTCAAACGTTGCTGTATCAGTTTCACTTTCTCAGTTGTTTCTTGCACAAGTTCTGGTCCCAACAAAGGTCTGTCACCTACTTTAGCCCAACATATCGGAGATCGACACTTTCTTCCATACAATGCTTCGTAAGGAGCCATCCCAATACTTGAGTGATAACTGTTGTTGTACACAAACTCGGCTAATGGCAAGTAGGTTTCCCAATTTCCTTGGAAATCTAGCACACACATTCTGAGCATATCCTCCAGAGTTTGGTTAGTTCGTTTAGTCTGGCCATCGATGCTGGTGATAAGACCGCTTCGATCTCAATGCTCCCAAAGCCTGTTGCAAACTTTGCCAAAATCTTGACACAAATTTCGAGTCCCTGTCAGACACAATAGACACTGGCACTCCGTGCAGTCTCACAATTTCAGTCATATAAATGTTAGCCAGTCTATCAGCGTTATAAATAGTTTTAACAGGCAGGAAATGTGCAGACTTAGTCAAACGGTCAACTATAACCCAAATAGAGTCCATACCTCGAGAAGAACGAGGCAATCCCACAATGAAGTCCATGGTGATGTGCTCCCATTTCCATTCTGGTATTAGGAGTGGTTGTAGCAAACCGACAGGTCGTTGATGTTCAGCTTTAACCTGTTGGCAGTGTAGACATCTAGCCACAAAGTCTGCAATACTCTTCTTTATCCCAGGCCACCAAAAGTTCTGTTTCAGATTGTGGTACATCTTCGTGTTCCCCGGATGCATGGCAAATTTACCACTGTGAGCTTCAGTCATAACACGTTTTCTCAAATCATAGCAATCAGGCACACAAAAGACGGTTCTGAAATTTCAACACACCGTTTTCAAACACGAATTTGGGTCTCGGTTTCGAATCAAACTCCTCTATAATCTTTCTCAAGTGTTCATCTTCACATTGTTTCTGTTTAATCTCATCAAGAATAGCAGGTTGGGCAGAGATAGCAAATGTCAGTCCACTTTGTTCCAAGTCAGTTGACAAGTCTTTTCGGCTAGATAACAAACACGACACAGTTGCACCAGATTTTCGGCTCAAAGCATCCGCCACAGTATTAGCCTTTCCCGGATGGTATAAGATTTGCAAGTCATAATCCTTGATTAGTTCCATCCAACGTCTCTGTCTCATATTCAACTCCTTTTGAGTGAAGAAATATTTTAAGCTTTTATGGTCGGTGTACACTTCGCAAGTTACCCCATACAAGTAATGACGCCATATTTTCAAAGCAAACACTACGGCTGCCAATTCAAGATCATGTGTTGGGTAATTCTTTTCATGAGGTCGGAGTTGTCTAGAAGCATAAACAATCACCTTTCCATTTTGCATTAGCACACACCCTAGGCCTTTATAAGAAGCATCACTGTACACTTGGAACCCATCAGCACCATTTGGCAAAGTCAAAATGGGTGCAGTCACTAACCTGGTTTTTAACTCTTGAAAAGCTGCCTCTCTTTGATCATTCCAGTCAAATGGCATGTTTTTCTGAGTTAATTGAGTCAATGGCAAGGCAAGCTTTGAGAAGTCTTTCACAAATCTCCTGTAGTAGCCTGCAAGTCCCAGAAAACTTCGTACTTCTGTCACATTTGTAGGCCTCGGCCAATCCACAACAGCTTCAATTTTCTGAGGGTCCACAGAAACACCATTTTTGTCAATCACATGGCCCAGAAATGCCACACTGTTCAGCCAGAATTCGCACTTAGACAATTTAGCATACAACTTCTTTTCTCTCAATATCTGCAAGGCGGTTCTCACATGATTCTCATGTTCTTTCCTGCCTTTGGAATATATCAGAATATCATCAATAAATACAACAATAAAATCATCCATATATGATTTAAACACTCTATTCATAAGATCCATGAAAGCAGCAGGTGCATTTGTCATCCCAAACGGCATTACCAAAAATTCATAATGTCCATATCTAGTTCGAAATGCAGTTTTCTCAATGTCTTCGGCTCTAACCTTTAACTGATGATACCCAGACCTGAGGTCAATTTTAGAGAACACTTGGGCACCCTGAAGTTGGTCAAACAAGTCATCTATTCGGGGCAAGGGATATTTGTTTTTGATAGTCACTTTGTTTAGTTCCCAATAGTCTATACACAATCTCAAAGACCCATCCTTCTTTTTGACAAATAACACTGGAGCACCCCAAGGTGAAGTACTCGGGCGGATAAAGTTCTTGTCTAACAATTCCTGAAGTTAGGTTTTCAATTCTTTCAATTCAGAGATAGACATCCTATAGGGAGTCTTGGAAATAGGTTGTGTCCCCGGAATCACCTCAACAGTAAATTCAATTTCTCTGTCAACTAAATCCCCCGGTAAATCAGTTGGAAACACATTAGGAAAATCACAGACAATAGGGATTGTTTCTACAGTAGGACTGCCAGATGGTATAGTCAGTATGCAACACAAATAACCCCTACAACCCTTTCTAAGTAGTTTTACAGCTTTCATAGCCGAAATTAAGTTAGGGAGAGGAACTACCCCATTCCCTTTAAAGGTAAATTCAGGCATACTCGGCGGTCTAAATACAACAGTTTTGTTTGCACAATCAATGGTAGCACAGTACTTAGTCAACCAATCCATCCCCAAAATACAATCAAAATGATGAATGTCCAAAGGCAATAAATCCACATACAACGTCATATCACCAACCACAACATCACATGCTGGATAAACACGAGTACACATCATAGAATTTCCAGAAGGTGTAGATACAGATAATACACATGTCATATGTTCTAATGGCCTAGTCAATTTTTGAGAAAAGGCATGCGACACAAAGGAGTGCATAGAACCAGAATCTATCAACACATATGCATTTTGAGAACATACAGAAAGTGTACCTGACACCACAGTATAGGTGTTCGGTACGTCACCAGGCACTAAGGCAAACACTCGGCCCTGTCTTAGTGGTTCCTTTCCTGCATTGGCTTTGGCGTTGGTTTTGGCCACAGAGGTAGATCCCACTGAACTCGCTGCAGGACGGCTAGTAGTCTCAGATCTAAGCGGACAATACCTCATCATATGGCCTGTCTTACCACATTTAAAACACGCACCTGATGTTCGGTAACAAGTACCTCTGTGCTTATTTCCACAATCAGGGCAAACTGGCGCAGAGCCACTGCCTTGGCTTGAGTTACTGTAAGACCCTGTATTACGCTTCTTATTTCCAGAAAATGAACGGCTCTTTTTAAAGCTATTCCCGGATCTTTTCCCCTCACTCAAGTGGAGCGGAAGTTTGTTTCTTTTGTCGCTATAATAGATTCTCGCCATTAATGCCTGTCCCAAGACGCCACATATATGGGTAGATTCGAACTCCCACCTATCCAGTATGTCCAGATCCAATCCATCCTCAAACTTGCGGGCCTTCTTGTCTTCAGTGTCCACCATATGGGGAGCAAACCTAGCTAGCTCGGTGAATTTGGCCTCATACTGAGCCACAGACATCTTGCCCTGTTTAAGTTCCTGAAATTCTGAGACTTTCCGGTTTCGAAAGCACTGGGGAAAATACTTATCATAAAAGATTGCGTTGAACTGGGTCCATGTCATATTTTCGTGACCATTTCGAATCAATAACCACCACTTGCGAGCCTCATCTTTCAGTGTGTAGGTAGCCAACAAAACTTTCTGAATTTCAGAACAAGGGAACACCTCATACAACTTCTCCATCTCAAGCAACCATGTTTCAGCTTTCAAAGGCTCAATCCCACCATAGAACATTGGCAGTTTCATCTTTAGGAATTTCTGTGTCAGACTAATGATTTCACTGTTATCAGCTTCAGCCTGTACTGGCGGAGGTGGAGGGGGTAAGGGTTGTTGTCTCTGTTGCTGCATTACTACTTCGGTCAAGGTTGCCAACATTTGTTCCATTCTATCCATTCGGGCATCAGAAGACCCCGCTGTATCATCATTCCTTGGATTGTCCATGGCTATAGGTAAACAAAACTTTATATATTCAAATATACATTCAGTTTCAATATTCAGTTGCATTACCACACACCCACACATGCAAATGGAATGCCCCTAATTCTTACTAGGACATCCTAAGCTCATACGGACCTGTGTGTGCGGTACAACTCGTGCTCTGATACCACTCTGTCACGACCCAAACCCGCCCCTATAGGTTTGGCGACGTAACCGGCCAGTAATCCGTGGATTACCTACGGCCTCCAAACAGAATAACAAATAATAAGGGGCTGCGGAAGCAAATACAGAAAGTAAACAAGGTCCAATGAGCTGTGATGACATACGTGGGACAGAAAATTTAAAACTTATTTATATACATAAACATGCTAGTCAAAGTACACCAATATATACAAAATATTTACATAAGTACGTCCCAAGGTCCGACTTTACAAAAACACTACCACTGACTAGCATGAGGTACAAAACTGCCACAGGGTTAGGCTTCAGGCGGAACCTCCTCGGGAGGCGCAACAAGTGGCTGACCAAAAACAAAACAGAGGGCCATCAACTCTGGCCAGGGTCTTGTGCTGGCTTACCTACATATATATAATAAACTGTGAGCGAAAGCCCAATGAATAATAACAGAGTAAAGATTTTAATGAATGATGTCCATCACAGAGTTAGAAACCAAAGTTCATATCAGAAACACAATCTTATCAGAAATAGAGTCTTATGCATTTTCAGATTCCAAATCATTTTCGTAATCATTTTCATAATCATTTCCATAATCAGATTTTGCATAAGATCATATGTGGTACACCCATTAGCTATCCGATCAAGTAGGTCAAAAGACCACAACAAGTAGGTCCGAAGACCACAACAAAGTTGGTATCAACAACCATAAAGGTCCATATCTTCTGGCAAGAAGCAACCATGGTATACCCCCCGTGCAAAGGGCGTAAATGCGGTATTATTACTCCGGGCGAGGCGGTAGTAAACAGGCAGGTATTGTCACCCCCGGGCGAGGGCCATAGGCCACGGTATTGTTACCCCCGGGCGAGGGTCGTAGGGACTAAGGGTGCCACAACTACTTTTCAGAAAACTGGACATTCATTCATTCATTTTCAACATATCATAACTTTTCCAAGAATCAATCATTTCGTATCATAGTATATTGAAAATACATAACAATGAACATAACTTTACAAAGTTATTACTCACAGTGGGCGTTGATACAAGTAGACGAAGTCAATGGGTCAACAGATTGCGGCACGTGACCTACATAACACATTACGGGTACACACTTTGAAACATGTACTTCACTTGTACAAAACTCACATCCATGATTCTAAGTGTATATCTAACCCCCTTACCCTTAGTATGGAGTCTTAATCATGGCCTAAGAATGCCTAGGATGGAATGTGGATGCAAAAATGCCTTAGAAAACAGTTTTCAAAAGTTGCTGAAAACAGGGGTCTCGCTCGAGCGAGCCTTCCTTCGCTCGAGTGAGCTCCCAAAATCAAAGGGTTCGCTCGAGCGAGCCTCCCTTCGCTTCGGCGATGCGATGAAACATAAAAATCTCTGGATGTTGAAATTTTTCGCGCAATGGTCGCCGATGGTCGCCGAAGCTCACTAAAATCAATTTCGCCGAGCGAACCTTCCTTCGCCGAGCGGCTGATGAAACGATAAAAATCTTGGTTCTTTGAAATCTACGCGCGATACTCGCTCGATGCTCGCTCGAGCGGAGCCCTGGACAAAAAGGTGCTCGCTCGAGCGAGGAAGCAAAATTTGGAATTTCCAGATTTGTCTCCCAAGTTCGAACCAAGCATTCTACAACTCAAAACTCAACCTCTTGGACCCAAAACCTGGAGAAACACCTTAAACTCATAGTACAACAAGTTTTAAAAGCCAAGTTTTAAAATGAGTCCATTCGAGCATCATTGCCATAAATTTCCAAGAACCAAGTTTAAAGACACATGCATGAGTTCAATTCCATTTCAAGACTTCAAATCATGATCCAAGGCAACATTTAACTCAGAAGTTTGTTGAACTCATAAGCTTTAGCAAAGATATGCACATGCATGTAGAAATTTAACACCCAACAACCTCAATCTCCATGAATGTGTACATGCATGTATGTTACACTACCTAACTCAACAATTCAAGCTAATTCTAGACTCCAATCTACAATATGTCATGAAAATATGCAAGGACTAGTTCAATTACACAAATGAGAGGGTGAATTCTTACCTTAAACCCTTAGTTCCAAGTCTAGGAGCTTAATGTTGCTATAAACCTTCAAATCTCCTAGTGTCTAGCCAAGATTGTATTGAATTCAAGTTTTTCCTACTCTCCCTCTCCCTCAATCGGTTTAGAGCAAGGAATTGGCTGAGAATAATGTTTTTGTTTAAGTGTATGAAGCTTAAAACAAGTTGTCTACTAAACCCACCAACAATGACATAATGGTAATTACACTATATTCATTATTAAAATGTTATTTAATCTGATTTAAACATTCCAAATTGGATTTTAATTGAACTTACCTTAAATTTACATAAAATCTAACAAGTTCAAAACACTAGTCAATTTCAGAATCGGGCGCTGATAAGGCTTCCAATTTGCAGTTTAAAGTTTAAAATACAAACAGGTGTTTTAACACTGAACAGATAGAAACACATAATTCATGCAATGCACATGCAAATAAATTCCAGATTTTTCCCTTAATTACTATTAGACATAATTAAGTCCCCATTAGCGCTAATCAGGGTCGGGGTTATTACAGAAACAGAATATTTAAAACTTTATATAAGTATTCAATAGTCAGTTATGCATTATACCCACACACATTAAAGTATCTTAAGTATAGCCAACAAGATCAAATCAAGTCTTATATATACCGAAACAACAGAACTTAAACACATGAGACACTACGGGAACCTCCACGTGAGGCACAACATTTGGCTGACAACAGAACACAGATCCAGACAAAAGCCTTTAGGCTCGATCTCCAGAGTGCCCATCTATACATATATATACACACGGTGAGCTAAAGCCCAATGAATAACATTAAGGTAAAGAGGTTAGTGAACGAAATCCGAACATATCATAAGCGTAAAATAAATCATAGCATAAGCATTCTTGTATTTGAACATAATAATGGTACATCCCATAAAACATATCACATAACGTCTTCTGACTAGATTAATCGGTTCCGGATACCGATTAAACACATATCACCACAATAAAGTGGCTAACGAGATCTCGTAATCACATGTATGTCATGGACCCGCATTAACATGCCGTCCCCCATGACTCGGGACTATCTATGGATGTCATAATAGATTTTAAACATGGAACATTCGTTCATGAAAACAGATATCATTTCAAAAATCATAACTTATCATATTTCATTTGGAACGTAATTCATATGAACGTATCTTTACAATAACGTTACTCACGGTGGTTCCCGTAAATGGTCAATCAATCATCGAGTATTGACCTACAATCACAAAATATATAACACAAGCATATCTTATCATTACACATTCAAGTGGCCATCACGGCTTAGCTTACATTACATTGGTTCTTGTTCTTTCTTATCCCATAGATCAAAACACACTCTTGAATCTCATAACTTAGTACATTATTTACTTAGTGTATTTCTAATCCATAACCTCATTACTATGGCTAAATTTAGTCTTAGGAATGCCTAAGATGCAATGAAGATGCCAAAATGGTTTAGAAAACGCTTAGTCAAATTTATGAAAACAGGGTCCCCACTCGAGCGTAGATTTCCTCGCTAGAGCGGACATGCAAAATGTGAGGGTTCACTCCAGCGTGACTTCTCTCGCTCGAACGAATTGCAAATTCAGAAAAAGTACTAGTTGGTCTCAATCTACACTCGAGCTACAAGTCCAACGCTCGAGCGGCTCAACAATAAACAAAGGGGTTCGCTCGAGCGTGACTTTGGTCGCTCAAGCGAAGCGCTCATAACTGCAAAAAAATAAATAAAAATACTGAGGGCTCGCATTCTCCGCTCGAGCGCAGGTTTTCTCGCTCGAGCGGACTATGAAATTCTGGGTTTCCAAAAACAGAGCTTGAGCTTCAAAATGCGATTTCCATGGCTACACTCATGCATGGCTTATTTTTAAAGCTCGAAAACTTTTCTAAAACATGAACACATGGTTGTTTACAAATTCTTTTGCTCAAAGCTCATGAATTTACCAATTTTGAACTCAAAAACTCTTGCATGAAAAATTTCAAACTATGTTCTTGATTTTCTCAAAACATGCAAATGATGATCAACAAACTCACGAATTATAAAACCATGGACATGCTTAAAACTCACATGCATGCAAGGACCTTAAGGCCAAAACCCAAAACATGGATGAACAAGGTATAATCTTCTATAAACATGCATACAAGCCACTTTCTTGCTCAAAGGCCAACTTCATTTCAAATTCTAATAGACGATTCACTAATTTTCTTAATACATGATGCATGGAGGAATAGCTACAGAATTTAGACATAGAATCCTTACCCAAAGCTTTGATTTCAGAAACATGAGATGAATCTCCCAAGTTTTCTTGTTCTTTTTCTTCAAACTCTTGAGCTCACTCTTTCACTCTCTAGCTAAACTCTCTAACACAAGAGACCAAATGAGCAAACTACTACACTCCCTCACTCAGCTGAATATACACAACACACACATCACTTTGAGCACAATACACGTGCACATACATGCAAACTTCCAACACACACACACACAAGGGTTTTAATCTCCTACACTCAACACCACAAAATGTCTCAACACATTATACACTCAATCACATCTTGGATCATTAATAGAATTAGATTAGGTACCAATCATGCATTATTTAAATCAAACATAAGTAACCTTAATTTATTCAGGTTAACACGAAATTCAATTAATCCAAAATAGTCTCCATCAAGGCTCAATTTAATCACATGCGATTTTTATTAAACCAAATCAATTTTTTAATAAAATTTGCCATAGCATTCTAAAAATTCCAAATAGCATATTAATGTAACTAATTTCGAATTCGGATGCCAATAAGATTTTCAATTTTTATATTAAAGCGGAATCCCCGACAGATATTTCTACAAGTAACAGATAGGAAACCAAAGATCATGCAAATTACATAATAAACCCATAATTTATTTTATCCACTTAATTAACATCCTTAATTATTGATTAGTGGCTAATTGCGGGTCGGGATTATTACAGCATCACTAGTGACAAAGTAGGTAGAGTTGAATCTGCTGTTCTGTTGATTTGATAAACTGCCCTAAAGAAATTCTCTCAGTCCAGAGAAATTCCTTTACAACTCAGAGAAATTCACAAAAACTCAAAGAAAATTCCCTTTCAACCTAGAGAAATTGGCAAAAATTCACAAAAACCCAGAGAATTTTCCCTTGCATGATTTCCTCAAACATTACGAATATATACCTCTGTTCCAAGCTATTTTGAGATAAGAGCCCATAAATTAGGATTGCTCACCACAATCCAGCGACGCTGAGAATTCACATGTCAAGAAAGTTAAAAATAGCTCACATGACTTGTTTGCAATATATGTTAAAAGAGTTTGAATTTAGTGAAATTTCAATTTTCTTTGCCTTGTTTGGGATTTTCTCTATGATGTGTCTAAAGAAATTTGTAATCTTATCTGTGATGTGTCCAGAGAAATTTTGAATTTTCTTTGTGATGTGTTCAGATAAATTTTGAATTTTCTTGGTGATGTGTCCAGAGAAATTATCTGGGTCGAATTTTTGTTGAATCGAATTTTCTCTTTATCAATGTTGAGGGACCTTAGATATTATGAAAATATTGAGTGTCCTTTATGCTATAAAATCTTAATGCCAAGAACCTTAAAAAAAAAAAAAATCCTCTAAAAAAAATTAACTCCTTGGCTTATTTTGATCACATTAATTCTATTTTATTTTATTTTTTTTCCCAATAATAAGCCAATAAGCAAAAAAAAATAATAATAATAATAAAAAAACCACTTTCCAAAATAGCATGACACAAGATTACCAAAATACCACTTTCCAAATAAAAATAATAATAATAATAAAAAAACCACTTTCCAAATAATTCATGACACAAGATTACCAAAATACTCATTGTGTTTGGTTTTAATTTTATAAAAATTAAGTCTCTTATTTTTCGTATTTTTTTAATTTTTAGTAAATATTTGTAAAATTTTAAATAATTTTTTTACTTTTTTATATGCACATTACTTATATGTATCTAAAAAGTAATTTTTTTGTAAAAAAAAAAAAATTAAAAATCAATAAATACACAAGAATACGAAAAATGTACTTAATTTTTTTTATAGTTTTGGTAGTTAGTGATTTTTTTTTTTTAAATTACAAATATTATATTTTTTAAATGTATTTATATTAGGTGTATTTAAAAAAACAAAATTGCTTAAAATATTAAAAAAATTAAATAAAAACAAAAAAATACGAAAATAAAAGTTTCAATTTTGCTAAAAAGTAAATTCAAAAAACTAACTTAACAAACTGAGTAGAATTTGCCACTAAAAAAAGGATAAAATGGTAATTTCAAGCATGTGCACGAGGGTGATATGGGATTTTACAATATTCACAAAAAGTGCTGCTATTAGCACTTCATGAATTATTTTGGACCCTCCATCTATTTTTTTTATTTTTAATTCCAATTTTATCCAAATATAAAGTTACAATTTTACCCTTATCCTTAAGGTTCTAACCTTAATTTTCCAACCCTAACCCACTAACATTTTCATCACCATCTCCATCGCCGATCACCACTACCACTGCCGTCGGCGACCTCTGTCTCTCTCACATCACTCCTTCATTCGTCGCGAATCGCTTTCTTATTTATCTAAGGTTAGGGTTTTGCAGGTCTCATAATCTCTCAAACAATGACAGTTCCTCCGATTAAGTTCGTCCAGTGCTTTGGTCGAAAGAAGACCACCATCTCCATCGGCAATGAGAATCCATAGATTTGATCATATGAACTAAAAACAATCAAAAAATACACAGCATGATTCATTTTTATGATCATCTAATCATTGATTCGGCTCGATGAGCTCACATTGTGGAAAGATCTGTATCAGAGATCAAGTTTAGACAAAGAATAAGAGTTTGAAATCAAATCTCGACCGTAGGATTATCGCGACCGTCGAAGATTTGTCATGTATGGATAGGCTGGATTGTCGCCATGGATCGTAGTTTAGATCTGTTGAGAAAGAGAGAGAGAAACATATATGAGATTTTTTTTTTTTTTTGAGAAAATGGGTTGCAGTGGTCGGAGGTTGTGGAAGAGTGGTCGCTAGTTGGGGAGGTGCTAGGAGGTCGTCGGAGGGGTTGGGCTGCCGGTGGTAAGAAAATTACAGAAAAAAAGTTGGGGTAAAAAAAGATAAGGGGTATAATTGGTATTAAGGTGGGGGTTCAAAAAGAAAATTGAGGGATTCATTTTGCTGGGGGTTCAAAGAAATTGGGGGGCCCAAAGTAAAGAGGGAGGTGCTAATAGCAGCACTTATTCACAAATGATGTCGCATCATATTATTATAATTTACAGTAAGTCAAAAAAAAAAAAAAAAACTTCCAAAATAAATTTATAAAAAAGGTCAACAAAAAAAAAAGAAAAAGAAAAAGAAAAGAAAAGCAACAAAAAAAAAAACAAAAACAAATAAGTTGTTGTTGTTGTTTTCTTGTTTTTTTTTTTTTTTTAATGAAAAAAATCTTCCCAAAATAGGCCTTTATGCATAATTAGTTAGGGGTCTGGCTTTCTTCCAGCCCCACATCAGATTGGAAGATATTGTTAGGTTCGTGAGAGCTCATTACAGATTCTTTTTTTATAATTCGAATCGTCAATATGTAGAATTTTTCGAGTATCATATACTTGTAAAAAATCACGTTGATCAGATATCGATAGTTACATGATCAGTTTAGTTTTGTATAAAAAAAAAAAAATGGACGGTGAAAAAATAAACGGTTGATAGAAATTTGATCCGATGAAATAGCTATCGATATCTGATCAACGTCATTTTTTATAGACATATAGTACTCGATGATTTCTATAGATTGAACAATTTGGATTATCGAAACGGAATCTGTGATGGATCCTGATGGGTCCAACAGTACTTTGCAGTCCGATTTGGAACTGACGGAAAGTCAGTCCCATTAGCTATAAGTAAAAGTTATATTAAGTATGCATAAGTTGTAAGTAGAAATTGACCCTGTTTGGTAGGGCTCATTTTCGACTTATTTTAGCTTTTAGCTTAATTTAAGTTATTTTGATGTGTTTGGTTCAGTTTAATAATACAACTTATAGCTTTTTGTAAGTCAAAAATCAACTTATTATTTGAGTGGGGGAGGAGAAGCTTAATTTATAAGTAAAAAATCAGCTTATGTTTACAGTTATAAGGTACAAGCTGTTAGGCTATAAGTTAATCATTTTTCCACAACTCTACTAAATGGGACAATTATATCAAACAATTTGACGTATACTACCAAAACAATAAAAAATTTATAAACAACTAAAATAAACTGCACTTAACATGCACTATATATTATTTTTTAAGGAGCATAGATATTTTAGAGTAATTATAGAATTATGCATTGTAAGATTGAAGCCTCCTTTGGGAACAGAATTACATTTAAGCTTCGTTTGGGAACAGATTTTTTAGTAGTTTTTTAACTATTTGACTAAAATGTGATGTAAAAAAAATTAGTGTGTTTGGAATGACTTTTTGATTTTTTACGAAAAGATGTGCAAAAAGTAGAAAGAAAAAGAATCTTTGACTTTTTGGTATGAGTTGTTGACTTTTTAATTTTTTTTTTAAGTAACTTTTTGACTTTTCGGCTCTTAGACCTCGTTTGGGAAGCGACCGGTTTAATAAAAAAGTCAAAAAAGTTATTAAAAAAATTAAAAAGTCAATAACCCACAAAAAAAATCAAAAATTTCATTTTCTTTATACTCTTTACATTTCTTTTCGTAAAAAAATAAAAAAATAATCTCAAATAATAAATTTCTTTTATATCACATTTTAACAAAATAGTTAAAAAAAAAAATTACTAAAAAATTCTGTTTTCAAACGAGGACTCAGTAGAGGGGATGAGCGATATACACAGATCAATTTGCAAGGTGAATGCGATTCTCTCTCTATACGCGCGGTGTGTGTGTCGACTGTTACTGTCCACACGCACCAACCAATTGGCACCTGTAAGGGTTTCTCGCCTGCACCTGTTCATCACCTCTCTCTCTCCTCCTTCCCCCACTCTCTCTCTAAAAACCCCCATTTCTCTCTCCTAAAATCCCTACGCCATTGTTCTTCCTGCTTCGTTTTAGCCTAGACGAGAGAGGTCAAGCTTCGTGCTCGACAAGGTCAGTCATTCTCACTCTTCGTTGACCTCTCTTTTCACGCCAATTTTAGTTTTAGTTTTTTATTTTTTTAAATTTTTTTCCAGATTTTTTTGGTTAGGGTTTTAGTTTTCTTGCTGATTTTAAAGGCTCAAAACGATGATGAACAAGCATTTTCTGAGCCTATAGTTATGTAACTCGATCCGGACAAATCATTGTCATTGAATGTACCTGATCAATTGAAGTAATTAGCTTTGTTGTTGTTGTGGAATGTAGTGATCATGGAGTCAGCATTCGGAGGCTGGCCAAGCAATTATGCCAGCCCACTAGCAGCCAAGTTTCCACCTTATAGCCCCACTGGTATTCTTACTCTTACTTACCTCTGCAATTGTTTATTTGAAATATATATATTTTTTAAATTTTGTGGATCTATATTATGTTTTTTTGTTGTTGTTGTTGTTGTTGTTGTTTTTGTTTTTGTTTTTGTTTTTTTTGTGGGTTGGGTGAGGATTAAAACGGTAGATGAACTGTTTAATAAATATATATATTTTTTGGGGGGAGAATTACCCATCTGAGGTATTGAAAAAAATGATTTACAAAGAAATGGTAAACATTATAAATATTAATAATCAAAGTCATTAAAATTTTCATTAATGTGTAATTCCCCCATTTTTTTTAGGTGTTGCATTTTGTTTTCACACTCAAATTATACATAAATGCGATTCATTGATTGTTATAGGGATTGTGACTAACTGACCAAAATTCTAGCAGGAGTGTATTACAGGGAACGGAAGAGAACAAGATCACCCGGTGAAGAAAAATTGAATGGGAATGTGGCACGTGATTTAACCCAAATTGAAGAAAGCAAAACTTCTTGAAAGTTATTGATTATTCTGATCCATTTATGTGCCAAATTTGTTAGAGTCTCTTGATAGTGGTAAATATGGTAGTGTTACCAAAGAAATAAAGGATCTAATTGATAGGAGGAGGCAAACATTAAATACTTATTTTGGATTGGATCCAACGCTAATGGACGTAGAAGTTAACCTGGCAAGGGGGGCTTCAAAGGAGAACCTTCCGGCAACTCCTTCGGCTCAGAAGGATGTCATTGACTTGGTTGACGATGATGTTGCAAATGATGTTCCAGTTGAGAGATTGCCGATTGTAGTTATTGATTCGGATGACGAAGAGACAGGAGACCAGAAATCGTTGTACCCATATCGAGAGATTGTCTTGCCAAAGCCAGCTGGGGAGTTTCTAATGAAGGATTTTCTGGTAACTTTTTTTTCCTGCATTTTAAAATTTTGAGTATTCAGATATATAGAGATTAAGAAGTACTGAGTTCCAGACATAATGTCAAATAAATAATCTTTTTCGTTTACTGCTGAACCATATATTTATATTAAAAAAAGCTCAGAAAATGCATTGACATATCCATGTATGCAGTTACACATGAAGAGAAAGCCCTGGTGCTAGTTTCAATAGATGTTATTTGGGAAGAATTGCAAAACCTAAATAGTACTTAAAAGAAAAAGAATGGCAAAAAATAATTTTGGTGTTGTTCTTCTGCTATTGAAGGTTAAGATCTTATGGGATTTTTTGCAACAAACAATTGTAGTTTAAAACTGTATAGTGAACTAGTCTAAATATATCACAAGTATGTTTTCTGGCTGTTTTGTAAAGAAGGGGGATTTAATGGATCCTTGACAAACTCGGTACTGTCAGCTTGACAAGTACCAACCACTCTGGATATGTTACCAATTTGGTGATAATTATTTATAATAAAAGGCGGGGATATGTCATAATTCTAGTTTGGTTTAAAATGGTAGATGAGGTATAAATGGGGATTTCCAAATTATTTTGCTCTTTAGACATCCCAAGTCATCAAAGAATATTTCCCAATGAAGATGGGATGTGCAAAGCCACTTCAATCTATTCCCTGCAAAAGGACCTTTATCACAATTGATAAGAATAGTACAGTGAATGAAAGGTGATTAGGAGTTTAAATATCTCTCCTAGATTTAACACAAAAGCTATGCAAGGTTCTAGAGCTTTTTATTTGAACCATACAAATTGCGTTTTAACTCTGCCCACAAGATAAGCAAAAGCTTCAACTTTCGGAGACACCTTCAAGCCCCAAATTTTTAGCTGCGTTAGACTGTTGTAGTTACTGAAAAATAGAGAAAAAGGATTTGCAAGATGAGGTCCTAGAGGGATTACAGGGTCAAATGCAAATATCTAAATGAAAGGGAAATATAACAATGTGTTTCATAATGCCCAACAAAGAGATGATTTTTGTGTGTCTGAGATCATAAAGTTTATGGGAGAAGTCAAAATTAGATCACCCAATAGATTGTGAACCTGAGGGTAAGCAAGTAGATGGTTATGAAATTTAGTAATACGAGAAATTGTGGTATGTTGTAAAAGGGGACCTTCACCCCTCCAAGCATTCTTCCAAAAATTTAATTTTGGACCTATTACTTACAAAATACTTAGCAACCTTCGTAACCTTGCAAGAGAATGATTACTTGCTTGTGTTTAATCGTTGTAATCTTTGTGTTTAATTTAATCTTGGTGCTGCTTGTGTAAAAAGTGGAGGAGGCAAATGATCACTGCCTTTCTTTTGGTGAGGTGGCTTGTGTTCAATGTGCTTGTTATTTTATATTTTTGGAATTTGTTGGATCATGCCTAAGCTCTTGATATGATGGGATATTGGCATATGGGTTCTGTGAGCAACAGATATAGACAGGCTTGGATGACGGTGCCCTTTGGTTGTTTTGAGGATTACTTGTTGAACTTCATGGAAAGAATAATCGCATATTACTTTTATTTGTTTGTGTATATATATACATTTCTGTTTTGGAGGTTGAGGAAGTCTTATCAGTGTGTTTGGTTTGAGTTTTTTGGATTAAGTTTTTTGAAAACTGACTTTTTTGATTTTCGTGTTTTTTTGTTTTTAGTGAATATTTTTTAAATTTTAAACATTTTTTTACTTTTTTAGATGCATCTTACTTAGATGTATCTAAAAAGTAAAAAATTTGTGAAAAAATATTTTAAAAAATTAATAAATACATAAAAATACAAAAAATGTACTGAATGCTTGTATTTTTTTTGTATTTTTGATATTTAGTGAATTTTTAAAAGAATTTTTTTTATAATTTTTTTACTTTTTAGGTGTATTTATGTTAGGTGTGTCTAAAAAGTAAAAAAATTGCTTAAAATATTAAAAAAAATTCAGTAAAAACAAAAAAACACGGAAAATAAGAAAGTAGAATTTTCTAAAAAGTGTTTTTTGAAAAGTGGAAACAAGCAAGGTGTTGTAAGTTCTATGGGAGATTTGAGTTATTTGGTAGGGAGCTTTTTTTTTTTTTTTTGCTGGTTTGCGTCCCAACATTTTTTTGTGTGGACTTTCCTTGCTATGGAAAGTGGCAAGGGGAACTGTTTCACTATAGTCTCTAGTGAATTTCTCCAACCAGTTTCCAATAGGCTCTGGTCTCAAGGAATACATTCTGCAAAACAAGACCACCCTAATGCTGAGAAAAAAAACTATCAGCTTGTTTGGTTTTGGTGTTTATAAAACAATTCAGAAAATTCTACATTTTTATTTTTTGTATTTTTTTTGTTTTCAATGAATTTTTTAATATTTTAAGCAATTTTTATACGCACCTAACATAAATACGCTTAAAAAGTATAATATTTGTAAAAAATCTTTAAAAATTCACTAAATATCAAAAATACAAAAAATAAAAATAAAAATAAAAATAAAATTACATTTTTTTCAGATTTTTTGTATATTTATTAAATTTTTAAAATATTTTTTCACAAATATTTTACTATTTAGATGCATCCAAGTAAGGTGCATCTAAAAAAGTAAAAAATTGTTTGAAATTTTAAAAATATTCACTAAAAACAAAAAAACACGAAAACAAAAAAACTCGTTTTCAAAAAACTGAATTCAAAAATTGAAACCAAACACACTAGTATTCCATTGCACACAACTTGGACTACCAAATGGTGCCTATTTTGAGGAAATAAAAGCAAAATTAACCTGGCTATTTTTTGTTTATTTATTATATATATATGCATATAAGCAGAGAATTGCCGTAAATGCCCTTGATTCTCAATTTGCATTGGGTCAAACAATGCCTTAGACTAATTACATATATGAAAAATGGCACCATATCAAAATTTTGCATAAATGTCACAAGAAGTGGTAGATATTAGGTCCATGATATTTAAAATGCAATCTTTTGTTTTGCAATGCACCATACATATGCTTATTTGATTAAACACTTGCACAAGTGGCTGCTCTTAGTTCAATGGCCGTCTCAAACTAGAGTCACCACAGCATGAAACAAGGATCCTTTGGGATTCACAAATCCGAACTCATCTATTTGAGGCCTAAATCATCGATAGTATGGCCAGATATGTAAGCTTACCCATTTTGTGGTTTCAACAGAAGCTATCATAGGACTTAAGCTTTGAATGCAGCAGATAACTGTAGATTCTAAATAAAGGATACTTAGTGCTCGTTCGGGAAGTGACTATTTTAGTTGGCTTTTTGGCTATTTTAATTATTTAGGGCTGGTTTGGCAAGTTTCAAAAAAGTCAAAAAGTCACTATCTTATTTAAATCACATTATCTTATTTAAGTCATATCACCTTTCTAACACATCACTTCAAACCCAACCATATTTCATAAAAAGTCAAAAAGTGCACTTATTTAGATCATCCCAAACAACTCCTTAATTTTTTCTGTGATGTGAAGCTGTAATTACCCCTTCTGTATTATTTTGATAATGACAGACATAAAACCTTATTGATTTTGGTGAAGATACTTCTTTTGATGAGAAAGTTAGGTTTCCTTGTTCTTTTTTCTCATGCCCTTTTTTTTCACCGTTCTATATATGAGATAATTCAGCACCAAGACACACTACTTGTCATTGCCTTTTGATATTCTTTACATTTCAATGCAAAAAATTTGACTGAACTTTGCTTGTATACATTTTATATGGTGATGAGTGTTATTTGCTGGATCAGGTTAATGGAAGGTGAATATGAGATACTACTTGTTATATTTTTGATGGGAATATGATAAATACTTTTGCCTTCAATTTTTACGTTGATTCATTGTTTTAATTTCATTTTATGCTATCTGGTAATTGCTTTGTGTCACTACGATATACAGGATAGGGATTCTGCTCAAAACCGAAGTGTCAAAAAATCCAATGCAAGGCTTGCTAGTGAGGATGAAAGCACAAAAGATAAAGGTGTTCATGTTCAGGTAGAGGATGCTATGGAAGGTGAAGATGAAAGAACGAAAGATAAAGGTGTTTATGTTGGTGTTGAGGATGATATGGAAACTCAGGAAGGCAATGATTATGATGGTCTGGATGATATTTGGAAGGAAATGACTGTTGCATTAGAATGTTCCAAGGTACTTTTGTGTTTGACACTGGAAAAGTTCCAGTGTCATATATTCATTCAAATTCACTTCTGAAGAGTTAATGCTTGCTTCTTTCTACGTATTCTGCCAATTCTTTTCCCTCTAAGTTAGTTGCATGTTTGTGGTTCTAAGAATCTGTGACGCAGCATATTTCAAAATCAGTGCTATAATTTTTACTGTTTAGTTAAATCTTATATTTTAATTAATTTTTTAATGGGCAATATTTATCAAAAAAAAAAAATAAATAAATAAAATAATGGGCGTAAGTGTTTTTGCATGCTGTTCTTGAAACACATTTACTTACTAGTAAGATGTTTCTTAAACAGGGTACTTAGAAGGAAAGCCGGAATAGTTTTTTTTGTTCGTTTTTAATATTTGTATTTTTTAAGGTTTAAAAGGTTTCTTTATGCGGATTAAATGGGTTCAAGGATTGGTTTGTATGCTAGTTTGCTGAACACCTTTAGAAAATGAAGTGGAACAGTTCACAGATTAAGGACAACTAATTCCCATTTCCGTTAAACAACCAACTTTAAATCATGCTTTGATTGATGGGATATTGTATCACTCATGCTTTAGCTTAGTTGCAATGATGTATTTGATTAAGTAGTAATTGTTTAAGAAGATGATTAGCTTCAAAGAACATGAAATGCAGTATCGAGTAAAACTTGGTAATGAAACAAAAAATTATTTGAAGGAGTTAGAGGTGCAGTCATGCTCTAGCATGACTTAGGGAAGAAGGGCTTTCTTTGAGAACACAAACACAATTAACAAAAAGGTCTTCTTGTGGACTAAATTTAAAAAGGAAATAGCCTTTTTGTGGACTAAATAAAAAATATGGAAATAAAGCAAAGTAGTACGAGAAGAAGAATCTAGAGGAGATGGACATAGCAACTCAAGTTTTCATTAAAATAAACAAGTTTTTGTTAACAATTCTAATGGCTAGTTTGGAACCAAAGAAAACAATAGAAGTTGAACCCAAAGAAGAAAACCAAAATCTACCTTGTTCTTTAAAAAATAATGGACATGCTGTTCTTAAAAATAATGGGCGAAGAGTTAATGCTTGCTTCTTAAAAACCAAAATGAAAGTTCTAAGGAGATAGAAAGTTCTTTAAAAAATCGATTCTGGTTAAATTTGTAATTGACTCAAATAATTCTCATTATCAATATGAACTGGAAAATGGCGTAAGCGAACAAATTTACTAAATTGTAACTTAAAAATGATAATTTCAAGGTTACTAGATTTCCTTTTGTTAAAAAATACTAATCTGTGTGTTTGGTTTCAGTTTTCTGGAAATTGAGTTTTTTGTTTTTTGTGTGTTTTTGTTTTAGTGAATATTTTTAAAATTTTAAGCAATTTTTTTTTTTAACTTTTTTAGATAAATCTTACTTAGATGTATCTAAAGGGTTGTTTGGGATGATCTAAATAAGTGCATTTTTTTATTTTTTATGAAATATGGGTTGGGTTTGAAGTGATGTGGTAGAGAGATGATGTGACTTAAATAAGATGATGTAATTTAAATAGGATAGTGACTTTTTGGCTTTTGTAGGAGATGCCAAACCTAACCTAAATAGTAAAATATTTGTAAAAAAATATTTTAAAAAATTAATAAATACACAAAAATAGGAAAAATGTATTGAAGTTTCGTATTTTTTTTATTTAATATTTTTGGTATTTAGTTAATTTTTTAAATATTTTTTTCACAAATATTATACTTTTTAAGTGTATTTATGTTAGGTGTGTCTAAAAATTTTAAAAAATTGCTTAAAATCTTAAAAAATTCCATTGAAAACAAAAAAATACGGAAAATAAAGAAGTAAAATTTTCAGAAAAATGTTTTCTGGAAACCAAAACCAAACAAACTGAATAATGTTGTCATAAAAGCTATAGCATTATGCAAACTAGAAACTAACAACTCAAGCAACTCCACGGGCTGTTTCTTTTACCCTAAAGACACTTTAATTGGCTTGCGGACAATGGTCAGTTATGGTGCTTACATATCACGACTCCTTCCGTCTTTCACTACAAGTTACGAAATCAAGGACCCTAATAACTTGACTAACATGTCATAATAACCCTTTGCCACGAACATTTTTTTATCAAGTTTAAACTTTATGAAGAAGTTGAACTCCTCTGTTTAATTTCTCCAATATGCATTGTAGCATAAAAGTATTCCATTCGAATTTCGTAGTTGTTGTTTTTATGTTTCTTTTGACCTTTTCTTTCATACAATCCTCAACGAAGTCTTATCCAAATGGAAGTCAGCCTGCTTTCATTTGAATGGCTGATAGACTTGTTGCAGATGTAATTTCTGTCCATGCCTGAACACATTCCTAATGTACATATTTTTTAGTTATGCTCCCACTTCTATCAAGTTTGTGCTCATCCTTTACCACAATGTTAAATTGTATTCAATACCAGCACCTAGTAATCTTGATTCCAGTGTTTGAGGTTGGCATTTTTACATTTATTACATGGTTGTTAAACTAAACTAGTGAATTCTGAAACCCTTATTGCAGAACCATGTATTATTAGATTCATATTTTCATTGACTTTGATAAAGTTTTCTCCTATTTTCAAACTTGCTGTGTTAATTTCTACCTTATTCCGTCTTTTAGGATACCGCAGACGGTCCTCCACCTGATGAACATGTAAAAGAAGAGCAAGATGAGTGTGACCATACTTTTGTGTTGAAAGATGATCTTGGTTATGTTTGTCGAATTTGCGGAGTGGTTCAGAGAGGAATTGAAACCATAATTGAGTACCAGTACGCAAAGGTATGTATGCCTGTTCTTGGAAATTTTCCATGCAAGTATGTGTGCTCATCATTATTATTCTGATTCTAATGTTAGCTGCTTAAATTAAATGTGTGAAAGCTACTATGAAGTATATATAATGGATCTTGCAGTTTCTGTTCATCCTTGTGCTATTATACAACATGTTTGGTCTGTTTTTCACTCCCTGCCTAAGGGTGCAGGAGTGTCATAAGGTACGTGTGGTTACTAAAACTAAACTCTGAACTAGCTCAATGGAAAGATTTCATGATTTTCCATACTGAGGTGGTACATGGACATACTTGCATCCTATGTTGCATGAACTCTTCTAAAAGTACTTGTGTAAGACACTTGATACTTGGGTAAGGCCATAAGGGTATGGGATATGTATTTGCTATGCTAGTTGGAGAAGCACCCAACAAATATGTACAAGTAGTTGAATGCACTATATAACTATGCATAAGACTTCCATTGTATAACATAAGTATTTGAAAACTGTGAAATATAGACGTATCCTACTGACCTTGACGTAAGAATCAGATTAATCTAACATTTAGACGCATATATGCACCTGGCACTCGTACTTGAGTCCATATAACATGGCTTACATCAAAGGGCTGGAAGTGACTAGCCTTTTGAGTTGTGTTGTGATGGACCTTCAAAAGAGCATTTTTGTTTAAAGATCATTTTATGAAGGAAAATGCTATATATAATCCTATTTCTTGCCTCCTTTTCTCACTCCTAGACACAAGTGAATGGGTCCCATGTGTATTTATTGATGTGGGCCCCATTGCTTTGTGTCTTGGAGTGAGAAAATGAGGAAAGAAATAGGATTATGTATAGCATCACTCTTTGTTGGCATCTTTGTTTTCATGAAGTGAATGCTTTGTGTCTTTCCTATTACTGTTTTGATGTTCAAATAATGAACACTAAAAATTCTGGGTTTATTTCATGTTTGATTATCCTACACATTCAATTTGTTATGTACGTCCTAAATTGTCTGCTTTAGGCATTGGTTTAGTGACCAATTTTTAAAGTTCTTGTAGTTTGACTAGGAGATAAGGTACTTCTTCTAGGTTTTTCCATGGTCTATAAAGGTAGTTGCTAAAGTAGTAAAATATGCTTTATTTGCTGAATTCTTTTGCAGCTGGGAGGCTGGGGTAATGATTTTCAGTGATTGGTTTTTGGGGGCTTAGGTTAAATTGGCTTGGGTTTGGGTTAATTTTCATGATTTAGGAATTTTTTCCCATTTGTTCATCTTGGGTAATGCTTCCTTTTAAAAAAAATACATCTTGTAGTCAAACTATTACAAACAAATAATTTGAGCCAAGCCGAGCTGAGCCCTATTTTTTAGAATTTTTGCTCGAGGCTTGAGGATTTCTGTCAAACTTGAGCTGTCTCAACCAAGACTCATGTTTCTCTGACTGAAGCTTGAGCAGTCATATGCTTGGTTCTGTTCGGCTCCTTTACATACATAGTATGGGTTGACCAAACCACACTTAAAAACTCTTAATGACATAACCCTCAATGACATACTCTTTATTTTTAGCCAGTGGATACTAACAAGATGTCATTTCTTCCATTTATAAACCTGAATTTTTTTATAATAATAGACCTGAGTCTACGAAGAAACGACTACAAAAAGATAATTCCTTGTTAATCGAGCTAAAAATATGGAAAATAATAAAAAATAGCAAATTTGAGTGAAGCTTAAATTTGAAGACTAGAAACTTAAAGTAATTTAAAAAATAAAACTTTCTTAAAACAACAAAATTGCAAAATTGGGGGCCATGATTGAACCTACTCAAAAAGTGACTTACATCATGATAAAACTGAGAGTTTTGACCATTGGTTAGTTTCCAATCAAACATGGGCCTTTTTGGAGTTAATCCTTAGCTTTAGGCTGAATACTTATCCAAATAGGCCAAATGGGCCAAAGCTAGTAGATTTGCTTCAAAGACTGACGTGTGGTTCCTTGACTTGACTTGTAAGGCACACATCATAGTCCATGCGTGCACAACACATAGTGGGGTAAGAGATATCCACACCATCTTACAAGCGTATCTTCTTAATCACTTGCTCAACAGTGCTATAATAAAGATAGCCAACCTCCTAATACCCAAGCCCGATCTCATTGGAGAGCAAATTTTATCCCAATCAACAAAGTGATATTTGAATTCTTCTCCAACTCCACTTCATAGAAAATCCTGCTATAACTTCTCAAGCATCTTTGCCATTGAATGGGAATAGTATGCGAAGACATAAAATAAGTTGGAAGGCTTGATAGAGTACTTTTAACAAAGTCAATATCCCTTTGACAACTACTGGTTCCAACTTGCCAACCTCTTCTAAAATTACTTCACTACCTCGTCCCACGCCACCTTGGTCTTAAGGCCATGTTTGATTGCCCGATTAGGTTGATTGAGATAACGAGTATGGTGAGATTGCATGATGGGATTATTAGTGTGGTGATATTAGGTTGGTGGTATAAGATAAATTACGTTTGTTTGTGCACTAGTGTGGTAGTATTAGTTAGTTGGGATTAAATCTATGAAATTATGTCAAAGGCCTCATTATGTAAAAGTTAGCTTTATCGTTTTTGTAAAGTGACGGCAAAATAATCTTTTTACCTTTGGTCCCATGAGATAGGATTAGCAATCCCACCCACCCCATGGGAAACATGATTTTTGTGGGGCCAACACCCCCTCCCCAAACCGGTAAACAAACATGGTGACCCCAAAGGTAAGCCAATTTATGAAATTGGGAGAGCCCGAACCATGTAACCAAGGATGGATGTGAATTCTAGCATTTGAGACTTAACCCAATAGGAACAAATTCCGACTTACTCAAATTGACCCTCAAACCCTAGACAGCCTCAAAACACAACTGAGTGCCCTTTGATGCAACTGTAATGGATCAGCCGCACAAAAAATCATTGTCATCTGCATATAGGAGATGTGACACTAAAGTGAATTACCTTGCTCCACACCAACATGAAAACCCTGCACACCCCTGAATGGCCATAACGAGGATGAATAGAGTAGGAGATAATGGGTTCCCTTACCTGAGCCCCCTTGAAGTTTCAAAACAAAATATAAACTGGCAGGAGAATCATTTACCAAAACCAATACCCAAATTGTCAAAATACAAAACAATATCTATTGTCTCCACCTGAAGCCAAAACCCATCCTTTGCATCAAGTACAACAAAAATTCCTAGTCCCTGATCATATGCCTCAATATCGAACTTACAATCTGTTAAACTTAGTCGATGTGTTTATCATCCTCAACAGAAATGAAGAGCCATCATCTCTTGTGGGCCATGGAAAGATATCTCTCATGTATTCAGAACAATCATATCGTATTCTAGGTAATTTTGATCTAAAAGTTTAAATAATTCGACCTTACTGGACTGCATTTTTTTTGTAAGTGGAACTTTATGCATTCTTTCATGACTCAAAATCCATTTTTAGCTCACGCACCTAGGCCTTCTTGTGTGGTGGATTGTTGCTCACATTTTTTGTATAATGCAATGGATGCTTCTGTTCCTACTGTCTCTGAAAGAGAAGCTTTCACATTTGAGGCTAACTTATTGATATGTATCTATGCGTATTTGGATCTATGTCTGAATAGTCTGACTAATTCACCTAAAATTAGCAACTGGCACTTATAAGGTAGCTAATTTTTGTAAAACCAAAGCTGGCCAGGTTATATGATATCGTTGTCTATTTATTTCTTTCTTAACTGTTAATTGCTAGGTTATGTATTATTTATTTATTTCTTTATATGTTCAGTAGCTTTACACCGTTGCTAATTTACCAGTTTCTCAATTTTCTTCGTAATTTTTTTGTTAGGTATGAAGCTACTGATTTTCTCTCGATTGGATTTTCTTTGACTAATTTGCTCCATTTTCTTTTTGATTTAGGGCACAAGGTCTACACGCACATACTTTTATGAAGGCCGGACTATAAAGGACAAGGAAGCAACTGAAATATTTCGTGATGGGGTTAAATTATCTGGACAGGATTTTGCTGTCACTGAAATTGCTGCTCATCCCAGGCACAAAAAGCAGATGAAACCCCATCAAGTTGAGGGCTTCAATTTTCTACTGAGTAACTTGGTTTCAGAGAATCCAGGTGGTTGCATCATGGCCCACGCTCCTGGCTCGGGAAAAACTTTCATGATAATTAGTTTTATGCAGAGTTTTTTGGCCAAGTATCCCCATGCTAGACCACTGGTGGTGCTGCCAAAAGGCATTCTGGCTATATGGAAGAAAGAGTTTTTGAGATGGCAAGTTGAGGACATTCCGCTATATGACTTCTACTCCGTAAAAGCCGATAATCGAGCACAGCAGCTTGAGGTGCTAAAACAGTGGGCAGATCAGAGAAGCATACTTTTTCTGGGATACAAGCAGTTTTCTTCAATTGTATGTGACAACGATACCAACAAGATTGCTGCTGCCTGCCAAGAAATACTGCTAACGCCCATCCATTCTCATTCTGGATGAAGGTCATACTCCTAGAAATGAGAATACAGATGTACTAAACTCGCTGAAGAAAGTCCAGACACCCGGAAAGTTGTACTTTCAGGCACCCTTTATCAGAACCATGTCAAAGAGGTCTTCAACATTTTTGATCTCGTTAGCCCAAAATTCTTGAAGATGGATACTTCTAAATGCGATTATGAGGCAGATCTTGAGCAAAGTGCCGAGCGTAAGCAAGCATGTGAAGGCAAAGGGCTTGGACAATGTGTTCTATGAATCAGTAGAGCGAGCACTATAGAAAGATGAGAATTTCAAGAGAAAGGTAACTGTCATTCAAGACTTGCGTGAAATGACAAGCAAGGTTCTCCATTTCTACAAAGGAGATTTTCTTGATGAATTGCCTGGGCTTGTTGACTTTACTATATTTCTTCACCTCAGCCCTAGACAGAAGCGTGAAGTTGAAGAACTAAAGAACTTAGTTAGGA
This sequence comes from Camellia lanceoleosa, assembly GCA_025200525.1. Lineage (NCBI taxonomy): Eukaryota > Viridiplantae > Streptophyta > Magnoliopsida > Ericales > Theaceae > Camellia > Camellia lanceoleosa. Next base: position 205,104,772 of record CM045760.1, read on the forward strand.
AGTTCAAAATCAGCTCGGATGGGAGCACACTTTTTGTGCACCAATAGTTGAGATCTCTCCTAAAGAGTTCACCTAAAGACACATCAACCAGAGAAAGAGAGGAGCTTGACGATGCCCCGATGGACCAGGTCTTAGAGAAGTTGGATATTAGAGAAGGAGTGAAGGCAAAGTTCTTCCTTAATCTGTTAGGCTTGTTCGAATCAGGTGGTGAGAAGCTATTGGTTTTCAGCCATTATCTCCAACCACTTAAGTTCTTGGAAAAGCTAGCCATGAAAGTGAAGGGTTGGACTCTGGGAAAATAAATGTTTGTAATCAGCGGTGATTCCAGTTCTGAGATTAAAGAGTGGTCCGTGGATTGTTTTAACACTTCCCCAGATGCTCGAGTCTTCTTTGGATCAGTAAAAGCGTGTGGGAAAGGAATATCTCTAGTGGGTGCCTCACGAATCATCATCCTGGACGTCCATCTGAATCCATCGGTCACTCGTCAAGCAATTGGGCGTGCCTTCCGACCAGGTCAAGAGAAGAAAGTGTACACCTATCGGTTGGTTGCTGCTAGCTCGCCAGAAGAGGAAGACCACATGACTTGCTTCAGAAAGGAAACTATTGCAAAGATGTGGTTGAATGGAGCGAGTATTGTGGTCAGCAAGAGTTTGAAATGGAGACTGTCAACGTGAGTGACTGTGGCGACCAGTTCTTGGAGACCTCGAAGTTGAGTGAAGATATAAAAGCTCTGTACAAAAGGTTAGTCAAAATTTATACTTATTGAGTTAAACATATAAATTTAAGGGAAAATTACTTAACAGTTGGACAGAGAAAAAAGAAAATACACAAACATGAAGGAGTGCAAGTGAGACTTGCACCCCACATCTTTACAATTGCACCCTAAGGTTTAGAGAAAATACAGTAAAAGTCTTACGAGTTAGACATAATTACATTGGGTTTGCTTAAAGTTTTAATTCACATAACATTTTAGCGGAAGTTAGTGTAATTTATCCAAAATTTTACCATGATTTACTTCTGAATTCTTTTCTTTTCTTTTTGTAGGTAAATGGTGATGTAGGCCTGAGGCATGGGCTGTAGATGTAAATTTTTGACATGTCCTCGTTACTGATTCTCAGGCTGTAATTTCTTCACAGTATGGAACTGTGACAGGCAGTGTAGGATGGTTTCTTTGTAGCAATTTTGTTTTAGATGCTTGTTGAGAATCAGACATATGTTAGGTTCTGTGGAGCAAGAAAAGTGTTTAAGTTTATTAAGATGTTCATTTAAGGTTTGTGAATGTGAATTGAGAATGACTCTCTTTTGACTCTTTCTGGAATTGTAAAGTTTAGGATCCTTCTCTCTGTACAGGGCAGCAGCTCATTTCAGAAGTGAAGTTGTAAATACATGCCTTATGAAAGTTATGCTTGCAGGATAGATTGTTTTTGTGTGTTGTGTATTTTCTGCATAATTTTCATGCTGTTTTCTGTGATTAATGTCGATGTATACTTGTATTTGAGAGCGTGAAACAGGTTAAGCCAAATTTTGATTTAGTTTCATAGGCTAGAAAACTGTAGTGCTCGGTTGGAAACTTGGCTTTTTGTGTGTGTGTGTGTGTGTGTGTGTGTGTGTGTGTGTGTGTGTGTGAGAGAGAGAGAGAGAGACTTTTTTGTTCTATTATGACGTAAAAAAAAATTAATGGTAGCGTTTAGTTTAGTTTTAGAATTATGATTTGAGTGTAGAGTTATATTTTGAGTTTGCGAGTTTTTAAAGTATGATTTGAAAAGAGAAAATTTGTTTGGTTATAAGTTTTGAAAAGAATTTTGAATTGAAGTTTGAATTGAGTTTTGAATTTGTGAAATGAGTTTTAAAATGAGAAAAGTTGTTTGGTTATGAGTTTTGAAAAGAATTTTTAATACTTAATTCAAAAATTTATAATTTATAATCAAACATACAATTCAAAATTTTATTAAAATTTTTATTCAAAACTCATAACTAAATTTTTTTTAAATTTTAATTCAAAAAAATAATTATTGAAAAAATAATTTTTTATTTAAAAATATTAAAAAAATTAGAAAATATTTTTTATTTAAAATATTAAAAAAATATTATTTTTTATTAAAAAAATATTCAGCTAGTATTTTAAAATTATTTTTGATTGTATATTTGGTTGGATTTAAAATTAGGGGGATGCACCAACATCTAAAATTAATAACTTACATACTGTTTAGTCCTACAAGTTTTCTTATAGACTGAAAGGTCCCATTACAATGTTTCAAACATAATATTAGTGTTTCGAACATTAGATTTCGAACATCAGATTAATGTTTTGAACATTAGATTGATGTGCAAATGGGACTAAATGAAGCATAAGAAAACTTTTGGAATTAAATGGTTTAACTTTTCAGAAATTAAGACTTATGGGTAAATTTTTCTTAAAAGTATTTTTTATATTTAAAAAATATCAAAAATAAATATATATGTATATTTTTTCAAATAACAGGTTGTAATTGTGAAAAAAAACACTGTTCCAGTTAATCGGTTGGACATCGGGGGATGTCCGAGCAGATGACTAGGTAGTCCCAATCCGTAAATTCAAAATTCAAAAATTCTATTCTGCCAAACATGCATTCCAATGTGGCTTCAGAATCAATTTTTTAAAACTTAAACTAAACATAACATTCTAATATTAGGGTAAAAAATTAATTTCAAACTCAAACCAAACACAGCCAATGTGTTTGGAATGGTTTTTTTTAGTTGAGCATTGTAGTTGTGAGGGGAAAGGTGTTTGATTGATGTGTGATGTGATTTTTACCAATGGGGTTGAATTTGTTTTCTTTGTAGCTTTTTTTTTGTGACTTTTTAACCTTTTTTCAATAGGTCTCTTATCAAACGGGACGTTAGCCGTTTTTGTAGAACGGATTATATTGTCCGTTTGTGTAGAACGGATTATATTGCCTGAAAAAGCATAAGAAAAATTGCCATGATTTTGATTTTGATTTTGTTTTTGTTTTTGGCAGAAAGTTTGGGACTACTTGTGTGCCTTGGTTAGATAATCATGATAGTATGGAGTTGTTTCAGATGTTGATAGTTGTTTCTATTCTATTTACTGCTTTCTTGTGTCACTTGTTTGAGGGAATATCAGGTTATCCCTTTTGTTGACATTTTTTTATTTTGTTTTTTTTAAATAACGAATTATGCTGTTCAAATGTTTTGTTGCTCCGATTCGAGAGATGGCCTTCCAAAACAACAGACCTTAGGAGAAGATAAGACAGATGCAACACTCGTCCCGACGGATGCGAAGAGAGCTGGTAATGTTAGAGGTGTGTTTTTGAAGGAAGAGAATACAAATGTTATTTTTTATTCAAAATTGTCGTCTCCAATACACTTCAATCCTCGAAATATAAAAATCTCAATACAGATATAAGTGTACTAGGAATAGGAAGACATAAATTTTAGAGACAAACGATGCCGTGCCCTGATCTCCAGTAAAGTGATTAGTGGATAGATCAAGTTCATACACAATGATCTAGCTTCAAATGGAACAAACTTTCTTTGAAGATCAGAAAATGAGAAAGCTTCATATAGAACAGAATTTCTTAGAAAGAACAGAAAAATGAGAGATACAAAAATGCAGTAAATAACAACATATGATGGTATTACCAATATCAAAAAAATTCAAAATGACACAAATTCCTCCTTCATACATCTTTATTTCAAAATAATATGATCATAATCCACATTTTCAAACACCAAACTTGAAGAAGTAATATTACAAATTCCTCCAACATATATAACAAAAAAAATACATGTATCATCTTTACAAATACGCAAACGCCCTTCCAATCTTTCGTTATAATACATCATCTGTGTTCCATATATTTTCCATATTCAAAGGTACTAGGCTTCATCTTTAATCAATTTGCAAAGAAAATTAATGTTCGTCATAGAAAAGTTTGAAGCCTAGCTATTTCTATCCCTTGTTCCTCTTCCCCACCTTTAGAAGAGCACAAAAATCATCTGTGCTAGGAGTGCAGAAGAATTTCACAGAATGAAACACAGATGTTAGACAAAAGGGTGTGCCTCACATGTTGTCTCGTATCAACGCCTCATTCTGTGAAATTTCTCTGTGCACTTAGGCTTTTTTTCTCTCCCAAAAATTCACCAAAGTTGCATTTCTTATGCTACAAAATCATGTAAAAGATGGGATGAACTATATCTGTGTTGCCGGTTTCCAGAATCCATGGTGTCAAAATCTGATGTCTGAGGCCCCATGGAGGAAGATGCGGTATTGTATACCTCATCCCCTCGGACAGAAACGAAACCGTGATGATTCTGATCGACGGACATGGGGATACCACCACCACCCTCACAATGCTGCAATCCTAAAGTGAGTGACACACCGATCCCATTTCCAAACCGCCCCAACTCTGAGAAGTGGTATGCACTTGTCATATACCTCCCAGTACCTTCGTCAGACTCAACAATTGTATCCGGGAAAACACTACCCTCATCCAGACTAGGCCTTGTTTTCGCTACCCCATATTCAATTTCTGTTCCTCCATGAGTCCCGTTTTGGAAATTGGTATTGGAAGTTGTTCCCAACATTTCTAAGTCAGGAACATGGTCCTGTTTGGAGTCAAGGAATTGTTGTCCAGTGCTACATTGCTCGGTTGCTGTGGAAGTTGCACCATGTTGTAAATCTTCACCTCTATCCTCGGATGCACTGATATTATCGCCATTTGTTGCTTTAGGTGCAACTTCAGATGAAGAATTTGAGTCCATCTCTGCATCACCGGCTTCTTCTTTGTACATCTCTTCAACCATGGGCTTCCAGAGACGCACCCGTGCATTTATAAACCAGTTTGAGACCTTAGACAGACAAAAAAGATGAATCAATATATCACAGAAGTAGAACAAATAACAAGATGATCAATAAATCTGAAATAATTTCGATGAAATATAAAGAAGATGACCAACTACCCATATTACAGAGGAAAATGATATTCACTGTTGTAAGATTCCTTGAAGTTATAGAAAAAACCCACATAATCATTTTTTTTAATCATGTTCAAGTCAATATTAATACCATAATTCAAGAAATAGTTCATGAATTTGAAAGAAGCCCACATAACCAATTTTTTTCATGTTCAAGCCAATATTAATACATGTTGTGGGTGTCTCGTATTCTATCCACCTGCGAACCCCCCTGACTGGTAGGTCTGAACCGATTCTTGTTGTATTCAGATCTTAGTATATATTATGGGTATTTTGGGGATTAGGATTATGTAATTAGAGAGAACTCTCATTATAGACGGTTTTGAGAGAGACAGCTGCTTTTTGTATACTCTTTTAATAGTGTGAAACCTTCTGCCATCAACTTATATCTTTGTATTCTTACCAGATTGCTCTCTAGTACTTGTTTCATTTGTTCCGTCGTAACAATACTTTTTCAACAAATCGTTCACCCTTAGTTTTTCATTCCCAAAGACAAACAAGTCCAAATCTAAGTTTTATCAGTGATTTTGATCATTTTGATGCAGCCAAAAAAGGGGGGGGGGGGGGTAAAAAAAGATATCAAAGGTCAACCAACTGGGAATTATCGTTTTATATGCCTCCATAAATCCATTGAAGATCCTAATATCTTGCACATAGCCTTTTAATACTTAACAAAGTTCTTTACCTGACTTCTTGTCAAGCCTGTCTGCCTTGCCAGCATGATCTTATCAGAATCCTTAGGATAGCTGCAAAATAAAATAAAATAAATCATCATTCCAATCAATTGAATTGCACAACTCAATAAAATAAAATAAAATAAAAATTGAGATTAAAAAAAATTAGGTGATTTACGGATGAAGAAAATGTTCAAATAGCCAAGCACGAAGAACAGAAACCGAGCTTTCAGGCAGACCCCTCTGTGGCCGCCACGCGTGTTGTTGCATCATACCAAGTTGTTGAAGCGCTCTCTGTTGCCTGAGGTGTTGATCCACATATCGAAGGCGTGAAATTCCAACGCCTCTTCCATTTGCTGAAGCATCTTGCTCTCCAAGGCTTCTCCTTGACACTCGAATCTGGCCAGTTATTGTGTCGCGCAAGCAACGAAAGTGGCGTGAAATTGTCTGCAGGGCAAGTGCAGTGTATGGTTTTGCTGCTCCACACCCTGCTATGACATCGAATGATGATACCACAATTTTCATTTGGTGATAATATTGCTTGTACCTTCTATCAACCTGCACAAAGAATGATCAATCATTTTATAGAATGAAGACCTCGGACATGGTTCTCAAACTTCATAACCTTTCAAGACCTAGAACCATCACACCATCATGCAATCGTTAGGTCACAAGATAGCAGAGAGAGACAATTTAAACCATGCTAGTCTGGTTAGGCAAACAATAAAGTAGAAATATAGAATTACAACTAAATCAATCACTAGTTAAAGAATTGATGTTAGGGAGGATTTCACACGTCTTTTATGGCATTCATCCTCAAGTTTAGACATACTGATATGGTCTACTATTCATCCTTAAGTTTAGGCACACTGATATGGTCTACTATTCATCCTCAAGTTTAGGCACATTGATACAAAGTCATTTTTTCTTTCCAATGAATGTAATTGCTACCATCAAAAAGAGGTGGCCTATTGCTAGTTTGTCCTAGTAGAATACATGGTTACTATGGATCAAAAACTCAATATTGTTAAATCTAAACAAGAGCCTCAGGCTCTGATATTAATTGTTAACAATCTTGAGTTGTTTGCACTTTATGCATATGAAAATGAACTCTATACCCTACTGCTCTAAGAAGGTTGGAAAATTATCTTTTAGTAGAATCAGCACTATAAATCCTTATGTACACTGCAAGTTCCCGGTTGTGTGCATAGACACATTCTTTCAATTAATAGTAACTCTGTGTTGATTGAATTTCCATCCTGGAGCAAGTTCACAGCTTTCAAACTATCGACGAATGAGAATTTTCAGATGCTAACAATCGTTCACCATGTGTTCAAACCACCAAATCAATTCTGAATTCCTTATCCACTTGAGAGATGAAAGATACAAGTTTATGTTTGACCTTTCTATTTTTTATTTTTTTGATAAGCAAAATACCAAACCCCAAGCAGCAACAAATAGTACAAAACTGAATGAAAATGAAAATATAAGAAGAAATTTTATCACAAAAAACAGAATATATATTTGAGAGAATTGGGGAACCACCCAATGATGCAAAAGATAAAACTAGTATTGGCTTTACCTCATCCAACATGGACAAAAGCTTTGTCAACTTGTTCTGCAGATCCTGTTTTTCAGCTGCTGAAAGCTCGCTAGGCGAGTTACTGGCAGAGTCTTGTGGATTTGAAGACACTCCTCCACTCGGCAACGTGGTTTCATTCTTTGATCTGCCATGATCATCTTCTTTCGAGCTGTTTGTTGGGCCTTTCTTCGAGTCCTGCTGTTTCAGAGCGTTCCGTACATTAACCACCTCATCAAGCAGTTGTTGAGCTGCTTTCAAGTACTTTGAATTGGGAATAATCCTTGCAACACTAGACATTCCATAAGCAGACATATCTGGTTTCATTGATTCTGAATTGCCTCCGAGACCTTCCCCTGAAATCGACAGAGGGTTCAAGAACGAGGAAAAACCTGAATTAGGACCCCGGTACTCCATAGAAGGCACTTGCCCCGTTGATGGGATTTGGGTACTTAGGCTAAGGGACAGTCCTTGACCCTGCAAATTTTGCACACCTTGAAGAATACCAATGGCACTACCCATTGGGGGCATAAATGGCATTTCACCTCTACCATTGCCCCATCCATTGAAATCGTGCTCTCCAATCCGGGACCCTCCAAGATTCGATAGGATTTCCTGATGTGGCGGAGTGGAAGCAGAAGCGGCCCCGGGAATGTCATTGGAATTCCCTGCCAACGTGTCGGTACATGGCCCCGAAGAAGAAGAATAGTTGTTCATATACATCATCATGTTAGAAGGAATGACCGGTGATTCGGAGTAAGAACTTGGTAATGATTCCCTTAAGTAAAGCATTGGAGCAGCATATCTTTGGTCATTTGAGTTGGGGAAGAAAGTAGCCATTGATCCTTTTCTCTCTATTCAGTCTAAAGGACTTGATATGTGTTGGATTACCTAGTTGCTCCAAGAGCTAAAAATGATTAATGAGAAAAATGAGTTAGACAATTTGATTTCTATATCAAAATTGGTGCTTGAAGCACTAAATTTAAGGGAAATTTGACAATAACAATGGAATTCTAAGAAAAGAGATTTGTAAGTCAACATTCAATAGTGAGATACTCAATGCATCATCAATAACAAAAAGAACCACTTTCATCAAAACATGAATAGAAAATCATTGAAATTTTCAATTTTCAAGTTTGCATTTAACTGAAACAAACATGAAGTTTAATCAAGTAGATTTTTGGAAACCTTTAACTAATTAGAGTTGACACGAAATATATCAATGATGAAGACTTATTCAACAAATGAACTATTCAATCCCTTTCTACTCATACAAGTTATATTTAAGTCTTTATCATTACACGATACAACTTAATACTTTTTTCTAACTCATACAATTGTAAAAAAGATTAAAAAATCAAGTAGATAAAAGAAGCTACCAAAAAAACCAAAACCCTAGAAAACTAACCCAAAAGAAGCCAAAAATGAGTCTTGAAAACCCAAAAGAGAGAATTTACAAAAAGTTCATAATTTTTTTGAACTCTTGAGGAAAAAAATGTTGAAAATTATTAGGATAAGAAGTGAGGAAGACCCATTACCCAACAAGCCATAAACAAAAAATTACAAAAAACCAAAAATATATTTTCAATCATCAACATCATCTACTCCTGAAAACAAAGCCAGAGAGATAAAAATGAAAACAAAAATTAAAAAAATAATAAAAAATAGAAGAAAAATGTACCTGAAAACGAGCAAGAGTTGTGGGTATTGTGGGGAACAGAAAAGCTCCGATCGGCTGAACAGAGACATACCGATCCCGAGAAACAAAACAACCTCTTTTTCATCAAACACACACACAGAGACAAACCAATCAATTCGTGAAAAAAATAAAATTGAAAAAGAAAAAGAAAACCCAGAAAATGAACTTTATATATAAATATATATATTAAAGTTCTTCAAAGTACAAAAATCATAAACCCTTTGCTCGTTTCACTAATCAATCATATATTCTCTATCCATCACACCATCTATACCCACGTGATGATGAGAGTTACAGACACGGACACCCAATTCTCTCTCTTTCTTTCTCTCTCTCTCTCTCTCTCTCTCTCTCTCTCTCTCTATATATATATATAGATATATTTGTGTATAAAGGGTTTCTTTTATCAGAGGAATTCAAACCCTTCTCCAAAAGAAAATCATAACTTTCTTTTTCCAATCTCTGTTTCTCTCTCTCTTTTAATGGATTCTCTTTCTAGCTTTGCTTTCTTTCTATTTTTCTTTCTAAGTTGGTGGTGATGCTTGACCTGGTTTTCTTGCTGTTGATGGTGTTTGGTTAAGGAGTTCAATCTCTAACTACCAGTTGGTCTACCTAAACCCTCTCTCAAAACTCCTTCCTTCCCCCCCTTCTCTCTCTTACTTTCTCTCTCTACAGCTTCTAAAATGTCTCTCTCATCTTAAGCATGGATGGGAGGTCTGTATGTGTTGCTGCAATATCCACACCATACTTTTATATTTTATTTATTTTTTTAGTGTTTTTTTTCTTATTTTATTTTCTTATTTTTGTTTTTTAGTAGTGTATGGTGCACCATTTGGGTGCCCAAATCACTACTCATTTGTCTATTTTCCCCAACTAATGTTGTGTTCTTGCAATGGACTCCCCAGTTTTGGTGTATTATCATTTCTGCCCCTGTTTTTGTTATCTTCATATCTGCCTCACAAAGAAATATTTGGTGATTTGTCACCGTTACGTTAGATTTAGTCCCGATCAATCATAATCGACAATGCGAGTAAAATGAGTCGTTTGGTGCAATCTGTTGCTTTGTTTGAGAAGTTCATTATTTTAGCTAGTTATTTAATTAAATTTTTTTTTTTGGAATTATTTTAGCTTAGTTAAAATAGTTGTGTTTTAGAAATTAATTGACTTTTTTTTTTTTGTAATTGATTTGAGAGAAATGATTATGGATTAGATGTAATATTTTATTTTATTAGCTATTTTAGCATATTTTATCTTTTATTAAACTATTTTAGTCTAACTCTCTTCCCAAAGACTACTATTTATAATTTATTTTTTATTTTAGAAACCTGTTAAGATTAGGAGAAATTAGTGAAATATTTTTCTCCAATTTTGTGTAGTACAAAGAGATCTAAGATATTTTTTTTATTAGTTAAGGTCCCACAACATTTTTACAAAGAAAATTTGACTTAGAGAAATTTTACCCGACTCAGAAAATTTTTGAAATTTCTCTATAGTAAAATTTCTCTGACTCGAATTTTCTCTATAAAAATCTTGAGGGACCTTCACTACTATGAAAATATTGTATGTCATTTATCTTATAAAATTTTAATATTGGAGATCTTAAAAAAATTTCCCCAAAGATTATGCGTAAATAATTTTAAAAACTATAAAATTTAAATATCTTAAAATTCAAGAAGATGTACTTGATTTTTTTCTTTTAGTTTATAAAAAATTGTACCAAATAAGACCAAAGATCGAAATTTAACCTTTCTATATTAGGTTAGATCCTGATAAAATTATATTTAGAGCCTTTTTTTTTTTATATGACTAATTATAGTTGGTTAAAAATCAAACTTGACGTGACGAATCAAAACCAATAATATAATTACTCTATAATAAGAACCTATGCTATTACAGGAAATTAGGTTTCTAATGGTGTTTTAAAAAGCCACTAATTCCAAGTCTTCGTTTGGTATAAGTTAAACAGAAGCTTTTTGACTAAAATAGTCACAAAAAAAAAAAGATTTTTTAATTTAATAAGACAAAATGTCACATCCAATTCTTTCACAAAAGTCAAAAAATAAAAAAAAAAACCTATTTCGAACGAGATTTTTTAACTCCAGACTAAAATAGTAAAAAAACCAAAAAACTAAAAAATCAACTCATATCTCAAACGAAATCTAAAAGTGCTGATAAAACTTACAGCGGCATTTTTGTTAAAACACCAAAGATGCCAACGTCTTCTCAAGTTTATGACATTTTAGAAATGTCGTCTAACCGTTCTTGCTGATGCTTTTGGAAATGTCATTTTAGAGTTGCCAGCAATTAACTCTGGGCTAGCAATTCTCATGAAAGATGATCTTAAAGTAGTGAAATTTCGAGTTTTATTATTTTTCTAATGCAGTCAATAGTAATTGATTTGAGATTAAACCTAATGTGGTTGGTTGAGAACTAGTGGCATAGTTACTCCATAGCGAAGCATTCATTGTCTGGATTTCTTTTCAGAGGAAACAAGTACCAAACTTACTCTGTTTTATGATAATGGCACACCATAACCCACTTTACTTGCCACTTTAAGTTAAGCAAAATAGTTTTCTAATTTGATATTTTACTTATTTTAGAAGTTTTTTTAAGGGGTTTAGTTTTTGTGTTAAAGCCATTCCCATCATATATATTCAGCTTTCATTTGTGATGTAAGTTTGGTTTATTTGACTTTTCAGCTATTAGTATAGGGTTAAAAAGTTTCATTTGTGATGAATTTTTTAATTTTTTTTTAATTTTTATAAGAAAAAAATAAAATAATTACGATTTAAATGAGACATTTTATTTTATTAATTTTTTAATTTATTTTATCTTTTTGTAAATTTTTTAACCCAAATCTTTTATGTCGAACGAAATCTGAAAATGGGGTGAGGGTTTTGTAATTCAAAAGAGGGCCACCCCCCTTGAAAAAAGTAATGTGGAATCATTAAAGGGGCAAGTAGAAACTAAAAGAAGAGAAAGAAAAAGGAACACGCAAACTCAATTTTTAAGTAGAATAATTTTTATTTCTTATAAAATTTTAAGGAATTAGCTGAATAATAAAGATTTAGAGAAAAAGATACAACAATGTAAAATTTGAGTCACCTCAAATGGTTATTGGAGATTTACCTCGTCGTTAATTTCAAGATTATGAGATTAATCGAGATATGTCTACAAGTTGATTCGAACACCTGATTATTAAAAAAGTACAATAAACTTTTGTTGTAAGAAAAATATTAAATATACAAATAATTTTATATAAAATGATGTGATTATCATATTTTTGCAATTATAATAATCCATAGTAGTTGACATTTTGGTATAAATGTTTCTCATTTAATTAATGTGTTGAATTTTCTTTCATAGTTTTTTTTTTTTTTTGGGCAAGGTTTGGCAGAAATGTTTCTCATTTAATTAATATGTTATAATTTATTGGGAGACGCACCAATAAATCCCAACTCCTTGTCTTTTGATCCATTTGGTCCTATCTTTTATCTTATAATCTAACGTTAATGACAAAATAACCCGTGTTGTACTCTGTTTGGCACGTAGTATTTAGGGTAAATGCGGAATGCCCAAATGTTGAATTGACTAATATGCCCAAAACCCTTACTATGTTGATGTTTCTTTTCCCTCCAAGAAGATCGGAATCGAAGAGATGTGTATGAAAATTTTAACAGTATGCCGATGTTAATGGCGTAATGTTGGGTAGGGCAGATCAACATTTGTAATTGGCAACGTTGAATTCTTGTGGATTGGGACAATAGAATATGAATTTGAATTTTACCCTAAAACCTAGCAAATACGCAATCGTTTCCCCGTTGATATGTCGACACCAGTGGCTTGGGTGATTGGGATGCTGTTGTGTTTTCGTGCAGCGACTGGAAAACCTTTATACTTCGGCGGAAGTGGCTGTGTTTGACAATAATGGCTCCAAGTACGTTAATCGTTTGTGTACATGTATCTTGATTTTGTTTATGTTGGTCCTGTTGATTTTTGTCAGAAAGGTGATGTGTGTGATATACAATGAAACTCATATTATTGTGTAATTGATATTGTGTTGCTGAGAATGAGGATTTTTTGACAAATGCAAGGTTGTTGCATATGTTAATTTGTTAATGTTCGTATAGTAAATGTAAGTGTTATGGTAATGATATGTTGTGATTGGGGATGTTCTGCCATTTTGGGTTTGATATTTTGTTGTTGGTGCATATTGTCCTGGCGTTTGGTGTTTGTGTTTTTTGTTACATTGAATGCATGTAGTAATGGTGTTCATGTAAATGTGTGACTGGTGTACTCACATATTTGAGATGAGGGTTAGTTTGTCTGGGGTTTTTATTTTGGTGTGGTGAAGGATTACGTCATCAAATGCGAGGTGTTGTTTATTGAAGCTGGCGTAGTCATATTTGGGCAATGCATGTGGTGGCATTAGGTTTTGTGTGGGGCAAGAGTTTGATTTGGCCGAAGATATGCTAATTGGAGGAATCAATTAATGTCATTCTGATGGCCAGTTCAAATCCAGAAATAATAATCGCACGTGTATGGTTTTTGGATTGATGGATGTGATTTATTAACGTTAGTGTAATGTTGATTGGTGTGGCAGGGGATGTATGTTTATGGTACATTGGTTTTTTGTGTTATGTACTTAAAAATAGTTAATTTAGTGTGTTAGAAAGTGAAAATGTCTTGTTTTTGTATGGTGTTGCATGTAATGGGTCAACGTGGTGTGTTATGGATTGGAAGGTATATAATATGTTGGGATGATGTGCTAATGGGTGTTTCTATTTTTCGTATGTGTACTAACATGGTGCAATTTCAGTATGAGTGAATATGGTGTTGAGTGTGGTGATGGAATGTGTGGTGGTGTTGTTGGGTGGGGTTTGATTTCCTCGGTATAGTGTAATAATGTTATGCATGATGTTTTGCATGTGTTGTTGTTGGTTTTAGTTTTTCCTTGATAGTTTGCGTGTAACCTATGTTTTAGGTACCAGCGGCAATCGGAATGGAAAACGGAACATTGGCAAAAGGTCACCACAAACGTCGACCAGGTTAGCTACGAAAAGGCAATCCAGACTTCCATTTAAGAAACAAAAAGGAGGCAGCGGTACTGCTATGAAAGTTGATGTTGATTCGGCGAGGTTAATGTATCAATCCAACATATCAGGAGTGATTAACACAGTGCTTGAATTAGAATTACGTAACGAGTCAATTAAACAACTGCAGAAAACCCCATTTTGGGTGATGATTGATGTTATTCGTGTCAACGAGCTTGATTCGAAATCTTTCAAGAAGTGTGATGCCATAGTATGTTGCATTATACAAACATACAACCCCAAAGATGAGAAGTTCCACATTGGTGGAGCTAAACTACCATTGTGGAACACCGACATCAGGTTGATATTTGGGGTACAATATAGGAAAGAGAAGTTGGATTTGGCACATGGTGGTAAAGGGCCTCCCGATTTCATGCAAAGACGTTGAGTAAATGTTAGCCGGATATCTTCGAAAGTTATAAAGAATTTGATGAGTGAAGCAATCTGTGGTCGTACAGAACGTGACGAAGAAGATGTGGAGAAACTAGTATGTCTTTACATTTGTGCGAAGTTATTTTTCGCAACTACTGGCGAGCATATAAGGTGTGCATTTGTTCGGGTGATCAACAAACTTGATATGTTAAAATAGTATGACTGGACTGTAACAATTCGGAACACGCTGATTGGTTCTCTAAATGAGATGCACAACAGGCTGGAGAGGGTGACTGGCTGTGTTGTAGCGTTGCTGGTATGTACAATGAGCAATGTGTCGAACACATACATCATTCAAAAACAAAACAGTCGTACGTTATTTGTGGGCTTATTTAATGTCCTTTTTGATATGTTGATTTCAGTTTCTCATTTGTGAACATTTGAGCATCATCACCCCGGAAAGGCCTAATGTGACACCAAGGTTTTGTTGATGGAACATTAGTGCAGTTACGGGGAAATTAAAAGGGATGAATTTGGCGGCAGAAGGTTGCTTTAAGGTATGGAATGAAAGCGTTGGTTTTTTTTTTTTTGGTTTGTATCACATGATGTTTATGTGTGTGTTAATTTGGATTTTTCATAAGTGCAATGTGGTAAACTTGTTGGAACAATTACTGAGTGTTATATTCTAAAGCTAGTTACTGCTGCGAATGAAACAAGACAAGCTGGTCGAACTACGATGGATGTGGATCTAACTAACGCGTGCAATGGGCGTGGAGCTGCTGTAGAGATTAATGACGTGGGCAGTGTGGAGCCAAGCTTCAATTGTTAGTAGGTTGATACACCTAACGGTGGTCCCATCCAAATGGAAGGAGTAGATGATTATGGGAATAACAATAGTGGTACACCAACAAGTAAGGAAAAAGTTGGTGGGAAGACGTGTGCAGGCGGAGATGTGTAGCCAGTATTGTTCCTAGATCTTTTATACCTGTCCAGCACTCCAGATGGTGAAGCCGTTGGTACAAAACCTACAGGGGTGAATAATGAGTTGAGAATTGCTAAAGTGAGAATTACTGAGTTAGAGAGTGAAATGAAGAATAAAGACGTATGGGTACATGAATTGGAACATCGTGTTGAAACGTTGAAGACACTACTTGGGAGGCATGCTGGTAATTTGTTTATAGACTTCAATAGTGTTATTGTTGAGAAGGATATTGAAATTGCACACCTCAGAATGTTGGTTGATCAACTGGAGTTGAAAATAACCAATTTGGGGGATAGTCTTGACGATCGTGAGGTGCACGAGGTAATGCAATATGTTGTGAAAGATGGATCCAATCTGCGAACATCGACTAACAGTCGATCGGGGAAAATGAGTGGTTCTGGCAACGTGACAAGCGGCAAAAACGTGCAGCAGTCTGCGTGTCCTACAGATGAAAGGGAAGACGTTGGCATCCCCGTATTGGAAATTGTTGAAGACGAAGTTAGGGTTGAAGATTTGACGGTTGACTTTGCCGATGGATATGTACGTTCAAATATGGCAAGTGTGGAGGTTAGCTATAGTCCCTATAGCACACAATTAGTGAGTGGTGGAAATGTAAATGTTTGCCCAACTGTTCTTGGCATACAAGCTGGTTGGGAAGACATAATTGCTGTAGACGTCACTGGTTAAAGAGGTGAAAAACAAACCAAGATGGGAATTTAGGTTGTCTGACTACGAATATCTCGGCATATTTGGGCGACAAAAAGTAAGTAACACTGTGAGGCTTAGTAAATCGTTTGAGCTCGGAGTGATTTATAGTGTCGAAGACGTCGAGGTGGAGCACAAAACCTGGCATGGTTTTGGTATGAATAGAAGGCACACTGTGTGGAACATGTTGAAGGATGACGATAGGCAACTGCTAGAGAGAATGTATAGTTTAGAGGGTGACGGGTAAGTTGTTCATATAGAATGTTGTGCTAATTTACGTTTACAAAGTTCTGAATGTTGTATTATGGTGGTTGATAAATTTGATTTGTGATCTGCAGGTTAATAGTTTGGGACGGTGGACACAATGAAATACAAGTGCATTTCACAGACATCAAAGACTTGGTGCAGTATAACTCCATACATGGGAATGTAAGCTATTCACATATAATGTAACGTAGAGGAGTTGTTAATATTTTAAAATCCCTAACACACATGTAAACATTGTTCCAATTGTATCGTGGTATTTAATAACACACCGTTACGAATATGTAAAATGCATGCACTTCGACATGATGTTAACAAAATATTAGTAGCACATAGTTTACAGAAATTTAGAAAATATTATTACTAGTGCAATGGAATACTAATAGGTAACATATGGTGTAGGTAATCGATGCATACGCTGCCATGTTGATAGAAATGCATAAGATGGTGTCGGGGAGAGCAGAATATATGGGCACAACATACATTTATAGTAGTGTGTGTTCGATATGTGACACAACTATTGATTGTTTACACGGAACTTGAAATTTATAGTTATTAAATGAAATATGATAGGATTGGGTTGGTTGTGAACAATTGTGCAGGATATGATGCGGAACAGCAGCGCTGTGTCACGAACGAAGTACTTGAATGTACACACAAAGGCAGCGTGAGGTTGCAGATACACACTTTTCCCTATCTACAACGCCAACCATTGGACAGTCATGGTACATGATTCAGAAAGCGAAAATTGGAAACATTACAACTCTATGATACCAAGACGTGGGTTGTGTTATGAGCATTACAATGAGGCTTTAAAAGTTTTAAGTACAATAAAACCAATAGTAGTTTGTACATGACTGTTTGACAAATTATAGTAGTAGTGCAATGGTAGTTTATCAAACTAAGTCTGTAAGTGCATGCTTGACGAATTGAAATTTTGGAAGCTTTCATATTGGCCCATACGCAGCTAAACTAACTTGTGAACGATGAATAGAAACAATGGGTGGCAGACCACCACAACAAATTCGTGAAACCAAGAGTTACAATTGAGGGCGTTGGGGCAGATGTTTATGATAGTAGTTTTGAATTTGTTGTGGATTGCTCGCAACAAGTTCCAGAGTTGCAAGTAATGTTTATATTACATTGAGTTTATTGATTTGATGATGTATTGAGTATGTGATGTATTGAGTTCATTGATTTGGATGATGTAGTGTCTGTGAATGCAGGTCAGATTGCGGGATTCTCGTGTGTTTCATTATCAGGCAGTACATTCGTAGGGCAGAAGTCGATACAACCATGGACGGTCTCACACCCACTGGGCTACGCGCTGCGATGGTGGACATGTTCTTGAGTGACCCAGAAAGAGGACTCCGTGCGTGGACATTGTAAGAGGTGTTCACCATACTCGTATCAGAAGATGCAACAACCTAATTAGGGTGTTTTATTTTTGAAGTTTTGTCGACGTACATAATTGTTTTAGTAATGTGCGACAACAGAACCTTAGGAGGGAAATAGGTGGTCAGATAGTTGGGCTATGGTGCTTTAAGATTATGCTGAATGATGGAATAATGTGTTTAGCGTTTGGTACAATTTGTTTTTTGTTTTTGACGTTAACGTTGATACTATTTGCCTAGTAGTTCAAACGGTTAATTCTATTACATATTATCAGTTTCGAACATTATGTTAGAAAAGGTTATTCTATATGTTCCTACTAAAACGTCATCGTCCTTATGAATGGTTATTGGCTAATTTGCGGTGGTAAGAGTCTATTATCATATTGTTGAATTGTGATGGTAATGTCCGAGTAATGAAAACAGAATGTTATATTTTTGATATGCATGTACGAAACATTGCTTCGCAATGCCGTACACATCTGTGTATGTAAATATGGTATGAGCTACATGGAAGTTGATATGTCGACAGTGTGTGTTTGAAAAACATGTTTCACCACCATGGGATTAAGCATGGTTTGATGTCTATGGAAGTTGACATGCGAAGACAAAGCACATCATGTCAACGTGTTAGTTAAGAATTTGTGTTTAATTGTATTGTATGTTAGGAAAAACAACATGGATTAGTTTGATATTCAATGTTTTATGTGTTGTTGATGAATGTGTATTAAATTGTTGACCATGTAGGGAACAGGTTACCTCCTCGTAAGTACGGGATATTTGTTTGGAACCGCATTTGTGTGTGACATTCGGTATAAAAATTGATTTGTAATCGTGTTTGATATTATGGTTATGTACGGTGTACACAGCTTAACCTACAAACTGAACGCACAGTCATGTGTATTCCAATCATACTGAACGACATTCAACTAATACCAAGCGTACGAAATTAACCCGTCCAACAAGCATACACGTTGGGATTAAATTTGCCCAATGAATGTTAACCTGGCCATGAGTGATATTTCAATATGTTAATTTTGAAAATGAGCACCACAAAAATAGAAATTGGATTTACAAAACATCACGAAAGTCATGACGTAACGAAGATACACTACATACCCACCCAAGCTAAACACTTGGTACCAGGAAGACAATTTATGTCCCAAAAATTCGGTACGTAAGTTAGAAAATATGCACAAACCATTTACGTACGGCAAGTAAAGGAATTTGGAAAAAAAAAAAACACAACCATTAAACAGCATTATCGTTGCCAATGTATAAAAAACAAAACCCACCATGTATGTACCCTTACAAATTCATGATAATGAACATCAATACAAACGACAGAAACACTATTCCCTCCACCAAAAAAAATATGGCACCACACCATATTAAATTGGCATTGGCATTATAATTATAATTATGGAGAGACCATCTCACGTTGATATAAACAGTGGGTTTTGGGTTCATGTCTGTGTGTGATGTACACAAATTGCAAACAAACCACACCTATTGGTGTTGCAGTACACCAACATGATAGTGAGTCCATAATATAATGAACCCGAAGGTGGGGTATTAAAGCTGTCGTATGTGATTGTGTAATAGTAGGAACCGAAATGATAGCTGAGGTAGACATAAGTACGTCGCACCAAATTTATTAAGTCTGAAACATAAAATGAATGATCGATTAAAAACTATTCGACAAACAGTTCGAACAACAAAAATTAAATCATAATACAGTAGTCCAACACAAATCCAGTTTGTCGGAAACAAAATTAAACCATATGGCAGACCGTCTATAATGGCTCTTTGCATGTCTTCTTATTGTGATTGCCCAATTTTCCGCAACGCCCGCAACAAATACATTGCACTACCTCGCCCTTTGACGGGATTCTCTTCCGTCCTACCAGGCGGACACTTCACCTTCGGCGGTGCTATCAAATATTCAGTTGGGTTAAATGTCGGCTTCTCAATTGTTGGGATAGGATATATTGTCTTGCTGTGCATAGCTCAAAATGTATCAATGTAGAATGCACGGTCTATCGAATCATGAATGTTTCTCCCACTATTACGAAATGCGATAACGACATAGGAACACAGAAACTCATTTATCTGCTACTGAAAACAAGAACATGTCTGTTTGCCGACATCAACCAACACCGATGGGTGGGAGTGAACCTCATACACATCATCATTAGCCTAGCTAACACACCATGCCCTACTTTCATTATACGCCTTGACCAATTTTTTCTCCATTTTCAGGCATATTACACCTGGCTATTTAGTGCATTTAACTCTACGTTCCGACATTTGCTTCATTATTTGACCCCTTATCATGTCAACCAATCTAGTAATAAGAAGATAGCTTGCCTCACCTATCCAATTGTTGAACGATTCGACAGCGTTTGTGCATATCTCACCGTATTGTGGGCCCCTACAAAAATAACCAATGTCAACATGTGCAAAGCTCATCAACGATGAAGAGAATAAAACATACAAAAGAAAAATGACGAGGATTAAAAAACGCCAAAGCCCATTAGGCGGATCGTGAACTACCTGAAATATGTGTTAGACCAGTGTTTTGGGTGCAAGTCTTACATAAAATCTTCAATCACAGCTGGGTTGGACTTCTTCAATAACTCCAATTTCTCATTGAAGCAATTAACAGTGGGTGCGTAGGCGCACTCCTGCAATTTACGCATCAACCTAATTTTGTGCGATGCATTTATATATTTCATTCGATCTCGCAAATTCATTTGGGGATGCAACAAACAATACGCATGATGCGTTGAGGGGAAAATTATTGGCATGGACTGTAATAATTCGATGTGGCAGTCAGATACGAAAGTTAATGTCCTTCTGGCCCCAACGACTTCATTCAAATTGCGAAGAAACCATTCCCAATTGGCTGAATTCTCAGAATTAATAATAGCAAATGCGACAGGAAACAATCCTACAACCAAAAACATGCAACACAAATAGGTTGCCATGTGTAAAGTTTTAGAACCATGGAAAGAGAACATGTACAACACATTTTGAAGAAAAAATGAATAAGCATAACACTATATTTGACATTACCAATCAGTGTCAAATGGAGGACATTCTATTTCAAAGTGGAAAAATATATTTAACGAAATATATTTAACGAAGCTTCATATGAAAATGGAACTACCTATTTACTAGTACATCAACAAAATATGGAATAAGAGGACACATTATTATCTTGATTGGTGGCAGTTGCAGCAAGCAAATTACCTTTGAACCTACCTTTCAAAAACGTTCCGTCCAAGAATAGCAAAGGCCGAGAATGATTGAACCCATTTATACAAGCGCGTAATGATATGAAATACCAAACGAACCTCCCAATTTTCTGGTCAAATTCAAGGTTAATGTAACTGTTTGGGTTTTTTTTGCAAAATGGAATCACTATACCACCTAAGTTGGTCGAACGACATAGCATGATCTCTATACACTTCGTCTCTCACTTTCTCAAAACCCAACCATGCCACCCGGTAACTAATCTCTAACTCATACTTGTTTTTCAAATCAAACACCACATCAGTAGGGCGCGTCAATGGCTAATTACGCACCTGATCCGCAATAACAGTCGACACCAAATCAGACCCGTACGAGAGTTCCTATAAGTACGTACAACAGCCCCACAAGTGTGCACATTGTTGAACCTCTTTATGCATAACACCCCGCTTGATGGTAACATCCTCGCATGAACTGACCATGTACAATCTGTTGATGCCATAAACTTACACACTGCTATAATTCGAACATAATTATTTTTAACGTATTTGAATTGAAATCCACGTTCCACGGCGTACTTACATAGAACTTCACGGAATTCAGTTGCTCCACCATCGAAACATTGTCCCATATGGGTATTCCTATACGCCCATTGCGCCGACAAAAATGCCTTCGATTTATTCGGACAATACGTCAACAACAAATCCATCTGGTCGTCCACACAATCATTCCGCGTATCATCCAGGGAATTTCCGCCATCCTCACGTAATACACCACACCATAATCACCCCCTACTGGTTCCTGAATGAGGACGTCAATGTGATTTATCCCAAACGACTTAGTAAGGCACAACATGTTTTAAATATCATCGTCGCTATCTGTCTTAAACTTCTTATACCTAGGAACATCAAACAACAAACACACGGCCTCTGACACCAATCCATCGAACTTCTCACAAATATGACCAACAATCTGTACGAATATCGAACTGTGATGCAACCGAATAGTAACATTGATTAAACTGTAAGAACACACCAACAATATCCCTTCGTCCATACCTGTGAGCATTTGTTGAACCCATTACTATGGCCACAATACACCAGAAATACAAAACTTAAATTTATTTTTTTTTACATAGAATTGGTGTAATTAATCGAACCCAACCCATTGATACAACAAACAAACTGCAATTTAGCACAACAAATCAATCATCGCAGCAACACCTGTAGATGAAAAACAATATCGAAAAATCAACACCAACCAACAATAAACACATAAATGAGAGACCAAAAAAACAAACAAACAAAAACACACACCTGTTACACTGGGATTGCGTAACCCCACCGGTACAAACACGTCAAAACAACACCTCAAAATGCACAAATACAGTGCGACGAACAATGATGCTCACCGCAAACAATGAGATGAAATAGAGCTCCTCGTTTCCTCTATCCAAAAAAAATGAAAACAATGTTAACCAATCAAATATTCCCTCCCCCATACGTTAACATTACATATCCCAAATCAAAACAGAATCAAATGTTTAGGGAAACAATCATGCAAAGGGTATTCATGTAAAAACAAATGGGATGAAATCACACCCCCAAAAATCTGCCAAACAAATAGAACTAAATGGTACAAAAAAAAACTTTTAGGACTAAATGGTTTAACTTTTCTCTATATAGGATTTATGGGTAATTTTTCCTAATTTGTTCTTATAGTTAAATGTCCAATTTAACATATTTCTTATGTATTTATATTTTATATTTTAAAAATTGAACAAAAAAAATGAAAATAAGACAACAAAGTACCCATAGAATGGCCATTAAAAATTGACTTTTTAATTTTTTTTTTTTAAATATGTAAAAAAAATAGAGAAAGAATGTGATTCAAAATAAGTTAAACGCTAAAAAGTAACTTTTAGCCAAGTTCCAAAATAGGCCAGAGTATCATACAAGTAAAATGAAATAGAGAGTGGAAGTAGGAGTCTCATTACTGGTAAAAAAATCTATATAGGAAATTCATTTGGGAGATTTTATTTACACTACAATTTTACCTTTTTACATTTATTTTCTCATTATACCATTAAAAAATAATTGAAATTCTCATTACACCATTTATAATAATAAAATTAAGGATTATTTACCAATAAATCCCACTTCACAATCTGTTATACCAAATAGTCCCACTTGTTTTCTTTTATACTATTTAGTCCTGTTGGTGGGTTGAGTTGGTCCCTTTTATTATTTTTCCTTATTTTGGTATTACTTTTTGGACGGATGTGCCCTTGGTCAATGTGTTGGTGTCGTTGTGGGGTCAGTTTTTGTTTTGGAAATGTTTTCCCTTCCGTGCAGCCCATTCTGATTACACATTCAGAAACTGTTGGAGGTAGGGTTTTCGTATTTTTTGAAGTGTGTCTTGTGGTACTGTGACATTGGTTTCAGAGAACTGCAGTGTGTACGCCATTTTTAATCTGGTATGTGTATTTGTCTTTTTGTTCGTTCAGTTTTCATATTTTTCACACGTTTGTTCCTTCGTAGTGTATGTGGTTTTTTTCCCCGCACTGTGTGGGTGGTTATTGGATTTGGCGAGTTCGGTTTTATATTACAGGCGTATTAATGAGTCGTGGCGTGTGAAGTATGAATGTTGTCATTGATTCCTTTTCGGTGTTAACCCTCGTTCCACTGTGGTTTGTCTGTGT
The DNA here is from genome assembly GCA_025200525.1 of Camellia lanceoleosa. Classification (NCBI taxonomy): domain Eukaryota; kingdom Viridiplantae; phylum Streptophyta; class Magnoliopsida; order Ericales; family Theaceae; genus Camellia; species Camellia lanceoleosa. Next base: position 205,128,464 of record CM045760.1, read on the forward strand.
TTTTTTTTTCCCCCGTAACCTGTGTGGGCTGGTTATTGGTTTTGGCCGAGTTCGGTTTTCTATTCTGGCTGTGTGTCAGGGGAGTCGTCTTCCAATGGCGGTGTAACATGTGTGAGTGTTAGCCGATCTTAGTTTCCAAGTGCCACTGTGTGTCGGGGGAGTCGTCGTTGCCGCTGGTGTGACGTATGAATGTTGTCATTGATTCCTTTCGGTGTTAACCCTCATTCCAAAATTGTCTGATTGACGCAGGTACATGTGTTCCACATTACAGTGGGGGAGTCATATTTTGGTCTGTGTGTCTTGCACCGCTTTGTACTGGTTTTTCATTTTCATCTACTGTTCCCTCCCACCTCATCAATCATTTGTCACATTCGCAGGAGGATGGACAACGGAATTATGCTAATATGTTGTTACGGTAATGTCAATGTCGCTATTAACTTACAAGTTCCATTTATATTTGACGACATCGTCCGTGGTGTGTGTGACAAGTTCGAAGGGATCACACCTGCCGAATCATGTTTTTACTTCAAGATTCCCGGTTACAACAATTTCATATTGCAGAACGATCTTGATGTGGCGAACATGGTGTGTCTCGCACGGTCTTTTCAATTGCACTGCGTTGATGTACTAATTGAAGTACGTCGTCCACAAGTCGGCGACAATGCAAACATCCAATTACAGGCAGCTTCTTGTGAGCCGCTCGATGTGCTTGCCGAGTCGGACGTCGACGACGAAGAGGATTTATTGACGAATTACTGTCCTCATGTTGACAAGGTGTTTCGTCACGCCGGGCTAACGAGATTCAATGCATTGGCCAAAGTTTTGAAGGAGGAGCGGATGATTTCCGGAATGTTCTTCGCAAATATGCTGTCGAATGTGGTTTCCGTTTTAAATATGTCAAAAACGATTCTGTACGAATCACTGCTGTATGCATGATGAGGGAGGTACACGCACGCGTTATGCATGCTAACGGATTTTTTTACCTTCGCAAATGGACTAGGGAGCATACATGTGGTGTAGCGGTTCGGACCCCGAAAAACCCCAGGGCCGGTTCAGATTTGGTGTCCGATGTTATTTCTGAACGGGTACGTGACAAGCCACTTACGCGTCCCACAGATGTAGTTTATGACCTCAAGAAAGATTATGGCTTGGAGGTTAGCTACCGGGTTGCATGGCTAGGTGTCGAGAAAGCACGTGGGGAGATGTTTGGTGCGCACTCCATTTCGTTCGACCAACTGCGGTGGTACAGTGCCGTTGTAAATGAGACCAACCCAGGAAGTTATGTACACATTGACTGTGACGAACTCAACAACCGTTTCCTAAGGTTTTTCATATCATTCAAGGCATGTATAGATGGATTCAACCATTGCCGTCCATTACTGTTCTTGGATGGGACTTTTCTGAAGGGAAAATTCAAGGGACATTTGCTAGCTGCTACTGCAAAGGATGGCAATCAAGGTACTGTCACAATGTTCACACAAACCAATTTCTTTCTACAATTGTAGTTTCAGTTTTTATTCATGGCACAATGTTCCCATTCACATTCAGTCAATCACATTTTAATTGTTCTCACAAACATACCACCAACACAATTGCAAACTAATCTCACAACATCACTTTATAGGTCTTTTCCCCGTAGCCATCGCGATTGTCGATTCAGAGAACACCGCAAACTGGGCATGGTTCTTGGGACATCTCGCAAATGTTGTCAATAGTGACAGGACCCTCACGTTCGTATCTGATCGACATGCAGGCTTGTTGGAATCAATACCCATCATATTTCCCACAGCCCACCACGCTTTCTGCCTACAACATTTACAACGTAACTTGCAACATAAATTGCGCTATGTAAACACCTCATACCGAGCGGGAATGTTGACTAAATTCCGGGCTTGTGCTTACGCACCCACTGTGGCCTCATTCACCCAATGCGTTGATGAATTCACCAAATGTGGCCGTAAGGTTGTTCCATCGTTCTTAAAAGACTTACCCCTTCAATATTGGGCAAATGCTTACTTCCGGTACGTATTTTAATCATCCCTTTTGCCATTTTCACGTTTTTAACATTTCCTTGCCATTTGCCTACATCCTCACTAATCTCATACTTTTCCAAAACCAGAGGTTCACGGTATGGTGAGATGAGTTCCAACGCCGTTGAATCATTTAACTCATGGATACGTGAAGCACGACACCTACCGATAACTCAACTGGTTGTGATGATTCGAGTTAAGATTATGCGCCAAATGTCGAAACGCAAAATAAAGTCACAAGCATGGCCCGGTGTCATTTGCCCAAAAATGGAAGCTCGTTTGGTTGAAGCGTACAACAAGGGTAGAGCATGGATTGTCAGCCAGTCCACTGACACAGTGTTCGAGGTCCACTCTTTCCCATCCGTCATGGTTGACGTTGCCAATCGTACATGTTCCTGTTTCAAGTGGCAAATAAATGGATTTCCATGCTCCCATGCAGTGGTTGCTATTCGAAATAGCGGCCTCGACTGTCTAACCGGTGGCGAGAATTTTACCACGTCGATTTACATAATTCCTACCAACAAAACATAAACCCCATTCCTACTGTGGAGAACCCAGCATTTAATCCTCACGATTTTGTCATACAACCACCATCGGTAAAACGACCACCAGGCAGGCCTAAAAAAAAAATAATACTTTCACAAGGTGAAGAAACGCAACAAATTCGTTGGGGCCGGTGTCACCACAATCGGACAACATGCAAGGAACCAATTTAGTTTCTGAACACACAACTATCCCCAATATTCACTTTTTAGCTTAATTGCAATTGTTTTCATCTAAATAAGTGGGTATGCCGCAGCCATAACCTACATGAGTATGACATTCAAGGTTACAGCAACCATTTCATAGCTTCCAGCTTATTAGTAACGTGTGAACAATTCATTTGTTTTTACCATTAATAACTTCTGATCTTGTTACATTTATTTTGTTACACATGGCTTGTCATTTCCTTAATTCCACTTCAATCTGTGTATGCCACCAACACTTTCTTAATTACACATGGCTCCTACGTACCGGTTCACCAAATCATACTGCACAACCATTACTGTATTGTCAATTAGTTACTTTTTTCTTTCCCAAAATTTTCCAACATCTAGTAACATTTACAGTATTACGTGTAAGTTGTTAACATATTCAAACTGTAAACATGGCACACTCACATATTCCAGGGCTACGACTTTAACCACACAGCCTAGTTTGTTAACAACACAGCGTCCTCATCACACAACAACACAAACCCACCCCATACAAAACTAACATCCACATAACCTAACCCAGTAAACACCCACCACGACAAAAAAATAACAAATTGGATTTGCCCCACAACCACTTCTGACCGTTATAATCCACAACCACACACACCAACCAACTAGCCAAAAAAACGCTTACCATCCTGGAACAAAACAATATCAATTGACAAATTTAACCATACGTTTCGAAGGTAAACATAATTACTGCATCACCATTCTAATTACATTTCAAAAACAAACACTCCAGAATTTACCATACGGTACATCGGCCCAAAAAAATATAAAAACCCCAAAGCGGTGTTTCAAATACCGGTTAAATGGGTTACGGCAAATTAATTACAACGTTTTTCTACGACCAATTCACCATGACTTCATTCCTTCAGACCACGTTTTGGATCATTGTCAAACACCTTAACCATATTTGCACGCAGTATGATGCAATTATTTTCATGCGTGACGTTCCGTCGGCCGGTGCTATCTTGGCGCATAATAGCACACACAATCACCCCACAATCAAGCTGCAGAAACACAAATACTTACATCTCATCAGCCAAGCGCACACTACAAACAACCTCAAACAATACAGTACCCACAGTCATGGTTCAGGCAACAGACTTACGTTCCCGGTTTCTGTTGCGGACACTTTGTCACAGCTTCAAGCGAGTTGCTGAAATTCGTATGCTTTGCTCATCCAACTCGAATTCACGCAAAGTCTGTTTCATCACATTAGTCACGCGTTCTTTCTGCAACAACTCACACAGCAAAGCCACACTATATTCATAAGTCTGACCCAGAAAACAATCCTACTATCACACCATAAACTACACAAAATGAACTCAAAAACGTACCAGCAAAGTAGCTACATTGTGATGCGCATCATCCCTGTCTCCACGTTGCCGCATAGGATTGTAATGTTTCCAGGTCCCATCTTCCGTATCATACACTACAAGTGTCCAATGTCCGTCATGACACATGGGAAAGTGTATGAATCTACAATCGGTCGCAGCAGAAACATTCGCTCGAACAAACTTCTCCCTAGTCCGGACGTCCTCACTTTTCACCATGTCCTGCAAAAGCAACAACACATGAGATAACCACACAGACACACAAACCCGATATCATCAACACATAACAAGATAACTCACCAAACACACACTGCTAAAAAAATACGACTTGTCCGCCAACTCATCGGCCCCATACATCCTCACATGTTCGCTTTTCAGCAGCTCAACATACCCGTCAATCACCTGCCAACAAACGTAACCCCATAAAACACAATCCACCCAACCTACGTACATTGTCCGACAAAAAAATCAAACCCCAAACGTAAAAAAAAAAACAATTCACACAAATACAAACAACTCCTCACAATTCCACAAAGGCTACACTGTCGTATGAGGTTTTTCACATCAGTAAAGTCCACCACCACACCAACAACACTATCTTCCCAAAATGACCCTACAAACACCAAAGAACTATCAACTCCCAAAAAACAAATCGGACTAACAAGTAATAACATAATAAAACAAAAACATACGTCGATCACCATGCCTATCATATTCTTGCTTGATTTTGCACTTCTCCTCCATCGTCATCATCTTCCACACCCCCAACATTGTTTATATCAAAGCGGACCACTTCGCCCTTCACGACCGGCGTCCACATCAACAATTACTCAACTGCTACCAAAATCAGCACTTCGAATCACGACGTCCACGCCAGCGTCTGACTTCTTACTACGCCCATTTAACATTGAATACTCGAAATCCGGCAATTTTTTCCCCTGCCTAACTTTGTTTTTAATGTTACGTACAAACGACGTTTGCCCCACAGAAGCTTTCCCATCATCCATATCACACAAGTCAACGTTGAAAATTCCACCAGCTGTTAACCCACGTTGCTCACCATCCGAATCGCTAACACCAAAACCTTTACCCGCCCACACCCTCATTACACACATCCGCACCCATACCGGTCCTAATCGGCGACCGTTATACACAATTTCACCTCCGATCTTAACCCCATCGTCACTACCTCCGCATTCGTCACGACGCACCTCCACTTCCCGATAAGCCTGCGTCACAACATGCGCGTCCACGATCGGTGGTGATCCTCCAAAGACCGACAAACTCCTCCGCAGCTCCATATTCTCTTTCTTTCTTTAACCCACCTCGTCATTCTTAATTCCCAACACACACTCAAACCCCCCCACAATGTTTACAGCTTGAACCTCCAGTTTCCTTTTCAACCCATCAACTTCTCCCTCAAGCAACGCAATCATTTCATCTTTTTTTTTATTCTCCAATTCCAGCTTAGCGATTGCACTGCCATATTCGTCAACTCTACTGAATTTCAGTCCCTCATTGTCATTCACAAATGTGGCACCACGCAACACAGTTGCCTCATTCCTCCCAACTGGAGAACGTACTTCTCGCCCTTCCCAAGAACTGCACTCCTCACGTACATCATCAAATCCAAAATCCAGGTCATCCTTACGCATTGCATCGCACATGTGTGTATCATTAATTCCACATTCTTCCACGAACGCATCATCACCCCCAGCACACTCAACCACGTCTGCCTTAACATCTCCAAACTCGACAACATCCGCACCCATCATTTCACGTTCATATTCAAACGACCTCAGTCGGTCTACTTTAACCTACATTGACAAACATATTACTACCACAAATTACAAAAAACAACAACGAACACGTTCATAAAATAACAACCACATCCAACACACATACCTGAAACTTAACTGGTCCTGACAGATCAACCCCTTGACCTTTGATCAGCAACTTCCCAATGTCCCATTTCATGAACCTGGGAAACATGTTCTCCGTTTGTGGCTCAATTATTGACGAGTGTTCACATAACCAATACTACACATGACAAGAAAGAAAGGAAAAAAATTAGCAACATAATAAGTCAAACACCCATGCTTGTCACAACGACTAATTTCCTGACACAAATGCATACCAGCAACGCAACCACACAGCCTGTCACTTTCCACGGCATTTGATGAAACTTCTTCATAGGACCCATCAGTGCTGTCACTATCGCGCCAGTCCAGTCGTACATCCTCACCGTGTCCAAGTCGTTCATATATCGAACAAATGCCTAACTGATTGTCTCACCGGAATTAGAAAAAAACAGTTTCCCACACATGTACAATCCCAAAAGCTTGGCCACATCTTCCTCATCTTGCTTGGTCCGCCCTTTAACAGCTTCATAGAACAAACTTTTCACAAGTTTCGATGTTAACCTCGAGGTGTCACGACACTTATTTGAATGAAGTCACATCGTCTGATGGATTGACGGGGATAAATCCAACCGCCTTTTCCCACATTGCAAACCAAAAATCAGTCTCACATCACTACTAGCAAATTTCAAACTAGCCCCACCAATGTGAAACGCATTTTCACGCACATCGTATGTTTTTATAATTTTAGCAATCAGATCATCACACTTTCTGAATTCGTTGTGGTTCAACTTGTTGACGTGGATAGCCTCGATCATAATCCAAAAAGGGGTCCTCTTCAACTGGTTCATATGTGCCTCCGTCAGTTTCACAGAACTAACCAGTTTGATTATACCAGCAACGTTTGACCTGTAATTAATCCTCGTGTGTGCCACCCGTTGTGGGGAAACTTAACTTTACTCACATTACGTCCCGTATTATGGACCACTTTCGTTTGTTTAAACAGGATCGTCCTCCATTTTCACACCAACTTTGTGTGGCCGACCCGAATCGACCTCAACCCTTCTCTTCTCACACGATCGAGTCCACGGACTACGACTTCATTTCTATCGCAACACGAAATAAACCAATTCAACAACAAATACAAGTACTCCGTCGATTAAATAATTTCATACACCCACCCCCCCCACAAAAAACCAACACTGACCCCATTACAAAAAAAAAAAAAAAAAAAAAATCCCCATTCAAGGACTGACCTCATTCTATCACACCATACGACATCGTGCGGCAACCACACACCCACACACACCAATAATCGACTTCCCCCACCAACACCATTACAGAAAGAAGAATACAACAACACAAACAAAGACACACACACACCTACATGTCCGTCACACTGTGTGCCCCCACTAAACAATAACACAACAAATGCTAACTTCAACCTAGTCCCTCTCACACAAAGCACAACAAAACATCCTTGCCCCACATAAAAAACAAAAAAAATTCAACATAACACAGTCAAAAAACCAAACACCCCCCAAAACCCAAAACGAACACATAAATTAACCATAACCCCACACATCTGTACAAAGCCACACACACACATACAGTTCCGTGGTCCCATGTGCCCCCACTAAGCAATACCACACCAGATTCTAACGCAACCCTAGTCCCTTTCACACAAAACACAACAAAACATCCTTGGCCCACAAAAAAACCAAAAAAATCCAACATAACACAGTAAAAAAAACACACACTCCCAAAACCCAACACGAACACATAAATTTAACATAAACCCACACATGCGTACAAACACCCAACCCACTAAGCGGACCCTTTACGCGCGAGCATAAGATGTGGTCCCCAACAAAACATGTCCCCTCAATCGCCACAACCACTTACCCCATATACACGACCACAACCCAGAACACAACAAACACACAAAGCAATACAAATCCCAAACATCACAAAAAAATAAACGACGGGCCACACTAACCACCGACGTACCACAACCAGTCAAACTCACAACCTAAAACCCCAACAACACACCACGCAGCAAAACAACTAATAGACACATACCCACAAACAGCATACTTAATCGACTCAGAACCACTACTACACATAACGAACGAATGCGACAGGAAAAACAAATAAACACAACAAACCACACCAACATCAAAAGGTACGAAACATACCCATCCCGTCCACGAAAAAACTACGTCACGGCACTGTCGAGGAATTAATCGACTCAGGGTTCCGTTAACGGCAACTTCTTGCAACGTTACACCGTCCGATCGCCACACCGTAAACTCGTCGCAACTAGGGTTCCACACAACAAACAATTACAACCCACAACGATTCAATACATATAAAGTACCACAACGGGTAAACCTTGAACGGGTTGTGTGGATGTGGGCCTTATCCTAACCCCTAAACACACCAACGGAGCCCAAAACTAAAAAGCTCTTATACCGGTTTGGACAACTGTGACCAACACGCAGTGTATCACGTGCAACCCCAAACCAACTCCAACAACGGTCACATGCGGGGTATTTATGTCCCACACAAATTTTTGGGACTAAATGGTTTACTAGAATAAAGATGGGATCAATTGGTACATAAGTTTCAAATATGGGATTTATTGGTAAATCTCCCTAAAATTAACCCTAAATTAAATCATTTTCAAAACTCTTATAGATTTTTCTCATTACACATATTCCATTTGAATTACTTCGGTATTATGTTATCGAACAAATTATATTTGTCTAGCCGTCTGTTGCCTCATGTTTATAAATTCATTTTTCTTAAAACATCAGTTTTTTTCTAAATTTTTTATGGGCATGTATGATTATATATTGCCAAACAATATGGATTATTTATGTATCATGTTGCCAAACAAATTAGATTTGTCCAACCATCTATTGCCGCAAGTTTATAGATTTACTTTCCTTAAAATAAAGGGGACTTTCCTTAAAAAATTCATGTATTGATCAATTTTGTACGTTTGTCAACTTTAATGTAGTAACTACCAAAACTATTCACATAAATGGATTGTGATAACATCTTAATGTATTTTTATAAATATTTATATTGACAAATTTCGAGATATTAACAATCATGGATCGAATAAAGGGATTTTTTTTATTTTTATATTAATTATATGGTGAAAAAGATCAAGGGTCATTTTTTATTTTATTTTATTTTTATGGTTAAGAGTGGCACAAAACAAGTTCATCTTGTAACCAATGGACCCCTAAAGGGAGGCATTATGGATGATGATGATAATGCATTGGGCAGTGATGGAGAGCTTTAAGATAAGCTCTAGTGAGGTGTCAAATAATCAAAAAAAAAAAAAAATCAAAATATTACATCATCATGTGGGACCCACCACTACGTTAGAGCTCTCAAACATTATTGTAATGCATTATGGATCCTATGATTTGTATGGTAAAGCTTAGCAGGTGATGTATGTAGTTTTTTTGGGGGGAAATTTCAATGTAGTGCAGACTTTTAAAAAAAAGACTAAATTATAAATATTTTTTTTTGAGATTGGTTTTAAAATATAAATTTTTTTTTGTGATTTTAAAAATTATATTCGACCTTTTTAAGTTTATAATTTCATAACAAATAGTCCTTTTTATTAATAAATCATTAATTTAATTAATAGTTTTTAATAATGTCACAAATTTATTTCAATTAATAATGCAAGTAATTTTATTGTTATATAGGAGAACAATTAAGAATTTTATTTTTTTAATTAATTCTATTAAATGAAAAATTATGACAAGGGAATCACATGAGATAATTCGTATTTTAAGCAAATATTAGATAATGTATTTGTAATTGATTCTAAAAAAAATTACAAATAAGTGGTAAATTTTATATACATTAATAATTAAAATCATAATTATTTTTTTTATTTTTTATAAATCTGTAATAAAATTTTGATAGTACAATTGAGGAGTTATTTTTCATTTTTCATTTTTTTTTTGTTTTTTATTTTAAGGTACAACTGCAAATTAGAATTCTGGTGTATCAATTTTTTCACCAAATTTGAGTAAAAATTTAAGAAAAAGATCTCTTTGATATCAAGTGCTCCAATAGAAGGTTTTGTGGCTTCGTCAAACCACCAGTCGATCGGGTGGATGTCCAGCTGATTGACCGCCCAGTGCAAAATTTTCATAATTTTTCTTCTTAAGGAGGTCATCCGGGAGGTCTACCAAGCGGACGATCGGGCAGTCGACTGGCCAGTATAATTTTTTCACAAACTTTTGCCTTGAGATGGTCATCCGAGAGGACATCCGGGAGAACATCCGATGGTGAAAATCTAACAACAATGAACATCAATTTGATGAAAGGCACATTGGTCCTCAATTTGATGAAAGAAAAGTGAAATCCTGTATTTGATATCGACTTGATGAAACATTAGAGCTGAAAAAGGAACCATTTTTCATCAAATTCAAATTTGATGATAAGTTTGATACACGGTTGGAGATAGTCTTAGAGAACATATTAATGATTAGGAGTCAGATCATCGACAATACTAATATACTATACTATGATCACGACCTAACTAACCACCCATCCAAGAATCACTCTTTCATCGATTCAGTTATTTACTATCCATTAGCTATTTGATTTTCATTCCTTATTGTCACATTCTATTTTTTTGTTAATCAAAAAGAACAAACTTTATTAATGGCGACAAAACATACAAAAAGTATGGAATACATTAATAAAGCAAGGTTGAAAATAAGTACTAAGAGCTAACACCGTACAATTTGCTAGGTCAAACCACATAGTTGGCGAGAGGCCAACACCAGAAGAGAAACATACAAACAGAGCACAAATATACAAATCAATTAGTCAACAATACACCATAACACCCCCAACTGCAACCTATACAATCTGCAAGTCCTTCTAGGACAACACACCCCTCTTATGACCATTCTAATGCACAACCCAACAAACAACAACAGCCAATCAAGCACTCCACCAAAGCACAACTCAAAAGCAACAAGGCTAAGTTGTACCTTTGTTCTGCTGCAGGTTACATATGATCTCTTGGACTGAATATGGACACCTCTTTGAATGAACTTTAACCTATAATGCAACTCTCACCATGATCAATTCACGCAGCTCATTGAGTGGATGAGGTGATTGGCGAGGCACAATCTGTTTTTCTTGGGGGAAGGAATATTTTGGATAGGGTTCTGATTACTAGTGAAGTGGTCGATTGATGGAAGAGGAGACGTAAAAAAGGTCTGATTCTAAAACTAGACTTTGAAAAAGCTTATGACTTTGTGTGTTAGGATAGTTTGTTGTCTATGATGAATGGGTTTGGGTTTAGGGCTAAATAGAAAAAATGGATTAAGGAGTGTTTGACTTCATCCAGAAGTTTAGTTCTTGTTAATGGGTCTCCAAAACTGGAGTTCATTCATGAAAAAAGGCCTAAGGTAGGGGGATCTCATGTCACATTTCCTGTTTAATCTTGTAGCTGAGGGCCTAAAAATGTTACTACAAAAGACAAGCGAAAGAGGGCTAATATCAAGGGCTATGATAGGCCATGGTAATTCGATTACAACAATATCACATCTTTAATTCGTAGATGACACAATAATCTTTTGTGAGACAGATGTGGAGGAGGTTTTAGCAATCAAAAGGATTTTGAGGTGTTTCAATTAGTCTCAGGTCTAAAAATAAATTTCCACAAAAGCTATGTGTGTGGAGTAGGAGTGTCGGAGCAGGTGGTGGAGGACCTTTTCAAAGTAGAGTGTGCAGAGTCAAAGGCTTTTTCGAAATTTAGTTTTAGAATCAAACCCTTTTTACCACTCCTCTTTCACCAATCAACCACTTCATTAACCATTAGAACCCCATCCAAATATTCCTTCCCCAATTACATTCTATGATTTTACAAATAGTAATAATAATAATTATTATTATTAAAAAAATAAAAATAAAATGAAGAAGATAACATCATCAAATTAAAGTTAAACTTAAATCAAATCAAACTGACAAAGTCTTCGAGAAAGCAAAATTTAAAAATTAATTTCCTAACTTTTATATAATTTAATTTTTTAACTTATCAAAAAGCTAATTTAGTTTTATAACTCATAAGTTATAGTAGAATCTGCACCAAATAAAATATTATTTTTAAACCGTTGAATCTTGAATTTGTTTGCATAATTTTTTTATTTTTTTTCTTTCTTTTAATATACTGTTCCCACATTTTAATAAACATTTTGCAAATATATGATATTAATTCCATTGAGGGTTGATAGCATTTTCATAAATCATATCCTCTTACTTTGGTCCCATGGTAATTCGATTACAACAATATCACATCTTTAATTCGCAAATGACACAATAATCTTTTTTGAGGCAGAGGGAGAGGAGGTTTTATAAATCAAAAGGATTTTAAGGTGTTTCCAGTTAGTCTCAGGTCTGAAAATAAATTTTCACAAAAGCTATGTGTGTAGAGTAGGAGTGTCAAAGCAGGTGGTGAAGGACATAGGCTTTTTCATAAGTTTGGCATCTTCCAAAAAATTTAAAAAATCAAAAAGTTATTATTTTATTTAAGTCACATCATCTTATTTAAGTTACATCACCTCTCTAACACATCACTTCAAACCCAACCCAAATCCAACCCATATTTCATAAAAAGTCAAAAAATATACTTATTTAGTCTTTCCAAACTTGGCCAGAGTCATAGGCTTTTTCGAAATTTAGTTTTAGAATTAGGCCATTTTTACCACTCTTCTTTCACCAATCGACCACTTCATTAACTATTAGAATCCCATCCAAAATATCTTTTCTCCAATCACATTGTATGATTTTACAAATAATAATAATAATTATTATTATTATTATTAATAAAAAAATAAAATAAAATGAAAAAGATAACATCATCAAATTAAAGTTGAATTTAAATCAAATCAAACTGACAAAGTCTTCGAGAAAGCAAAATTTAAAAATTAATTTCTTAACTTTTATATAATTTAATTTTTTAACTTATTAAAAAGCTAATTTCGCTTCATAACTCATAAGTAATAGTCGAATCTACACCAAATAAAATATTATTTTTAAACCCTTGAATCTTGAATTTGTTTGCATAATTGTTTTTTTAAATTCTATTTTTTCTTTTTAATATACTGTTCCCACATTTTAATAAACATTTTGCAAATATATGATATTAATTCCATTGAAGGTGGGTAGCATTTTCATAAATCATATCCTCTGGTCACATTTGAGAATTGATTATTTTAATTAGTATTTAATTTTTTACAAAAATATATAAAAAAAATAAAAAAGTGATACAATAATTTATATTATTTTTTGACCATTAATCCAAGTCCCCAAACAATCTTCTCACATTTTTATTTAAGTTTTTCTCAAAGCGCACCTATAATCTTGTCTATTAATTTTGTTAAAAATATTTATCATATGGTGCAAGTCTTATTCCATATGACTACTAAGTAACTTATAAAATAAACTAAGCCTCCGTTTAGAAAGTGGGTTAGTTTTTTGGCTTTTTTAATTATTTTAACTTGGGCTAAAAAACTTGATTTGGAAAGAGTTTTTTGATTTTTTAACTTTTTTTTGTGAGAGAAGAGTAATGATTAAGGTTAGATATGATGTTTTGTTTGTTGTGGTTAAAATAATCTATTTTATTTTTTATGGCTAAAATAACCAAAAAAACCTGAAAACTTTCTTCCCAAACGGTGCAGCTCAGCTTTGAACCCATATAAGGGAAAAGAAAAAAAAAAGAAAAAGAAAAAGTAGTAAAGCCCTTGAAGCTTCATTTATTTTTAGAGATAGAATGGAAGAAATTAATAGTGAAGAGATTAATAATTAGATGATTGATAGTGAAGGGATTAAATAAAATTATGTTTATTTTAATGATAATTATTAGTTTGTGAATTGTTAAATTATTAACCTATAAAAGAAATATAAAATATTAAGAAAAATAAAATTATGATTTTTACTTAACAAAAAATTTAAAAACATTAAATATTAATGTTAAAAAAATTGTCCAAAATGTAAAAAAAAACTAAGCCGGAAGATTATTTTCTAATACTACCTCCACCTCTATCTCCACCTCCACCTCCACATCTTCCATTTCAATCCTAACATCAAGGCCCATCCTAATCTTATTAAATTATAAAACGCCTCTCTATCTCCTAAAACAAATACAATAATAGTGAACCTCATCTCCATCTTAATCCCATTTACACTTCTTTATCTTAAAACAAACGGGATTATGAGAAAAAGAAGCTTCCAACCTCAATCCAAAATGTAAAACTAGAAGAGGGTAGATGAGCAATAAATTCAAACTTTAGGGACTGAAAATGAAAAGAAGAAAAAGCTGCCAAAGTGCAGAGGAGCAGGGAACATGGTGCTGGTTAGAGAGAGAGAGGGAGGAATCTGGATCCTCTCCTTGAGTTTGGTCCTTGAGCTCGGTCCTTGAGGGCCTTCGGGTCTACTTTGAGGCTCGATTTTGATAATCTGAACCGTTCATATTTTAATATTTATTCAGTATAACATACCTGTAAAAAATCAAGTTGATCGGATATCAGAAAGTATGTGTTCGAAAAACTGGGACTACAAACTATTTTTTAATAAACAGTTTTTCGAACACATACTTTCTGATATCCGATCAACTTGATTTTTTACAGGTATGTTATACTGAGTAAATATTAAAATATGAACGGTTCAGATTATCAAAATCGAACCTCAAAGTGGACCCAAAGGCCCTCAAGTACCGAGCTCAAGGACCAAGCTCAAGGAGAAGATCCAAATTTGAGAGGGAGATGCATGGGATGGGATGGGCAAGCGGGTCGCGGAACTGAGCCTCGGGATTCCCAAAAACAAAAATCCAAATCTAAGGTTACATTAACTGAGCTACTGGATTGGCTGAGCGCTGTTGAATAACCTGAAAATTTGCCGACACGGTTTCAACGTTGGTAGTAGTAAAAACTCTCCAGCCATTTTTAGCTTTCGGCTTTCGCTTGGCTTGCTTTTGTTTTCACTGAGGCCTTGATTAAAATAATTAAAAAAAAAATTATTCACCCAAAAAAATAATTAAAAAGAATTAAAAAATTTAAAAAAAAGATAAAATTAGAAATATCAAATTTTCTATTAAATAAATGATCAATAATTTTGTAAACCTTACATTCATGTAAAACATTTGATAATTTATTTAATAAAAAAATTGAGAATTATTACATTTTCTTAAAAAAAAAATATCACATCAATAAAGTTTTGAAAAAATAGTTATAAAATTTCTTATATGAAGTGTAAAAAAAAAACAATTTATTAATTTATTTATATCATATTATTTCTTTATTTTTTGTATGTTTTTTAATAAATAAAAAAATAATTTTTTTTACATTTTCTAAAATAATTTTAAATTAATGATTTTTTTTATATAAATATTAATAATTAAAATTATAAAATTTTTCATAAATTTATATTTTTTTCCCTCACATTCACTATGATGTAATTACCTCAAAAATTAATATAAAAAAAAGTTAGTTTTTTATACGTTTTTAGGAAATAATCAAAAAACATTTAAAAATAATAATTTCTAAACGAACTCTAATTTCATTTTGAGATAAGTTGACGTAATTTATCCACCTGCTTTAATTTTTATCTTAATCACTAAAACAAAATGCTAAGATTTTTTTCTTTTTAGATTAATTCATACAAACAGAAGCTTAAAGAAAAAAAAAATTATTTAACATATTCCTTTCAAATTAAAATATTTATCAAAGTAATTATTTATTTTCAAAATATCATATTTATATAATTTTTATTTTATTTTATTATATAAAATGTATACTAATGAATTGTTTACATTCTTATTTATTCCTATGTAGAATCACGATTGTAAATAAACCATATAAAATTGACTTTGTTAAATAAAACAAACATCCTACCATAATTCATTGATTAAAGGTAATGTTAATAACAGCTCAATAAACTGTCAATAAAAAAAATGTTAAAAGATTTACAATTTAAATATATTTTTTATAGGCTCAAACCAATTATATAATATATATATATATTACATTTTACCAAGAATATTTTGACATATTTTCTTTGATTAAAAGGATAGAATTGTACTAGTTTACTCCTCCATAAGACCATAGACACCAAATGATTGTATGAAAATTATAATGAATGTCTCAATCAATATCCTTATTTTTTTATTTTTTGAGCTTTAAAAAAAAGGAGGGTTTGAGGTGTCATCACTGTCTCCGTGGGCCCAGGCCCTGAGATAATCGGTTGACAGCCTGACTTGATCCAACCCATAGGAAGAGATCCACCTCTGAAGTACTAATGGAATTCAACTATACGCCGCAGACTCGCTGAAGATTCTAACCAAAATATAGAGCGGAGTCTCAAAGAGAGCACTCCCCCCTCTCCCAAGATTCAACCCTGGGTCAAACTTGTGAAAATGAGCTGCTTTCTCTATCAGCCACCACCCAGTGGTAATCAATCAATATCCTTTATTGAAAACAAAAAGTGATGTCAATCTTTTGCACCAAACACAAATTAATTAACCTTTGTGATAAGCCACGGCCGGCATGTAGGACTTATAGGTAGGACTAACCAAAATATAATCAATAAAAAATTCTATTAAAAAATTGTAATATTACTTCAAAATTAGTGAGTCATATACTAATCTATTTTTTAATCAAACTAATTTGAAACATTTTGTGAGTGTCTAATGAAATTGCCAACTGTAATTATTCAAAATGAAACAGTTGGTAACCGATAAATTTATATTATAAAAATTTGATTTTTAATTTAAAAATTGGATCAAACATTTTTTAAATTTTGTTGGTTCGAATTGGTTGGAATTAGTGGGACCAAAACACCAACCAAAGCAAAATTGAACAAGCACCCAATTTTTTTTAGGGGTACTTACCAATTAGTCCTATTAACTAGACTTATTTACCTACAGGTTCTAACTAATAAATTTAACACTATAAAAATAAGAGAGTGATAAATTTATCACTAAAAATTTATTTATAAAAACAAAGAGACTGATAAATTTATTACTATAAATTTATTCATAAAAATAAAAGACTGATAAATTTATCTTTATCACTTAATAAATTTATCAATAGGACTTAATGGGTAATAAGTCTCCAAAGTAGGACCTATTGGGTAATAAGTCTCCAAAGTAGGACCTATTGGTAGTTTACCCTTTTTTTTAACCAAATAGAATTATTGCTGTTAATGTATACGTAATCATTAGATAATCTTGAAGCATTTTTCCAAACTAATGAGTAGTGAAAAAATTAACACATAAGACATAATAACTCAAATTTGTTATAGATAATTAAGAGATAAGAAATGATTTAGTGTAATTCGGTTTTCTTATATGTTGGGATCACCGCATAGACAATGAGATTACCTAATAATTTTCCTTAATGAAAAATGGGCAATTCTTACGCTAAGTATTTTTCCTAATAAAAGTGTATTAAAAAGTATATTTTGTAGAGAAAATTAGTCTAATGTCCCTATTTCATTTTTAGTAATGAAAAGGGTTCACGATATTATTTTGTGATTTCTAAAATCTCTCAACCTCAACACCCATATACCACAAAGAAATTTTGATTTACATAATGCAACTAACTGACTATGAACCGATCCCTGGTGGACGGAACATTTGAGTTACTGAGGAAAACAAGCATGAATATGTTGATTTAGCCGCTAAGCATCGTTTGACTATTGCTATTTGTCCTCAAATAACTGCAATTTTTTGAAGGATTTAATGAACTAATACCTCATGATTTGATATCTATTTTTAATGATAAGGAACTAGAATTATTAATTACTGGACTTCCAGATATAGATTGTGAGTTTGCTTTTATTAAATTGATTATTTTTACTTTTTGTTTCTCAATCCCAGGGAAGTTAACGGATACTTTTTTTCTAATAATATCATAATATGTGTATTGCTGATTTGAGTGATTTGTATATATATCATCATTACCAAGTTCATGGTGCTGATGATATATATATGTATGTATATTCATATTCATCTTTTGGATTCATAAATTGGGTGTTGTTGTTGTTGATTTGGGTGTCCTTTATGCTACAAAATCGACCTTTGAAATCCAAAGAATTTCTCTATAAAGCTAGAAGAGAGAGATGAAGAGAAGGGTGGTGGTGGGTTTTGAAGATGTTGGTTCCAAAGAAATTCACTTCATCTTTTTCCATCTAAGCTCTATCAAATTTTGATAATTGGAGGCAAGTAGTCAATTTTTGTATGCAGTTCGCTTCTGAATCCACCTCAATTTCATAATTTTCTTTGAAATTCAGAGAATTTCTTTGGATTTCCAAAGAATCTGGAAAGCCAGAGGAGAGAGATGAAGATGGTGGTGGTGGTGATAGGTTTTGAAGGAGTGGGTTCCAGAGAAATTCACTTCATCTTTATCAATCTAAGCTCTATCCAATTTTGATAATTAGGGGTAAGTAATTAATTTTTGTGTAGGGTTTGCTTTTGAATCGACCTCAATTTCATAATTTTCTCTAAAATCCAAAGAATTTCTCTGGAAAGCTAGATGGGAGAGATGAAAATGAGGGTGGTGGTGGTGGTGGTGGTGGTGGTGGTGGGTTTTGAAGGAGTGCTTTTAGAGAAATTCATTTCTTCTTTTTCTATCTAAGCTCTATCCAATTCATAAATTTCTCTGGAAAAAATTTCTCTAGACAGAAATTCTTTGGGAAGTCTAAAATTTTTTTGGAGAGAATTTCTCTAGAGAGTAGGAAGTTTAGAGAAATTCAAAATTCCAGATAAATTCTCTCAATCGAATTTTCTCTGGATTGATGTTTAGGGACCTTAGACATTATGAAAATATTAGATATCATTTATACTATAAAATCTTAATACCAGGGACTCTAAAAAAAATCTCCCATTTTGTATTCTGCTTAATATATACTCTAATAACACTATTTACTTGTAAATTTGATTTTTCTAATATGAAAACTCTCCAAATGTAGTCAGTAAAGGAAGAATATCTTTATTTTTCTAAAGGGTTCAGTGCAATTTTCAATTTTCAATTAGTGATAAAACTTAACAAATTTAATAATCGAAGTTGTAAATTTTTTCATGACTTTATAATTTTTTTTCGTCTTACAACTTAGGGTTGGTTTGAGAAATGGGTTGGCTTTTTGAATTTTTGATTTTTTTGACTATTGTAGCCTGGGCTAAAAAGCTTGGTTTGGGAAGGACTTTTTGACTTTTTTTGTGAGAGAAGAGTGTAATGATTATGGGTTGGATGTAATATTTTGTTTATTGTGGTTAAAATAATTTATTTTGTCTTTTGTGACTAAAATAACCAAAAAAGCCTATAAAATCACTTCCCAAACAGTGCCTAAGTCATAATTTCTCATCATCTAAATATCTTTCTCATGGGAGATGCTAGATTTAATTTTCAAATAAACTCGTTAAAAGTGTACACATGATAGATAAATTTAAATAGTATTTACTTACTACAAATACTTTTTGTTGAATTTAAAATAATTTCATTGAATTTAACAAGTAACACATTTGTTTCTTTCACTATCACCATTTTATCAATATTTTATCATCGCCATCACTATCATCACTGATATTAATATAATTACCAATAAATTAATAATAGTGCATGGAAAATATTTTTTTAGATATAAATATTTCTAAAAAATCATAAAAAACTATTTATTTTTTTATATTTTTTCCAAAAAACAAAAGAGTGTAATATTCCCACCAAAGCTTCCGTTGACAAATAGGCAGAAAAGTTTGGGCATACATCAAAAAAGGGCTTTGGCAATGGTTGATATTAGTGAGGTTTTAAAACTTTTTTAAAAGTAATTTTGCTTTCAATTATTGATTATGTGGGGACACGCGGGACCCATTTAGCGTTAGAATCAAACTGAAAACTGATTCGCTGGTGTAATGCTTTGCTGTACTTCATTGGGGATCAGTTCCATTTCGTGGTGGAGAAATTATTGATTGCTGTAAGAGTAATCTCACGTAATGTTTTATGGTCCCATTTGGGATTATGGTTTTGATTATTTTAATTAAAATAAATAAAATATTATATTCAACTTATAATGATTATATATTTCTTTCACAAAAAAATTTAAAAAGTCAAAAAATTAAAGGCCTTGTTTGGTTTGTGTTTCTAAAAATTTTTCAAAAAATTCTCACAAATAAGTTTCCAAAAGTAATCAAACCAAATAAATTTTTCCAAAAAATTTCCCAAAATTTGTTTGGTTTACAAATTTTCCAAACAAATCTCTCTCTCATACACATCAAATCAATCATTTTTTTCAAAACTCTCTCTCAAAATAATTTTTCAAAACATCTTTTGAAAAAAATCAAACCAAACAACTTTTCATACTTTTTATCTCTAAAACTCATCTCCCAAACTCAAACCAAACATAGTGAAATTTTTTTTTCCAAACTAAGTTTTTTAGCCAAGTCTAAGGCATAGTTTGGGAAGTTGGTTTTGGTAGGCTAACATAGTCACAAAAAACAAAATAGGCTATTTTAGTCACAAAAAACAAAATATCAAATCCAACCCATAATCATTACACTCCTCTCTCACAAAAAAAGTAAAAAAAGTCAAAAAGTCCTTCCCAAATCAGGCTTTTTAGCCTCAGGTTAAAATAGCAAAAAAGTCAAAAAGTCAAAAAGTCAACCCACTTTCCAAACGAAAGCTAAAATAGTTAAAAAAACTAAAAAATCAAAAAACCAACCCATTTCCCAAACGACACCTATATGAATTGTAATGTGTAAAAGATTTAAGTTTTATGATTTTATGTAGAATAATTAAAAAATATTAAAAGATATAATAATTTATGATTAATCTTATGTGGAATAATTAAAAAATATTAAAAGATATAATAATTTATGATTAATCAAAGATATAACTTGATTGTGTTCCTGAACTAACTAATTATTTTTCGTCTGGTGATGCAAGATGGGAGCCTATGACGTGAATGTGGGGCCATTTGGGATAAAATAATGCTGGTAGGTTCCACGTTGGACACAAAGTCCATGATGTATTTTGTCCTACTGTGTAATTTTGTAATGTATTTTTTGGTCTTTATTTATTTATTTAATTTTTTAAGGAGGTTTCAGCTTTGAAATTTGTAATATTTAATTTTTTATCCAAATTAAAATCTATTAATATTATGTTTAGTTGAGAGATTTGAGAAGATATTTAAAAAATTAGATAAAATGTAAATAAAATATACATATATTTTACCTAATTTTATATATTTTTTCTTTTTTTCTTTCTAAATCTCTCTAAATCTTCTAATCAAACACAATATAAAAGAAAAAAAAGACAAGATCAAACTAGCCTATTAATGACTTTTTAAAATTATTTTATTATAAAATAAAAAGTATTTTAATTCAATTAGCCAATGAAAGTATACTTTAACCCACGAGTAATTATCTTATTTTTTAAAAATTTTGATATTGACGGTGTATCTAACTAATAGCAAGATTTATAAGAAAGAAAAATCAGTGAAACATCTCTCTAACTTTGTGTAGTAAAAGAGGTTCAATATATTTTTTTATTAATTAAGGTCTCTTGATGAAATTTCTCTGTGATCATACCAAAGAAATTTCAAAATTTCTCTGAGTTAAACTTTCTCAGAAAATGTTGAACCCCAACTACTATGAAAATATTATATGTTATTTATCTTATAAAATCTTAATATAGCGATCTTAAAAGAAATTTCCAATTACATGGATTTTAAACAAAAAAAAAATAATAAAAAATGACATGATCTTATTGGATCGATGAACAAGTAGTCACGTGATCTTCTTACCTATGTAATAATTTCATTCAATTAACACTATTTTGAGTCATCCTTAAATTTATTTGTAACTAATAAAAATAAAAATATGTAAAAATTACTGAGTAGTGTTTTAAAAAATTGGTAAATAGTTGACTTTTTATTTTTTTTTATGACTTTTTTGGCAAAAAATTAAATTGTTTTGGGTAAAAAAAAACTGTTTTTTTTAACTAAAAAAGCTAAAAAATTCCCAAAATAACCTGAGTGTCACTTACAATAACATCACAAATACACTCTGATTCACAAATTCAATAGTTAAGTTATATTTTTTTACGTCAATATCACTAACATCAAAATAACTACTGCAGAAGTAGTGATTACAGCTGAGATTAATTATTGAAGAAGGACAGGATATGATTATTAACAAGTTCAGCTTTCTCCTCTTGGATGTAATGATGGCCATCATCAACAATGACCACTTCCATGTTAGGTACATGGCTCCTGCATTCTTCTCCTTCTATGTAATCCTTCGTCCCAAATGATTGAAACCCTACATCCTTGTTCCCAACTATGAACTTTGTAGGTACTTTGATTTTGGCACCTTGCCATGGTCCCAAAAGCTCCCAATTTCTACATTCATGTCATCAAAAAAGTCATCAAGTTGAAAAGCAAAATTCATCAAATCTAGGAAGCAAAATTTAGGTTCATTTGGCATTGGTTTTTTTAATTAATTTTTTTTTGTGTTGAGACTTTTTAGTCTGGTTTGATTTTTGTTTTGAGATTTTTTAAATTTTTATGAAAAAAAAAGTGTTATAATTATGGGTAAAAAGTAATATTTTGTCTTATTGACTTCTATAATCAATTCTCTTTTTGTGATTATTTAGCTCTAATACAAATGTCAAATCAGGGCTCAATCTCATAAAATGACACAAAAGTCACTTTTTCACTTTTAACCTGTTTTAGGACACATTATTTCTTTATTTTATATATATATATATATATTTAAAAAAAAAAAAAAAGAAGTAAAAAAACCAACTTTTAACCAATTTCCAAAAACAATTCTTTATGCCATTTTTTATTATTGGATTGGGTATCCTTATTATTGTTAAACAAAGTCCTTTATAAATTATAAAATAATATATGAGATGTATGCTACGTTTTGAATCTTGAATTTTTCAAGAGAAAAAAAAAAAAATTAAATTACTTATACATGCTTATATTTGGAGGAGTATCAAACAATCATAAATGTAAAAAAAAAAAAATTCACTTGTTCTCCATTGATTTGTAATTTTTTTTCCTTCCTATTTTTCATTTATTTGATAATCCCCCTTTGATTTTTTGTGGATAACTAAACAAAACAGATATTTTTTGACAACTATCTATTTATTTTCTTCTCATTTATCTAACCCAACAAAAAAAGAAAAAGAAAAATAAAAATAAAAGATTCTTCTACTTTTTTAAAAAAAATTTTGAAAAAAATATAATCCCACAATGATGAGAGTAACCTTACATATCCATGGCACGGTAGTAGTTCAAAGCGCCAGTGAATCCTGATTTTTCGAATTTGCTAGCTCGTAGTTGGAGCTCATCCTCTGTAATCCATGCAGGTAATGAAGATGGAGTGTCAAGAAAATCTACAATTTCAACACCCGGAGGAGCAGCTAGAAGATCAGGACCATCAATCAGCAACAACTTTTTTAGAATTGTTAAACAGTTATATTGAGAAAATGACTTTTCTGTCCTTCCCGGCTCCTATACCACAAAAGAAAACACTCAATATATGTTATGAAATGCTTTTTCACAATGAAAATTAACATAAAATTCTCAGACTGATTGTTACCTGAAATTGAGAAATGTAGAACCCATCTCCAAACATTTTGGCGAAGAATTCAGTTGGTTTCATTGGGGAATTTGGTCTGTATGGAACACCCAAGTTGACAAGAGCTTTGACTCTATCTGGTCTGAATAAGCAAAGGTACCAAGCAACTAGAGCACCCCAGTCATGTCCAACCACAAATGCCTATATACGAGCACAACAACACTGTTACATAAACTTCATATTCCAAATGATGTGCTTGTAGCACTGAACTGAATGTGGGCTATATGATAACTAATCTAGATTTTTATGCCTTTAGTTGAACAATGGGGTATGATTGTGGTACCCAATTTTGCATGGTGATAGAACTAGGGTTAGATTTCTCTATAATTAATTGACCACCTGCTATGAAAATTACCTTTTCTCTTACAAGTTACAAGTCCGTTGTAGATTGGATGATCACATAGACTGGACCGGACTGGATGATTCTGTGATTTAAAAAAAGTGAAACTCTAAAACTATTTCTTGAATTGGCCTGGTTTGATTTGAGTTGAAATAGTCTTTTTTTGGGAACGAAGACAGAAATTACTTAAAAAATCATTTGTCAAACATCGTCCCTCATAGTATCAAAAGAAATTTATAAGAAATATGAAGATATCATTATTACTATCATTATTATTTTACTTTTTGAATTCTATGCCAGAACATTTGTTATAATTTGTAAGTTTTTGTGAGAAAAATAACTTAAATAAATTAGTGATTCTGAAATTAGCAAATGGATACTTCGAGATGTAATTAATAGATTATTAGCTTTTTCAACTGAGAAAAATGATAGCGAAGGCAAATAACTCAAATAACTAACAACCAACCCCAAAAAAGTAAAATTTGCATTAATGGGGAAGTGAGATATTTACCTGTTTTTCTCCAAGCTCGTCAAGAAGGCCAACCAAGTCTCCAACAAGATGGAAAACCGTATACGAGGCGGGGTCACGGGGGCAATCTGAGTCCCCGTAGCCTCGCATGTCGGGTGCGACGACCCGGTAACCGTGTTCTGACAAATGGGTTATCTGGTGCTTCCATGAGGACCAGAGCTCAGGAAAGCCATGGATGAGGAGAACAAGAGGTCCTTTCCCTTTCTCTGCAAAATGGATCCATATTCCATTGGTATGAACCCTTCTGTGTACAATTTCACTACTCATTTTTTCTAACTTTTTTTAAGCTAAGATCATGGTGTTGTTGTTACTTATGTTTTTTTTTTTTTGAACTATTGTTGTTACTTATGTTGATGGAACAAGTTTGTGTGGATTTTGATTTTCCAAGATAGTATTTGAAGCTTGAAGAAGTGTTCCCCAAGGCTCTTGCTTTGAAGTTTCAAAGGTCAAACTCGTGTTTTTGACAATGGCGGCTCAGCGGTGTGACTTGTTAGAAAAAAACTCACGGGCACTCACATGTCTCCATCACTAATCAATTATCAATTGCCATCCTTTTACTATTCAATCAGGATCCTCTAGAGTAATTTCTCTGGAGTGATCGCAGTGAATGATCCAATTTCCAAATTGTTGTTATTATCTTACCTAGGTAAGATAATATAATTTAATCAAAACGACGTCGTTGATTAATATATCTTCAGAAGATAATATATCTTACCTAGAAGATAATAACAAAACGATTTGAGCTGATCATTCACCTGTGATCACTCCAGAGAAATTACTCCAGAGGATCCTGATTGTTTACTATTACTCACGTCTCAATATAAAATGAAATTGTCATATCAATTAGGCTAAGTTTGAGAAGTGTAAAAAAAAGTTAAAAAGTTATTTAAAAAATTAAAAAATTATCACTATTTACTAAAAGTCAAAAATTACGGCTGCACAACTCCTAATCTTAATTTTCTCCTATACATTAATTTATACAATTTTTTGGCTGGTTTGGGATGTACTAAAAAAGTGTACTTTTTGACTTTTTGGACTAAAAAAGTTGAGAAAAAAATATGGAGGTTTGGGTTAACTTTTTAGATTTTTTTGGAAAAATGTGTATTAAAAAATTGTATAAAAAGAGTGTGTAAGAGATGAATAGTGACAGGTGGGCCCCAGCAGTACATTTCGGCAGCTGTGAGGAGGAGTTGGAAATTATTGGCTATTTTTTTTACAATGCACTGTACGGTTTTGTTTGGTCCGTGGAGGTCATCACGGGTCCCATTTTAATAATCTGAACCGTTCAATGTGTATAACTCGTCGAACACTATGTACCTGTAAAAAATCACGTTAATCGGACATCGATAGCTATCTGATCAGATATATTTATTTCTCAATCATTAATTATAACATCATCCATTTTTTGTACATAACTGATCTGATCATATAGTTATCGATATCCGATCAATGTGATTTTTTGCAGACATATAGTACTCGATGAGTTCTACATATTTAATGATTCAGATTATCAAAACGGGACCCGTGATAACCTCCACAGGCCAAACGCGGTGTGTGTGCCAATCACACCCAATCATTTCAACATTGGGCAGTGGCGCAGCGCAGCAGCCTGAAGTTGACTTCGGCTGTACTTTTTTACAAAAAAAAATTGATTTTTTAATTTTTTTTTTTGGTGAATAGTGACATCTTTTTGGATTTTGGTGTAACTTTTTGACTTTTTGGCTTATATAGGACATGCCAAACAAGCCCTTAATATACATTTTTTCATAAAAAATCAAAAAGTTAACCCAAACATCCATATTTTTTTCTTCAACTTTTTAGTTCAAAAAGACAAAAAGTGTACTTATTTAGGATGTCCTAAACAATCCCTTAGTATATAAGATGATGTGATATAATTTTATTAATTTTGAGTCGTTATAATTTGTATAATAAGTGAGGTCTATAATTTTAAAATTACATTGTTATGGTATGTATTAATATACTAATTGATATGTGTAACACATTGATATAAAATTGTAAGTTTTATTTCTTTTTCTTTTACTAATCATAACTTCTTCTAAGCACCACTTGATTATGTTCCAAAACTACTGAATAATTTGTCTTTGTTAGACTAGAAATTTTATCAATATTGCTATTGCAATTGTATTTTATTATTATATTATATTTTGGTTTTGTTTGGCAACAAACACAAAATTGTATTTTATTTTTCCAAATTTTTTGTCTAAATAATTTTTAAATTTGTTCCATTACTTTTTTATTTTTTAGGTTTGACTGTTCTAAAATGATTTAAATTTTTTTAAAAAAGCAATTAAAACAAAAGTCAGTGAATTTTTAAATTTTAAATTTTTTATTATAAATTTTCAAATATGTGTTGTTTCATAGGACCTAAAAATGAAAATTTTCTTTATTTTATAAAAATACTAAAATAAAAAAAAGAAAAAGAAAAACGGATTTTGATAGGTGGTAATGGCACACACGGTGCGCATGGAGAGAACAGTATTGGGCCGTGTTGAAATAAGAGTGGGCTGGGTTTCATTAAACTGATCAGCACTCGATCTTGGGCTTAATCTTGGGCTTGGGCTTAAACCATGCTCATTCAACCTTAGACCTAATCAACCGACCCAACCCATAACATCTCTAATGACGATGTGGCCCGACCCAAGTTCCAAACCCTATATATTTCACTGGTTTTAGACTTCCGAAACATTTTGGGCAACTAGGTTGGGTTTTGCTCTCTCTCTCTCTCTCTCTCTCTCTCTCTCTCTCTGTCTCTTCCCTCTGCAACACATCGATGGGAAAGAACAAGAAGATGGAGCAAGATGGCGAAACCAAACACAGTCCTAACACTGTCTTCGTCTCCAACTTCCCCTACTCTTTCACCAACTCTCAGGCACCTCTCTCTCTCTGTAAAGATATATACATATGTATTTTGTATGTATATGCGTTTTGGTATTATGTATGAATTGTGAGATTGGTTTTGGTTATTTGATGTTTCAGCTTGAAGAAACATTCAGTGAAGTCGGTCCGATAAGGCGATGCTTTATGGTTACGCAAAAAGGTGTGTTTTTGAATCAAAGAGTTCTATTTGTTACATTTCACCAATTTGGCTGTTTTTTTTTTTTTTTTTTGGGTTCAATTCGTGCTTTAGTGTTTATTTGTTTTGTATTGTTTGTTTGGTTACTCGGAAAACAGAGAAAAGAAAGAAAAATTAATTACAGGGTTTTCTACAGTGTTTGTTTCTTGCAAATAGGAACTTGGCGTAGATGAGCTAAATAATTGAACTAGGTCCAGTTAATAACGCTATGTTTGTTTGGGCGAAAAATATTTTCTAATGGAAAACATTTTCTATATTTGGTGGTGGTGGGACAAAAGTGGAGGTGGAGGTGGAGGTGGAGGTGGCGGCGGCGGCGTCGTGGTGGGGTGGAGGTGATGGTGATGTGGTAGTGGCCATGGTGATGGTGGTGTGGTGGAGGAGGTGAGAGTAGCGATAATAGTGTAGTGAGATTGGTAAGCCTGTAGTTTGGAAAATGTTTTCTGCTTTTTAAAAGGAAAAATCGTTTTTTGCACAAATAGGCTTGGTTTCCATTAACCATGGAAAATGTTTCCTGTTTTACTTTGGTTTTCTATTGAACCAAACACCAGAAAATACAGAAAATATGTTCGGCCCAAACAAACTGAGCGGTAGTAATAAAGAGAGAACTTAAATACAGAAAATGTGTTCCATCCAAACAAACTGAGCATTAGTAATAAAGAGGTTCTCTACAGTGCTTGTTTCTTGGAATAAGAACTCAACTCAGATGAGCTAAATAATTGAACTGGGTCCAGTTATCAAGTGGGCTTTCAAAGTTGTGATTTATTTTCTTCTCTTTTCCTCAAAATTTGCAGCAAAAAGAGCCTTATTCTAGCCTATTTTGATAGTTGGTTCAATATTGTTTGCAGTTAATTGATAACTACTATTACTAATTACAATTTTTCTTTTTCTTTTTTCATGTTCATAGGGTCAACTGAAC
The DNA here is from genome assembly GCA_025200525.1 of Camellia lanceoleosa. Taxonomy (NCBI): domain Eukaryota; kingdom Viridiplantae; phylum Streptophyta; class Magnoliopsida; order Ericales; family Theaceae; genus Camellia; species Camellia lanceoleosa. The sequence continues at coordinate 205,157,016 of CM045760.1, forward strand.
ACCGTGGCTTTGGTTTTGTACACTTGTAAGTTCTTTCTTACTTCCTTTTGCTTCTTTCTGTCAGTGATTCGGTATGAGGCTTCTCTTTACCACGACAAGAAGTTATGTGTTTCATTGCCTCACATATCAATCATAATTCTCACCCTCTTCAGACTGTAATGTAACAATTTTTTTTCCTTCCCCCAAATTGTGAGACTTGTACATTATTTCTTTCTCAAGGTGGTTTTATTTGATATTATTGGGTGTTGCAACATTCTTCTAAACTCAGTAAACCTTGGTTGGTTCATTAATTAGAAAAGAAATTAATAAGTTCCTCACCAACTCTATTTTCAAGTTATTGAACCTAACATTCTGTATGAGTTAACAGGATCTGAATGAGGAAAATTTGATGAGTAGATAAATGAAAACCAACTTGTAAGAGGCCAGATTTATTGGCCTTGTTTGGTTTGTGTTTTGAGATATTATTTCAAAAATTGTTTTCTAGAGAGAGTTTAGAAAATTTGAAAATTTGTTTGGTTGTACATTTTGAAAAAAGTTTTAGAGTTTGGAATGATTTGATATTTTTTTATAGTTGAATAGATGGGTGTGATAGAAAAAGTGATTGAGAATGAGAGAGGAGAGAGAAAAAGTGATTGATTGATGTGTAATAGAGAGAAAAGTGATTTTGAAATTTAAAAAAAAAAAATTCAACCGAACATGTTTTTGGAATTTTTTCTCCAAAAACATGTTTTGAGAGACAAACCAAACATGCCCATTTTTATTTATCTGACTCAGCCAGGCCAGTTGGACTTGTCATCTAACAATCAGAGCCCCTGACTGGGTCAGATACAATTTTGACCCGCTTAAGGAACAAAGCGTAATGGGGTAAGTAGCTGGTTTTTGTGCAATCTGTTCTACCCAGGTAGGTCTTAGTGAGCTGGATCAGTTTCTCTCCTGTATTAGCCAAGTGGCTCAAGTTGAAGAGGTTTCTTCATTTAATTTTTGTTCTCTAGACATTTTCCGAATTCTATTGCAACAGAATGCAGTTATGTTAATTGGCACAGCAACATGGCAAAACTAAATTTATTGATTTGTTTATTGGTTCTCTGTTGATATTTAGCTTATTAAATATGACAAGATTTTTATGTCTTCTTTAACTTGTTTGGTTTAACCTGGTGCATTGTTAATGCATGCTCTATAGTCTATGAAGCATGGGTGTGGGTGCGTGTACAGATATGGGTACGGGTACGCCGATACGGCAAATTTTAAAAAAAGTAGGGTACGGGGACGGCTAAGATACGCCAATTTTTTTTTTTTTTTAAAGCTAAACATCCAACATCCAAATTAAAGTTCAATAACATAATTAAAAAGAGAAATTACAAAAAAAAAGAAAAAAGAAAAAAGTAAATCATTCTTCAACAATACCAATATCAAGAAAAATAAATAAATTTATAAAAAAGTTTACACTTTTAATTATTAATATGTATAAAGTTTTTCACTGATTTGCACTAATGTAATATTTCCCCTATAAATAAATCACAAAATTCATAAACTATGTCTAAATAAAACAATTTAAAAATAAAAAAATAATGATGAACAATCAAAGTTGTGTCATTTTAAACATTCAACAATTTCTCCCTGGGCATTCACTCTACTTTCCTTCAAAATCACAGCAATAAAGAAGGCAACCAATACGATATCGAATCTATTAAAAAAAACGCGAATTGAAATTGAAAAAGAAGAAGTGAAGGAGTAATCAAACCCTTTCCAGACACTGATCTTGAGAGCTTCTTTGTTGAGAACTCTGACACAATTGCCGAGGTATCTCTGCAACAGAGATGCCGCCTGATCTTCCAACATCTTCAAATTGATTGTGGAAGAGAGAGAGAGAGAGAGAGAGAGAGAGAGAGACTATGTATATGTACATAATTCAAGAAAAAGGAAGAAGAAGAAGGATCAAAGAAAGAAAAAATTAAAGAGGACAGAAACGAATCAAAAAAATGAAGGGAAAAAAAAAAGGACAGAATAGATAAAAAATCTGGAAAAAAAAAAGAAAGAAAGAGGAAGAAGAATTGAAAATCTGGAAAAAATCTGGAAAAAGAAGAAGAGAAGAAGGAAAAAAATCTAGGAGAATCGAAGAAGAGAACAAAAACATGTTCTGGAAAAAATCTGGAAAAAGAAGAGAACAAGGAAAAAAATCTAGAAGAATCAAAGAAGAGAACAAAAATCTGTTGCGAAGAAGAGGAAAAAAATCTGAAAGAAAGAAGAAGAAGAAGAAGAAGAATCGAAGAAGAAGAGGAGGAAGATCGAAGCTAAACTTACCGGAATCAGCACCTTCGTATTTCTTTTCTGTGAATGAGAGGAGGAGGAAGATCGATGAAGAAGGAGTCTCTGTTCTGCGAAGGAGATAATGAGATGATAGAATGAAACCAGGAAGTTCAGGAACCCTAGTTTTAATTTGTTTCAAGTTTTATTTATTACAAAAGAACCTCAAATTTATATAATTTTTTTAAATAGACAAAAATTTGCTCCGGTACCCTTTAAAGTGTAGAAAATCTCATTTTTTACCCCGGAGTACCCAAAAACGTACCCATGGCGTACCCATCATTATACTGATTGTATACCACGTACCCGGTGCGTTTTTGGCGTACTCGGTATGCTTGCAGCCGTACCGGTACACGTACCCGCACCTAGTAAGTATCCGGTATTTGTACAACAACATTTTTGGAGTACCCGTGCTTCATAGTCTATAGTGCCCGTGCTTGCAGCCGTACCGGTACACGTACCCGCACCTAGTAAGTATCCGGTATTTGTGCAACAACATTTTTGGAGTACCCGTGCTTCATAGTCTATAGTGCATATTTTCTGTTATGTACAAATGTAGAATTGGTTGCACTTATTATGGGACATCCCTACGCTTCCTTTTTCTCCTTTCTCAATTATCAATGCTTTATATAAATGCTTAGCTGAATTTCTGATGGTATAGTACTTGATATTGTGAAAATTTTGGTTAATACCTTGCTTGCTTTGTTTTTTGTTTTTTACTTCTTGTTTTGTTTTTGTTTTGCTTTCACTTTAAGTTTATTGCAACTTTGCATGCAATTATAGTGCTGTGACAGAAGATGCTAACCGAGCTATTGAGTTGAAAAATGGTTCATCTGTTGGAGGCCGGAAAATAGGAGTTAAACATGCCATGCATCGTGCTCCACTGGAGCAACGTCGATCAAAGGGAAATCAAGGTTGATATGACTCACTGTTGTTTTGTGGACACTCAATCAAAGACATGCATGCATTGGTGCACATATTCAGTTGTGGTGCTAAGTTGTCTTTTCATTGTGATCTTTTTGTTTAGTAGTTCACTCAGATGATCCAATCAAGACAGAGAATGACAAGGGTGATTTTTCATCTGGGGTAGTCAAGCATGAGCTGGCTTCAAAATCTCAAGAAACAGATTCAAAATTTGAAGCAATAGGTTTTGCACTCTGATGTTCTTAGCTAATATATTCATTTTTGTTATCATTCATTGTTTAACTCTTGCAATGTTCATTAGTTTTATTTATTTTTTAATGTAGTTGAATCTGCAGAACCTAGGAAAGCAACAGCAACAGCAGTTTTGAAGGAGATAACTAATGAAGGAAGAGGTTCAGAAAAGCAGAGGTACTGAATTATTCTTAGTTGGGTTGGGAGTTGTCCAGGTGGCTTATGTTCACTGAATTTTTGGTTGGAGATCATAGGGCATAAGCTGGAGGAGGGACAAGTCTTCAAAAAATTATTTCTAATGTCATTCTGTTTTTAGACTATAGGTTTTACTGTTTATATTATATTCTTGTATTAGATTTGTCATCTGCAAAAAAGGTGCAGTGTCTTAGACAGTAAGTCAAAAAATATTTGATACCAAAATTATAATCAAAAGGGAGGACTACAGTCACTTCTTACTTCCTTTTTTATTTTTATTTTTCCGAGATTTTCAAAGTGAGTCTACACTGGCTGATCATGGATAATTAATTTGGCAAACAAAACTTATCCCACATGTTTTTATGTGGCATATGTGGCACCCTAGTTACAAGAAGCCATTTTTTCCTTTTTGAATTTGATATTGGTGTATGCTAAGGTTTTGTGGATTTGTTGACGTGTTTTGTGAAATTTTCAAGTACCATTGTCAGTCTAAAAAGTGGTTGAAATGATTCTGTTTTTGGAATTTGTGACCTCATCTTAAAATTCTGGTAATGTACTACTTGTTTCTTGTTCTGACTAGGGTTGATTTTAACTTATGGCCTTAGGCTGATGATGAAAAGGGTTTGCATAGCCAATTTCCAATAAGTAAACTTAAATTCCTACATGCTGAGGTTGAGTTCTAAAGTTTGGATCAGAGTTTTAAAAGGCTTTCTTGAGGCTCGCTTCGATGCTCGCCTCGCCTTGAAGCTAAGGTAAAACGCATCATGGCTTTGATTTTTAGGCATTACTTCCCAAAGGCTTGCGCATCATAGTTTGAGACATGCGCCTTAAGTGCGCTTTTTACGCTTTTTGCGCATAAGCATGTGAGGAGTATGCACATGCAGAAGTTGCCCTGGGCATTTGTTAAACTTAGTCTATTAGATTGTTTAAACATAAAAAATTAAAAAGAATCCATTTTTACAACTATATTCTACAGGAAAAATTAAGTAAATGATCAATTAAGAAAAACACAGTTAATGGTCAAGTGAGAAACTCAATCACTGAAGTTAAGAATATCGATTTCTCTTTCAATGAAGGAAAACTTCCTTCTATGCAGTAAAATGTTCAACGCATTAAAGCGAAAAGTATTTACACATTTATATTTAATTTTGTTTTTATTTTTTTAACTAGTTAAAAATATTTAATTTATTCAATTAATATTAAAATTTGAAATTTGAAATGCTTGTGCCTCAATGCCCTGAGGCTTACACCCCGCCTCATGAGGGGTAAAACGTCTCAAGGTAGCATTCGCCTTTAAAAACTTTGGTTTGGATAGTTAATCAATGTTGATTATGCTATATTTTTCTGCTAGCTATTGCAGAACTATTTTTCTGATATGTTTCTCTTCTTGTAACACAATCAATAGTTCCAGCCATGTCATACTGTATTTGTTTGTGTTGATGTTGAAAAGGGTTGCTAGGACAGTCATATTGGGTGGGCTTCTTAATGCTGATATTGCAGAGGATGTTCATCGTCGTGCCAGAGAATGTGGTACTGTATGTTCTGTAACTTACCCTCTTCCAAAGGAAGAGCTGGAACACCATGGTGAGATATTTAATTTTCTTAATAAATGGTTTATTTCTCTCGACATATTCAGCTGAATAATATAAGCTTTTTATACTGAGTATGCTTATATATTACACACAAAAAACTTGAAATTACTTAACTATGATGTTGTAGGATGTACATCACTTATTTAGTATTATTATGTCACTGTTTGCGTGAGTCACATCTCTTGTAAGATGTTATGCAAGAGTCATCATCATTTTAGCATTCCACTATCTAATTTTACTTGCATCACCACTTGGAATACTAGCAAAATGACCATTTAACTAAAGAATAAAGATGGATTGGAGGCACTAGATGTAATGTTTCCTCGTTTATCTCCTTTGTCTTCTCAATGAGAATTTTAGGCTATGGCTCTAGTTTTAAGGGTTTATGGTTGAAAGGGTAAGATAAAACTGCAAAGATGGATTAAATATCAAATTGCTAATACTTCAGGGATGTTTTTGAGGTCTAAAATGAAAGGTGTGAGGTTGCTGGATTTTTATGCTATAGAGAAACTCTTGGAATTCCAGCAGCAAGGAAATTCAGGTTCTTGAGGTTGGGGCTTAGGTTCCAGAACTTAGGTTTTCAAGGTTTCAAAGGTAAGGGCTGGATAATATGGTACCTTGTTGGAAATTAATCAAATAGGAGTAGGAAGAAGAATCTTTAGGAATCTGTTTGTACCAAAAATGACAATCCTAGTGTGGAGGATCAGTCGTGACAAAAGACACGCCACGTGAGCCTGGAACAGAGGTTTGCTAGAGATTAGTATGTAGGAATAAGGCCTTGCTGCAATCTGATAGGCCTTGTAGTGAATTAATTAGGCATTCAGTGAATTTGATAGGCCTTTCAGGGAGTTTGACAGGCCTCACGAAACTACACTGGCCTTACAATGAATTAAAAAGCTCTTTCAGGGAGTTTTACTGGACTTGCCGTGAGTATGATAGGCCTTGAGAGTACTTAAGGAAGGCCTCATGCTAGGCTTTGTAGTGGCTTAAGTTGGTCCAAGGTGCTCAGGTGGTGGTTATGGAGTAGTGAGGTACAGATGTGATACATATTATTATGAACTACAGTGTTGGACATGGTCAGTAGGTTGTTATGTGTGACGAGTGGCAAACATACAAAAACATATGAAGAGACCCACTAATCACTAAAACAAAACATGGGAACACGAAAAGTGAATGTGGAGTCATGGGTAGTTATTAAAAATAGTCCCCTGTATATCTCTAACAACTATAAATGTGGGACATGTGGACGTAGATGGAAATCCAATTCCTAAAGAAAATGAATGGTAGTTTACATGAGTCTCTATAATGGAGTAGTGGTCGAAGAAAGGGACATGTGGCACAAAGGGAAATAAAAGAGCAGAATTGTTGTGGTCAAGCATCAGTCATGCAAACAGGAGTCAAGAGTTCGTGGCCTAGTACAATAAAAGGAAGGGGATGTGGAAAGAAAGACTCCTTGCACACATCAACAACTTCAACTTTAATTTATTAATTATCTTATTTATCATCATTGTAGTTTCCTTTTTCCTATCCTGTTTTCTGGTATTTTTAGTTTCTTATTATCAATCGCATTTTGTGTTTCAATTGCAGCAGTTTAATTCTGAACATCATCTGTTATGTAAATTTCCTATAATGAAATTGTTCTAGGGCTTGCTCGAGATGGGTGCAGAATGGATGCTTCATCTGTACTTTATACAAGTGTCAAATCAGCTCGTGATTGTGTTGCAATGTTACACAAAAAAGAGATTAGTGGAGGATTTGTTTGGGCACGCCAACTAGGTGGAGAGGTAATAATAATATTCCTCCCATGTTTTGAATGATAAATGAGGTATTTTAGCATCCAAGTGGCAGGGATTCCATTTATTAGTTTGTGTTGCATGTATGTCATATTGCAAAAATATATGAAATAATGCATTGATCATATATTGTGATCTAGGTGCTCGCTGATGTTTTAATTGGGCAGTTTCGATGTTCTAAGTTTTTGAAAATTTGGCTAAAAGGAGAAAGGGATAGTTAAAAATTCGTTGAAGACACTTTATTTGATGATGTATAATTGTGAAACCAGGCTAAACTGATTTTTGGGATTTCCCTGGGAAATGAAATGTTGGTTCTTGTATGTTATGTTATCATCTGTTTGCTGAGTTTTTTTTTTTGTTTTGTTTTCTTTTTCCTTCGCACTTTACATGTGTTTAGTGTTAGCATAAAACTCGAGATGTCTCCTAGGGGATGTCCCAGCGACAAAGTGTATACCCCCAATCTCGTCTTGTAAACAAGCACAATGTCTAAATTTCTTATAATTTCAAAGTTTTGACTAGTTGCTTCATTGTCAATGCTTGAGTTCAATAGGATGATGTAATTTGTTTATTCATTCATTTGAGTAGTTAAGATCATTGGTTTTAAAATAAATTTGCACATCTGTCACATGTATATAGGATTTATTAGAATAACAAACTAATTAATGACTTCATGCTCTGTTTAAATTAAAGACGGGAACAAATGGGAATAATAAATTTTTTTAATGTCTCAAAGAGAGTTTCATCCACACACCCGATTCCCTCCCTTATTGTTATTAAGTCATATTCTTATAGGTCTTTCAATGTGAGTTGCAAATTACTTTGCTCATTGTGGCAAAATTATGTTTCCCCTGGGTTTAGCTGTCAATTCCCTTTTGATGTTTTCCATCTCCTCGTAACACTTCTCCATTTTCTTTCTTGTCTGGTAATTTTTTGCTAAGAAAATTTAGTACTTCTTTAGTTTGTTATATTTACATTCTCTTCAATATCATAATATTTTTAAAGCTTGTTTGTAGTTAATGTTTTAGCGATAACTGAATGCATACATATATGTATTACTATGCATAACTTATGCATCAGACAACTGCATAGGTGACTTGGGGGCTGTCACCATCACCTAGGCTCTGGCTATAGGTGATTTGAGAGTATTCCTTGGCAGACAGTGAAAACATCTGCTTGCTATTTGATCATTCATTCTTTATGGTTTATGCTTAACAGTCTAATTATTATTGTTTTTCAATTGAATTTGTGGTCAGGGTTCCAAGACTCAAAAATGGAAGCTTATTGTCAGAAACCTTCCATTTAAGGTTGACTTAATCAACAGTATCACTGTTCATCTTTATATGTATACTTGTATGCATATATGTTTGTACGTGTGATTTTGTGTAATTTGGAGAAGTTCTACCTCTGAACTAGTTTGCAAAATGTAAATGCAGGCTACTGTTAATGAGATAAAAGATATGTTTTCATCAGCAGGCTTTGTATGGGATGTATTTATCCCAAAAAATTCTGAGACGGGGTATACTTTAATTGTCCCAGTGTTATTCTTTGCTGTTCATTTTGTGTCATCTCCTCATATCATTTATACTAGTTATGCTGCCTTGTCAGGTTTTCAAAGGGATTTGCATTTGTTAAGTTCACATGCAAGCAGGAATCAGAAAATGTATGGGTTTTAAATACATGATTTACACCAAATGCTGTGAAAGCTTTGAAGTTCAACTAGGTCACACCACCTAATTTTTTTTCTTTCCATCTTTCTCCCCAATTGTCAGGCCATTCAGAAGTTTAATGGGAAAAAAATTGGTAAAAGACCCATTGCCGTTGATTGGGCTGTTTCAAAGAAAATTTATGAAACTGGTGCTCATTCAGTTGCTTCAGAAGATGGTAATTGTTGTCTTTGACAGTATTCGATAATCTTCTAATCAATTTTCTCCTATTCCTGATAAGTTATCCTCTACATCGATGTTTACTTCCTTACTATTCCTTGTCTCTATTGGTTTAGTGCTAATTTTTCTGTTCTTCAAGGTTGGACGAATTATTGATATTATATTAGAAATTTAAAGGAAGATAAATTTGAGGGAGAAAATTTTCTTTATACAAATAGTTTTTGGAGAATCACTGTGTACTATACATGTATATATTTTCGGACTTCTGGTGTGATCCTTTATTGACAACACATCTTTTCTATGCCATTTTTTTGGTGAAGACAATTGAGTCTCATTATAGTTGAATGTATTATTTGCTGAGGAGCTTCTTCTTTACCTTTTCAATTCTTTCCAGTCTTATAGTTTGTAAACTGAATGTGGGGCCATCATCTCTCAATTGTTATCTTTCAAAGCATACTTGTCAGCTTTGTGCAAGTAATCTGACAATTTTTAAGTAGCAGTTTTAATTGTTACTTTTGCTAAACAATACATGAGCTTCAATAAAAGTAGCTCAGCCTTACATTTTGATTGTCATTGATGCAACTCCAATGCAAGTCTCAAATGTTTTGACTGGAAGAATATTGAGAAATTGTTGACTGGTACTAATTTTGAAAGCATTCTAGCTGAGAAAGTTTGGATAACAAATCAAACCAAACCAAACCAAACTTAAATCCCATCAAATGGGGTCGGCTGCATGAATCATTCTTTTCCACTCAACTTTATCCAATGTCATTTCGTTAGTCAAATTAAAGAGATTCATATCTCTATTTACTACATTAGTCCACGTCAATCTAGATTTACCTCTTCCGCTAACACTACCTTTGTTGGTCTCTGTTGTATATGACCAAATTCTCTCTCAACTTATCTTCTGTCAGAACTACTCCTACCCATTCTTGAATATATTCATCCCTAATTCTGTTTTTTCTAGTCTTGCCACACATTCACCTTAGCATTTTCATCTCAGCAACACTCATCTTATCTACATGTTGTTTCTTAGTTGCCCAACATTCTGTCCCATACAACATCGCTGGTCTAATAACCGTTCTATAGAACTTTCCTTTTAGTTTAATGGTTACTCGTTTATCGCACAGTGCGCCAGACGCACTCTTCCACTTAAGCCACCCTGCCTTAATTCTATGGACCACATCTGTTCCAATCTCCTCCACAGTCGTTGTGATAATCGATCATAAATAACGAAAATGTTCACTCTTAGGTAGTTCTTGGTTCTCAATTTTCACTTCTCCTCTACTTCCATTGTGACTGTTACTAAAATTACACTTCATATGCTCTGTCTTAGTTCTGCTTATCCTAAATCCTTTAAATTCAAGTGCTTTTCTCTAAATCTCTAACTTTTAGTGTAAACTTCTTCTCTAATCTCATCCACTAACACGATATCATCTGCAAAAAGCATACAACAGGATACATCATCTTGACTATTCCGTGTCAACTCATCCATAACTAAAGCGAAAAGATAAGGATTTAAGGTTGATCCTTGGTGTAAACCTACAGTAATTGGAAATCCACTCGTCTCCAGCAAGCGATCTAATAGTGGTCACCACACCTTTATATATATCTCTAATCACATCAATGTAACCTTTTGTCACCCTTTTCTTCTCTAACACCCACCCGATTATATCCTGAAGTACTCTATCATATGCTTTCTCAAGATTGATAAAAACTAGGAAAGTTTGGATGGATTTACTATTATGGGCAAAAGGTTCTAATTTGAGTTTTGTTTCTCTGGTGTCATGAAGGACCACAAGACACATTTCTTTTCCTGGCATACTCTGCTGTATGAAGCTCTATATATACTAATTAGTACTAAGATGCCTACTTGAGACATGGGGGAAGTCTGTTACATTAACTTGAGCCTCAAGGCTTTTTCTTAGAGCCTCTATTTGGAAGAGCCCTCCATCATATGCTTGGAAACCCTTTGTACAGAGGCTGCGCTCCTTTTGGTGTATTGAATGCAATCTTTTCTTATTTAAAAAAAAAAAAGGAAAAAAAGACAAGCTGCTTGGAAACCCCTTTTGAAAAATGGGCTCAAGGATATGGCCTCTGTGTGGCCTTGATGTATAGGTGCGGCAAGACAAAAAAATTTGATAAAGAAACCATTTACAATCCTTATGGGATCACCTTATGGAGTATTCCTAGAACATTTACTGTATTTGTTTCCAACTGGATTCATGAGTGAAAAGGTCTACTGTAGGGATAATCTTGGTTTTTAATTTTTTCAGTTCTTAATGTGGTAATATCCACCTACTTATTAAAAAAAATGGTACTATCAACCAGATCATCCTCCCTCCTTGCTTTCTTGAGAGAATGAATTTTTCCTTTTTTTGCACTTTCTAATATCACCGTGTAACTGTAGGAGTAATCTTGTTTTGGAATTTTTTTAGTTCTTATTGAGGTAGAGTGTCTACCAGATCTCTACAGAGGAACTAAATGAGGCTTTGCAAAACTGGAAAAGACAAAGAGTTCCATAAAAGAAAGCTAATAGCTGAGAGAGTGTAGACCATCTCAGAATCATGCTTCAACCGCATAGTACTCAAATTCAGTTGATAAATTACAGACTGTTTAATGCATTCGCTTCTGCCAATTTTTTTTTACATTGCAGTTTTTCATTCTCTGACAACCTTATGGTTCATGCAATTACTTACTTGGACGGCTTTTACCTGTATTTAGCCATTCCTTCTTGTTGGATTGTTATATGAAAGAGGCTGGATATCTTTGACTATGAAGTTGAGGATGTTTGCTTCTCGTGTCTCTGATGCATAACTCGTGGATTTACAGGACAACAGAATGGAAACAAGAAGGATGATGACGGTAGTAGTGATGATTTGGAGGATAGTGATGCGGATAATGTTGAAAATACCCAACAATCTGATGGGGTTGAAATTGCTTCTGAGGACTCTGATATGATAGAAAAAGAAGACAACGCTCCTAAATTTGATTTTGACGAGGAAGCAGATGTTGCAAGGAAAGTTCTTAACAATTTGGTCTCATCCTCAACTAAAGGAATGCCTTCTCTCGATTGTGATTCCAACCTATCCAAGGGAAATGAGCTTGATGAAAACAATGATGTACCCAACAAGCCATCTGGTGGGTCTGCTAATCTATCAGATATAACAAAACCTGTTAATTCTGAAAAAATCAAACAGACAAATCTTAAAGAGGCAAATGTAGAAGATTTGCAGAGAACAATTTTCATAAACAACCTTCCATTTGACGTTGATAATGAAGAAGTGAAGCAACGTTTTTCTGGATTTGGAGAAGTGCAGTCCTTCATTCCTGTTCTTCATCAAATCACCAAGTACGAATTGGATTTTTGATCCTTCAATGTAATTATTATATTTGTATTCAATGGATGAATGTTTGTTATGCTATATATCTGTCCACAGGCGACCAAGAGGAACTGGATTTCTGAAGTTTAAGACAATTGATGCTGCTGATGCAGCATTTTCAGCAGCCAATGCTGCAGCTGGTTTGGGAATATTGCTAAAAGGTAGACAGTTGAAAGTTTTGAGGGCTTTGGACAAGAAATCAGCTCATGATAAGGATTTGGAGAAGACCAAAAAGGAGGATCATGACCACCGCAATCTTTACCTTGCAAAGGTCAGTTCCCTAACTCTACATTTTCATCTCTGCTTGTGTGTCTGATGTTGGGCTGTTGTTTTTACAATTTGATTTGGCTATATGTGATCATTTCTCATACGATTTATCTTTATTTCATTTTTTTAAAAAATTTATAACAAAAACCTTTTTTCCCTTAACAGGAAGGTCTTATAATTGAGGGGACTCCAGCTGCTGAAGGTGTTTCAGCTAGTGACATGTTGAAGCGCCAATCGTAAGTACTAAGAGTCATAGTTAAGTTTGTTTTTCATAATAAAAAGTGAAACATGTTACAGTGAGAAGAAATTCTTGGTCTACTTGTGGCTTAACCAATGTGGACACAAGGGAGGGCTAAAATTGTTGACATAACACATCCTACCCTGGAGATCCATTTTGTCAATCCTAAGTTCACCATTCTGCCCATTTAAACTTTTCTGTTACGTTTCTAATAAATCCAGAGTCGAAGTTATATAATCATATGTGATAAATCGAATGGCCATGTAAAGGAGAGGTAAGGAGAAGTGCTCCTTCCTATGCCCTCTCTTTCTTGTCTCTTCTTTTTATTTTTCTTTCAAACCTCCCTAAAAGGAACTTTTAGTGCTCTGGACACTTTGCTTTTGTGGTTTTTTAATTTTTAATTTTTAATTTTACAAAACATTGGTTAGGGTATGTCTTGTGCTTGGGTGTTAATTACACCCCTTCAACTCTCACTTCTAGATGAGGTTTATTGTTGAATGTAATTGTTTAGTGAGATAGTTTGCATTGATGAGACTAACAAGAGGTAATGCTATGCGAGCAATGGCTTATTGGAATATAGTAGATTTTAATTTGAAAAAGTTGATATTGATGAACTAACCTTTAAAATAGGTTTTGAAAGATAAGTAAAGAAGAAAATTTTGATTCAACTTCAGTCAGTTAACATCTAAGAAATAATGAGAGGGCTGGCCATTCTGTTAGTATCTTTGGCACTGGCTGAATGGGTCTGGTCCTGGAAAGCTCTCACAACCTGAGCCTGAGACAAGCAAACTATGCATCAAGTTTCACATGGACTCTATTCTCAATTCTTGGGTTATTCTATAGCAAATCATGGCTTAAGACCCTACCCTGTAGCCTTGCCCCACAGCACCCTCAACATAAAAAAGAAAATTGATAGTGCAGATGAGTAATACTCGGTCCAACTCATTTTGTCCCCTATTCCATAATATGTTATTTCATTATTTGCTTCTCGTCAATAAAGTCATTTGTAACGAACTTCATTTTTTATGGGTAAATTTCCATAAACATTAGACAGATGTCTGATAGAAATCTTATGGAATTTTGTTGAAGGAAAAAATAAAATAAAAATAAAGGGGAGAAGACTGTTGAGAATAACCAAGAACTGCCAACAGAGAAATCCGCACAATATATGTTTTGTCCTAATTATAGTTTTTTCCCCCCTGACATGATGTGTGCCATGCTTCTCCATACTCAGATGTGGCTGTTATGCTGCTTTTATGAAATTTCACATTCTTCAGCAAGGGTTTAATGCTACAAACTCTGCAGGTTGGAAAAGAAAAAGGCGACTAAGCTTCAATCTCCAAACTTTCATGTTTCAAAGACGAGACTTATTATATACAATATACCAAAGTCAATGACTGAAAAAGTACTTAAGAAGCTTTGTATGGATGCAGTTACATCTCGGGCTACCAAGCAAAAACCTGTGATTCGACAGGTCAGTTACACAGTGATTAATGGTATCGTTTGACCATCTATATAGTTCTTCATACATGATATAATATTTTCCCTTAATTTTTCTGTCCATGCAGATAAAGTTTTTGAAGGATTCAAAGAAAGGGGAGGTTGTCAAGCAGAACCATTCGCGTGGAGTTGCTTTTGTTGAGTTTGCAGAGCATCAACATGCACTTGTGGCTTTAAGAGTTCTCAACAATAATCCTGGTAATGTGTTTCTTTTGTTTTGGGCTTTGGCTAGTTCAGAGCTGAAAACTATTTGATGCATACAATATATTTTGTTGGGTTGATGCATATATTGGTCTCTGAAGTGTTCATATATGGGGGAGGGAATCTGTTTACATTGGGTAATTCTTACATTTTACATTGGGTAATTAATTCCAATATAATCAGAGATCAAGATCTATGTCATTCATGCACTATATTTTTATATATAATATATAATTGTAATGTGCATATATTGTAATGTTTATCTCCAATCTAAACTGGAATTTGCAAGTGTGAAGGGAAGAGTATATAATCCTGTGGTTGGATTTGTGAAAGATGAGACATTCAAAAAGTTGAAGGGTGTAACAATGATAGCTTGCTTAGTTAGGTTTTTCAAAAAACACTTTTGTGTTTTTTTGTTTTTACTGAATTTTTTTAATATTTTAAGTAATTTTTTTTACTTTTTAGACATAGCTAACATAAATATACCTAAAAAGCAAAAAATTTGTGAAAAAACCCTTTTAAAAATTCACTAAATACCAAAAATACAAAAAAAAATACAAGAATTCAATACATTTTTATGTATTTTTTAAAATATTTTTAATTTTTAGATACATCTAAGTAAGGTGCATCTAAAAAAGTAAAAAAAATGTTTAAAATTTTAAAAATATTCACTAAAAACAAAAAAAAAAAACACGAAAATCAAAAAACTCAGTTTTCAAAAAACTTAATCCAAAAAACTCAGTTCTTGCATATATATATATATATGTATCTGTATATATTACACATACATATTTTCTCTCTATTTATGGTGCAAAGTTGTCATGTATTTTAAATGCCATTTTGTGCAAATTTACAGAAACTTTTGGCCAAGAGCATCGTCCAATTGTGGAGTTTGCTCTTGATAATGTTCAAACATTGAAACTCCGTAAAAGCAGGCTTGAAACACAACAGCAGGGTTCGCGAGATGATGCACAAGTTGTACATCAAAATAATGATTCACATGCCCATCCAAACAACTCAAGAAAACGTAAATCCGAAGGTGATGTGAAATCATGGAAAGCTTTTAAAACTGAAAAAGAAGACGAAATGGAAAAAAAAGTGATGCAGGGAGCTGCCAGTGAAGAAGGCAGAGCTACTAAGAAGCAGAAGAGTGATCACACAAGAGGAAGTGGAAACAAGTTTTCATCAGAGAGAAAGCAGGAACACTCAAAACAGAGGTTAAAGAATCACCAACATGGAGGAAATTTTGAGGATCAGAAATCACTCCGAGGTGAAAATAAGGGGATTAATGCTCTTAAGCCCCGATCTTTTGGTGAAGGGGATCTGCAAACGAGCAAGTGGAAATCAAGAGATCAGACCGAACAACAGAAGGAAGGTATTAGTTTGAAGAAAAGAAAAAAGGGAAAAAACAACAAAGACGCACTAGGGCGAGACACGGCAGACAAACTTGACATTCTCATTGAACAATATAGAAACAAGTTTTCGCAGCACGGTTCTGACAAAACGAATGGTGAAAAGCAAAATTCTAGACAGCTTAGAAGATGGTTCGAATCTTGATTCTGTTACAGTTTTTGTAGCCTTTTTGTGAGGAGTTGATGATGCAGATTATTAACTCTGGATTTGTTAAAAGTTTTGACGATTTTGAGGAAACCCTAGAATTAAGCAATCTGTTGTGTGTACACGTCATCTATTCCTTATTTCTGTTACAATTTTTGTAGTCTTCTTGTGAGGGGTTGATGATGCAAATAATGAACTGTGGATTTGTTTAAGTTTTGACAATTTTGAGGAACACTGAATTAAGCAATCTATAGTGTACAAATTCTCTGTTCCTTAGTAGCAACAAACTCCTGTGGGGCCTCGTTCCTCACGCTCTGCCCTCAACCTTAAACTATTCTATAGGTCCTCTCTCAACCTTAAATTGTCCGACCCCCACTCTCCTCTCCTACTCTTGCTTGGTGGTAACTAGCGTCTAGTCTTTAATGACAACTACTCGATCTTCATCTCAACAGATCCAGTTGTTGAAGAATCTGACTGTACTAGGATTGCCAGCTAGAGCAAGGTAGAATCGAGGGTTTGATGATTGAAGCATTGGATCGTAACGTGTCATCATTGTGGGTCAGATTATGAAATTCTTGCGGTTCCATTGATAAAAGGTATAGTTAATGGTTACTTTTTTTTGGCTAATTAGATGCTCAGAGTCAACCTGTCTTCATCATCATCCATTATGTGGAAGTTGGACAATAAATAATTTGGAAAGCACAAGAATGAGGGGTGTGTGAATAGAACTTTAACTTGTGTTGGGACCCAAAACCATCCCTAGCAAAATTCATCATAAAAAGTACTTGAAGCTAACACATTTGGGTTCAAGGTTTTCATATATTGGTTTAAGAAAATGTTTGGGTAAAAAATGCATTGAAATTTTAATTGTTTTTACATTAGTTTCACTTTAAAGACAACCTATAAGACTATCATTAACATGATCATTGGTTTAAAAATCTAATAATGTGTTTGAATATTATTAAGAGATTTGTGAAGAGAATAAAAGTGGGTGTAAAAAAAAAAAAAAAATTACGATGTTTTGAGAAGATGTTAAAAAGTGATTTTTTGACTTTTAATCTAGCTTTTGGACTTTTTCAAAAAGTCATTTGAGAAGATGGTAAAAAGTTATTTTTTGACTTTTTGCTTAATACTTTTTATGTTGCCATATCACCATGCCTTACTATAAATTGACCAAAATACCCCAATCTCATTTGGTGAAATTTTTTTGCGAACCTAAAGTGAACGGGGAGGGTATATTTGTAAATTGTCATATTGCGTTTAAGCTGCTTTCCAAATGGGATTCTGGACAAAAAAAAAAAGCCAACGTTTGACTTTTTACCAAAACGGACAAATGCTACTTTTTACCACATACCCAAACCAGGCCTAATTTGTTCACTTTTCTTTTAATTATCTTCCAAATTTAAAATTTAAAAACAACTTAATAGGATATAGTGTTTTTCTTTTTCTTCTCTAGTATTTTTATTTTTTTAATTTTTATTTTTGTATTTTTGTTAGACTTATTGGTAGGTACATCACCAAGGATGTTGCTTTGAAATCATGAGGAATGGGCATGCAATATAAATATACATACACATATATAGGAGGATAATGATATTTGCTTGTCTGCCATCTGCTATTGCTGGCTCAATTGCACTTAGCTGGTGCGAAGTTGCATGATGACAAATTGCTTGTTAAATGGGAAAGTGCATAGAAAAGAAAAGAAAAGAAGAGCAAAAAACAATGTTAGACAAACCACTCTCTTGGATGCATTGGGAACCCTACTTTTCATTTCTAGTACCTCTAATGTAAAATCACCTGAAAAAACATTTTAACATACAGAAATATGTTTGGTTGTGTTTTTATTTATTTTTGTTTATTTTTAAAAACAAAAAGCAAGGTTTCATTTCCTCCTCCCCTATAAAATGTGTTACTCTGTTCCACAATTTTTTTTTTGTAAAGGTTAGAAAATGCCTACTGTTTTTATATCATTTTACTTTTGTGATAAATTAATTTTTAAAAATTCAAAAACATATTTTTTATATTTCTTAAAAAGAAATTATTTTTTCAAAAAATAATTCTTGAAAATGATTTTCCAACAAATTTTATATTTTTTTTAAAAAAAAAAAAAAAAAAAAAACTCAACCAAAATGAAAATTACAAAATTTGCTTGTTAATTTTTTTAATTTAACAAACAAACAAATAGTTTGATGGATTTATGCACCTATTTTTTTTAATTTTTTTTTCAATATTTTTAATGTATGTGGAATCAAAACGTGAACAAAGAATACAAATTTGTATGTTGACGTGTGATATTCATTCAAGGGAAATACAAAAATATTCTGGAGAACAACTGTCTCTCAGATTGTAGTAGAGCTTTGTCGTGTCACTTGTTTTATTTGTTTGAACATTGCATACCGACAATGTCACGGATATGCAGAAGAGACACCTACAACTACCATACTATTCACTGCGACCTAGTGATTGGTTTAGTGGGTAAAAATTTGAATTTTTGCATTCAGTGTTTTGAGTTTGGATCTTCAGGTCCCATTTGTTTTGGACTATAGGGAGAGTATTGGAATTAGTAACACTAAGGTATTACTAATGTCCTTATTTGTTTGCAGAGAAAGCCTTGGGACTATTAGTCCCTTGGTGTTGCTAATACCGGTAGAGAGTGATAGAGAGAGATAGATTAGAAAAATAGTGAGGGATTAGAAATTTTTTATTTTTTATTTTTTATATATTGGAAATTTTTTTTAAATATAATGTTTAATTTTTTATATTTTTTTATTTGTTTTATTATTTTATATAAAAATAATTTAACAATTCCTCATTATTAATCCCCTCACTATCAATCCCCTCACTAACAATTCCCTCACTATTAATCCCCTCACTATCAATCCCCTCCATTCTATCTCCCAAAACAAACGAAACCTCAATCCCTTTCATTCTATCTCTCAAAACAAACGGGCATCATAGTATTCTTCAATGCCTATAGTCTATGGTGGTACCTTAGATTTAGTTCCAACATAGGTGTCGTTAAATTTCCTTCAGATTCTTTGTAGTGCCGATAGGGTAATATTTTCTCATAGATATGTGAGTAATCTATCTATGTATTTATTTTTTGAATAAATAAATTAAAAAAAAAAAAAAAAGAAGCAAAGAAGGTAACCATTCAATAAAGGCTTCTTTTAGACATAAATGATTTGGGCTAAAATAGTCCCCCCTCCCCTCTCAAAAAAAAAAAGGGTTAAAAAGTCAATAAGATAAAATATCACATTCAAATCATAATCATTTCGTTTTTTCTTTCATAAAGTCAAAAAATCCATTATAAACGAGATTTTTTAACCTTAAACTAAAATAATTAAAAAGCTAAAAAGTCTACCTACATCCTAAACAAAGGCAAAGTATTGTGTGTATAACTAATTATTTAGTATTTTTAGAATATTATGTAATCTATTTTTCAGCGCCTACAATTTACTGTGGGACCTTAGTTTTAGTCCCAATATAGGTGCGGTAAAATTTCCTTTAGATTCTTTGTAGTGGTGACGGGCAATAATCTCTGACGAATATGTGGAGTAGTTTATTTATATATTCATTTTAAAGTATTGTATGTACAA
The DNA here is from genome assembly GCA_025200525.1 of Camellia lanceoleosa. Classification (NCBI taxonomy): domain Eukaryota; kingdom Viridiplantae; phylum Streptophyta; class Magnoliopsida; order Ericales; family Theaceae; genus Camellia; species Camellia lanceoleosa. Next base: position 205,176,683 of record CM045760.1, read on the forward strand.
CTAATTATTTAGTAATTTCGAAATATCATGTAATATTATTCTATGAAAAGTAATTGAGAGACAATGATAACTCAATTAATGTGTGATAGTACAGTTTGTTGCCGTGGATGGATCGCACTGGTCCAAGCTCCTCAAACCCACGTAGAAATGGTCTAGCCCACCGAGTCACCTACAAACAAGTTCAACGGGAAACGGGGTAGTCCCCCAGTGAATCCTCCGACGAGGAAGTTAGAAAGAGGAGTACAATGTAGAGAGAGAGATTGGAGATAGAAAAGCTTAACCTTCTTCTTGTCTTCAACGTTTGCTTATATCCTTTGGTAATCATTTCGCTGTCTCTTCCGGCCTGCCCTCATCGCCGAAAGTCTATACTGTAGCTTACCTTGTTCAGGGTAAGGGGGTCCTGTTCCGACGGGGAGGTGTTGTCGTAATAAATGCTGTGATGGGGTGCATTCATGGTGATGTGCAGTGGCAATAACTTTGCAGATCTTTGTCTGCTGATGTGACTCGTCCTCCACCTGCCATGTGTCTGAATGCCATTGGCTCTTTATGTCATGTTGGATTCCAGCTATTCTGGACTTCACCAGCTGGGTTATGTATTGGACTCCGATTGATGAGCTTGGGTTGTTTATAGTGGTTCATGACTTTTGTGGGCTTGTACACATCAGTAGTCTTCCATTCCCGAGGGCAGCTTTAGTCCAACGAAGGGAATAGTAAAGAAGAGGGTGAGGGTGTCAGGGAATGGTAGTATGGAGGTCGGTCGGCGGGAGTGGCCGAGCGGGTGAACCGATCGGGAGGTGGTTCGACCGCTCAAGGTGACCGAGTGGAAGGGCCGACCGCGAATGTTGGCTGAGTAGAAAGGTCGACCACGATGAGGGGCGACCATAAGGGTTGGCCGACGGAGGGCCGTCGTGAAGCGACCGTGGGGTGGGGTGATAAAGCGCGGGGGGCCGGCCGATATGATGAGGATAACCGACTGCGAAGGGTGAGGTGGAGGGACGTGGGGCTCAAGAGGGGCATGTCACATGGTGATTTGAAGTGAAAAAGATAGGGTAAGGGCAGGAGACAGTGGATCGTGGTCGTACACATGGCAATACCCCATGATGGGGAAAGATTAGGCATTGGATCATAAATGAAACGTTAGGTCACTATGGGTATTGAAAAGACAGTTTTGGCAGATGATTGAAAAGTTTTCAAGTTGGCGAAAATTAATTGGGATCCTTGGAATACGGGTAAACCATGGGCTTTTGGCATTATTCGATTCACCTACTTGTTTACGAAAAATCAAAATATTCCAAGTGTGAATTCCTTTGTTGATCACAATACACCTCTGCAACACTTTTTCAATTTCGTTGCACCTACCTCCGAAGCGATTCGCAGACACACCATAGAAATGACCCAAGAAGAAACTGCGAATATCAGGGTAGATCTACTTAGCAATGATGATGCTGTGGAGTTAGCGCAGCAATACAGGATGGAGAGGGTGGGGGGGTCGATTGTACGATCCCACGGGTCCACCATGATAGCAGCTCCTAAGCCCATCAGCTAGGCGGAATCTGATCACTGGCATATAAAGGCAGACAAATCAACGGTTACTGCAGCGGATTTGGAGGCTATTCGTGAAAAATACCAAGTGCTTGCCGAAGTAGAGTTGTCGTTGCCAATGTCGACGGAGAGGCCATCCGATGCCAAGCCAGGACAGTTTGCCCTTTATAAGGAGGCATTGAAAGGAGGGCTGAGGCTGCCCCTGCCATAGGTGGTAGTAGACGTCCTAAACCGTTTGGAGGTGGCGCCGGGCCAACTAATGCCCAATGCATAAAAGATCTTGCTATCCTGCGTGAGCGCTTGATCGAAGGCAAACGAAGGGGCGGCCATGACAGTGGACAAGTTCTTCGCGTGTTACAAGGCCTCAGGACAACAAGAGACCTGGGTCACCCTGCAGGCAGCAGCAGGGAAAGGGCTGGTGGCGGGGCTACCATCGTCGATCAAATGGTAGAGACCACGATGGTTCTACGTATCTGCTAGTGGAGGAGTTGGGGTGCGCACCATTTGAAAGGTGCCCACGAAGTCCATGGAGCCAAAGCTGGGGACAGTGGCAGAGGAGAGGGTAAAGAGGGTGAAGGAGTGGAGGGAGAAAAGAGAGGCCAAATGAGACGAGCTCGTTCAGCCGTCTACATTATTTGAGGCAGGGTTGGGTCCAAAGCCGAGTGGTGGGGACCTCGACCGAGCAGAGTTGGAGGCGAGGAGAAGGGCTTAAGAGGCGGAGGATCAGACTATCCTTGCCAAAGCCCAAAAATTCAAAGAGTCCTAGGCCGACCGACCACCAAAACCGGTTGCAAGGGAGAGGATTCGCCCTCGTCCCAAACCCTTGGGAGAGAAAAACTTAGGCGAATTTGTGCCACGACCGCTCCCAATATATCCTTTGAAGGAGAGGTCTTTGAAGGAGAAGGAAGCATTAGGGGTGGTAAAGAAGAAGAAGAGGGTGAGACGGAGTGAAGAAGAGCCTGCCCAGAAGAGGAGGAGGGAGACAAGTGTAAAGGAAACCAGTAGTGCCAAGGGGGCTGAGGGGGGAGAAGTGGAGGAGACCCTAGGAAGGGTAAGTGGCCCAGAAGTGGTGGACGTTGCTTCAGAGGGCATGGAGGTGGTGCCAATGGTGGCGGCGATCGCCGCAAGGGTCGCGAGGGCCGTCCCTGAAGAGCAAGTAGAAGATGAGGCAAGTGGCCCTGGGCCAAGAAGGGAAGAATAGCCCCATGGGGGACCGGCACCCCAAGGAGGGGGAGTCAGTCTGACCACAGCAATCTACCACGCTAGGGCGGTGGCGGGACGGCTGGAGGGAGAAGAAGGCCTAGCCAGAGCAGGGGCAGACCGCTTGGTGGGAATTGTAGAAGAGGCAGCCTTGCGCTCGGCATCCAGATTCAATGAAGCTGAACTGCTGAGGGGGTTATGCTCCGCTCAAATGGAGGTAACCACCTTAGCAGGGGCTCTGCTGAGGAAGGCGGGGGCTGCCAAACTCAAAGCTGATGAGGCCAAGGCTCAGCTTGCCAAGTTGAAGAAGGAGAGTGATTTGAGATCGCCCATTGATCGCAAGCGATCAAGATGGAGCTGGAGAACACATGCCACCAGGTTGTGTCGCTCGAGTTCCAACTGGCTGGCGAGCGGAAGAGGGTGGATGAGGCCCAAAAAGCCTGCACAGTCGCTATCGAGCGCCATGAAGAAACAATGAGCAGCAATGAAGAGCTGGTCAGGCAGAAACATGAGGCAGATGTCAAAATTGGCGATCTGCAGAAGGAACTAGAGAGCGAGCGTGCCAAGGTAGTGGAGGAGAGGGGGAGGCTGCAGAAGGAGTTGAAGGCAGAGAGCGAAGGCAACGGCGGAGAAGGAGAGCCTGAAGAAGGAATTTGAGGAGGAAAGGGCAAAGACTGCGTCTGAAAGGGCGACCCTGCAGAAAGAGTTTCGACGAAGAGAGGCGGCGCGACCTTTGAGAGGGCGACTTATCCTATCTGTCTTGTCGCGCAGATGGAAGTAATTCAAAGGGTCTGCTGAGTTTCAGATGGCAGTTGATGCCCCTGTCGCCAGTAGCTTGGCTAGGCAAGAATCTGGGGGGATGGGCCCATCAAGGACGACTGTTGGAGGCAGAACTGAAGCAGAAGTTATTGAGAGCTTCCAGCAATCAGACTTTTATAAACACGAAATGGCTGAGTTCTGGGATAGTGGCTGGAAGATGTTCAAACGTAGAGCTGAAGAACTGTTCCCAGACTTAGACCTCAGTAGTGTAACAATTGGTGAGGACGATGTGGCCCAAACCCCCCTAGATAAGGGTATTGAAGAAGAAGACCTCATCTCCAGTGAGGATGAGTGATTGGAGAAGAAGGAGAATGATACTTTGCACAGACATTGTTTTTGTTTTGTTTTATGTGTTTTTCTTTTTTTCTTTTTTTGTTTGAATTGCTGTAATGAACTTATGTACAAAAGTGTGAATAAATAAAATTTCAGTTGTGTTTTGCATTTGACTGTGTTTGCTTGTGTGTCTGAAATGGATGAAAACTTGTGATAAAAACTTGTGGTAAACTTGTGATAAAAACTAAATTTAGGAATTCTTCAAGACAGAGTGGGATTGAAATTGTAATAAGAACTGAGTGGAGAGTAAAGTTAAGGACTCCTTAATGCAGAGTGAAATTGGACTTGTGATAAAAACTCAATGCAGAGTAAAGTTAAACTTGTGATAAAAACTCAATGCAGAGTAAAGTTAAACTTATAATAAAAACTCAATGCAGGGTAAAGTTAAACTTGTAATAAAAACTCAATGCAGAGTAAAGTTAGGAACTCCTCAAGGCAGAGTGAAATTTAAAATGTAGTAAAATTACAAGTTTGTGTTTGCCACACTGCGCAAGTGAGTTAGTGGTTTATGGAGTGAAACTTGGTTTCTGAGGAGGAGAGGGCTAACTTGTGAGAGTTTGATTGAGAAGAAAATAACACGTGTCGACCACAAGGCTGTGGTCTGGCTAAGGCTTGTTAGATAAGCCGAGTGCATCATGCTCGATCTGGCAAAGGCTCTTAGTGCTTGGTCTGGCCGAGGTTTTAGTGCTCAGTCTGGCTGAGGCTTTTAGTACTCAGTCTGGCTGACGCTTTTAGTGCTTTCGGCCGAGGCTTTTGTAGTCTTTCGATCTGGTGAGGCTCTTTGTGCTTCGGTCTGGTGAGGCTCTTGTGGTCTTTCGATCTGGCTGAGGCTTTTGCAATAAGTGCTGCAAATGAGAATGTTATTGAGACAACACATAGATAGCTAAACTATAGAATTGTTATCATGGACAGTGTAATCCAATCGATCCAAGTTTTACATTATGTAACAAAAAGAAAATACAACAACTGAGCAATACAACAGTAGGAACTTATTGAAAGTAGCGCTTCAGGTGTTCGGCGTTCCAAGGATGGGGGAGATCTCGACCTTCCATGTTCTGAAGTCGGTAAGTGCCCAGACGTGGGCGGGCTTTCACAATGTAAGGTCCCTCCCATTTGGCTGCTAGTGGGATTTTTGGTGGTAAGGGTTGCTTCTTTCAAGATAAAGTCCTCTACAGCGAACTCCCTGAGTCGGACTTTGCGGTTGTAGTCTGTTCTCATTTTCTGTTGGTATGAGGCCAGTCTAACAGCAGTGGTTTCTCTGAGTTCTTCAATTAGGTCCAGGTCTGCCCGACGGAGCTCTTCCGTTAGTGCTGGATCTGGATGTAAAACTCTAGGGGTAGGCAGACCGACTTCCATCGGAATAACCGCCTCAGCGCCGTATGTTAAGCGGAAAGGAGTTTCCCCAGTGGGAGTCCGAGCTGTAGTTCGGTAAGCCCAGAGTACATTTGGTAGTTCCTCAGCCTAAAACCTCTTAGCAGCTTCTAGCTTGGTTTTGATGATCTTCAGAAGAGAACGGTTGGTGACCTCAACTTGGCCATTGGCTTGGGGATGACCAGGGGAAGAAAAACATGGTTGAATTTGAAGGTCTGCACAAAACTTCCTGTTCTTGGAGTTGTCGAATTGTTTGCCGTTGTCGGAAACAATGGCCTGAGGGATGCCAAATCTGCAAACGATCGACTGCCAGATGAACTTGGTTGTGTTTTGCTCGGTAATGGTGGCAAGGGGTTCTGCCTCTACCCACTTAGTAAAATAATCAATGACAACAATGGCAAATTTGGTCTGGCCTCGGCCGGTGGGTAAAAGGCCAACTAAATCGATCCCCCATTTGGCGAACGGGTAGGGGCTGCAAAGTGTGATCAATTCAGTGGGAGGAGCATGGGGGATATTGGCGAAACATTGACATTTATCACATTTGAGCACGAAGTCAGCCGCATCTTGGTTGAGAGTAGACTAGAAATATCCAGTGCGAAGTATCTTGTGGGTCAGGGACCTGCCGCCTGAGTGATTGCCGTAGATACCCTCATGAATTTCTTATATCACATAAGTTGCTTGAGTCGGATTGAGGCACAGCAGATAGGGGCATGAGAAACGGCGTTTGTACAAAATACCGCTGACGAGGATGTAATTGGACGACCGGGCCCTGACTTTAGCGGCTTGCTGTTGGTTGTCTGGGAGTTCCCCTGTTGTCAGAAATAGAAAGATATCTGACGCCCAAGGGATGGGCTCATTTTGGAGGAATTGTATTTCATGCTAGTCAAGACAGATGGCGGGGTGGGATAGGTATTCTAGGCGGACACCACGGTTGAGGTCGGACTGGTCTGCGGAAGCCAACTGAGCCATCTCATCTGCCTTAGAGTTTTCTGCCCAAGGAATGTGCTTGATATGGAAGGAATTGAAGAGGCGAACAAGGGGAAGTGCAATATCCCTGTAAGCCCGCATTGTGTCCTCCTTGGCATCGAATTCTCCAGTGATCTGTCCAACGATGAGCTGGGAGTCGCTGAACACTCGGATGTGGCTGACACCAATATCCCTGGCTAGGCGAAGACCTACAATCAATGCCTCATATTCGGCCTCATTGTTACTGGCCTCAAACAGGAAACAGAGAGCGCATTTGAAATAACCACCCTCAGGGGATGAGGATGAGGCCAGCCCCACTACCTTCTCTGTGGGATGATCCGTCGACGTTGAGAGTCCAAGAATGAGGGTCTTCTGGTTCGATGGGAGCTGGTGGGGGTGTCAAGGCAGTGGTTGGGGTAGGATTAGTGAATTCCAGGATGAAATCGGCGATAGCTTGCCCCTTAATTGCTGTTCGAGGCTGGTAAGAGATGTCAACCGGCTGGTGAGTTCCGACCATTGCATGAGTGTCTAGGAAAGTTCAGTTCTTTGCATGACCTTCTCCAAGGGTTGATCGGTGAGGACCACTATGGAGTGGGCTTGGAAGTAAGGACGGAGTCGTCTGGAGGCGGTGACCAAAGCCAAGGATAATTTTTCTAACAGAGGGTAGTTCTGCTTCGCTCCCCTGAGGGCCTGACTGATGTAGTAGACCGATCGTTAGACGGAGTCGTCTTCCTTGATAAGAGCTGCACTGACAGCGGTGTTGGACACAGCTAGATAGAGGAAGAGGGGCTCGTCCGTAATCGCCTGTGAAATGAGAGGAGGATTAGCCATGCACCGCTTTAATTGTTAAGAAGCCTCTCCGGATTCAGCCGTCCATTCGAAAGTTTGCTAAAGAACTTTGAAGAATGGCATGCATTTATCCGTGGCGTGGGAAATGAAGCGGTTGAGTCTCGACTTCGGCGATGAGTCTTTGGACCTCCTTAACGCTCAGGATTGCATTTCGATCAAGGCCTTGATCTTTTCAGGGTTAGCTTCAATGCCCCGCTGATTGACCATAAAACCCAAAAACTTTCCAGATCCTACGTCGAAGGCGCACTTCTCTGGGTTAAGCTTCATTTGGTACTTGCGTAGGGTGGTGAAGGTCTCTCGCAGATCGGCCAAATGATCAATAGAGAGTTTGCTCTTGACTAGCATGTCGTCGACATATACTTCCATATTCCGACCTATTTGATGATGGAAAACGGCGTTGACCAACCGTTGGTAAGTGGCCCCAGCATTCTTTAGTCTGAACGGCATCACACGGTAGTGGTAGGTACCTCGGTCGGTAATGAAGGAGGTATGTTCGTGGTCGGACGGGTGCATCAAGATTTGGTTGTACCCAGAGAAAGCATCCATGAAGCTGAGCATCTGATGACCGGTCGTGGCGTCGACCAGCAAATCTATGCGGGGAAGAGGATAGCTGTCATTGGGGCAAGCTCGGTTCAGGTCAAAGTAATCGACACAGAGTCACCATTTGCCATTGTTCTTGCAGACTAGGACCATGTTTGACAACCATTTAGGATAGTCCATGTTTGTGATGAATTGGGCCTCAAGGAGCTTGTCGACATCTGCTGCAATAAGAGTATTGCGCTCCGGATGGAAGATGCGTTGCTTCTGGCGATAGGGTCAGAAATGGGGTTCGATACTGAGGCGATGCGTTATGAAGGAGGGGTCAATACCTGGCATGTCTGAATGGGTCCAGACAAATACATCATTGTGCTCGGTCAGGAGGGCAGTAAGGTCGGCCTTGGCTTGGAAGGATAGTTGGCTGCCGATTTTGGCAGTTTTGGTTTGGTTGATGGGGTCGATGTTGACCTCGACGAGCTCCTCCATAGGTTCTCCTCTGACCAACTCGTCCTCATCCCGGACGTCAAGTCCTTCGATGATCATTGCCTCCTTCAGCTTGACTTCTTTGAGTGAGGCAACATAACACTCCCTGGCCACGGTCTGTTCTCTTCAGACTGTTCCGACCCCGAGATCAGTGAGAAACTTGATGGCAAGATGATAGGTGGATGTGATGGCTTGAAAGGCATTTAGGGCAGCACGGCCAAGGATGATGTTGTAGGCAGATGGGCAGTCGACCACAAGGAAGGTGAGCAACTTCGTGGTCTGCCGTGGGTATTCGCCGATCGTGATAGGGAGATCGATGGAACCGATGGAAGTCACACGGTCGCCAGTGAAACCGACCAAAGGGGTTTGGAGAGGAGACAAACTTTCTTTCCCAATCTTGAGCTGGCAGAAGCAATTGAGGAAGATGATGTCTGAAGAGCTGCCGTTGTCGATGAGAACTCGTCTGACCTTGTAGTTGGAGAGGATGGCAGAGATGACAAGGGGGTCATCATGTGGGTAACGAATGCCTGTATAGTCGGCGTCCGTGAAGGTGATAGGTTCGGTCCACTGTTTCGGCTGTTTAGAGGGTCGGTCCACCGTTGCCACTGCTTTGTCTGAGCCTTGCCTTATTTTTCTGAGTTCTGCCTTCTGAGTTGAGTGGGATGGTCCCCCACAAGCAAGGTCGCCTGAAATAACTCTGATCTCTCCAATTGGTGGAAGGGGGTTAACTGGCGATCGAGGCTGTTACGGAGGGCGATCTTGGCCTTGGTTAGGTGGGGTTGGCTGCCGGGCCGGGGTGCGCCTGCGATTGTTTTTGAGGGGCTCGGTTATTTGCCTCTGCTGGGGGCAGGTGTCCGTGAACCGGCTAAGGCATCTCTGACGTATGAAGGTCTCGATCTGATCTTTGAGGTTAATGCACTCGTCTGTGTTATGGCCATGGTCCTGGTGGAAACAGTAATATTTGGACTGATCTTTCCGATTGGAAGGGGTTCGTGAAGGCAGGGGCCATTTGAGGGGGTAGTCCCGTTGGATCTGATTGAGGACATGTTCCATAGGAGAATAGAGGGGTGTGTACCGCTCGAGCCATGGCCAATCGATCAGGAGGGTCGGTCGTTATAGTGGGGTGTTTGGCTATTATACTGGGCGTTCTTGGGTTCTAAGTCTTTTCTCTTGTCTCTGGGGGTCGGGTTTTTAGTTATTGGGTCTTGCCAAGCGGCTAGTGAATCTTCAGCGCTCATGTATTGTTGGGCTTTGGAGAGTAGGGCTGCCATGGAAGTCGGGGGGTTTTTAGAGAGGGAGAAAAGGAAATCGGACGACCGCAGATCGGCCATGAAAGCCGTGAGGATGACTTTGTCGTCATTTTTCGCTACTTGCAGGGCTTCGGTGTTGAAGCATGTAACGAAATTGCACAGCGATTCCCCCTCGGTCTGACGAATGTTGAGGAGTTGGGTGGCCGGGCGTCGCTGGCGCTGGGCTCCAATAAAATGGCTCAGGAAAGAGTCACTGAGGTGTTGAAAAGTGGAGATGGAGTCTGCCGGTAACTGGCTGAACCACAGTCGAGCTGACCCCTTCAGTGTTATGGGGAAAGCTCGACACATGATCTCGTCAAGGAAAGAATGGAGGATCATGAGGGTTCGGTAGGTCTCTAGATGGTCGACTGGATCTGTCGTACCGTCAAAAGAATCAATGGTGGGCATCTTGAACTTGACGGGTAGAGGCTTGTCCCGGATAGAAGCAACAAATTGTGAGTTTGCCGTGATAGAGGGTTTATGCTGGATGTTCTGCATGACCCCTTGGAGTTGGAGCTTCATGGCTCGAAGTTCAACATCCCAGAGGGGAACGTTGTCACCCCCGAAGAAAAATAGGGGCTGGACGCTGCTAGCTTCCCCTTCAGGGACTGGTGCTATGACCGATGGATGTGGGGTGGATGAGGTGGATTTATATATGAGGGAGGAGGTTGCAAACCTTCCAGGTTGGGTGGATAGGGTTGCGGACAGTATCGCCCGGGGCTCGTTCTTGGTTGGGTGGAATATCTGGAGATGGTGGAGGAGGCATGGGGAGGTTTCTTTGGAGTAAAGCATTGATCAGGACCTAGTTTTGCTCGGCCATGCGGTTAATGCTGTTGGTAAGTTCGATGAAATACTGTGGTGGGTTGTTTGGATTGAGAGGGTCGGTTTGATGATCGGCAGCATTATAGTGTGAAGCCATGGATCTAGTCGTGACCATACACTTTGATGGGTGAGAGGAAAATGTTACTGGGACAGGGTCTCCGGCGACAATGAACACAACTGGCGCACGGATAAACCAAGTTCCCACAGACGGCACCAACTGATAGTACAGTTTGTTCTCGTGGATGGATCGGACTAGTCCAAGCTCCTCAAGCCCACATGGAAATGGTCTAGCCCACCGAGTCACCTGCAAACAAGTTCAACGGGAAACGGGGTAGTCCCCCAATGAACCCTCCGACGAGCAAGTTAGAAAGAGGAGTAGAATGTAGAGAGAGAGATTAGAGATAGAAAAGCTTAACCTTCTTCTTCTCTTCAACGTTTGCTTATATCCTTTGGTAATCATTTCGCTGTCTCTTCCGGCCTGTCCTCCTCGCCGAAAGTCTATGCTGTAACTTACCTTGTTCAGGGTAAGGGGGTCTTGTTCCGACAGGGAGGTGTTGTCGTAATAAATGCTGTGATGGGGTGCATTAATGGTGATGTGCGAGTCCAGATCGTCTGCCGTTGTTCCTTTCGGTGCCTCCTGTGATGGTCTAAAACAACGTCGTTTTGGACCCTTTTTTTTTTTTTTTTGGCTTTCTCTCTCATTTGCTGAGAACCTAATCCTCAAAATAAAGAAGAGACGAACAGACCTTTGTGTTTGATTTCATCTTGGGTTTGATTTCTCAGGTGTTTAGCCAATACTCTTTATCACAAATCAAAGCAAAGGTCTCTGTCTTTACTTCCATTTCTGTTTCTTCCTTCTTGATCCTTGGTTGTCTTTATATTCTCACACCCTTTTCATCTTTATATGAAAGAGAGATTATATGATTAGGGAATAACCCTAAAGCCCTTCAAATCCAACCTTGTTTTGTAGATTCATTCAAATATAAATATATATATATATATGGAGAGGGAGAGGGAAACATAGAGGAGAGAGATAATGTGTGGAAAAAAGGAAGAACAAGGGGAATGTTCTCAAGGTATCCAAAACAACATACAAAGCTACCAACAAGGCTCTGATCGAAGATTTCGGATTTTAACTAACTCCCAATCGACGACGATGAAGCCCCTCTGGTTTTAATCACTTCGGATGACGATGTTCGATGCATGATCGATGAGTACGATATGGATCTGGATTTTTGTTTGTAATGAATGGATATGTTTTGAGACATGAAAACTGTGTTGAAAATCAAACAAAACAAACCCACAACCACTGTGATTTCTTTCCATGGAGAGAGAGAGAGAGAGAGAGAGAGAGAGAGAGGGGGAAAGAGATTGAGGAACTTCATGGATTTAGAGCATTTGCCCAATATGGCTTGTTGACAAATTTCAAGTCTTTGGTTTCATGGATCAAAGGGCTTGTTAACAGATGTGATTCAAAGGGCCATCGTCGTCGTTCTCTCATTGTGCCTTGTCCCTAGCACTGGGAGAGGCTTGTGATCGTTGCCGTTGTCTCTGATTTGAGAGCTAAGAGAGAAGAAAAAGAGACTCAAAAGCAAACGAGGGAAAGAAAAAAAGAAAGGAAAAAAAAAGGGGGGGTCCAAAACAACGTCGTTTTGGACCGCCGCAGGAGGCGCCGCAGGGAACCATGGCAGACGATCCGGACTCGGTGATGTACAGTGGCAATAACTTTGCAAATCTTTGTCTACTGATATGGCTCGTCCTCCACCTGCCATGTGTCTGAATGCCATTGGCTCTTTATGCCATGTTGGATTCCAGTTGTTCTGAACTTCACCAGCTGGGTTATGTATTGGGCTCCAATTGATGGGCTTGGGTTGTTTATAGTGGTTCATGGCCTTTGTGGGCTTGTACACATCAATGTGTATTATTATTTTGAGATAATGTTACATGATATTCTAGAAATATCTAACCTATACTATATATATAATAGAATGTAGTGGTGTTTCCAAAAGCCTTCAAAATGTTATTCTAAAATTCTCATAATTTCAAAAAATATGTGGCAGCTCTCTTTTTAGTTTATAGTTCATTTCCTCCCCTCTCAAAGACTTTCGGAACAATAAAAACTCCTAACAAACCCATCAATAAAAGCTGTCAAAAAAAAAAAAAAAACAAACAAACAAACTAACAAACAAAACCTATTCATAAAAAGCTGTAAAAAAAACAAATCAAGACTTTCACTCTCCCACAACTCCTACAATAGATACATATCCCTCTCCCACGTTACTCTCCCACCTCAAACAAATCTAAAAACAAAAAACACCCATCTATCCATATCCTTAAAATAGATAGACATAAAGACTTTCACTCTCCCACAACTCCTACAATAGATACATATCCCTCTCCCATGTTACTCTCCCACCTCAAACAAATCTAAAATATACTTCATTAACTTCCTTCATCAGCAGTGAACATCAGCAGTCCCCGAATTCAGCAGTTTGTCTCTCGATCGAATGCATGTCTCGGTTCTTCTTTTTCTTTTTCTTTTGCTTTACTAATTTATTTTTTGTTCCAACCATTTGTGATTTTGTATTTTGACTATAAATATTGCACCATTTGTGATTTTGTATTTTCATTATAAAGATTGCAGAAAAAGCAAGTGGAATTTACCCATAACTTTACGTGCAGACATAGGCAGATCAATCTAACAAATCCAGCTGCACTTACGGTTCAAAAATTACAAGCTTAGAATAACATGCGCATGGGCTGCTGAAGTTGTAGATTTTGAAACCACAAATCTTTTAAGTTTTAAGAGAATTTCAACCCAAACAACTTTCAAGCCCAATTCTGCAGATTCATTATGTTTATTCTCATTAATGGTGTACTTTTATTATTGACATACCTTGAATACATTTGCACAAAGACAATTTTTTGTATTTATTGAGAAAAGTATGGGTTTGATTTGCATTAGGAATTTAAATAGTGTTCATATACATTCGATTTTTGACAAATTGTAATTTAAATTATGTTCATATAAATTCTTTTGGTAGTAGTATTTTATTTTATTTTATTTTATTTTTTACATGTCTTACTTTGAGATATGGTAGGAAATGGTTTATAACGGTACTACCGTGGATGGTACTATGAGTGTTCCAATCAAAAATTTTAATCTTTCATGTTTTATTTTGTTTTGCAAAATCCAAAATATATATGTACATACTTGGTTTGAAAATTGAGAATATTTTTTAAGTTTTGAAATGAAAATTCTACCATATTAGACATGATTTCAATTCTTTTGTTTTTCTTTATATTTTTTAATTTAAGATTAAAATTTAATTATTTTCATTACTTCTTTAATTTCTTAGATTTCAAGAATCTATTAAATTTAATACTATATTTTGTTTATGATTTTAGTGTATAAATAATTCAATAAAAAATAAAGTTTAAGATGGTTAAAAGTATATTTTGATGGGTATTTGCAGTGTTCCACCAATAAAATAATGCAAGTTTACCATTATATTAACAATACATATTAGTTTTATTTTTATTTTATGTTATGAAAAATAAAATCAATAATTTTACACATAATACAACTAAATTTATTTTGGGTGGAGTAAGGGCAAATTAATTAATTTTATCTATATTATAAAATCATAACAGGTATTAAGTCATTTGTGCATTAAACTCATAATTGTTTAAAAAAAATTTTTTTTTATAATTTTACACAACTTTTAAATTCGTATTTTTATTTTTATTTTAAATTTACAAATAATACTCTATTTGGTTTGGATTTTTCAAAAACAGTTTTTTGAATTTTCAATTCATATTTTTATATTTTTAGTGATTTTTTAAATATTTTTATTTTTATTTTTTAGATCCACTTAATCTTGATATACTTAAAAGGTATAAAATTTGTACAAAAACCTTTAAAAGATTTATTGAATACAACAAAATGCGAAAATGTATTAAATATATATATATATATTGTGTGTGTGTGCGCGCGCGTGTATTTGGTGAATTTTTTAAGAGTTTTTTTTAATATATATATAAATATTATACTTTTTAAGTGTATCTAGAAAATTTTTAAAAACTAAGTAAAATATTAAAAAAATTACTAAAAAATAAAAACTTAATTTTCTACAAAGTGAGTTAAATCAAAAGTTTTATATAAGAGAAACAAAATGATTAAAAAAAAATGAGTATAGTATATATCGACAAAAAATATTTATTCCGTGCATAGCACGGGTGAACGCTAGTAATTCTTTCTATATAGATGGATTATTGTTTAATAGTCTCAAAATATCACATGATACTATGTAGTGTTTTGAGAAGTTGTAAAAAGTTAATTTTTTTATTTTACGACTTTTTTGTATAAAAAAGTAGAGAAATATATAACTCAAAAAAGTCAAAAAATTAAAAATTAACTTTTCACCCGCTTTCCAAAAGGTACGTAGTGCTCCAAAATAATTATGTAGTTAAAAATTTTACTAATAAGATAATGCATTAAGTAATTAAGAAATAAAAATGACAAATATATATTATAATTTTTAATTTTAAAAAATATTACCTAAATAATATCATGTAATAATACTTTCATAGTATTTAATAAGAAAAATAATTTATTTTCACAATTTTATCTCACAAAATGTTCATTTAGAAACTCTTATCGATCAATAAATAAACTCTTCCCAATAAAAATTTATGAAGAAGCGCTTTTGTGGAATAAAATTGTAGACATAGCATCGGCGATTTAATAATTTTCCTATTTGCACAATGTGAACATAGTTGAAGAAATGGGGCTCTCACATGGGGAGAGAGGTAGTAGGGCCACAGGACTCCAAATTTTCCAAAGGCAATTGTCTTGTCATCTACAACTACAATGTATGGAGCATCCTATGTGATATATGCTCTTGTCAAATTCTCACCTTTTCTTTTTGCCCTTTTTGTTTAGTCAAATTTTACTTTAATTTTTTATTTAAAAATTAAGGTATTTGAGAAATTGAGTGGCTTTTTATCTTTTGTTTTTTTGTGTGTAGAAATTGAGGTATTTTTTGATTTTTTTACATAGATGATTAACGATCTTTTTAAAAGAATAAAAGACATAAAACTATTTGTTATTAGGTAAAAAAAGTTTTACTAATAAATTTTTTGTAATAACATTTTAAATATATTAACTTTTTGGGCTGTGGTAGATCCCCCAAAAATGGGGGACCTCTAAACCCTCGAAAATTCAGAACAAGACAAAAAAAAAAAAAAAAAACATGTCCAAAACGACGTTATTTTGAACACTAGGGGGATTAGGAGAGACATTTTTAGAGGGACAAATCATTTTCCTAACTTTTTTAGCTTCTAAATATTGTAAATGCCAAAAAAGTGATTCTTCTAGACATCCCATAAATCTCCCTTTTGTTTCCTAAGTCTAGGTAAAATTTGTTTGGATAAATTTCAAATACATCTCTTGAAATTTAATTAAAATACGAATCACCTCACATGATTTTGAAAATTATATTTCACCCCCTGGGGTTTCTAATTTCATAACAAATCGCGTCTTTTATTAATAAATCATGAAATTAATCAACAATTTTTAATGATGTTAGAAATATGTTTCAATTAATAATTTAGGCAATTTTATTATTGTAATGGAGATCAATTATGAATTTCATTTTTTTAGTTAATTCTGTTAAATAAAAAATTCTGACAATAGAGTATTTATAATTTTCGAAATCACAAAGGGTAATCTGTACTTTAAATAAATCTGAAGAGGTATATTTATAATTTACCCAATTTGTTTTTGTTAACAGAGTGGAAAAAAATAAGAAAGCAAAAAAGTTTGCTAGAAATTAATGACATCCCTAAACTCACTGATTATTATTATTATTTTTTGGTTAATGAATATCTCAAGAACATTAATTAACAAAATGGAACAAGTTTGAGGGATTTAACAATTACATGAACAAAAGACAGAGAGAAACACAGTGACCTTAATGTGGAAAGGAATGTGTTGGGTTAACTTGGGATTAAAGTCTGCCATTCTCAAAGCAATCAAGGCATCTAATTGCTAGTATTTGATTCTCTCTCTCTCTCTCTCTCTCCTCATGTGGTGACACACACTGAAATCTTTGTACCTAAGCAACTATATGATGCAAAATTATAATCCTAAATGAAAACTATCACTATGTTTTCTAGAGTAAAATAATTTAAAATTATTATGTCAAGTTCGATTTTAAATTATTTATTATTAGCAGAAAAAATGAATAAATTCAAGATCTCACCTCTTAAAAAATCAAGTTCCTATAAAGTAATATTTCAAATTCCATTTTTTCTTATGGCTGATCATAAATAATTAGACTTATAACCGATATGGTGGTTCCAACATATTAAATAATTGTTTATATGATATTTTTAATTAATTAAAAAATCGTAATAGACACTTAGACATGTTTTGGGACCTCATCATTTTATTTTTAAAAAGTTAATTTTTTTTTCTATTTTTATACATATTTTTTAGTAAAAAATTTAAAAATTATTAAAAAAACTAATTTGCCAAACAAATTACAGTATGTTATGTTGAGCAACCAGCTGCAAAGTCCTGATAGTTGAGTATATGGACACATGCACACACTCTATGGATTAAATGTTCTTCTTTTTTTTATTTATTTATTACATAAATACAATTGCGGATTTAAAGATTATATGAATGTACTGGCTGTTCAATGAAAATTGAATGACTATGCCCTCTTTTGCGTGACATGACACTTTCAGATCAACAATTCATGAATTCAAAAAAGGAGCCACCAAAGAAAATCAAAGCAGTCATCAATGTGTGTATCAAATTGTAAAAATCCATGAAATGCCTCTTTTCACCCTTTTTCATATCCACAGCCAAACATGTCCTTCACCTTTTCTGCTCTAACATTCCATCTTTTTTAATGCCATTTGAGCTCTCTCCTCTGTTCTTTTGCACAGCAGTATCAAAGCAACACCTTATTCTCACACAATCTTTTTAATATATTTTCTTGGTTTTCTTTCCCTCCACGGGAGAGACACAAATCTCTCTCTCTCTCTCTCTCTCTCTCTCTATGTTCAAGAAAGAAACCGAGAAATGGAAACTAACCCAGCTTCCAAATGGAGTTTTCTATGGATATTGTTGATTTGGGGAGTTCAATTAGCACAATGCAGTGTAAGTTATGATAATAAAGCTCTTATCATCAATGGACAGAGAAGAATTTTGTTCTCTGGCTCCATACATTACCCAAGAAGCACCCCTCAGGTAACTTTCCCACACTTTCCGGGAAAATGCAGATCCCTTGTGAAAATTTTCTTAACAAAATCAATGTGGGTACTTTGTAGATGTGGGAAGGGCTTGTACAGAAGGCCAAAGATGGAGGCTTGGATGCTATTGACACATATGTGTTCTGGAACCTTCATGAACCTTCTTCTGGCAATGTACTCTGTTTTTTACTTGCATTTTGTTCATTTTGGCCGACTTTTCTCTGTATTCTCTAATTGGTAGTTCTCTCTCTCTCTCTCTCTCTCTCTCTCTCTCTCTCTTCATTTGTTGCGGGTTTTAGTATAATTTTGAAGGAAGATGTGACTTGGTTCGATTCATAAAGGTGGTTCAGAAAGCAGGGCTATATGTTCATCTTCGCATTGGGCCTTATGTTTGTGCAGAGTGGAATTTTGGGTAGTCACATTTCTGGTTATGTATTTTAAAGTTTTAATCTATATATATATATATGTTATGAGTTTTTGAGATTCAAGTTTTATTTTTTATTTTTAATGTTTGATTTTGTTTTGCTTTTGTGTTTTTAGGGGTTTTCCTGTTTGGTTGAAGTATGTTCCTGGCATCAGCTTCAGAACAGATAATGAACCTTTCAAGGTCTCTCTCTCTCTCTCTCAAGATTTTGTAAATTAAGCCGTTACCTTAATAGATAATTATTGGTGTTGCAGACAGAGATGCAAAGGTTCACCCAAAAAATTGTCCAAATGATGAAGGATGAGAAGCTGTTTAAGTCTCAAGGTGGTCCTATCATCATCTCCCAGGTGTGGCTTTTTGTGTTTCTTTGCCTCTTTATATTTGCTGTGTTGTGGTGATTTTTCCATAATAAAACTTATATTTTTGTCTGAATTTGTACATGATGCAGTGGAATAAAATAGATATCATTTTAGTAAACGAAAAGGGTATCAAATAACTAAGAAATAATCTTGCAAAACACGAAATAACTAAGAAATAAGAACAAGTTGCAAAAAATAGCAAATTTGAGTAAAACACAAATTCTAGTACTATTAGGTCTTGGAGAATTGCCAAAACAAGCGGCATTGGAAAAAAGAAACTTCTAAATAAAGTTATAACAAAACTTAGCAAAAATGGAAAAAAAATGCTAATTTGAAGTTAGTTTGACCTCGTTAATCTGACCTCACCAGCATATTCTTCTGACTTTGTTTGGTAACAATAATCTTAGCTCGGCCGCTCTTTCCCGACCTCCTCATGGATTTCTGATAGTTGTTGGAGAGACTCCTTGGCTACTTATTCTTCATCAGTGTATTTAAGGAGAAAAGACAAGAAACATTCATATAATAGTGAGATAAGAGTAACTCAATTGCCTGTCTAAAGTAGTTGTTCATATGTCAATTTGTAATTGTGCAGATTGAGAATGAGTATGGACCCGAAAGCAAGGCATTTGGTGGTGCCGGTTATGCATACATGACATGGGCTGCAAAAATGGCTGTTGAATTGGGTACTGGGGTCCCATGGGTTATGTGCAGGGAAGACGATGCTCCGGATCCAGTGGTAACCAATCTCATTGATTTTGTTTATTATCTTTAGCTTAGCTCCAATTACATATCTTTGTCCGATTCAATAAGCTACACTCTATGCATCTTGATTTTCTTTCAGTTTTCTTGAATTTTCTCATTAATCGTTCCACTGGTCACATTTGGAGTTTTCCATTAGCTTTTTGCACTAGCAAATAGCTAATTCGAGTTATGCTTGAATCTTGGTAACAGATAAACACGTGCAATGGTTTTTATTGTGATTATTTCTCTCCAAACAAACCTTACAAACCCACAATGTGGACCGAGGCTTGGAGTGGCTGGTAAGTTCAAAATCTACCGTCTCTCTTGAAACTCAACCTAAAATGCATTTTTATTTGCTCTCTTTCACTTTAAAGGTTTACTGAATTTGGTGGCCCAATTCACCAACGACCAGTTGAAGATTTAGCATTTGCAGTTGCTCGGTTCATTCAAAAGGGTGGCTCATTTGTTAATTACTACATGGTGAGAGACAATCATGTTTTCAATGTTGTTTAGTATTTTGGGATGTTGATTTCACATGATACGACTTCAATTGATAGATTTAGATAATTTTACAAGTTTAGTTAAGCAATCGTGCTCGTGATATTGCTTTCAACAGTATCAAGGAGGGACCAACTTTGGAAGAACAGCAGGAGGACCGTTCATCACTACCAGCTACGACTACGATGCTCCCCTTGATGAATATGGTGAGAAAACTAAACTAAAATACTTTCAATACACAAAAATTGGACACAACAACTTTCAATTCTTAGATTCGACTTGGAAATAGATATATATATATATATATATATTTTAATTTGAGATTGCAACTAATTGTTTGATCGTGTGAAATGGATAGGCTTAATTAGGCAACCCAAGTATGGTCATTTGAAGGAACTACATAGTGCTATCAAGCTGTGTGAACGAGCTTTAGTTTCTATTGATCCTACTGTTACTTTGTTGGGAAGCTATTCACAGGTTTGCCACCTTCTCAATTTCAAGGACATCGTTAAAAAATACCCATGATTTTTATGTTTTTGCGTGAAATTTTTTGGAAATTCATAAAACAATTTGAAAGTGTTTCCTAAGAGTGGAGTGTTTTCAGAAGAAGTTCATGGAAGTTGCTTTTCGGAAACAGTTTGCCAAACAAGTTTTCTATATTATTTTTCATTTTCAGAGTTTTCGAGACTACAAAACAAAAAACATAAATGATACCAATTGCACCCAAGTTCTCTTGAAGGCATTCTACAATGCAGCCTCTTCCACCATCGTAGGACGCATTTGAACCAGCCACTAGAAATAATTGTAGTTGCCGATTATTTCTTGAAATTGCTTTGCTATTTCTGATAATTGGATGATATCTGTTTTTTATTTTTTTCAGGCACATGTATTCTCTTCCAAGTCGGGAGATTGTGCGGCTTTTCTCTCAAACTACCATTTAGACTCAACTTCAAGGGTGACATTTAGAGGCGTGCACTATGATCTCCTGCCTTGGTCCATCAGCATTCTTCCCGATTGCAAAAATGTTGTCTTCAACACCGCCAAGGTAATTTGAATGAGAAATGTGAATTTCATTTTTTTGTTAAATACCAAAGTATTTTTCCGGGATGAGATGAAAAATAAATTTCCATCTCTCAATTGCAGGTTGGAGTTCAAACATCCCAAATGCAAATGTTGCCAACCAATGCTGAGCTTCTCTCCTGGGAAACATTCAGCGAAGACATATCCTCAGCTAATGAAGATTCCAAGATCACAGTTGTTGGTCTCTTAGAACAATTAAATGTTACCCGAGATACCAGTGACTATCTCTGGTACATGACCAGGTGAGATCGACTACTGAATTATCGTCTTTAGTGGATTTTCTGAACATAATTGTATTGGGTTTTTTTAAGTATATTTATTTTTATTTTTTGTGATTTTATGAATTTTCAGTGTTGAAATAAGTCCATCCGAGTCGTTTCTGCGCAGTGGTCAGCATCTCACTCTCACTGTGCAGTCAGCAGGCGATGCCTTGCACGTGTTCACAGATGGACAACTATCTGGTAAATTGTTGATTTCTGTGTTTTCGTTTTCTGTTTTCTCTTCTCAAAAAATAAAAATAAAAATAAAATAAACCTGAAATTGATACAGAAAACTGTTTCTGAATACTATCTCTGGGAAAGTTCTATGAAAACGCCTTCTAAATTGAAAATGATGGGTGCATTCAAACTCTTCATTGCTTTTGTTTTTGAAAACACAAAAAATGAAAACAACATTTTGAAAACGCTACCAAACAAGGCTATTACTACTCAACTATGTCTAGCTAGTAATGAATTAGTGCCAACAGGCAACAAAAAATACACATGCTAAAAAATTGCTTGAATGATCATTCTGTTTTGCTTGATTTGTAGGGTCTGCCTTCGGAACTCGGAAAAACAGAAAATTTACTTTTACAGCAAATGCCAACCTGCATGCTGGAACAAACAGAATTTCACTACTCAGTGTAGCTGTTGGATTGCCGGTTAGTTTACGAGCCTCATTTTCGTTAGTTTTGAAGTCCTGAGTATTTGACTATAGTTTATATATTAAAAAAGGGGCACAAGGCTCCTACCAAAGCGGGACCTAGAAAGGGCAAGATGAACGCAGTCTCTATTCCCATTTCGGAGAGGCTGTAGCTTTTATATAAATACACAAATTCATAAAAATACTACAGAGCCAAGTGTGTGCAACCATTTTAGGGTATGAAACTCAAGAAATTGTCTAAAGCATGGTGAATTTTCTATATCTAAATAATGAGAACATTTGGTGTTTTAGTATAAGCACTACAAAATATTAATGTTTCTTTTCTATATCTTTTGTTTCTTTGCTGATATTTATCTCAAAATTAATGTTTGTTTTCGTTGAAGAACAATGGGCCCCATTTTGAGACATGGAACACGGGAGTCCTTGGGCCGGTTGTTCTACATGGTCTAGACGAAGGAAAGAGGGACTTGTCTTGGCAGAAATGGACATGCAAGGTCAATGAATATTACTTCTGTGCATTTTTTACAAGCCATTGTTTTCTTGAGACGGTTTTCAGCTCATGAGTGTTCTCATTTACACAGGTTGGGCTTAAAGGAGAAGCGATGAATCTAGTTTCTCCAAGTGGAATTTCACACGTTGATTGGATGAAAGGGTCCTTGTTCATGCAAAAGCAACGGCCCCTTACATGGTATAAGGTATCGAAATAATGAAACGTTGCTTTTACTTTGCATCTAAGAATCCTTAGAACGATATCTAATATCTTGTCTCAGTTTGTCAGTTGTTTTTAATTTAGAAGGTTGGTATAATCTTGGGAAAAGCTTAATTGATAATTGCCTCCTAACAAGGCAAATTTGCAAGCTTTTTCAGGACCATCCCCTTTAAAAGGCTACTCTAGTGAATCATATTGACCGAAATTTGGTGCCTTTATTAAGGGACAGGTTGAGTTGAGTTTTTGAACTTTGAAGGGTAGTATAACCTATATAAAATAAGTACTTCATTTACTGTCATAACCATAATTCCAGAGTTTTTTTATTTTTATTTTTTTTAAAAATTTATATCTTAGGACTCTGATACCACAATATAAAGGACACTATGCATTATCGGTTTAATTTCGCATTATATCTTGTAGGCTTATTTCAATACACCGGACGGAGATGAGCCATTGGCCCTAGACATGGGCAGCATGGGAAAAGGTCAGGTATGGATCAATGGGGAGAGCATTGGAAGATATTGGACTATCGATGCCAATGGTAATTGCTCTCAGTGTAGTTATTCCGGAACATTTCGACCCACAAAGTGCCAACTTGGTTGTGGTCAACCAACACAAAGATGGTATAAACTTCCTATTTTTTTATTTTTTCCTTTTCTGATATCAAACTTGGGTTGCTAAGTTCATAAGTTTTTTTGGGGTTTTAGGTACCATGTTCCTCGGTCATGGTTGAAGCCGACCCAAAATCAACTGGTTGTTTTTGAAGAACTCAGTGGAGATGTATCAAAGATTTCTCTGATGAAAAGATCAGTGAACAGTGTATAATTTTTGGACAGGGTTGAATCATAGGCTTTTAAAGCCCATAACTCATGAGCTTTGGGTGGACTTGGGATCCTATTCTTGCACCTCTTAACCAATAAACCAAAGTCGAAGATGAATAGACACTGTCATTGTATTTTGTTTGTAAAAGTGGGGAAATCAAACCCCAATCAAGTGTAAGTTTTTATTAATATATTTATGATGAGAAATCTTCCAAAACAGAACCCTTTGTATTCATCTTTGCAGAGTCATTTTGGATACCTGCAATCATTTGCAAATTACATATTTTGATTAATCAAATGTAAGTCAAATACTACATAAGTTGAAGTTAAATCAAGAGGATTCTCAATCACAATGCTTGTAGTTGTTGCAACTTGCAAACCCCTCTCTGATTTTAACATGGACACATCATAATCAAGAAGGAATTTCTTAGCCTTGTCAGAGCACCAAGGGGATACCCCTACAAGTAGTGTATTGTGTATTATACTCTTACGTCTTTTGAAAATTTTCATATCGGTGATGTGATCGATTTAAATAATTGCATGATTTTAAAAATTAAAAAAAAATGATAAATAAAATATTATTAGATAAATACAAAGTCATGTAATATTCTGGATTTATATTATATTTTTAATGTTTGTGATGGAGTTACAATTGTGAAAAGATGCGTATAGTGTTTGTGGTGAAGTTCACAAAAAGATTGATAATTGATGGTTGAGATAGAGTGGATGGTTGATAAAATTGTGATGTGACATGGTGTAGTTAGCTTAAAGTTGGAATTACATTAAATTAAATGGACGAATAAGATAATATCAACATGTCTTGCATAAAAATTTTCTTTTTGTTCAATTAGTTAGTAGATAGATATGGACGAATCATTGAAATTGTTGTCAAGTTAAAATATTATTTATGGGCTTATCCTCTTTTACGCAAAATCATCTCAGATGGAAGTAGCTCGAGACGAAATATGAGCTGAGTTGGAACAATCTTTGATGCCCGACCACTAATCGCAACTGGAACTAAAAAGCAGAAATCTAAATCCAACACGTGGAGGGTAGAAATCTAAATTCAGTTCAATAAAAATATGGAAATTGGATAAGCCGGACGGTTTGAGCCCGAAAAACAATGGGAGCCAACCATTTGATTGGGCGTATCTTACATAATAAAGTTTAGAATAAACATTTGATTAGCAGAAATTCGATAATCAGAAGCAATTGTAAGTGGACCACTGTTGAAATGACCTCTAATAAAGGGTTGACTGTCTGATTAGAGAGAGACCGACAGTTGACAGCAATATATCAATCAACTATAAAAGAAAATCAAACAAACATGTAAAAGACACGCATAGGTAATTAAGAATAACTATATAAGCACATCTTTCCTCTATTTTCCTATTGCAAACTTACCCAACCCGAGTATTGACTTTATCGTTGGAATGTCCTAATCTCTAACTTTAGTTTCTCTTGCAGGTGTAAAATAAAGAGTATCATCTCACTAATCTCATATGGAGACAAAATTGTTGTACAAATTGTGTAAATCAAACAAAATAAATAGATTCATATTGAACAACGACTTAGAATTTCAAAACAAGAACATGCTGGAATTTACAAAAATTTATAATAAAATAAAACTAGTAAAAGGAAGCAAATCGAAACCTGTGTGATACCACAGTTTCCTTAAAACAGATTCACCGCCTCCCAATGGATGCTGAAGGTACATTGGGGTCTGTCTCTCAAGATATGAGAGTCGAAACCAACTAATGCAGAAGCACCTTCTGAATAATTTCGGCGAACTTGATAATGGTAGCACTCTCTCTAACAAGAACCAAAGAAGGGACTAGCAAAAGAAGATAGGCAATTTTTCTTTGGTGTAAAAAATCATCTGCAACTTTTTTTCTTTTAATCTCAAAACATCTCTATTTTTCATCAAAAATCTCTCTAAAACTCTTCTTCTAAGTTAGAGGGAAAAAACTATTTTATACTTGTAGGGAAGAGGTCTTAGCCATGAAGGCTAACATAAAACTTAGTATCAATGGCCATCAACTCTAACCTTTAGGGCTAAAGTTACAAAAGTGCAAAACTCCCATGTGCATAATGATTATCAACTCTATCATTAAAAGATGAGAGTTACAAAGGTTGATAAATAAATAAATAAATATATATATATATATAATGTTATTTAAATAATCCAACTAAATGGGTCGCAAAATGAATACGGGTATTGGGTCACAACTCGATCCATACCCAGTCTAAAACATATGCACAAAACAAGCCCAGTCCAACATAGCACATAGCCCATACCCATGACTAAGTTCAACACATGCACATACACAAGCATAGGTCAGTCTAGACCATGACTAAAACTAAGTCCAAATCCAAGCCTAAACCCAAGCTGTAACAACCTGAAAATTTAAGTTGTCCCTAAATTTTTATATTAGTATTATTTAATTATAAATGATTTCAAAAAAATAATTTTAACTATATATTATTATTCAATATTATTTTCTGAGCATTATGGTATTTTTATTAAATTTTTCTCTATATTTTTTCTTGATCAAAATATACTAAAATATAATATTTTTTGTGCGACCATGTTGCGTGCCCCCAACCCGTCTTGCGCCGCACGCCTTCTCTCGCCTATATATATATATGATAATCATATGGAGGCTTTTCCCAAAATAAGCCTTTTTTGCATTGTATTTCCCAAACTAGGCCAACTTCTGACGGAATTTCAAAACTAAGTTAAAGCGCCATTTCGATTCACGCTTTTACTGTTAGGAGCGCAAAATTAGATGAATAGGAAAATCGCTATTACAAATAGCAATTTTGATTAAGAACTCGCTATTACAAATAGCGCTTATAGCGTGAATTTTTTTCCAGAAGAAAACGCTGTTGAAAACAACGCTTTTAACACAAAACTTTTTTCCCAGGAAAACGCTATTGCTAATAGCGCTTTTAACAGAAATTTTTTTTGGAAGAAAACGCTATTTCTAATAGCGCTTTTAACAGATAATTTTTTGGAAGAAAACGCTATTTCTAATAGCATTTTTAACAGAAAATTTTTTGGAAATAAACGCTATTTACAATATAAAACAAAAGAAAAAAAACATAAATAGGCCACATGTTTACACTCTATAAAATTGAAATTGGCTTTACCAAAGCCATTGTCATGTTAAAATATATATATTTTTCTTTTGTTTTTGTTTTGATTTAGAATGTGTAATTCATAAATTTTACATAATATGAAAAAAACCTCTTTTCATATATTAATTTTACATACTATTTTTTATATATATAATTTTAAAATCATATTCATTTAGATATTATTAAGCCAATCATGTTCATTTATTTGGCTTTACTGAAGCCGTTGTCATGTTAAATTTTTTATTTTTTATTTTGTCTTTGTTTTGATTTAGGAAATGTAATTTAATTTTTTTTTTCGTCTTTACTGAAGTTGTTTTCATGTAAATTTTTTTTTGTTTATTGTTTTGTGTTTGTTTTGTTTAAAAGGTGATAATGTAATTAATAATTTTTTTTTGGCTTTACTAAAATCGTTTTCATGTAATTTTTTTTTCTTTTGTCTTTGTTTTGGGTTAGAAGGTGTTATTTAGAAAATTATTTTGGATTTACAAAAGCCGTTTTCATTTAAACATACATATATATTTATTCTTTTGTCTTTGTTTTGGGTTAAAAGGTTTTATTTAGAAAATTATTTTGGCTTTACAAAAGCCGTTTTCATTTAAACATACATATATATTTATTCTTTTGTCTTTGTTTTGAGTTAGAAGGTTTTATTTAGAAAATTATTTTGGCTTTACGAAAGCCGTATTCATTTAAACATACATATATATTTATTCTTTTGTCTTTGTTTTGGGTTAGAAGGTGAGAATGTAATTCAGAAAACCAGTTTAGTAAAAACGTTTTGTACCCGTTTTCATTTAGAAAATTTATTTTTTTGTTTCGTCTTTGTTATGGGTTAGAATGTGATATGCATGCTCTACAGTCCGAAGCACACCCACACACTGTGCATCTCGACGAGCAACGACGAAGGGTGAGACGCGAAGACCACCGCGGAGTAGGCCAAGAAGACGAAAGCCACAGCGAGAGCTCCTAAAATAAACTTTGTCAACATTTTTGTAATAATACTTAATACATAATATTGCCGAAGTTAGTACTTTACTAAATACTCATATAGGCATGAAAACAACATAACTGAAGTTGCAAATGTAATAGTTTTCAGTTACATAGGTAGTACAGACATAATTCTCCCACAAAAATACATTCTGGACACCATGAACTGAACACACATTATATACATCCTGGACACCCTGAACTGAATACACAATACATAAACATAACAGTTACATAGTCAAACACTTAATTCATGACGTAATATTGCATATTAATAGCCGTAACATTTGACAGACACAATACATAAACATAGACTTAAGCATAAACATAACATAACACCTAATTCGCGCTTAAATCAGCAGGTGGCTCCGAGTCTGAACAATCCGAAAGCTCAGTGTCAGAGACAAGTTCAGGATCCTCCATGATACCCTTGATAGCCGCAACATCTGGTTCTGTTCTGTTCTTCTGGGCATCCTTCTTAACTATGAGTAGCTGCATATCGCGGGCCAACCTACGGCCCATTTGAGAAATCTCACGTTGTAGTCTTTGACATAGTCGATCAACATTTTCAGGATCTTCCTTTTGGATCTCAACAGAACGTGCTTTTGGCACCTTCAGTCGTCTTTCCCGACATAATCTTTCATTTTGCACTCGCTCTATAAATAGTGCGGGCCACTTCAGAAGTCTAGCATTTGCATAACCATATCCTGTTTGATTCTCTGATGGATCCTCCACCAAACCACATGGATCTCGATAGTACTTGGGCATGACAAAATGTCGCTTCCCAAACCTATCATGATAAGCACAAGAGGCATCTAACAAAGGAAATGGTGTTTCATCTTCAGCATCGCCACTTCCCTCCTCGTCGTGAACTTTCACCCCTTTGCAAGTTCCTACCACCTCTGCGATTCCCACTCCCTCCCATGAACCATGTAGCCATGCTAATTTTTTAAAGCAAATAAATGATAATTTCGTAGGGCGAAATGAGTTGTAAGGTTGTGTCTTCACCTTTACTCGTTTATATAGTTGGTTATGAACGACTTTAGAAAGATGCCTCTGCATGACAATCCCACATATATGAACAAGGTATGAGTTGTCAATAGATTGAAAAAACAGAGAAAAGCAAATACTGTGGTCGAAGTCACGTGACTTGACAATCCATCTGTATATACGGACAAAATAAATGCATGCTGACTGTAAGGTAAATCAGTGAATTCACTGTTGCCATGTGACTTTATGAATTGAGAATCCCACATATATCAATACGAGATGAGTTGTCACTGTAATAAAAAAGTCGAGCAAAAAATTGAGAAAACCAAAGCATGTGCACCAAGTCACATGACTTGACAATCTATCTGCATATAAGGACAAAATAAAGGTATGCTGACTGTAAGGTAAATCAGTGAATTCACTGTTGCCATGTGACTTTCTGAGTTGAGAATCCCACATATATCAATAACAGATGAGTTGTCACTACAATAAAAAATACGAGCAAAAAATCGAGAAAACTAACGCCTCTGCACCAAGTCACATGACTTGACAATCCATCTGCATATAAGGACAAAATAAAAGGTATCTTGTTGTAAGGTAAATCGCTGAATTCACTTTGTTGCCATGTGACTTTCGAGTTGAGAATCCCACATATATCAATAATGGATGAGTTGTCACTACAATAAAAAATCTGAGCAAAAATTGAAAACCAAAGCCTCTGCACCAAGTCACATGACTTGACAATCCATCTTAATATACAGACAAAATAAAACAATGCTGACTGTAAGGTAAATCAGTGAATTCACTGTTGCTATGTGACTTTCTGAGTTGAGAATCCCACATATATCAATAACAGATGAGTTGTCACTACAATAAAAAATACGAGCAAAAAATTGAGAAAACCAAAGCCTCTGCACCAAGTCACATGGCTTGACAATCCATCTGCATATACAGACAAAATAAAACAATGCTGACTGTAAGGTAAATCAGTGAATTCACTGTTGCCATGTGACTTTCTGAGTTGAGAATCCCACATCTATCAATAACAGATGAGTTGTCACTACAATAAAAAATACAAGCAAAAAATTGAGAAAACCAAAGCATGTGCACCAAGTCACATGACTTGACAATCCATCTGCATATAAGGACAAAATAAAGGTATGCTGCCAGTAAGGTAAATCAGTGAATTCACTGTTGCCATGTGACTTTCTGAGTTGGGAATCCCACCTATGTCAATAAGAGATAAGTTGTCACTGTAATAAAAAAGTCGAGCAACAAATAGAGAAAACCAAAGCCTGTGCACCAGGTCACATGAATTCACAATCCATCTGCATATACTGACAAATCTCTCCATGATTTGACTACTCAATGTGTGAAAAAATGAAGCTTGTGTACCCAATGTTGTGTTTCACTTAGCTACGCAATGTTACAACCTACTATTTGTATTTCATTGAAAAGTATGACTATTTGAATTGTTGTTGTCATTTGGGAAGCTATTCACCGACCTACCTGTTATGTTTTCTGTGCTATTGAAGCCGGTAGTTCGTTTCACCGAGTTCACTTTTCTGTCAACCCCTCATTCATTACCAGAGTTATCATTTTTACTGAACTTTCAAGAATTGGAAGGTGACTCTTTCTTCTTCCCCAATGGAGATTGAAATTCGTTGTAAATTCATCCCTATTTCAGCAGCCCCAGTTAAGGGAACCTTTTGTCCGAGTTGCCTGATCTATTTTATGTGTTTTAAGTATTCACATAATTGAACATACATTAATCCATTCATTAATCCAGAACATTCATTAACTAATTGCAATTCAATAAAGAAAGTCATGAACTCATAAATGTGTAGTTATAAACGTAGTTATTTCATAAACTTCAGGTTCATAAAAGAAATACTTGAAATACATCCGTACGTTAAACCAACAACAACATTGTCTTACACTTCAGTAACGAACATATGAAAGATAACGGTGTTTGATTTCTTATTCCTCATCTGACATGTAGTAGTCAGAGAGATATTTTTCATTGTTTAAGACATTATTTCGCTCAACCATTGTCAAATCTCTGTTGCTTGCTTCTGCCATTTCAGTGGCTAGCTGAAGCATGAAATGTCGACATCTCCACATCAACATTCTGTTGTTCTCCTTCTTAATTCTGCTAACTGCTTTTTCATAGTCACTCACATTTCGTCTAGGCATGGTCAATGAACGACGATGAGGTACCGGTGCCCCAAGGTTACGTAGATCATTATACAATCCTTCTTGCTCCGTTACCCTGAACGCCCATTCTGCTCGGATACCAGCATAATAATCCTTCGGACTCGAGTACTTTTCGCTCTTGTAGTCATACGTAAATGGAGGTAGCAGCCACACTTTCGGATTTCTTTGCCGACGTGAACTTCCTGCACCTCTTGAAGACATTGTTAATAACACAAAAAAAATAATAATAATAGTAATTGTATATATATTACTTTTGTTATGACTTCAACAAACATCATACTGGGGTATTTATAGACATCATAGTGGTGCTAGGGCAGTATGGAATAAGTGATACACGTGATATTATTTGATATTATTCATTTCATGTAATTTTGATTACCTGTGACTTTGTGTACCTGTGATATAGTCATGGACGTGGTTGTCAGATAAAATCATAATGCAGGCCACAGAATCACAATGCAATCCCTTCATATTCGAGCAGTGCATTGTCAAATAAAACAAAATGCATTGTCAAATAAATTATCATTGTTTTTCTCACCAACATAATAAAATGGTCACTTGCTACGTAAACACGATTGGAAACTTTGGTGCCTATATTTTTTCTGATTTTCAGTTAATTAACTTCACAGTCATCCGATTTTCATTTTCATTACACAACCGTCCATCATGTTTTTTTACCAACATAATAGCATTTTCTGCTTCTTTTCACAGTCGTAATAATGTGACTCAGATGAATTCTGAAATGTAAAGAAAAAACAAAGCATGTAAGTTGCAATGCAGAAGTCACATGCATCACGTAATGTGAGGGAAAAAGTCGCAACGTATACAAGCATGGCAAAGTCAGAAAGTCACATGTATTACTGCACCACTGCATAAAGTGACATGCATCATTGCATCAATGCACAAAGTCACTGCTTCTGCGGCACAATAGCCGATGCTACAGGCCTTTGATTCGTTCATGACTTGACAAAAGTGGAGTCCTGACAGCCGAATGCACTGGATAAGGTCAGTGGCATGCATGTGATCGAACAGGAAATGCTCATAAATTGGTTCAGACAAAATATTATAATCAATTAAAATATTTTAGTACTTCAAATTGTAAGTATATTTCAATGCAATATTGTAGTCAAAATTCAGGCTGTGTTCAGTTATATTTGTCAATTGTTCACAAATTTTATTAATTAATTTATTTATTAAAACAACTGTTAAAATATTTTTCATGACATATACGGTGGTTGACAAATTTAAAAAAACAACCGTTCATGTATTTATTAATTTGTTGAAATATTGTTTCACAATTTTTTTACTTTTTGTTTTCAAATAACAATAAATTATGCAATTCATAAAAGTCGAAGTGACAACTCCTATCAAGTTGATGCATAGTTGTTCAGGTTATCAAAATTGACGTGATAACTCTAATGCATAGTTGTCATAGTTGTTTACAATAATTGCATGCATACATACAGCTACCATGTGTATATATGGTATAAATATCGTAGCATACCACAACAAAAGTTTTATAGCTATTTCTAGCGATATCATCATGACATATACGGTGGTTGATCTATATTCAGCAATGGGTCGCTATTGGGTTGCAGATGAAGATGAATTTCAATACCCATTAAATCCAAATTTGCGTTACTCACGTGCCACCGTCAATACCATGAGAGCTGAGTGGGAATTTTGCAAAACTCGAGCAAACGTTCTCGTTAAGCTATGCCGTGAAGTTAATCTTAAATTTCCTTGCCGGTTAGCCATGCGTATGCCAACTGACACTCCATAGTTGTTGCAAAGGGCATTGCATCGTATCCGCGACGAGGTTAATCGCATGACCCAATGTTTGCAAAGGTCTGGACTAATGAAGACCGCAAATGAGCGTGCCGAAGATGGGTTAATAGATGATGCACACCAGTACTACGCCTGGAGCATGGATGTTATGTATGAATCTGATATTGAGATGTCAGATGATGATGATAATGAATGAAATTGTTTGGATGAACGCCCAGGGCATTTCTGTAATGCATGCAATTTGTAATGCTTATCCATGACTTATCAATGAAGCGAGATATTTCAATTATTTTTAGCCTTGAACAAACATATTTTTTATAGCTTCTTTACACGTTTTGTTCAAACCAAACGCGTTTGTAATTTATGTTTTCCTAAAAATAAACATAAATGGTTGTATCAAATTTATTTAAACTTCAATTTTATAAATGGTTGTCTCAATTTGTAAATTTGAGGAAAAATCGTAAATTACTATAAATAATGCACAGACTACGGATAATGAGAGAGGGGTAGAGATGTGAAAGAGATTTGTGTGATTCACCAATATAAATAAGAATAAAAAATTGTGAAATTATAATTGCGAATAAATAAGTATGACACTTACATCAGCTGTAAATGTTTGACACATACAAAAAAAAGAAATAGAAAAAAAAAACCTATATAGTCCATATCGCAACTGCTAATGCCCTAACCCTTGCCTCACCCCACAACCCCGACTGGATCTCCTCCTGCCTCCTACGGTAGACTCTCTAAATATCCGCACTCTCCTCGCATGCGCCCTCCACTAATCGCCTCAGGAGCTGGAGTGTGACCCCTCTCCTGATCGATGCCTGATCTCGCCAGGTCGCAGACGATATCTGTGGAGTGGAAACTCCCACTCTCATCTCTGCAATCAGTATCACGATCTGCAATGACCTCGACCTCTGCCTCTGCCCACTCGACTCGGCCGCGCGACGCCCCCACGACCATAACCTCGGCCTCTCACTCGCGCTCTGAGGGGGCTCAATATGGGCCTCATCATCAATGTGGGAGATGTCAGTGAGAACTGCATCATGTGTACTCGGCGCTGGTCAAGTAGTCCCCGCAGGTGTGGTAATCGTGGGTGGGGTAACATCATCATCAATGAACCGGGGCGCGGTCGAAGTAGTCCCCAGGAAAGCAGGCTGTAACTGGGTGGGTGGGGTAGCAACATCATGCATGAAGCGGGGCGGTGACCAATCAGGGTCAGGGTCAGGGTCAGCATGCTGGGTAAGATGTACGTGTGGGGAATATGGAGAAATGTATAGGGTATCATGCGGTGGGGTGATTGAAGTCGAGGGACTCGGCCAGGTCGGGCGTTGAAGTGGGAGGCATCGACGCGGACGGATCGATGTTCGAGCACCGCTTTCGACCGATACACCGTAGTCCCCAAAATGCAGACGATCTACCCGATGGGCATGCTGGATCCCCTCGTACAATAACTCTTCGATCTACAAGGGCTCGCACCAAGCCGCCCATCACGCTGAAAATGGCGCCTCACCAAGTGATATAACCTCCCAAATCGAACCAATTAACAAAAATCGATATATTAGGCTATAGTTGACTGAAAATAATCAATTATGATATTAACAATTATCTGACATATAGTACGATACTCACTAATGCCTCGAGAGAAGGCCCAACTCCCTGATATCCGGCCTCAGACAGGTGGCTCGGATTACCGACAAGTAGGTGTGTATGTCGCCGATACCATAACATGTAAGGGTCGGGAGAGGGGAGGACCCCATCGCCCAGTCGGCTGTATAATAGTGTCGCGACGGCATCCCACAATCAGATGTATCGATATGATGCACACTCCGCCGATCTTTCGCCACGCTTATCGATCGCAACCGCCACTCGTGTCACACCGATCGACTACCTGGACCCGACCAAACCGTCGGAGGACACGATCGGAGATGCCACTCAACCACGCCAAAACAAATGAGTGGTACTCGCCATCCATATATCCTCACCTAGTCGCCGAGATGCGGGAGCGTATGGAGGACATCAGCATAAGGCTGCCAGATAAACTACAATAACGACAAATCTATTAAAAATCGCTCATAAACATATACACTCCATATGACAATTAAAATTTAGGTATTTAAATTTGATACCTCGCCGTCGATCATCCGGTCAAGCTGGTCTCTATACACGACGACTACGTGGGTCGATACGACCTCGTGGCTCATGTCAACCCTCCACCGACTACCTCGAGGTCCGGCCGGCAACTGCATGTCTCCCTGCCCGATGGGAACCTCACCAGGAGCAACTAGTTGCCGCCTAGACGGGGCAATGCGAATCAATCTCTGTCACGCCCAAATCTGCAATAGTTTCAACGCAATTACAATACTGATATATGCCATACAATATGAATTGACATGTAATCAAATTCTTACTAACCTGTAGCAAGACAAGGGGTCCTTCGATCTGAGTCACACCCACTTGAGTGGCTCGACATAACATCCTATACAAGCATGCCAAAGCCGCGGCGCCCAAATCTTGGCCGATGACGTCAATGTCTCAACAAAGGGCAAATACATCGCTTGAGTAGTTCTCAGGACTTATCGGGAGAAGTACCCCCAATAAGCCACAGAATATATGCTCGCGATCGTCATTGATTAACTCATTCGAGCATGATCCGAAGATCGCCTGAAAATGCTTGACGGACCACCACCTCACTCTACCTGCCTATAAGTCTGTAGGTGTAGGTGCTACTCCCAATAGCTCAGCACAGAGGGCTATCCACTGCTACGTCGTCAATGATGGGTCAAGTCCAGTAACTGCTCGCCCATCAATCCGTAGACTGTATAGGACAGATACGTCCTGCAATGTGACGGTGGCCTCACCGATCGGGAAATGAAATGTATGAGTCTCTGTGCGCCATCTCTCGACGAGAGCAGTAATGAGTGGGTGGTCTAGTCTGATATGGCCTATACGATATACACCATAGAATCCCGCGCGTAGTAGACACTGCAAGACTCTATGGTCCAATGGACGATGCCATAGGCCGGAATCTCTTCACGCAAGATGCCACCACTTGCATGCCCGGTCTGCATAATGTAATGAGTAGTTTAAATTATAGCATTATCAAGGAAATCAAAAACAAAATGCGAGTATTTTCATTGTAAGCGTAAAGTCCAACAAACGTTATTGCATACCGGGTCCTCCCATATACTGTCAGCCTGATGTGGAAGACTCAAAAGGGGGACCTCATCAGGTAGATGTGCCATGGAGCCTGTACAGTTGAAAAACAAATACATTTTGAAAATCAGACAGTGAGCATGTAATTTAACTATATCAATTAAGCTCAAATTATTATGTACATGACGACTTGGAAAACAAATGTGGTCGATAATTTTAAAAGTATAAATTTGTGTGCCATTAACATGGAAGCAATTCACTAAAATCTGAATTTTGCATATTATGTGCCATTAAATATGATAAGCAATTCAACATAACCTATCGTTATCTATGCTTCGGAGTAATATACAAATCTTTTACAAAATCATTTTACGATCTCCGTTACATAAGCTTAATAATGACCAATAACATGTGGATAGTTTTTGTATGTCAATATTTACAAAAAAATGGAATGATAATTTTTTTTCAAAACTTCATTGTTGATTTTGGCATATTTGACATAACCTCATTACTGATTTTGACATATTTGACAAAACTTTGTTACATTTATGGCATATTCGACAAAACTTCATTATTGATTTTGTAATTTTTGTTTTGCAATAAAGTATAAAATTTGTAAATTACGTACATGTAATTCATAAATTGTAAATGTACAAAATGCTTGCATCAGTCGAAATATTAAAATCTTAAAATGATAGAAGAACTATGTGATTTTAAATAAAATTTTGTAATAAACATTTTCAATGAAGTAGAGAATAAAAACTATAGGGCTATGTGGTATAGTTAAATGTTTTTGCATTGTCATTTAGTTTAATTTATTTGTTTACTATGTTAGTTGTAAATTTTGTCAAGGAAATCAAACAATTACAATATATAAAGAATTAAACAATAGAAATGATCTATTACAAATAAAAAATGTTCTATGAAATGTACGACCCCGTTTACAAATAATGAATTACAAAAGAAAAGAAAATGATCTATTACAAATAAAGAATTACAAAAAGATCTATTACAATATGTAAGTATTACATAGTCTTCATCGACCAAGTCGCTACGACATGTTCGTCATTATGACCTGTCTGGCACTCATCGCAACGAGCGGTCAAACACCTATCCGATATGTCCATCTCATTGAATACGAGACATAGATGTACGAATTCGCTTTCACTTGTCGCAGACGCAGACATTAGGCATTAAAGTCCATCGGATCGCCCAATAATCTTGATGCGGTATTGGATTGAATTTAGTTTTCCAAACCCTCATGTATACATGAAGCCTATATACTAAATCAACGTACTCGAATGGATTGTCACCGCATTCAGACATTACAGCGAGCATATGAGAACATGGATAGTGTCGTATCTTATATTTCCCACAACTGCACGTGGGTTGATTCATCCACACAATTTGTGTATTACGACCTCGTCCATGGAGAAAAGATGTTTGCATCTCAAACACGCGGCGGGGCCTATAAAAAAATTGTAATACAAACTAATGAAGTTCATGTTTTTAGGTGTAGTTAAATTGACAACATAATAACAATAATTTCATTTATATTACAAACTAACCTGTCATATGATATCAACTTGAAAGTATTTGCCCTTGCGATGCCATCCTCAATAGTTTTTGCATCTCTAGGGTATTGGAACTCATTTCAGACATCTAGTTCATTTTGGGCTCCCATCTCGTCAAAATATTTTACAAGTCACGAAAATGTAAATTCAACCATAGTTGAGATAGGTAAGTTCCTTGCACCTTTCAAGACGCTTATTGAAGCACTCGCATCATTGCTAGTCAATACCCCCACCGATGTCCACCGTCATACGAAAGGGCCCACTCTTAGGATTCATCTTGTAAACCCAAGTGATGGCTTCTTGGTCAATAGCTTTGTATTTGTTGTAAGTAACCATTACACTTTCGTTGATGAGCACTTCGCTTTCCATAGAAGTTGTTTCACTCCTTATTTTTGAACGTAGTGTTAAAGTTACTACAAACATGTCGAAGGCAAAGGCCGATGATATCCAACAAATTGGAGCGAGGATTCAACCAATGCCGCCTCACAATGCCTAAAAATACTCTCACCGATCGGATATCAAAGTCACTCCTGTCGGTCCATGACAATATGTTCCTTGATATTTGAAATGAAGAACGACCAAGACTCCAAACTCTCCCCGTCGACAACAAAGAAATGCAAGCGGTAGTACTTTGCCATTGGCGATGATAATCGTTGCTACAAGCAACACACGATGTATTTCCGTATAAGAATGTACCATCTATGGTTATAACAGGCCTACAATGTCTGAATCCATCGATGACGGGTTTGAAAGACCAAAAAACAAAGTGGAAGACGGGCATAATGGTTGTATTTCCGGTATATCTATGCTTCCATTGCACGATGGTGCCAGGATTAGATGTTTGTAATGCATACATGAATTTAGGCAACATCATATATGATTCATCCCAATCCCCGAATACCATTCTAATTGCCTTTGCCCTTGCATGCCACGCCTTCTTGTATGATATAGTATAGTTCATGGACTTTTTCATATCTTCGATGACATTCTTAATAGGCATATCAGGTTCGTTCTGCATACAACAATACCTATGAGTCAGATTATTTTGGTGTGAACACTTTAAACAAACAATGTGTATATAAATGTAAACATTTATTTTGTATACTCACCGCAACTTGTCCCAAAAGATGAGAAGCAATGTAACTGGAGCTAATATTTGTGTGGTCCCTGTTCATTCGTGGGTATAAACAATGGTGAGGACCCCTATACTGCTTTATTTCAAAAAGACCATGTCTCCTACTAAGAGATGCACGCAACCACCATCTACAGTCATGCTTGCAAGCACACACCCAAACGTCTCGCTTGGAGGTTACGACTTTATACTCTCGATTATTTGTTGCATGGTACAATTTCACAAAGATGTACGAGTTGCTTCTTATCAACGAAAACCATCCCTTTGTCCAACTCGATTTTCGGCATTCAGATATTCTGAGAACGACATCGTGGTTAGTAATGTCAAAATCACCACCCATGTGAATGTTTTCATACAAAGGATTTCAGTCTAGGTGGAATGGGGCATTCGAATATCAACGGAGCGTCGACATCGTCTTCTTCATCATCATCATCATCCGATCCGCCTAATAAATTTTCTTCATCACACATTTCATTCTCATCATTGTCTAGGGCCGTACATCAGATCCTTTGTCGACAAGAACCGCATGAAATTAACTGCTTTACCATATTACCAACAACTTTAACTGGAGTCGTATGATGGCTATAGGTGGACATATCTTGGGTGTTATTGTGAAATTCAGTCTCGTATCCACCACGTGAACTTGATTCTCCACCATGGCCATGAAATGTCTGTTGTGTGTAGCCAGCTGCATAACATTCATTTGATTCATACATAGGAGACTGAAATGCTGTCGTGTCAATCCCATGTGTCAGCAATGTAGTGAACGGATGCGAATCCATCTGTGTTATATTCGGAAGATTCTGTACAACCTCTTTCTGAATGTACACTTCCAAACAATTTGGTGGTTCGAAATTTCCACCGATACTTAAAACGGTGTTCAACGCCTCATCGTCATTTATCGGTAATATTTTGTATTTGCTGGTTGCTTGCCACTGGCGATAAGGATATCTACATTTGAAGATCAATCGGACTGTTTCCCCGTAACTTGCGACCTTGGACATAAACATCTCTTCCAAATTGCCAAGTGTGGTGCCAAGTTGCACCCTATATATCCCTTTCGGCTCAGCATCATATGACACACCTTCATCGGGATCCCGAATTATGTTTCTCCCCCAATAAAAGATAATTTGAACAATTGCCATATACTTGCTTCAATGAAACAATAAATATTAAAATATCAACAATATACATATATCGAATTCTACTTGTAAAATAAACATTACAAAAAACATTAAAATTTGCAGAAGTCACAAATAAAAGTAACCCTCTAATTTTTTGTCAATTTATATTTTCCAGGGTTGAAGGAACTGTAGAGGTGAAACATTAATTCAATTTGTATTTTGTCAACTATATATTTGTGTCTCAACTTGTTCAACCTGGTGATGTAATTGTTCAGATTTATGGAAAATATAAGTTAATTTGATTTGCTCAAACATGTGTCATTACCGACCTTAATGACAAAGTTATTTCCTATGTGAACTAGTAACCCTCGTCCATTTTGTAGAGGTCATACAGGCTTTCTTATAAAATTAAAACAAAAAGCTCATTTTGGATCATTTTAGATCGTTCTGAAAAGTAAGAAAAAACAAAAAAATAATTACAGACATAATTTATAATGGCCAAAAATTAGAGATAATTAAATTGAAGTTGGTGGTTAAA
The DNA here is from genome assembly GCA_025200525.1 of Camellia lanceoleosa. Lineage (NCBI taxonomy): Eukaryota > Viridiplantae > Streptophyta > Magnoliopsida > Ericales > Theaceae > Camellia > Camellia lanceoleosa. The sequence continues at coordinate 205,216,363 of CM045760.1, forward strand.
TGTATGGACTACATTTTGGATAGTTATCCATGTGAATCTATCGGGCCATCCGTACCAATTATTTGGTATTACAAAACACAGGCTTACCCATCAAAGTGCCAATTTTTTTTTTTCCTTCGTACATACGAAATTGCGATGGACTATTAATTAAAATAATTTAAGACTCTTTTCATGCATATATTATAACTAGTCTAATAATGACTTCTAATTATACAAATATAAATAAAAATTATTAAAACATAATGTTTATATTTTCCTTTTCAATGGTAGTGGACAATCACAAAGTGGAAAAGACGATAAGTCAGTTCGTTCAATACCCATTTCAAAAACTTTTTCAAATTTTGTTTAGTTTTCTGAGGAAATTTTAATTTGTACTACAATGCTATTATATGTATTACAAATTCAGCTCATTAAATTTTTTAATCATATTTTGGGTGCCTGACCCCAAATATAGTGAAATAAACCAAACGAAATTAAACCAATTTTTTTTTATTTAAATCAAATAGAGTCAAATTTAAATATTTTGAGAAACCAATAAAAATATTTCTTTTGAATAAAATAGAGTCAAAATTAAATATTTTGAGAAACCAATAAAAATATTTCTTTTGAATAAAATAGAGTCAAAATTAAATATTTCAGAGAACATGATCTTTTACTTAAGAGAACATGATCTTTTCATAGAGAGAAAATTAAATATTTTTTTAATCAAATACATTCAAAATTAAATTTTTTTTTAATAATTATATTTTGTAGAAATTAGACATTAACAATTTCTGAACCATAATTTGATTCAAAAAATATAGACATTTTCATTCACAAGCATAATTTCAAAATTTCAATTTTTGATTTCAAATTTCAAAATATAGACATTTCATAATTCGAATTCAACAATTCTCAATTACATGAATTTCGTAATATGACATTAACAATTACGAATTATATGAATTTCAATTTTTTCTAATTTTATTCTTAATTAAACAAGATTACTTTTAAAACCATAATTTGAAACCTTAATTTCCTTTTCATTCCTCTTAACAAGCAAAAAAAAACTCACAAGCATCATTTCAAAATTCCATTTTCTGATTTCAAATTTCAAAATATAGACATTTCATAATTTCAAATCAACAATTCTCAATTACATGAATTTCATAATATGACATTAACAATTATCAATTATATGAATTTCGAATTTTTTAATCGCAATTCTTAATTAAAAAAAATTACTTTTAAAACCCTAATTTCAAACCCTAATTTCCTTTTAATTCCTCTTAACAAGCAAAAAAAAAAAAACTCACAAGCATAATTTCAAAATTCCATTTTCTGATTTCAAATTTCAAAATATAGACATTTCATAATTTGAATTCAACAATTCTCAATTACATGAATTTCATAATATGACATTAACAATTATCAATTATATGAATTTCGGACTTTTTAATCGCAATTCTTAATTAAAAAAAATTACTTTTAAAATCCTAACTTCAAACCCTAATTTCCTTTTAATTCCTCTTAACAAGCAAAAAAAAAAAAAAAAACAATTTCCAATTCAACAAATGTACGTTGGTTTATTCAATATTCAAAATATAGACATTTTGATTCACAAGTATAATTTCAAAATTCCAATTTCTTATTTCAAATTTCAAAATATAAACATTTTGTAATTTCAATTCTCAATTCTCAATTCTCAATTCTCAATTATATGAATTTCATAATATGACATTATATGAATTATGAATTTCATCATTCCAAATTTCAATTCTCAATTCTCAATTCTCATATTTATGATTTATTTAAAAAATTTAAAAAATTTAAAAAATTCCAAACCTGATTTATGATTCAAAAGCATAAACATTTAAAAGCATTAGAACCGTTAATAACGTGAACCCTAAAAAGTCATCCTAATTTGAACAATCCTAATAATGTGAACAATCTGATATCGAACCCTAATTTCATAACCACAACCACACTGATAAAGCATAAACAATCATAACCATAACCATATTCAATTCACAAGCAACATCCAAAAATTCAAAAGCAAAAAAAATTCTACAAATTCAAAAGCATTCACATTTCTGATTTACAAACCCTGATTTCTGATTTCAAAAAATTCCAAACCCTAATTTCATAACCACAATGATAAAACCCTAACACATTTAATAATTCACATGTAAAACCCTAAATACTAAATACATAAAAACACAAAAATTAGGGTTAATGTCACATTTTCACAAACACAAAAACTCAGTACATAAAATTAGGGTTGATGTCATACCACGGAGAGAGAGAGAGAGAGCCTGAGAGAGTGAAGCGAGGCAGAGAGCAGAGAGGCAGAGACCGAAATGAGCTGAGAGCGAGATCGAGTGAGTCTGAGATGGAGAAGAGTGAGAGATGGAGAGGCTGAGAGATGGAGAGTGAGCTGAGAGCGAGAGCCGAAAAACGTAAGTCTGAAAAACGTATGCAAATGAGGGGGGGCTTCGTATATAAGGCCTGTTAAAACGCTGATTCAAAAAGCGTTTTCATTTAAGTGAATTCGCTATTAGAAATAGCGTTTTCTTCCAAAAAAAATTTCTGTTAAAAGCGCTATTAGCAATAGCGTTTTCCTGGGAAAAAAGTTTTGTGTTAAAAGCGCTGTTCTCAACAGCGTTTTCTTCTGGAAAAAAATTCACGCTATAAGTGCTATTTGTAATAGCGAGTTCTTAATCAAAATCGCTATTTGTAATAGCGATTTTCCTGTTCATCTAATTTTGTGCTCCTAACAGTAAAAACGCGAATCGAAATGGCGCTTTAACTTAGTTTTGGAATTCCGTCAGAAGTTGGCCTAGTTTGGGAAATACAATGCAAAAAAGGCTTATTTTGGGAAAAGCCTCAATCATATGAGGATTCTCACCATTTTCTCCAACCTCTCTAATTCTCTCTCTCTCTCTCTCTCTCTCTCTCTCTCTCCTCTCTAGTTTTTTTTTATACAAATAAAACTTTGAGTTTAGTTTAGAGTATTTAGTGGGTCGCACTAAACGAAAGGTAAAAAATTAGAATTAATATTAAGGTGAGTTATACTATACCTTGAGTCACCATAATATATTTTATATATATTTTGAGTTACCATAATTTATTTTACGCAATTTGTGTTTTATAAATTATATTAATATTTTAATTACGTTGCTAATTTTTTGAACCCTGTTTGCTTAGATTGAAATCCATGGATATGTTTGTTTAAATTTTAATAAGTATTTGACAATGATCTTGTAAATAATTATTTTCTGTAAGTACTATCACGGGAATCCCACGTATTGGGGACTTAAATAAACCATTGGCTTCTGATTGGTCACCTTGTGGCCCTCTTTTTGTCATGGATCTCTTGACCTTTATTCTGTATGAAGCAAAATGCTGTGCGAAACTAAATGCTACACTATTGTGGGAGCCACCTCTAAAATCCGTACGAGCCACCTCTTAAGTCCGTACCTCTGTATTATCATGAATCCATTGACCTCTATTCTGTTCTGCACCATGGTTATAGTTATATATTTTCGTATAATATCATATGATTACTGAAACGGATTTCTGTTATAATATGAGCAACTTATTTACTCTAATAGAAAAATATTCTATTTTATCTATTTTAAACCTAAAGCTTATCCATGGTAACTATGCTCTCGGTATAATATTTCTCACTCTGCCATGTGCTTATAGCTGTTTACCAATTTTTAGGAAACAATACAATTCAGAAATGGCTTTTGGAGAGTCTTAGATGCGGGGCTGCGGAATAGACACACATAGTACTTTTATAGTATTTATAATTATATTCTTCATATGTAAATATCGGCATTTTTGTTCATTAAATTTTGTTATGAAAATGGAAGCTTTGATGATTATTTTGGATACTCTCACTTAAATATTATTTCCATTTGTGTTTATTATTTGTTCAAGAATTGTAGGTAACTTCAGTTACTGGCCATCACGATACTTAATACTTGGGTAAGGGGAGTCGGTCGTGACATAAGCACAACTTCTATTGATGCTCACTTTATGAGACAATTCTTATTCACAACTTAATGGTTTTAGCCCATTATTTTTATATTGTAATCTTCTCATTTGAGAGAATACAGAACCACTCAGACTTACCTCAACCGATGATTAAGTTCCGCTTTAATTTCAAATTAAAGTTGTCAAAAACCATTATTTTCCAACAAAAATCTCTATCTACACAACCCTATATCTCATTTTGGCTCTATCCCAACCATATATATATATATATATATTCATAAATTACTTGCTCCATCGGGTAAGAAGAATAAAAAAAATATTTGAAAAAATAACAAATTAAAAAATTAATTTATTTCAAGAGTAAATTATTGAGAGAATTTCAAAAATAAAAATAAAAAATAAGAAAATAATTTTAAAATGATGAAAGTGCAAAATTTATTTACATAATCTAATTTATAAATTATTGGATAAATTACAAATATACCTCTTGAGATTTGTTTAAAATAGAAATCGTCTCTTATGGTTTGAAAATTACAAATACCCACTTATCATAATATTTGTATTTAACAAAATTAACTAAAAAAATGAAAGGTGAAATACTATAAATTTTAAAATGTGATCTTGTGAACTGTTTAATCATTCTTTTTTTTTTTATGAACCCAAAGATCCCATTAAAGTTGAAATTATACAAAATGGCAGTTACTTACACGTTTGAGTTTAATTTTGAGGGATAAAAGTGGGTTTCTCCAAATATGAAATTACACATTTGGACAATTCACACTATAGAGGTTTTGGATTTTCTCTCATTCTAGAACAAATCTAACATTATAAACGAAAACGTAACACTCCAATGTGACATACTAAAAAACTCCTTAGTATACTTTTCTCAAACTAACAACGGCGTCGTTGGGAAAATTGGCTATTTTAGTTTTTGGCTATTTTAATAGGCTAAAATTTTTGTGTTTGGGTAAATGGTTGAATTTTTTGTAGTTAGTTGTAATGTTTGTGGGAGAAAAAATGAAATGATTATGGGTTTTATATGGCATTTTGTCTTTTTATGGATTTTAGCCCAAAAAAAGCTAAACCCAACTTGCCAAACAGGGCTGCATAACACTCAAAAAAAATTTCTTAGTGTACTTTTTTCAAACGTAACACTCCAATATAATACACAAAAATATTCTTAGTGTATTTTTTTTTTTCCAAATTTAACATTTCAATCAATATAATCCCAAACATAACATTTCAATATAACACACTTCAATGTAACACACAAAAACACTAAAAAACTATTTACACTACGCCAAAATTAGACTTTAGCAGCGGTTTTTTACCGCCGTTAAAGGATGTAAAACCGTTGTTAAAACCTTTAACGGCAGTAATTTAGGACCGCCGTTTATACTCGTGTCGAAAAAGGTAAACCGTCGTAAAAGGGTAAATTACCGTTGTTAAAAGTCGACCAAAAACGACAGTAATATAGGACCAAAAACGGCGGTTCTTTATCGCCGTAAATAGGTTCAAATTTTTAAAAAAATAATTCTCTCTTCTTGCACCCCACAAGTCTCGAACCCTTGACCTCTAAGCCACGCATGCCAACCACTCCACCACAGTCGCTCTATATGAAATATATTCCCTAAATAAATATTTAAACATTACTTTTGCTTTATTGTAGGTGACATGTTCAACCTTTGACCGCGCGTGGTCACCACTCGCCGGAGTTCCGCTGGAGCTCTGCCGGCAAAGACCGCCGTCATTAACGGCGGTAATGAGAGGGCTTTAGAGGCGGTTTCGTTACTGCCGTTAAAAGAGGACTTTAGTGGTAGTTTTTTTAACGGCGGTTTCATTACCGCCGTTAAAGATACTTTAGCGGCGGTTTTTTTAACGGCGGTAACGAAACCGTCGTTAAAGATACATTAATGACGGTATTAACGGCGGTTTCGTTACCGCCGTTAATAGTATCTTTAACGGCGGTAACGAAAACCGCCGTTAAAAAAACCGCCCTTAATGTCCTATTTTGGTGTAGTGTTAGTTTACTTTTTTCAAATGTAACACTTACAGTTTGAAATTATACATTAGTCAAAAACTTACAAAGAAATTTTTTTACTCTTTTTGGAATGGTTTAAAAAATTCTACATCATTTTTTTTAGAGTGTTGGAGTGTTACGTTTGAAAAAATTACACTAAGAAGTTTTTTGTGTGTTACGTAGGAGTGTTACACTAAGGAGTTCTTTTAGAGTGTTATTTATATTGCAGTGTTACGTTTGGGATAAGGAATTTTTTTAGAGTATTACTGTAAGAACCTGAATTTTTAGACAACTAATTAGTTGATTAATAATAATATTAAGTCAATTAATAGTGATTATTAAATTATCGAATTATAATGTTAATAACATCATGGTTAATACCAATATTAGATTCCTTTAAATAAAATTCTTATCTTCCTGTGAAAAATAAATAAATAAATAAAATTCTGTAACTAATGCAATTGTGAAAACTAAATGGATTAAATTAATAATAAATAAGCTAGTTAGAGTTGAGTAGGAAGAAAACCATCCAGTTTAAAAATAATAATAATAATAAAAAAAATAAATAAATAAATAAAAAGGGTTATATATATATACTTATATTATATTGGCATCAATTTCAATTCAGTTCAATTCAAAAAAAAAAAAAAAAAAAAAAAAAAAAGAGAAATCAAAATTTATTTTGGACGGAGGAATTTGGCCCAAGCATGCCAATGCATGCCTTTGCTTCCTGCCACACTCCTAAGGCCTTTCCTTAGGCTTGTAGTATATGTCATGTACAGTATGAGCATGCTCCCCTCCAATAACAAGCAACCTCATTAGGGAAAGCAAGCATGCCTTAGGATAGAAATCCAAACCAATAGAAAATTCTGGTGAAGATAAAAATAAAGTAAAGTAATATAATAAACAAATATAATTTAAACACCAATTTCCCTTTTACAAAGCCTACATAAGAACTCCATTTCAGCCACCTTTATGAGGTACACGACTGAGCAAGGGAAGAAGGAAAAGAGTAGAAAAGAAAAGAAAGAAAGAAAAAGAGAGAGTGCTTGGTTGTCACCAATTCAAAACAAATTTTTGAGAATAATTTGTAAGGATCTCTTGAGGTAAGAATACTCAACCTCTATCCTTCCTTACATATTTTTTTCACTAAATCTATACATCAAAAAAAAAAAAAAAAAAAAAGAAGATATATGCAAGAGTATGCATGGTTAATATACAATAACTCAATGCATGTTGATAGATTGATGATCTTATGATTATATGATTTCTATCCTTCTTGCAAGTGTGGATTAGATGGTTTAACTACTGATTTTTCTTCTTATGTGTTCAAATATTCTCCATTGTTTGAATTAGTTTTGCATGCTTATGTGTTCATTCTTCATAAATATTATTTTTATCTAATCCCTATCACAACTAATGAAAGTAAATATGAAGGATTAGAGTTTCACAAGGGAATAATAATAAGAAACAAATTTTTTTAGTCTTGCATGTAATTCATGGCAAATACAAAGTGTGATTTTCACAAAATACTGAACTTCCAGCAAAACAGATTAATAAACTCAAACAAACTCATGAGAACACTTTCAAAAATTCTGAAATTACTGGAGTTCGTTTACTATGTTCTCATGGTGCTAGAATATCGAAAGAAAAATTATTTGACAACGTTTCGTGGTCAAACCATGTTTTTAACTTCATTGCTGTCTGGAGGCAACAGCAATGCTGACTTTACCAGGTCACTGTTTATTTTACAGAATGAGTTTTCAAGTGATTCAAATTGGAAAGGTTATATTTTTAAGTTACCTTTCAAATTCCATTGATTTCATAATTTTTTATGAAGTATCAAGAGAGAAACATCAATTTTTCCAAAATGTGACAGAATCTGTCTAGTTTTTTTATAAAAATTATTTGACCATCTTACACTGGTTTTCAGTCTTCAAATCCTTCTGGAAATATGTTCTAAACTCAAATATTTAGCAAACTGTTCTAACCATGCCTCTGTTCGACACCATTTGAGACTCCTTTTTATTTTTCGAACACAGAACACCTGTGCTGGAGGTTAAAGTAACTCACTATCCAGAAAACCAATTTTCTTCCAAAAATTATTTCTCCATTTTAAAATCGTCTTTAGCCCTGGTATTTTTCTCAAAATATTTTTCCTAACTCGATGAACTAGCACCAGTTAAAATATTATAATGGTTGAACTTCATTTGGCATGGGTTTCATATTTTTTTTTTGTCTGATCATACAGTGCTGAAAGAAGAAGTGTGTGAATTCTTAAGAAATCTTGTGATGATTCCTAAGGCATTCTATCACATTTATTTTGGTTGCCATATATGATTGTGTTGTACTATATAAACCTTATGTCACTGTGCTTTTCAAACTAAAGCTCACACATGCATAAAAATGTGAATTCAACGAAGTAAAGAAACACGAAATCGAACCGATGATACATATAAAATTTAAAAGTGATGCGGCGAGCCCGGTTTAGAATCTTGCGCAAGTGAGTTGCGAACCCTAACATGGCACGGGAAGGTATTTCGACTCTTATCGGTGTAGGCGATATAAGGTTGGTGGTGCGGGTGTCATAACATAGACCGTTCCCTTGGGGCAGACTGTGATGTTACGACTCGGGTACGTAACCCTGGTATGTGGGCATCATTGGTAGTTCTGACAAGTAATTGAATATTTGACCAAGGAGTCGAGTGAATTGCCATTGCTTAGCGGTTGAGTGAAAATAGTACTCCGCGGGGAGTTACTTAAATTTATCTGATAAACTAAATCTATGGGAATTCAAAAAGAAAAGTGTGCATTTTCCTTATGATGAATCACTATTTCTGTTTGTCATTTTATTTATTTATCTATTGTTATTATTTTAACTATTGGCATTCCTGTTATGCTTATTAAATGCTACATGTTATTTTGTTACTACACATTATTCATTAATTGTGAGTATTATTATCGGGGTGGGTATTTTCAGGTTGTAGTATATTATTGAGCTCGTCGCTCATAGGCATTCTCGTTGCCCTGGCGTTTTATGCCAGGTATCGAAGAAAATGAAGAAAACACCGAGGCCTTGCAAGGCGATATTCAGCCTTGGTTAGCTTGAAGAGTCCTCAAGTTTCATGAACTATTTTATCAGTTTCCTACTTTTTCTGTAGTTTTCTTTAATATTTGTGTAATTTTTTTTTTACGTACCGAGACTAAGTTTTAAGTTTTATTAAGAATTGTAATTTGAAAACTTTAAATTTCTGGGTTGTTAATTAATGGATGTTAATGATGTTTGGTGACAACATTGATTTTAAGTTCTAAATCTTATTATGATATCCTTAAAATTTGGAGCGTCACAATTACATTAGTGTTACAGTTTGAAATTATACATTTGCCCAAAGTTTACTGAGGAGTTTTTGTACTCTTTTCGAAATGTTTGAATAATCTCATATTGCAAGTCATTTTTGTACTCATTTTGAAATGTTTTTCAAATAAAAAAGATTATCATTTAAATTTGATTTCCATAAATTGTATATCTTATCTTTCTACCACAAAAGAGAGAAGGAAAAAAGAAAAAGAAAAAGAATGAAACATAATAGAAATAAGGGCATAACTGTAAATTTAATTTCAAAATAATATATTAAATCTACGTTTTCAAAATTATTGGGACTAATTAGTCTATAGAATTTTTTTTTGGACTAAACGGATTATCATTCCTTAAGATGAGATTTATAAGTAAATTTTCCAAAAATGAAATTTGTAACTACTCTCCAATATGATAATAAAATTACCTAAATTGTTAATTAAAATAAATTTCTGATATCATTCAAAATTATTAATTAGCTTAATGATTTATGAATAAAATGAGCTATTTGTTATAAAATTGGAAACTTCAAACGACATGATGTAATTTCCAAAACTACAGGAGACAAATCAGCTTATTTGGTTTAGATTTTCAGAATTCACTTTCCAAAAAGTCAATTTTTCATTTATTTTTTGTGTTTTTTTTTATTGAATTTTTTAATATTCTAACCATATATTTTTAAAATTTTTAGAAACGCCTAATATAAATACACTCAAAAATATAATATTTTTAAAAAAATATTTAGCAAATTCATTAAATACCAAAAAAAAAAAAAAGAAGAAGAGAATTTAGCACATTTTTCATATTTTTATATATTTATTGATTTTTAAAATATTTTTTTACAAATATTTTATTTTTTAGATATATCTAAGTAAGGTAAATTTTAAAAAGTATCGCTTAAAATTTTAAAAATATTCACTAAAAAAAAAATTCTCTAAAAACAAAAAACTTGAAAAAAAAAAAAACAATTTCTAAAAAATTAAATCCAAAAAATTGAAATCAAATACCCGAATCGTATTTTAAATAAATCTTAGAAAGTATATTTGTAATTTATCCTAAATCATTTGCACCACCTCCATTATTTCGAGTTATTTTTCTACTCTCAATTCTAGTGTTTGGGATATGGCTTTTTTATTATTAAAATAGTTAATAGAAACAAAATAGGTTAAAATAGTTAATGAAATAAAATATCATATTCAAATTATAATTATTTCATTTTTTTCTTTCACAATTATCTAATCAACTACAAAAAAATAAAACAAAATAAAAAAATCAAACTTTCATCTCAAATATAACTTTTTTAATCAGACTAAAATAATTAATGGCGAATTACAACAACAGTCTCTATAGTTTGAAACTTGTATTACTTTGGTCTTCGACTTTTTAATTGTGATACATTTGATCATAAATTTTAAATCTTATTTCAAATGAAAACAATCAAAGATGTTTCTTTTATAAAAGGTCAATTTTAAGGGTAAAGTCGTTATACAACTTGTTTTGTGTTGGTTAATTTGTATGTTGTTTGAAATGTAATAAATTTTTTTTAATGAATAATGTTGGCACTTTCTTGGTTTTAAACTTCTGTTTTGTTTACTTTTCAAAATCTATTTTCAATTTTTTTTCTTCTAAAAAGCTAAATTTTTTTGGTTAAAAAAATATGTCATTTTTATATAATTTTATCTTTTGAGGGGTAGAAATAATTTTTTCAAAATAATTTTTTTGATATTTATTTTTATTAAATTAGTTATTATTTTTTTTAAAAGTTGAACATAGTAACAATTTTGATATCATTATTAAACCAATCCATTAAATCAAAAAATTCAAAACTAATAACATTTCATATATTAAACATATCAATCACACATTAAAAACCTAATAATCATACATGATAACCATCCAAGAATTAACAACAAAAATAACTATCTATTACATGATAACCATCCAAAAACATCAACAAAAATAACTACTTATTACATGATTATCATCAAACATATACTAAAAATTAATTTGGTAAAAAAATAAAAAAATGTAAAAGATTTATCATTTTTATATAATTTTATCTATGTTAAGTAGAAATAAATTTAAAAATAACTTTTTGACATTTATTTTAGGCAAACTAGTTTCTATTTTATCAAATTAACAATTTTACCATTGAAATTGAGCATTTTTTGTTTACAAAAGAAGCGGTGACTTTAATTGTCCTTATTTGAAATGAGATTTAAAATTCATAATCAAATCTATACTATATATTAAGCAAAAGGAGGTTTTTAACCCCAAACCTTGTGGGAGCTCCAATCTCCCAATCTAAATTTCCTAATTTTTTGATTTAAAAAAAAAAAACCTTAGCATTTATTAACTTCTCCCAACCCCTAAGTCTTACTCTCATAATAACATTTTAATGCATTAAGAACAAGCATAAAAAAAATTCTTTGAAATCCAACACATATGAATTCTTTGAAAAGTCCCAACACATATGATTATTATCCCTCCTAATAACACTTTAATGCATTAAGAACAAGTATAAAAAAAATTTCTTGAAAAGTCCAACACATATGATTATTATCAAAATATTAAACTTTAATATAATATAATAAAAAAAAGAAGACATTTAATTTCTTGAAAAGTCCAACACATATGATTATTATCAAAATATTAAACTTTAATATAATAATAAAAAAAAAACATTTAAAAAAAAAGACATTTAAAAATCGCAATTCACATATATAGATAATTATAAATATATTAAGAAAAAAGGGGGTTTCTAAACCCCATGCCTTGTGGGAGCTCCAATCTTTCAATCTTAATTTTCTAAATTTTTGATTAAAAAAAAAACTCAGCATTTATTGATTTGGTCAAAATCCTCTGATCAGCATTTATTAATTTTTTTCAATCTATATACCTGCATTTATTGATTTGGTCAAAATTTCTGATTAGCATTTAAAATCTCTCATACAAATAATTATAGATACAGCCCGTGCATAATTACTGCAGTAGCCTTTCTAATTTCTCCTGTACACTATGATTAGTGATAAGATTAATAAATTATTTTTATAAAAAATCTTAAAAAACATAATTTATACTAAAATAATCAAAGTTTCAAAGGGAACGATCTCATAATTCACTTTCTAAAAAATTATACTTTGTCCTTTTTCGTTTTTTCTTTGTTTTTTTGTTTTCACTAATTTTTTTAATATTTTAAGTAATTTTTTTAATCTTTGGATACACTTAACATAAATACATTTAGAAATTATAATATTTGTGTTTTTTTTAAAAAAAAATTTACTAAATACCAAAAATATATAAAAATAAATAAATAAAAATTCAATACATTTTTTATATTTTTGTATATTTATTAATTTTTTAAAATATTTTTTTACAAATAATTTACTATTTAGATATATCTATGTAATGTACATTTAAAAAAGTAAAAAACTTACATAAAATTTTACAAATATTCATAAAAACAAAAAAAATACGAAAAATATAGAAAACTGAATTAAAAAAATTAAAACCAAACACATTTATTTGGATTATACACTGTTCCCTCGACAAATCGACTCAACCATAACACCGCGAAACACCATATCAGTCTTCATCTCTCTGAAAAATTAATAATTTAAAAAAAAAAAAAAAAAAATCGTCATTAATCTTACTCTTTTAATCTCTCTCTCTCAGTGTCTCTCTCTTTCTCGATTGTCTGTCTGTGCATGTGTTTGTAATCTTCAATCGGTCCATGGCGAAAGCCCGGGCTACGAGACGAATCCTTGACTCATACTCCGTCAAAGGCATCAGCAAAACCATCAAAGGTAAGCTTCTCTTTCTCTCCTCTCTCTCTGTTCCCTCTCACACTTTCCCGGAAAATCTCATTTTCCCGGACAATTCTCTCTGACTTCACCCGCCGCCCTCGCTAGCTGGCGATTGCGTTTTGATGAGACCTTCCGACTCATCGAAGCTTTCGTACGTGGCGAGAGTTGAGCAGATCGAGTCCGACAGCAGAGGCGGCAACGTTAGGGTTCAGGTGCGGTGGTACTACCGGCCGGAGGAGTCGATCGGCGGTCGCCGCCAGTTTCACGGCTCCAAGGAGTTGTTCCTCTCCGATCACTACGATGTGCAGAGCGCTGATACGATTGAAGGAAAGTGTACGGTTCACTCATTCAAGAGCTATACGAAGCTTGATGCTGTTGGCAACGACGATTTCTTCTGTCGTTTCGAGTACAATTCGTCCACCGGGGCATTCAATCCTGATAGAGTGGCCGTGTATGTGATGTTGATTCATTTAATTTCGAATAATTTGATCAATTTGCAGTTTAATTTGATGTTTTGATTGTGTCCTGAATGTGAAATGATATTCAGAGTTCTTGTTTATTGGTTAATTGAATTTTAATTGATAAGATTTGGAGGGTTTAGGGGCAAGATTAGGTTATTGATATATCAACTCTGAATTCAAATTGAAAGTTAATTTGTGAATTTGACTGACTGTTTAGGGGCAAATTTAGGTTATTGATATATCAACTCTGAATTCAAATTGAAAGTCAATGAGTGAATTTGACTGACTGCCAGTACAGGATTAGGGTTTCCTTGTTTCACATCTTGAAACTGGTATATTAGTTTATTTTCTCTATTTATAGTTCTCAATAGGTGAGTTTGGTGCAATTAAATTTCAAAGTGCATATTCTACACTGCTGATACTTAGCTGCCGTGGGATGATTAATTAGAACATCTCCAATCCTTCACCTTTTAAAAAATCATCTCCAATCCTTTCATCAAATGTTCAGCAAATCAAGGGAGTCATTTTTTTCCATCAAATTGAGAATTCATCAAATTTGAATTTGATAAAAATTTAAAAAGATGAAGCATTAGAGATGATTTCTGTTTTTTCATCATCAAATTTGATGAAAGGGGAAACTTGGGATAAGAGATGAATTTTTAAAAAGATTTTGATGAAAATTTGATGAAATGATTGGAGTAGTTCATATCAATTCAGGCTTTAATTGAAATTAGATTTGATAGCAAAACTTGGTGAAGGGTTGAAGATGGTCTTAGGTGGCCTTTGTAAGTAGATATTAGTTACATATTGAATTTGGTGTCTTGTCTTGAGTACGCATATAAACTGCTTTTGAATTGCTTTTTTTGAATTTATTAATTTCTTCGAATATGTGTCAATAATCTGGTTTGTCTTATTATTGTAGGTATTGTAAGTGTGAGATGCCTTACAACCCCGACGATCTAATGGTCCAGTGTGAAGGCTGCACTGATTGGTAAGTTGGTTGCTTTCAGATTTATTATTTCAGTAAGTTGGTTTCAATGTTCTGTGTCATTGCAGTAAACTCGTCCTTTTATTGTCAATTTGTCATTATTATATTTCAGCAATTGGATATGTGTGAGTTATTGCTATTGGTAACAAAATTACACATTCATTGTTTGGGGTTTTATGGGGTTAGGTTTACACACCAGAACAGTTGATAAAAGTGCAGGAGGTGGTTACTGGATCACAATTTACTTAGAAAAAAGTTTACTGATGTGGGGTTCTCCCTAAATGAGAAAGGGTATATAACTTCATCTAAAGTTTACAAAATTCTCTTTATAGAACTCTCTCATCATAAGTTTTCCCATTATCAACTTTTTCTGTCCCTACTTGCTCTCTCTGTGTTATTTTCGTAGTTTGGTTTTATAGTTGTAAGATCAGATGAAATTTTCAATAATTGCAACCTTAGTTAGCAGTGAACTGCCAAAGCTGTGATTTAACTTAAAATATACCAGTAGAGAAGGGATTGGATCTAGGGTTCAATTCTTCCTATTTAGTATTTACTACTAACAAAAGAAAAGAAGGCTGAAAATTAAGCAAATGGAATGTTTTTATTATTGTGTTTATGCTAAACCTATAAGATGCATGTTTAAGGTAGGGTTCAGCAACATTTGTGATCTTAATATTGTATCCAAACTTGCATGCTTAGAAAACATACAAAGAATCTAAGTGCAAGACCTATTTAGTTTTGTGTAAAAACCTGCCTCCTTGCATTTATTATTTATAGTCAGCCAAATATTGGCTTGGACTGAATTGGATAATCCGAATTGTTGAAATTTATCCATGACGAACAAAGTAGAAGAATAGAAGGTTATTTTACCTTAATGGAATTAAATGGTCAAATCTTTTAAACAAGTTAAATATTTCCCGTCTTGATATCCTTTCAGTCCAGTCTTTTTTTGAATGGTAATTTTTGAATCAAGTCAATTTTGGCACACCACCCACTGATCAGCATTCAGGGGATTGAGATATATGGGTTAAGGGATAAACTGATTACCAGCTGACTCACCAGACCTACTTGGTTAGTGGTTTCACAACCACTTCATACCAGCTAAAGTTTTTTTGAATTCTTGGTGTGGATTTGCACCTTATGATTGTTAAAACTAGCCTTAGTGACACCTTATTAAGTTGTAGTTTGTTATATATATATATATAAAGAAGAAGCTGCCCTAATAAACAAAATGAAACTGGAAGATAAAATTATCCTTTTGTTATACAGTTCCAATGGTGAGACCTTGTAAATGCATTCAATCTCAGTCAACTATTTAAAAAGTTATTTGTTCAAAAATAGGAAACATTTGAATTTAAGGGGAGAATTCATGTTAAAACAAGAACTGGTCCTAGTGCATATGTTGCTTCATAGTTAATTTCCATGTTCCTATGTATGTTTTGTGTACTTTATATGCCTCCCGACAGTTTTGGTTATTCATTCAAGAAATTAAAGGTTGTCGATTAGAATGTTCCTTTTATTTAGGTGTATCAATATTTGGGCTTTATAGATCCTCAGTTCACACTTTTGCTCTGGATGGTTCATGGATCAAGAAACTAGTTTACAAACACTGATGTTTTTAGTGGCAGTGTTTGCGTGCATCAAGGATAATAACAGACAATTGTTCCTTAATCATTTAAGGAGGCAGATCTTCTACCGCAAGTAAATACACTTCCCATCTTTTAACGTGAGTAGAATCTTAATATAAAACATTTTAATAGGCAGGCCATAACTATAAGCCATAAGATATGAGGATGTTCCTGGTGAAAAAATGGAAATGGAAATGAAAAAGGGAAGTAAAACAAAAATGATTTAAAATAAAACTTTGTGGCAGAATACTATTTAGTTCATATTTGAGTTGCAGTTGTGATTCGTGTGAATGAAATGTCAATATACATTTATATTTCAAAAGCCCTCTAGGATGCACTTTATTTGCATCTCGGTTGACTTGAGCCTAGTTTTGGAGCTACCATTAGGGCATAACTGCCACGGGACATTTGTCCGTTGTTATATGGTTCCCATCAAATGTATCCAATTGAGAATATGTTGTGAGCTATAGATTTTAAACCAGTGCAATCTTCGGCATATTGCTTTTACTTCAGGTTCCACCCAACTTGTATAGAAATGACCCCAGAGGAAGCCAAAAGACTTGATCACTTCTTCTGCCAAAATTGTTCTTCTGAAGATCAAAAGAAGTTGCAGAATTCTCATGCTACTTCCCGCATTCAGATACCAAGGTATTTGCTCTCTTTTCAATGTTCTTCTAGATCTTAGGGTTTTTTTATATTTATTTTATTTTTTTAAGAAGCTGACTTGCATTTCTTTTTATAAATCAAATGCTATGTCTAAATCTGCCCATTGAATAGAAAGGTCCACGCATGGCTGCCACAGTGGTGGTTTAAATAGATAAAAGGGCTCTAATTTTGTCATGTGTCGTGATTCTTCTTAAAGATGGGTTTGATTTCATGGATGTTAAGGTAAAGTGAGCAATATAATAGCTTCTTGTCAGGACACACCGGTCTTTAATAGGGGGGTTTCACTGTAAAAACTAGCTTGTGCCCTTATAGCGCATCTACATCATCACATCCAGCATTGAGTACACGTCATTTGGCTTAACATATGTGTCGGTAAACTTTCCATTTTGCTTAGATCGACATAGCCTTAACACAAATTTCACCAAACAACACAATGATCGTGCAATTGTGTTGAGGTTTTATGTCTTGAAGGTAATGGCAAGCAAAAATAAAATATGATAGAGTAACAGAGAAGAAGATGATGAAGTAAAATGATTGAATAAACAATCAATTACAAGTAAAGTACATTAAAACTACTCCTATCCAAGTAGCTTTAAGGGGGTCCCACTTAGCTTCTTTTTGGGTTTCGGGGAATTCGCTATTTAAGGGGGTCCCACTTTTTTTGTTAGCTAGAGATTGGTTGCTGGTGTGTGATATGTAGGCTTTTGCTTGAAATTATCTTGTTAGGGTTTTGCTCTTTGTATTCTCATTGTCCTTTTGGAAGAGGATGTCTCATCCTCGCTTCCTTTTCTGATTTATCAATAAAGTTCTTTGTTGTTGATCCAAAAAAAAAAAAACTACTCCTATCTAAGTAGATCTACTCCTAGGATAGAAAAGAAATAGAAATCAAGTTATGTATTTGATTTGTTGGAGATCTTACAATAGAACTACTACTAACCACCACCCAAATAACTACTAATTTCCTAAATTCTCCATTGCATTCTTGGACTGCCACTTGTCTTCCATCCCTTCAATCTTCATAACTTCTCTTACAACTTCTCCTAACCTCCAAGGGATCAAGGGAGTGCTGTCATGCACTAATAATACCAATAATAAAAAACTAATAATAGATGTGGTTATATAATCTCTCATGGCTTAAATCCACAAGAAGTAATTTATGGTGCAAATTAATGGCAATGCAAGAAAAAGAGAAATTTAAAAACAAATCCATTCATGAGAACCTAGAGTTATAAAGGAAGTTGTCTAAAATGGTTCAGGTGTAGAGATGATTATTGCCCTTTTAAATAAGAGTGGCTTGATTTAAGTGTCGTGTGTGTTATGGGGGCTGCCCAAACCCTCAATGAGGCCTTAGGAGAAATCTCGATGAGAGGCATTAGTTTAGTAAATTATATTTTCCATTTTTTATAATTACAATTGTTTGATTGTAAAATTTATTGTTCTCTTTTATTCTTATAATTAAATTTGAGTTATTCACAGACTTTACTGTTAAGGCATTTTGACAAGGAGAGGGGTTTTTTTTTTTTTTTTTCCCTTCTTCTTCTTGGTAAATAAAAAACATAGGGTCTTTGGTTAAGGAAATTTTGTTTTTTATTGGGCCTTTGAACTAAGAAGTGTTCTTTTTAAGCCTCTACTATCCAAAGTTTTGAAAGGCTTTACTGAGGCTTGTCTCGATGCTCACTTTGAGGCAAGGTTAAGGCAAAACGTCTCAAGACTTTGATTTTTAAGCTTTACTCTCCAAAGGCTTGTGGACACAGTCTGAGACATGCACCTTAGGTGCATTGTGTACGCTTTTTACACATAAACATGCGAGGAGTACGCATACGAAGAGTTTATCTTAGGTTCTTGTTAAACTTAGTCTAGTAGATGATTTAAATATAAAAAGTAATTTTGATGTATTTATTTGTTGTTTTTAAATATTTAAATTATTTACTAAATATAAAATTTTAGAATTTGAAATGCTTATGCCTCAATGTTTTAAGGCTTACGCCTCACATTAAGGGTTGGTTTGGAGTGTCCTAAAAAAGTGCACTTTTTGTCTTTTTACGAAAAAATGTGCAGAAAAGTAGAGAGGTGATGTGATGGAAAAAAGATAAAACGATGAATTATATAGTAGATGCCAAACAAGGCTTAAGCATTCTCCTTTAAAAACTTTGCTACTATCGAGGGCATTTGGACCAAGGAGATTTTTATGAGGCTTTACTATTGGGGACCTTTCAAGAAAGTGAGGGCTTAGGCGATGGCCTTAATGGCCTAATGGTTGGACTGGAAACAATAAAGGCAAAAGCTAATGTGTTGTCAGTAGAAATGATTCATGTAGTTGGGACTTTAGGCTTTGATAATTTTGTTTGTCTTATTATTTCTTTTGTAACGTTGGCTTTGTCAAGTTGGATTAAAGGAAGAACCTTAGTGATATCTCTAGTACTAACATTAAAAATGTTCACTTGATCCAAGTTTGTTGACAATTTTTGTTTATCATTGCTCTCTCTCTCTCTCTCTCCAAAGCTGAAAGTTTTTCTAGTCATATGTCTTAGGAGACAAGGCTGCTTTACCAGATTGTCGCATGTTCACATGGGTCAATACCATCTTAAAAACAGACTCTTCTTTATTTAATATAAGCTGCACTCTAATGTCTGACCCTTTAATGAGGGGGTAAAATAGTCTATAGTGCCAAAAGATTATGCTAATATTTGTTTGAAAGAAAGGAAGAAGCCATTTTCTTGTATTTGCAAGCTGGCACTGCGGGTTCTTGGAAGAAGATAATGATAGAACAGGCATAAGCGAGAAAGCAATTGACACAAGGAATCACCTAATTATTCTGCTCAAGAATGAAGAACTGAAGTTTCAGAAATCAATAGAAGAAGCAATATTAATTGCTTGCATACTCACTGAAATTTCTAATGGATACTCTTGTTTTGGAAAATTGAGAATGGCTAGGACTCTAGTTATATGAGTTGCTGATTTTGAGAGAATCCTTCAAGCTCTGCTTAAAAGTGACAGCATTGGAAATTCATCAAGATCTGGATTGGTGTTGAGGGCATGGGCATATGCCCTTTGGCTTCACGAGGCATGCTAATTATCCCCAAATTTCTCCTTTTTTTCCTTTCGAGTATTGAAGTCAAATTTTGAGACTTTTCCCATGGTGGGTATGTCAAATTGTCCTTGGGTGGATTCGTCAATTTGTCAACTGTGAAGCTATTTTCTCACAAACATTATTTAATGGAAATTCCTCGCCCCTCCACACGGTTGCTTTTGTGGTTTTTCCTTCGTGTTTGTAGCTGCTCATCTCCGTTGTTCTTCCCAAGTAATCTTTCCTCATTTACATTCTTGTTAGCTCATTTGTTGGCCATTTGGAACATGAAAAGGTGATTTAGGGGGTGTTTGGCAGAACCTATATAAGTGCACTTATTTAGATAAGTGCACTTATTTGGGTCACATTATCTAAAAAGTTAAAAAGTATACTTATTTAGATCATCCCAAATACCCCCTTAAATTGGTTGTAGTTACTCAAAACTTGGAGTGGAAGAAGGGCGTAGATTCTTGAACAATTCAAAAGCACCAAAATTCTGCCGTAATTTTTTTTTTTTTTTTAATATATATATATAGTCTTTAGCACTATTGTTGTTAGGCATTCATTTTCTGTTGAGGATGGCATTCTGTGTGGCGGGCAAAATGCTTCTGGATTTATATCCAGGCCATCTGAATGAAGAATGGGGAATCTAATTCCTCACTCTCTGCAGGTAACCCTGCAAACTGCATTGCTCCTATCAGGTCATCAAATTGGACTAGGTGTTGAGCTCATACATCTCGTTTATGCATATGGTTCAATCTTAGTAGCAATAATAATATACTGTGTATTTTCAAATTTGTTCCAAAACAAGTTCAATAATGCGTGTCAAGTCATATGCTCAGTCATTATCATTCAAATATTACTACTACTGCATAACATTCATGTGTGATATGGGTATTTCCAGGTGGATACAAAGCGCCGTCGGAGGTGATACGACATAAAACACCACATCGTGAGGTAGACATAAATTGAAGGAGTTGTTGGGGAGTTTAGTAAGGCTTCAAGCAGAAAACACATAGGCAAATGTTGTCTGCATCACAAGCAAAAAACTCTTGTCATGTATATTTGTTTGGTTCAGGGTTTTCCTTCCAAAAAGTTGAGGGTGTGTTTGGTTGGTTGTAATTATTAAATGTAGATTCTTTGTTTCTGGGGTTTTATGTTTCACTACTAGGGGGGTTTTCTGTGTATCTCATATCAAATAATTTAACTTAGCAGCAATAGATAAAGAGGTCTTTGCTTTGATGCTTTATTTGACTGGAAAATCAGGCTTTCTAGTATCATTTTCAGTTTCTGTTTCTATTTCCTGGAAAATAAAATAAAATAAAAAAATCTTGTTTGGCCAATTGTTTTTCGAAATTAAATGCTTTCGAACTTGCAAAAAAATGAAAACTAACCAAAATAGGCCTGTTCACTTGTCTATTTATCATGTTATTTATAAATTTGTATGCATAAATATTTTTTGTCTTTTTACGAAAAGATGTGTAAAAAAGTAGAGAGGTGATGTGATAAAAAAAAGATATAAAGATGAATTATTTTTGGTTTGTCAAAATATTATTATAAACTACCTTGAACTGATCAATTGTATCTGAGTGTACATAAATATTACAAAGAATTGATTTCAAGTCCTGATCGGGTTGTAAATGCAAAAATACAAAGAATTAAATTCAAACCGCGATTGTTCAGCTTCCTAAACAGTCCGATACAATTTAACAGTAAAATTCTTGTATAACACAAATTTGTTCCCATTTCCACAAAAAATGGCAAATTCATGCAAACAAAATTAAAGTTTCTTTGACATTCGATTAGTTTGATTTCAAGCTTTTACCTCTGAAAACGATTTTCTCTCAACCTGTCTTAGCTCTCTTCCATATGATAACCGTGCCACCAAAATCAGACGAAGCCAACAAGTTCTCTCCATGGTTCCAAGCAATACCTATAACGGGATAGCCATGTCCCTACAATCATAAATGTCTAAATAATCATTGGAGGAAAAAAAAAAAAAAAAAAAGGAACAGAAGAAATTGTAAATTTTGTTGATCATTAAAACTCGGTTTGGTAGTGAAAAACGGACCTGCAGCTTGTTTACACATGCATGCCTTGGCCGTGTTAAGTCATAGAAATAGACGTTTGCATCCTCACTTCCAACAACTACATGCACAAAACAGATCGCGATGTCAAGAAGATCAATAATCATAACTATTCCATAAAATTGCGAAAGATATGAGAATTATGAAATTTGTAAGCGATAAAACTTTGACCAGACAACATCAATTTCGGGCTAAGCTTTCAAATAATCATATATACTGATTATTTTATATAATTTCTTCTCTTGACAACATTTCAATCAAAATTTTGAGATTTCTTTTTTGAGACAAGACCATGGCACGCTTCATCTCCCAACCATGAATGAAACATAAACAGATGAAAATCGAGAGGGTAATGAAAACAGAAGCAAGCTCACAGATTTCAGGATTGGTAATATTTCTGAAGTAGAAATTCTAGATGGATCTATCAGAACAAACAAGATTACAACAGGAAAAGCTCCCCAAAGCAGGAGAAGCCACATCTATCTTGAGAGATGGCTATCCGAAAACAGCAGTCAGATCCTCTCACAGCTCTTGCATCCCAGGGCCATGTTTCCTCTTGAGCTTCTTTAAAAATCTATTCAAGTGTATACATTTATGCTCAAATTTCCAGTAGGCAGCTATTGAGTTGCAAGTTTTTTAAAATCAGAGAGAGAGAGAGAGAGAGAGAGAGAGAGAGAGAGATTCAAGTGTTCATTTAATCCAAACATACTGGACAATGACCGAATAAGCAAATTAGTAAGCAGCAGTGGAGCTAGATTGGTTCTGTTAGATTCTTTCATGTTTTACTGATAAGTCTAAATCGGCCCACATTAGAAAAAGGGTCCTTCAATGTGAAACAGTTAAGAGAGTAGAACTACTGACTTCAAAATTGACTTACAAACCTATGAATTCTCCTTTTTCAAGGGAAAGCAGAGGGCAGAAGGAAGCTCGGATACTGTGTAGTCGTGGAGCCAATTTTAGTGAGCATCGAAGAGTCAAATAACCTTGTATCTCCAACGAAACACTACAAAATCCAAAATGCGACTTCCTCATCAATGCTTCACAACTAAGACCAGAGAGAGAGAGAGAGAGAGAGAGAGAGAGAGAGAGAGAGAGAGTTGCCAATCAAACCTAAAAAAAGATAAACTTCCATCTCGAGTAAATGTCAGCAACACAGGGCCTCGTGCCAGCAGAGAAAAGGTTCTATACTGCACAGTTGTGACAGGAGATTTGCGCTTGCTTCCATTTCGATTGCGATGAGACCGGGACAATACACCTGTGTGTGAGTTCATAGAAACTGTGTATACACATCCCTGTACAATTTACCAGTTTGGATGATTTTTAAGACGAGATATCAGAGTTCACCAGACAAATAAGATGACAAAATGAATGTAAAACAAGCAAACCTGAGCGTCCCCACAGAAAATAAGCTGACCAGTGTGATCATGGTCCATAGCAGAAACCTCATTGTCAAAGACAGTTTTATTAATTACTCTCCCAGTGCTGAAATTGAACACCTGGAATATCAAATGTAGAAATGCTACCTATGAGATGAAAAACTGCCAGAAGCGGCTACTATTAGTATCTTACACACCCCTCCGCAAAACCACACATCCTCATGTGGTGCATGATGTAGCACTTAGTTTTACACAACGCTTTGATCCCACTCATGGGATTCAAGAGGTGGCTCCCATCATGTATGGCCCATAAAGCTAAAGGTAGGTCTCACTATTATTTTCACTGGAATGAGAAGGATTGGTTTTGTTTCTCTTCTATGTTTTGTTCAGTTAAGTGAGCATCTCAGGTGGCCCATTTCAGGTCATTGGTTGGGGTGCTACGAGGAGGGTATGCATATATATTCTTAATTTTTATGTTTCTCTATAGAGAGAGAGAGAGAGAGAGAGAGGGACTCTTACTATACCAACAGAAAAACAAAAGAGAAAAATAAAAAAAAGTTGAAAATCTAAGTTCCACTTAAATGACATTCCAGAAACTATCATGCAATTTTCATAAAGATGTGGTGTGCAAATATTACAGTGATTTCTTTGTTTGCATTGCCAACGGAAAGGAAGTTGTTATTCACCTGCACAAAATATGACAGAGGGAAAGCAAAAGTTAATGACCAATTCAGTGAAACTGACATACGAAAACGAAATAATTTTTTAATAAAAGCATGAAGTCCAGATATGGTCTAAATTTTACTTGATTAAAAAAATTATCAAGTATTAAAAAAATTATCAAGTATACTTTCATAAAGAAAATGACATATAACCTACCAAGCTAATTGTAACAACCCTCGTCACGGTTTACCGAATAAGCACTGATTACCGATAAACTGAACTGATTGTGACTGATAAGTGAACTGAATAAATTACTGAACTGACTGACTGAAATTGAAACTGAATTGATTGAGTTTATCTATTGTATTGCATATTCTATCTGTTTGATCAACTGATTATCTGTTTGAGTTTTTATGTTTAAACTACAAATTGAAGTCCCTATCGGCGGCTGAACTGAAAATTGTTTAGTGTTTCATGATCAGTAGAATTTTTGTGATTTAATGGTATACTTAACTAAAATGATATTAGGTATGATTAAATTAGATTAAAATAAGCTAAACACATAGTTGCCTTATTTACAATCATGCCATCTAGTGGGGCCTTTGTTTATTATTATCCTTGAGCTTATAACACTTGAACAAAACAATTCATCAGCCTTCCTCCTTGTGATTGCCGACCTTAGAGAGAGAGAAACTAGAGGAGTGGATTTCATCTCAATTTTGCTTGTAAGTTGCTTGGTAATTGAAGGAATTGGATCATAGGTTGCAAATTAAGCTTCCTCACCTTGTAATTGAAGCTCTAGGTAAGGAATTGAGCCTCTCATTGTTGTAGTAAGATTGTTCTTGCATGATTCATGCTCCATTGTAGGGCTAAGTCATGATTTAGTACGAAACATGGTGAATTATAGCTTGATTCATGCATGCATGTTAGTATTGTTGGATTTTGAGTTGATTTCATGACAAATTGTCACATGCATGTTCATAAATAAACTTAAGTTCATGTTTTCAACTTATTTTGAAAAAAATGAGCTCCTTAGAGCATGTGTTTGAAGTCTTGGTTTGAGTTAATCTCATGCACGTCATGTTTGTAGCATGTTCATGAAAATTTGGTTTGAAATTGAGTTTGAATTGAACACCCTTGGGCCTTGATTTCTTAAATTGATCTTTGAAACATGATGTTCTATGAGTTTACAAATGTTTTCCAGAAAATGGGCCCAAGAGGACCCAATTTGGAGCATCAAAACTTGATTTTGAGCTTGGGACTTAAATCTGGAATTTTCAGGTTTTGGTCATCCGCTCGAGCGGAGGAAGTGCCGCTCGAGTGGGGAAATCAAGCTCCCAGCAATTTTGACTGCTTTCCAATCGAGTGCCGAGTGATGCGCGCCGAGTGAGAAATCGCACATCCAAGATTTCTTTGCACTGTTCATCACCCGCCGGCGAGATATTGCCGCCGGCGGGGACCTTTGTTAGCTTGTCCGCCGAAAGCGGAAACTCGGCCGAAGCGGGACCTGCTTTTATCAAAATTTCTTAAACTGTTTTCTGTGCACATCTTTGCATCCTCATCCCATCCTAGACATTCTTAAGCCTAGTTTAAGACATCTTAGTGAGGATATAGATGTAGAACACACCAAGACATAATAGGGAGTTAATTATTACACTTCCCAACTGTGAAACTTAAAGTGTGTTCAATCTGTTAACTGTTTAGGGTTGGCATTCCGAGGAGACGCTCTAGCTACTGATAGCCCAGAACTCTGTGAGTAACAATTGTGTAAAGATATGTTCAAATGATTATTTTCTGAACACTGAACTGAACTGTTTACTGAACTGATATTGTTTACTGAATGAATGTATGTCCTATATTCTGAACTGTACTGTGGCATCCTTAGCACCTCATCGCCATCGTTATCTTACAGAGATCTCTCGCTTCCTCGCCGTGGAACCACTCATGCATCGATTTATGGCCATCATTATTATTCGGTCTTTTAAGACCTCATATCGTTATGCTAATGGATGTACCACATATGATGTTTCATCATCGAACAACTGACATACTGATTTAATTGAACTGTTTTCATCACTGTAAGGACATCCATTCTAAACCTCTTTACGCATTATGTTATTCACTGGGCTTTAACTCACTGCTCATATATATATATGTAGGTGTACAGGTACCGGAACAAAGCTAGACGCGTCGGGGTTATTCCAGTTTTGTCAAGCCAGTCTACGTGCCTCACTACGAGGTTCCAAGCCTATCATGCTAAGGCTTAGAGGTGTTTTAGCATTCCCCCTTCTCACCGCTTTTGTATAGATCATTATGCCATCGCATCGTTATCAAAGGATTAGGTCCTGACCTTGGTATCAGTAAATATTGGTATAGATATCGCTTGATGCATAAATGTATGAAAAATCTTTTTGGCATCTGATCACTGACTCATTGGACATTATTTATTTATCAGATGGCTTCCGCCAGCCTCAGACTGCTTTTATCAGACATTAGCGGGCCTTTGGTAATCTCGATTATTGGCGATTCTGATTGCTAAACCCATAGGGCCGGGTTTGGGTCGTGACACTAATCATAGATATTGAAAAAGGAAACCCTTTCAGGGGAAAAAGATAAAGGAGAAATTAAAATTGTTGGGAATATGCTATTTTAGTAATTTTTTGATTTTTTACGAAAAGATGTGTAGAAAGTAGAGAAAGTGATGTAACAACTTATAGTGACTTTTTGGATTTTTGGCTAAAACTGCAGTTGCCAAACAAGGATTTGAGGAAAAAACTTGGAAGTCAAAAAATAGCTAAAATTGTATAGAATTTTTAAGACAATTCAAGAATTTGCATAGATGTCAAAGAAGATATTTAGATGCAGCAGTTAAACTGTTTTAAATGAGGAAGATCATGCGAACTAGTGTTTACTTACAGGATGGAATCGAATACAAAGTTGAGGAGAGACTCCATATATCACCCGAATGCAAAGGCCTTTCGATATCTCCCATATTCTCACAGTTTTATCCATTGAAGATGATGCAATATATTGATTGTTCGATGTGAAGTCAAAATCTGAAAAGGACTAGCATTAGGACACAAACAATAAGAATGGTGATAGTAAAATAGTTCTAATAAAAATCAGAAGCCTTGTATAAATAATTAGACACATCTGGTCAACCAGTTGGGTTGATTTCATTCCATCAACAAATTGGTCAGTTTGGCTCTAGGTCCAAATATTAGGAACCAACCAAGTTCTATTTAGTTGTGGGTTTGGCTCTAACCCAAATCAAACAGACTGATGTACACCCCTAATAAAACATTTCTTTGAGTTAAATCATTATCTTGCCATATGGCTACTACCTCAAACATGCTTAGCATGCAATAATTAGCCAATATTTTTCCATGATATCTATTTGCGAGACTTTTCATGTTGTTCATTTCTCAACTTGTTTCAGATGTTTCGACTTGTATCCATAATTTGGGGAGCCAAAAACTCTACCTGTGTAACAAAACTTTAAACATGATCATACATATCATCTAATCCTTCCCTATATATATGTGCCCAAGGTTAGATTAGTTTGGATTGATTTAGTGGAAATGTCTAAAAACTTTTGTTACCACATTCTATAAGTTGCAGATAGGCTCAATTTTATACCATAAGGCATAAGGTCAAACTTAACTACTATTTTTTTTTTTTTCTCTAGATTTTTCAAATAAACAAGCAAACTTTAGTTGGCAACAGCAAAGTGATATAAGGAACACAAGAAAGGGATGATACCTAGCACTCCCATGTATAATACATTTCACCAAACATCATTAGAGTATTTAAGGTAATTTACATTATTTGTACTTGAAAATACATTAAATCGACATTTCAAATAAAAGTTAAAGAAGAAGTAGAGCTGCAAAATAGGAACAGCATAGTGTAAATGTCTAAAATAGGTTAGATTAGTTTGGATTTATTTAGTGGAAATGCATAAAAACTCTTGTTATCACATTCTATAAGTTGTAGATAGGCTCAATTTTATATCGCCAATTTTACACCATAAGGCATAAGGTCAAACTTAACTACTAAATTTATTTATTTATTTTTTTTTCTCTCTAGATTTTTCAAATAAACAAGCAAACTTTAGCTGGCAACAGCAAAGTGAAATAAGGAACACAAGAAAGGGATGAGACCTAGCACTCCCATGTATAATACATTTCACCAAACATCATTAGAGTATTTAAGGTAATTTACATTATTTGTACTTGAAAATTACATTAAATTGACATATTTCAAATAAAAGTTAAAAGAAGAAGGCTGCAAAATCTGAACAGCATAGTGTAACTACAGAACAGAAAACAGTGCTCAGACCTAGTACTCCTATCTGTCTAGTGTTTCACCAAGATCACATAAGTATCTAAGGATAATTTTATTGGACACAACAATCAAGAAGTTATAATAGATATATTTCAGAAACTTGGCCAAGAGCAAACTACAGATACAGCAAACATCACCATAAGAATTAAGAAAAGCCTACAGAATCAATACCAGTTAATCCAACCTGTGACATCTTTTGAATGCCCTATTAACTGGTTGAGAACTGCAGGTGGATCAGAGACAGTGCATACAGTCAAGGTACCATCTGATGCCCCATATGCAAGTAGATCAGAACTCATTTGCCCAAACTTCACAACCGTAACTGAAAACAAAACTACAAGGTTAATCACTGTGATGAAACAAAGAAACATGCTACTATGAAAAATGATGGAAAATGGACATGAAAACAATCTAGAAAGTTACCCATGGCCTTGCATTGGTCAAAGATGCAATGCATCCCCACAAAGGAATATCCAGGTTCAGCTTTTCTACGTGGGTGATCACTATCACTTGCATTCGAGGCTTTCGAACTGAAACTTGGACTATGACTCAAAGCTTGACTGCCACTTCGTAGGTCCTGTGAAGAAAGTGAACATGTGACATATTACAATTACATGGAAACAAAATTAAAGCAAAAACTGTCCTGAGCTGTTGTGTTTTATGGATATGCAACAGTTGTTTCGACTTGGAAAAGCCTCATCCCAACTGCCCCTAGACTTCTTCTCAAAACTAAGGTCTGAGTTCTATTAAAAAGAAAAAGGAAAGAAAAAAAGAAAAATATTTGCACATGAAGGCAAGTAGGTTTAATAACTTAACAGTTTATACTTGGCAGATTGCAACCTTTTTGTTTTGGTAAATCCCTTGGTTGAAAACGACTTCAATATTTGATTGTTAACATTATGGAATTCCCACCATTTACAGATCATAAAGTCTACAGCAAAAGTTCGATCAGAATCTCAGACACATGCCATGATAACAGGTTACAGGACACATGATACAGGAGCAAGAGCCACGTGTTGAAAAAGTGTACTCCATTAATCATGTCTAGATACTTTGGCACCAGAAGACAACTATTTAAACCGAATATAGAGTATGTCATCATAATTAGCAACTGATGTCCTAACTCCAGACCACCTCAAATTAGCATAACAATTAGCAATTGAGATTTAATCACTACGAATGATTTCTACAGTATAAATGTACAATAAGCATCACAAAAACCCAGATTATAACATAATGCACTCCAAGCATTGTAGCTGATCCAGATCCTCAATTCACACACAGAGACAGTGGCATACAACAATCAAGTTCATGATTTGTCCTATCAAGACAAAAAAATACACCTCACAAAATCACACGGAAACACCAACAACAAGAAGAGAAGAGGGAGGAGTTGAATTTAAGACAGTAAAAAGCAACCATATTTGCAAAAATTTTCTCTGCAATCAATGCATAAACATTCTTAAATAATAGATTGTAGGTTTGTTTTCTCCCACATAGAGAAACTTTGTTGAATAAATATACAGCAAAGAGACAAAACAAAAGAGGCAATATGTCTTGCAATTTAACCTAAAAAAGTAAATTTTGAGAAAAATTATAGAAATGAGGCATACCCTGATAGGACTCCAGCTGTCCATCTCAAAAGAAAGAGAGAGTGGACCTGGAGATGATATCCATCGCCCACTGATGCATCAACCAGTAAATTACCCTGATGTCAGAATTGTATGGAAACATGAATTTAAATAATAATCATATCAGAAAGATGCACAGTCATAAAACTTCATCACGGTTTATGAACACATGAGAAAAGAGAATGATGTTTTGAGTACTTATAAACTTGGTAAAACAATAATAAGAAAAAGAGAATGTTATCAGTATGACAGTATGTAATGCATCTGCGATCATCTTTAAAAAAAAAAAAAAACTCTTATTTTTTAAGAATAGTTCTACTATCTCCTTCCTTTGACTCAAATCAGGAGATAAAGATTCTCAGTTGTAGCAAATTAATGTATTCAAGATTATAAATCTGGAGTTTAGGTTGTTTATGTTATGTTTGTTCAAAGATTTTCATCACTTAAGTGCTTCAACTCAATCTGAATCTACAGTGATTATAAATTTCATTCATTGTAAAAATAATAAAATAATAAAAAAAGAAAAAAGAACAAACATGCATGCATGCACAAATATTAAAATTCTCACTTTTAAGATGCAAATTTCAGTAATCACTACGATAATCATTTCACTATACTTGTAAACATCTAGTGAAATTTCAGCAACCTTTGTCCAGGAGAGCTTGGGTGGCTAGGTATATGCAAACTTTCCCAGTTCCTCGGCCTGTTAATATAATTGCGGAAGGCCACATAACCTTTTCCATTGCATCTCCAGTCCTTCAACACAAATTAGTGCATTAAGTCATTTTTGGTCCAAGTCAATGCCCATAAAAATAAATATACTAATAATAAAGCTCACATTGTTCATTAAATGCTTGAAAAGTTCAAGTAATAATGCTTCTAACCATTGGAAATGATTATACTGTCAAATGAATAATAATTGATGAATCTGTAATCTCTAATAATTGACAATGTTTTAACAGCATCTTGGTTTAGTGCCAAATACAAATGTCGTGAATCATGATGCAGCCAGTTAGGGACAAATATTTAAAAAACCTAATCTAAATTTCATTTTGATCTAATAGCAGTTCCGGATAAGGGTATTTTGTTAGTCTCAAAACTCTTGACTCTTCTAGAAGTTTAGGGACAGAATTGACATTAAATAAGCCTTTCAACAATCAGTGCGTCGAATAAGCCTCACAGACTCCAGATTATTTCAGGTGGTCTAATTTCTTGAAAGTACAAACTAAAAATGACAACAATAGTTATGATTCCTATATATTATAAATGAAAACTTCACGGGAGAACGCTTAAAAGATATAAGCTCAAAAGAATCAGCCTCAACAATGGTAAATTGGTAACATGTGCCCTGAGAGCCTTGAATATCATCAAACAAGCTTCTTAACAGAAAAAGCCCCTTGATCAGAAATGATTCCAGCAGATCTCCAATCAATTACACTATCTCTGATCACCAGACAATTTGCATTCAACCAATCCAACTAAATGCAAGTGAAAAATGGGAGTTCTCAGTATTATGAAAAAATACACAACCAATCACCAAATCTCACCGCAATATAAAATAAGAGGGTTCACTTTCTTATCATTTCTCAACAAATCATTCAATCCAAACGAACTATACTACGTCATTTTGCAATCTTACATCCAAAATCACTTAAAACTTGCAAACCAAACATGTTAAAACATTTCTCTTTCCTATCATTTCTCACCAAATCACTCAATCCATACAAACTATAAGACATCATCTTGCAATCTTACATCCAAAATCTCTTATATCAAGTAGCTAGATTCACTTTCACTCATACTAATAACATCATTTTGAATATCACAATGCAATATCGTGGACATTAGATTGACACACTTCCATACATTCATTTTTTTTCTAATCCAAACACAGATCTAAAATTACAATACACAGATACAAGTATGTATATAAATCAAACCTTGCGTCGAAGAACACCAGATTGAGCCTTGCGATGGAGAAGAAGGCGACGAATTCCGATGTAATCGGCATCGGAGTCGGCAGGGGAAGGCTGAAGGACGCAGCTGAAGAATTCTGGATCTGTGAGGTCCTCTTTCTTCTTCTTCGTCTCTGCTTCAGACGAGCTCTTCTCGATCGCCTGCTCTGCCATTCTATGGAAGCTTCTGTGAATCCCTCATCAGCAACCGTTGATCAGACACAGTTCCTGCAGATCGCACTGATACATATATATGTGTGTGTGTGTGTGTGTGTGTGTGTGTGTTTTGAGTCTTTGAGATCGGAGATTTGAATATTTTTTAGTAGAAGAGAGTCCTGTTAGATCAAGTTTTCGACGAAGAATTCGAGTTTTGAAAGACTACAGAGACGAATCGCGTGATTGTTGTGTTGGGGAGGTTTTTTTGAGTTTATGTTTGGTCTGGTTTCATTTTGAAGGCATCTGTTATTATTTTTTTTTTTTAAAGATTTAAAAAAGGTTAGAAATTAATTTGTTAAAAAAAAAAAAAAATTTCTTGCTTGTTTTGGTTTTTCAAAAATACATTTTAGAAAATTCTACTTTGTTATTTTCTGTATTTTTTTAATATTTTAAGTAATTTTATTAATTTTTAGACACACCTAACATAAATACACATAAAAGTATAATTTTTGTAAAAAAAATCTTTTAAAAATTTACTAAATATCAAAAATATAAAAAAGAAAATATATAACAATTCAGTATATATTTCGTATTTTTATGTATCTATTAATTTTTTAAAATATTTTTTCACAATTTTTTTTATTTTTTAGATACATGTAAGTAAGATGCATATAAATAAGCTAAAAAAAAATACTTATAATTTTAAAAATATTCATTAAAAATAAAAATATATGAAAAATAAAAAACTCAATTTCAAAAAACTTAATCCAAAAAGATCAAACACACACATAAACACTCTATTATTTTCATACAATTTTATATATTTTAAAGTAAATAAAAAATTTAAATATTTTTTTAGTGTTTATTTTTGTTAACAATTTTTTTTTTTTAATTTTGAAAACATATTAAAAAAATTAAACCACACCGATTGTACTTGGCATACGCAAAAATTGAAGTACATGTAGGATTTAATTGATGCATAAGTTAATATTCATTTATAATCCATGCTATATATAGTAATAAAATTTTAAAATTTAAAACATGGCTTATTAGTCTAAAATGTAAAAAAAATACTTTTTATTTTTACAAATCAAAACTTTGTAGAATTTGTTTAGATGAATTGATTTAAAAATTTCAATTTGATCTGAATAGATTTTACAATTTCATTCCTTTTAAGACTTTTTAAAAAATATTTCAACTGTCAAATTTTATTTTTATTTTTTTATACAAAATAAGATGATTAATCTGATCAAACAATATTTTTTATATTTTGGAGTGGATTGGAGTTTGTTTATTTAGTAATTTTTTTATTTTTTATAAAAAATATAAACTTAACGTAACAATTTATAATAAATAGAAAAAATTACTCATAAATCCTATCCTGAAAAAAGTTAAACCATTTAGTCCCATAAATTTTTTTGTACACCATTTAGTCCTAATGTATTGCCAGATTTTAAGGGTGTGATTTGATTCCATTTATTTTTACATCAATACCCTTTTACATCAATAACTGGTCAGATCTTAAACCAGATGAGTTCTTCAAAGGCTTCCATGGCGATGACCAGAAGGGCTACGGCTTCATCTCTTCAATGGCGATGACCAGAAGGGTACGGCTTCATCTTTGTGAAAGACACCACAAACCAAGACTTAGAAGGCTTAGTCCTGATCTTCTTCACTGCAGGTTGGATCTTCATGGCCTCCTTGGGATGAGTTGCCCTTTGAATTTTCTCGGTGAGGATATTCTCATGATGAAGGTCCAGCATTCAATGTATCATATTGATAATAACTCTGGGAGTGTTTTGGACTGCTCTCTCTTCATCATAGTTTTGAGTCTGCTCAACATCAACGAAGTGAAAATTAGCCCCAAAAAATATTTAAGTCAAAATTCTGGTTTCTATATAATCTTTTAATGAAGTGTATTCCTTACATGGCAATATTTGAGGCTTCATCTCGCCCGACCTCGACGACGGAGATCTCTTCGTTCATCAATCTTCCATCAAATCCGACGGTTTTCACTTTCGTTCCCTCGGTCTTCGCCTTTTTCGATCAACTGCCGATCACTCTATCTCCGGCATTCGGTCCCCCGGTGGAGTCCTAGGGCTCAGATCAGAGCTTCCGCTCCTGTGATCGAAAATGGGTGTGGATTTGAAAATGGGTGTGAATTTGATTATTCTATTGTAAATTAGTTGTTCAAATGGATAAACTTGCTTTATGTTTGTGTTTTCTGATTAGGATTTTCAAGATATGTAAAGGGTTTGTTTATTTATTTATTATTTTTTTTTTTTGCTGGGTGTAATTGAACCAATTACTGTGTTTATGTTTTAATACAATGATAAATTTTAAAAATACAATGATTTTTGGTGTTTATGTTTAAATGAATCCGATGTGTAATTTTTCACGATGTTTGTTCCTGATGTTTTGATGTTGATGTTCAATGTTGATGATGTTGTGATATTTGATGTTATTGATGTGTTTGATGATGTTTGATGTTTATTGATGTTTTAATATTTGATATTGTTGATGTTTTAATGTTTGATGTTGTTGATGTTTACAGAGTTTTGGGTATTTCAGTCAATACCATGTTGGAGTTTTCCTCATTTACCCTTACTAAAAAGCATAAAACATAGTGTAACACTGGTTATTTTGTCATTAACATTAGCTTGGGGCTAATTGGATCATAAGATAAAACATAGGACAAAATGGATCATAAGATAAAGATTTGGGATTTATTGGTGTATCGCCCTATAAATACACTTATTAAGTGCATTGCCAAATATGATTGTCCAATGACGCTTTTTCATTATTTATTTTTTTATTTTTTAAATCACACTACTTCCCTAATTTTTATATATTAATTTATAAAAAATTAAAAAACATGCTTATTTAACCCATCCTGAACAATCTCCTCATTGTTCATGGGGATCATATATGATTGGGTTTGGTGACCGGGCACTTTTAGTTCCATGATTTTAACGAAGAAAAGTCAAATTATATTTGGATCATATATGATTGGGTTTTGTGACAGTGCATTTAGTTCCATGATTTTAACGAAGAAAAGTCAAATTAATTTTTTTTAATTAGATTTAATTTGGGATTTGTATTGACTTTTGATTTTTTTTTAAACTTTTTTTAACTTAAGGTTAAGAAATCTCATTTAAAATAATTTTTTATTATTATTTTAACTTTTGTGAGGAAAAAAATAAAATAATTATGATTTGAATGTGATATTTTATCTTATTAACTTTTTAATTTATTTTGTCTTTTTATGACTATTTTAACCTGATAACCCTTCTAAAAGCATCTTCAACGGTTCATCAAATTTTTTACCAAATCTGAATAAAAAAAAGTCAATTTTCTCAATGGTTGGCACCCAATGGTTAGTGTATTTTTTTTATTTATTTATTTTTTTACCTCTTTGAACCTTTTGACCTGTTTGAACCAACCTATTTGCAAGGGAATCGGTCGACCGGTTGGTCAACCGGCTAGTTGACCAGTTGGTCTCCTCCAACGGTCACGCATAGTAAATTGGTGAAATCTTCCCCTGTTCTCACTTTGATGAAAAATTTGGTGAATTCTCGTTTTGATACCAATTTGATGAAACCATTGGAGCTGCAAAAAAGTGACTTTTTCACTAAATTTCAAATCTGATGCAAAGTTTGGTGAAGCGTTGGAGATGGTCTAACTTACATGCCAAATGAGAGCTTAGGTCTCATTTGGGAAGGAATAGTTTTAATTTAAAAACTAAAAAGACTATAACTTATACAAAAAAGTTAAAGATTTTTTTTTCTTTCTACTTTTTGCACATCTTTTCGTAAAAAATTAAAAAGTCATTCTAAATATGCAAGTATTTTTTATTTCATATTTTAATCAAAAAATCAAAAAATTACTAAAATAACTTATTCCAAATGAGTCCTTAATGTATCAATCAGTTGACCTTGGCAAAGTAGACAAAACGTATATAATTAGCCACAAGGATGTTTGTTTAACAATTATCATTAGACTGGATACAAAACCAGTGGCTGTATTTTAACATCAATAGGGGATGACTCAATTCAGGACCTCTCCAGTCTCCACCTAGGGACAACTCCATTCAGAACCTCCAGTTATTCGTACTGGCATAATTTGAATTCGCCCATTTCGATTAGATGATGGGTGAGAAAAGAAAAGAAAAGAAAATAGAGTTTCTACGTTTTTAGAAAACTTTTAGAAATCTCAAATGTCAGTTTCACACTTATATGAGATATTTAATAAAGATTTTGATAAATTTTTTAAAATTTCTAACATTATTCATGTTTTTAATGATCATTAGTTATTTTCTAGTTCTCATTGTGTGGCATTCATGGTTGTCTTTCAATTGACGATGGAAATTCTAACTCATGCCCCAGACAATTTGACAATAAATGTCAACACTTCAATATCAGAAAAGAAACTGTTGGGCTATTTCATACAATTGTCTTTGTGTGTGATTCTATCTCAGGAATTCCAAGATGATTGAAACCATCAGAATCAATTATTCACAATTCACTTTTACTGTCTAAATCTCAAAAGAACAAGCGAATTCATCGAAGATACGGGCCAAAATTATAATTATTCACCACACTTTTTCAGTCGCAAATGAGGAGAAGCATCAACAGCACTAGTTAGCAGATAAGAAGATGATACAATTGAAGTGTAGAACAAAAGAAAAGCTTTAAATCTTTATTGACTATGAATGGGTAACTTATTATAGCGTACACAAAAACAATATATCACATCACTTTGGCTTTTTTCGCTCTTTTTGTTTTTGTTTTTGTTTTTTGCATGTTTGATACTATCATCATCAATGGGTGCTTGTAGAATCATCAACTGGATGCCAAATTCGGTTGAAAAACCATAAAGAATCAGCTTCCACAGCATCACCATCTTGATTACGGTGCCAACTATAATAAGCATGTGTCCGGTTCTTAATATCAAAAATGGCATGACCAAAACTCGCCTCACGAAAAGCTGAGTACTTCGGCTGTGGCTCTGTCATGCTGCCCCACAAAAGAACGGATTTAAGTTTAAAAATTGGAGGCAATCATATCAAAGAAGACCGATTCTATGGTATATACTAATCTTACTTGGTTGCTAGGCCTTCAAGATTTCCACCGTCGCCAATGGTTATGTATACAGGGGCAGATTGGTCTTTTACAGGAGAGCAGATGCCATTTACAACGTTGTAAGCAATGTTGGATACACGTTCCTGCGATTATAATAAATTGTTGTCAATTAACAATAGAAATATCAAAATATTTTCCATATACAATGAATGACAAGATAAATACACAAATCAAAATTCCAAATTAAGCAGGTGATCTGAAATTTTGGAGTTTCAAAATTATAATTTCATAAATTTTAATTAACTTTTGAAAAATTATAGTTTCATTGATTATGTGATATTTAAGGTGGAACAAAATTGTTGCTAAAGCCTAAAATTCTCATCTGATATAGGGCAAACATAAGACCAGTAATTGTTGGAAAGTTGTTGGGGTGTCTCGTATTATTCCCAGGTTGTGGCTGCTAGGTCTGACCCGACTCTAGTTGTATTCAGATCATAGTATATATTATGAGTAATTTTCAGGATTAGGGTTATGTGAGTGGAGTAAACTCTTGGTATGTTCTCTCAATATAGGCTAAACCGAACCACATATATCTGTGTTCTTGTGTGATTGCTCTGTTTTACTTTCTCGTTTTCATTTGTTACATCATAAAAGTAGTCTCACATAGCCAAACACCACCAATACTCCACAATAGTATCTTTACAAGAAGATATTTTAAAAAATAATAACATGGATGATAAAATGCTCTTACCGATCGCTCATAGGCGTGAACATGACCAGCAAACACAACATCAACTTTGTGCTGTACAAACCATGGCTCAAACATCACTCTCATGGATTCTCCTTCCATGTAATGATAGTTGTAGCTATTGTACCATGGGGCATGCAGAAGAACAATCAACCATGGTGTCTCACTCCTGTTTACTTTTGGTAGCTCTGCCAGAAGCCATTGGTATTGAGGAGTGTATTTGCCTAAAAGCAATCCATAGATAGCCAATTATTATATTGAATATAAAACTTAAAAGCATAGGTCTGAGAAACATGTGCAACATTCTTACCATATGCCGAATAAGAAGACAAGACTATGATGTATGCCGAAGCTCTCTTGATTGAGTACCAAAAGGGAGCAACACTATTTGATGCTTTATAAGGGACATGATAACGATGAGTAAAAGGCTTAAATGGTTTTGTTTCGCCCTGCAAAAACAACACAACTCTTCTGTCACATTTCATTTTTCTTTAAGACATTTTAAGGCCTACCAAATATTTATACAAATAAATCAACATCTTATTGTACGTGTAAGTTCAAATTTTGTGCTTCGTGCCACTGATATAAAGCATATTGACATGGTTTGAAGAGGAAGATCAATTTCATGATTTTGTTTTCCTCTTTTGGAGCTTGGAAATTGTATGCAACAATAAATAGGATCATGCTTCGCAAAGAAAGCAACGACACAAATTATTTGCCTAAGGTTAGAAGTTACCATTGGTTTATGAGAGAGAGAGAGAGAGAGAGAGAGAGAGAGAGAGATAAGATAATTGATGCAATTTTGGTATAACATCTTCCCAAGCATGTTGAGATGACTTATGGACCATGAAATTTCACATTAGACAAATAAGAAATCATGTTGAGAAATTTCACAACTAACAAATAAGAAATTTCAAATAAAACAAATAAACATTTTGCAGCCATGCTTACGAGTTCAGGGGCGAAATCAATCTCATGATTTCCTGCCGTCCATATCCAAGGTTGATATGCAGTGCTTCTCTCAACAAACCTTCCCCATGTATCCCACCTTTCATTATCATGATTTGGATAGGTATCAGCATAACTGAGGTCCCCGACAAACAGCACTGTTTTCCCTTTTGCTGGGTTTGATTCGTAATGAGTAAGAGTCTTATTTGAATCATGACTCTGACCAAGATCCCCTGCAAAAGTTGCTTGATACAGTCAACAAAACACACACCAAGGCACAGGAGGTTTATTTGGTAAAAAAAACAAACAAAATTTGGGAAAGAAACGCAGCGTTCCCCCAAAATGGTAAGCCAGCAAGTAAAATAACACCAAGTTTCAAAAGAAAAATACACATTACTCATAATCATCTCCAATTAACGGTCCATTAAAAAGTCTAGCAAAAGTGGAACCAAAGCCTCCTTAGCTTGGATGAACGGTGATAGAAACAACATGCCAAATATCAAACACTAACTCAACAGGTAGAAAAGATTTTACAATCATCGGCAAATTGATATAATAGAGAGGAGTTTACCTATGAGACCAAATGTATATGGGACATCCGGGCCAACCTCAGGAGGAGTTGTAAACCAAAAAGTTCTTGCCGTGTGTCCAATCCCTACTTCGTAGTAATATTTTGTGTCGAACTGCCAACAAAACAAGAAACTGAATCATTTGTATACTCAACTCAGTGATGTAATGAAGAATGGTACATAGATTAGAAAAAGGGATAGGGAATTAAAATGGTGCATCGGATGATGAAACAAGAGGATCAAAATGGTTGAAACTCACCTCCAAGTTCTTGATGGTGCAGTGATGGATGTGACCAGAAGTATAGTTGTAGAATTTATATCTACCTACAGTGCCCTTGGCCTTGTTCTTGTTTTTGCTATTCTCACTCCAATAAAGGACTGTACTTGAACCAGCTTCCTCCATGGTGACCCATGACACTATCACAGCTTTGCCCACATGATCTCCTTGTGTGATATGAACCTAATTACATAAGACCCACAAGTCAAAATATATAAATGCAAAAAATAAATAAATAAATAAATAAATAATATCCAAAAACAAGTTATTAAATAGAAAAGAAAACAACCCATTTAATTTATCAAGAAGAAAAGCAAAATTCTGAATTAGAAAGGCTTGAAATGGTCCAAAATTAAAGATTAGAACCAGTTTTTCTCATAAGCATCTTTGGCCCTAACTCCTGTGTTTGGATATTAGATTTGGGCATTTTTGTTTTTACTCCACAGATACTTCCCCAAATCCAAGATCCAAACACACTTAACTGAAAATTAAATTTGAGTAAAAAAACCACTCAAAATACCTCTCCTCTCTTTGACTCAAAACCCATATCAAATAGAGTTTTATCCAATTATTTAACCAGACCCAAAACCAACTATTAAAAATGATAACATAACAATTCATTTATTTCTCTTTTAACCCTCTCATATCACAAACTCAAATTGAATTTGTCATTGAAGAGCTTCATTACTCAAATTTTTACCAAGTTTCCCATTGGAGCTTTTACTCATATCTAATTAAAAATTTGAGTAAGGATTGAGATTGAGACCCAGAAAAAGTACAAAACCTTACAGATACTTCAAAAAAAAAATAAAAAAATAACAAATTCAAATTGTGACAGAGGAACTAATAAGAAGAACACAGACCTGCTGAGGCGCATTATAGCCATGTGGCGCAAGGAAGACATCACTTTCAAGAGGCATATCAACAGTTTTCTCAACTGGTCTCACAAAAGCACTTGTGGTTCCTCCATTACAGAAAACTACAGCATTCAGCAACAAACCCAGTACAGCAATTGCAGAGCACCATGAAAAACCCAGAAAACCCATGTTGAACTCTCCAATTCAAACCCAACTTAGCCTGTAAATCCAATCACCTTCACATATATATATATATATATATATAATTTTAGTGTAGTATTGTTTGGGCTAAATTGAAGAGGAATATTCAAGACTATGTACGAATATTTACATGTGAAGGGTCAAGAAAGCGATGGAGTCACAAGAGTAGGATAGGCGTTTAGGACCGGTGGCAGTGTTTAAGAAATTCCATGGAAAAAAATATATTGATTAGACAGAAATAGAAAAAAATTCAATGTAATAAAAGATAAGAGTGGACTTTGCAAAGTCATTATATTGTGGATTTTGAACCATTTTATTCGGTCTTGCTACGTAGCTCGAATGTCCCGAATGTCATTTTTATTTTGTTTTGTTTTGTTTTTTTTTCAGACACAGAAATGGAGGGGGAGGAGGAAGGAGAGGAGAGGAGGGGAGGAGGAGGGCCTAAAAATGGAGGAGGAGGAGGAGGAGGAGGGGGTGGAGGCGGCGTGAGGCGAGGCCGAGGCGACGCGACGGGTAGAGCTACGACTGAGGCGAGCGCGGCACGGAGGCGAGGACCTCCTCTTCCTCTCTTCTCTTTCTCTCCCTCTCTCTCTTCTCCTCTTCAGAAAATGGCAGAAAAAGAAGAAGAAGAAAAAAAAAAAAATCAAAACCCAAAACGACATCGTTTTGGGTTTTGAGCCACATTCGAGCCTCTAGTTTCGAGCATTGAAACATTTTCCCATTTTATTTTATAATATTCGAATGCTGGCCATATTAAAACGGGGGAACTACACTAGTTTTTCAAAAAAAAATAAAAAATAAAAAAAAATTAATAATTTTTTTTTATAAATATTAATAATAAAATTTATAATTTTTTTTTTATTAATTTGTAAATATTTTACCCAATTCTCACTTATATGTAATTTTTCCTATTAAAATCTAAGAGAGTCATAATTCATCATTGTAATTATAATTTATTGTAAATATTATATAGGAATCAAATAAAATAATAATAATAATGGTCAAAATATTTATTGTGCCCAACGGACACTTCATTTCGTTAAATTTGTCTGTTATAATTTGATCATACAATCAAACCTAATAAAATTGCCTCTCCCTCCAAAATATTTGAAAAGTTGTCAGCTTTTTAATCCAAAATAATCAATAACACTAAAAACTAAAATCAAGAATACTTAAAACTAAAATCTAGAATATGTCTACCTCAACCTATGTGAGTGTGCTCTTTGTATAAGTGTCCAACCTCCTCCTCGTTATTTTTGTTCTTTCTTTCTTTCTATTCAAGGCCCTATTTATTTGTGTAACAATTAATAGCCTATCACTCGTGCTATGTACGGGATAATTATAG
The DNA here is from genome assembly GCA_025200525.1 of Camellia lanceoleosa. Lineage (NCBI taxonomy): Eukaryota > Viridiplantae > Streptophyta > Magnoliopsida > Ericales > Theaceae > Camellia > Camellia lanceoleosa. The sequence goes on from CM045760.1 coordinate 205,258,576, forward strand.
ATATTTATATTTATTTTTATTTTTTTTAATATATAAATTAAATATATGGGGTTTGATCGAGGAATTTGAAAGAATTTAATAAGTGTTTATTTATTTATTTAAGAGGCATTTACACAATAATTATATGGGTCTCTTGGGGATGCAAAAAGTAAGGAAATTAGGATTTCATTTATGGCGTTATTCATTTAATAAGTGTAATTATTATAAATTAAGTGTTTATTGTAATCAATAGTGTAATTATTACAATCTTTGAACCAATCACCAATCACCAAGTCAATTTTTTTTTTAAAAAATATTAAAAAATCAGATAATTAGGATTGACATGTTGGAGCTTCCACAAGCCTTGAGTTTTAAAAGACCCTTTTCTTAATATATAGATTGTAATCAATAGTGTAATTATTACAATCTTTGAATTTATTGTAATCAATAGTGTAATTATTACAATCTTTGAACCAATCACCAAGTCAATTTTTTTTAAAAAAAATATTAAAAAATCAAGAAATTAAGATTGGCATGTTGGAGGTTCCACAAGTTTTGAATTTTAAAAGACCATTTTCCTTAATATATAGATTGATTTCTTATATAGAATTTCTCTTCTTAGTTGGATTAAGTTTAATCTCATTAATTTCTATTCTTAATTATGTTGAATTTAATCTCATTAAGAGTTTCGTTCTTATATGAGTCACATTTCCATTATAATTTCATTATGTAGGAGTCATACTCATTTGACCAATATCATAATTTCAATCTATTAGATCGATAATCATATCACGTAACCGAGATTCAGAACTTATCTGATCATATCTTACTCAAAAATACATCTTTACAATCACCTAGTTTAGGAAATAAAATTTTGTGTGTGTGACATGAGTTAATCATTAATGTAAGATCTTGACTAATAGTATTAATCTTAAATAATTAACATTGTTGATATCAATGAGGAGCAATAGCTAAAAGAGAAGTCAATTTCGAATCATATTGTGTTATTTGGGCTTTTTTTTCCACCAAAACCGATTAAAGTGGTAGGTTATGATTGTCTATTTTTATTTTTATTTTTTTGGGTATAAAAACCTCTTACCAATAACATGTGGTCAATTTGTTACAAAAAAGGAAAAAAAAAAAAAAAAAATCAGAAGTGGTCCACTCTAAAAAAAAAAAATCACCAGTAGTCACCTTACTCGGTTTTGGTACTGAGAGATTGAATTTAAGCATCATTTTCGTTCTAATACTATACTTTCTAATATTTGTGAATTAAAATATAAAAAATATTTAATTTAAAAAAATCAAAACTCATTTGACAACTCAATATTTTAACTTAAAAGTTAAAAAGTCACTACAAAAATTAAAAAATCAACAATTTACACCAAAAAATCAATTATTTTCTTTTATCTCAATTCTTTGCATATTTTTTCATAAAAAATTAGGATATTATTTTAACTATATTAATTTTTTTCTTATATTTTAATTAAAAAATTATTAAAATAATATTTCCCAAGTCCTCAATTTAAAGCAAAGAAGGTGATCGGTTTTGAAGAGTCAACGATGGAGATAGTAATGGGCCGGAAAAAAGGAAAAAAAGTACGAAAAGGAGAAGCCAAGAGATATCGACCTCGTCCATAGGATGGGTTCAATGATACACGGAAGATGCTTTTTTCACGATCCACACGCTTACTGCTACCACTCTCCTCCTAATTTTCGTAGGCAGCACTCAGCCTCCAAAACAAATATGAGTTCATTATTATTATTATTTTTCTAGTTTTCAAAGTAAGTTATTTATGTTATTTTGAGGGGAAAATTTTTAATATCTAAATTGTGTTTATTTAATTATCAATGGATAAAAATATTTCAATTTTGTTCTCTAATTTAACTCTTGCCCGTGTTTAGTTGGAAGATTTGAAATTTTTTTTTTAAAAAAAAAAAGTGAAAAGATAAGTGAAATGTCAATAAAATACTTATATTTTACTTAATTTTACATATATTTTTTTTTTCTTTTCCTTTACAAATCTCTCAACCAAAACACATGCTATAGATGATAAAAATATAAAAAAAAACTTATTTAAAATAATGAGTCATGTTAATAAGTATCATTGGAGAATTATTTAAGAAATAATTAACGATATTTTGTTAAGTATTGGAGTTTGTTAAATATTAAATAATAATTACTTTTATGCATGAAAATGTAAAATATTAATTACAAAGTAGTTGTATTCAAAATCAAAGGGACAATTGCAGAAAAATGACACAAACTCAAAATTATTGCAAAAAAATGAAAGTATTACACAATCTAACGCATAAATTATTTGTACTTTCATGACATTGTAACTATTTTGTGTTGGTACCATTTTTTTTTTTTGCAATTCTCCCAAATTCAAAAGTCATTGAAACATGCAATACTAAATACATTCAATTTAATGGGTTAACAAAATTATAAGGAAAATGTTATGGACCCCAAATAAATTATTAATTTTTTTATCAAAGTGTGAGACCCACAGATATTAGAAACTTATTTGGAATCCCTACTATAACTCAAATTAGAAACTTATCACTTTGATACGGAGTTAAAATTAGAAATTATCAAAATTAAAACAATTTAATACCACATTAAATGCACCTTAACTAGTGTTAGGGGCACTTGATCTATTGCAAGGATCTTCTTGCTAACAAGTATTTTTAAAACAAAATAACAAAAAATGTAAACCCTTAAACACTTATCATTAAATTTAACACATTTTTTTTATGAATTATATAATCTTTGTATACTTTTCCAAATCATTTTTTCTCACATTCTAAAGAATAACAAGTGAGCATTTGCCTTATTATATTGTATTTGATAAATTTGGTGGTTTTTCGATATTCGCCGCTTTTAGGGTTATTTTGGAAACTAGTTATTTTAGGATTGTTTTGAGTATAATTTATAAATTGATTTTTTACTTATTGTGAAAAGACGTGCAAAAAAATAAAGTAGCGATATAACTTGAATAAGTCAATAAGTTAATAAGTTGATTTTTTAAAATATTTTTAATTTTTTTTTACAAAAAAAATGTGTAAAAAAGTAAAGAAAATAATTAATTTTTTGATAATGACTTTTTAAATATTTTAAATAGTTTTCAAAATAGTTTGTAAATAGTTATTACTTAGGGACACGAAAAATGATTAGTTAATCATACTTTCACCTTCAATTATATTATTAGTTAATATAAAATTATGAGTCTTACTTTCACTTTCAATCACAATATATGTGAAACATCACGATGTTGCTGACTAATCAATAACTTCTCTAGGGACACAATAATGAATGAAATCCAGTAATTGATTGATACGATATGAAATATGTTAATAAAGTAAAACAAAAATAAAAAACATAATGCATTTTTTGAAGCTTTTAAGTGGGTTTGTCAGCATAACTGGGCATCTTCACTGGCTGAGGATCAAAAGTGTGTTCAACACACACTTGAGGAGGTTCTCCAGGATAAAAAGGTAATTGGCTCAAATTTGCCAATAAAGTCCCCAATTTAAAGACAAATCGAAGGGTGAAGATTTGACGACTTTTAAATGGGAAAGAGAAGACGAGAACGACGGATTACGTGGCATATGCGGCTGGACCGGAGACCCCAGACTTTCTCCGCCATTATTAGTGGTCCCCGCGGTCCCTACCTCCCCCCCACTATGGACGTTCTTTGACCTTGAGAAGTGGATTGAGGATAGTTGAGTTTTTCCTAATCTAAGTTCTCCTTTATCAATTATATATTTTAATTAAGAAATTAAAAAATTATTATAAATTGTTACTGTACGGGAAAGAAATACACCTTCTCGTATAATCCTGTTGATCAAGTCTCAAGGTTCTTCAGACGTCGTCGTTTCTACTACTCAGAACACAACGTAAATTTGCCGCATGAACAAGGCTTGGAAACCTCTCCGATGCCTAAGTCAGTAAGCAAGCAAAAGCTCTGTGTATTCAGAAAGCAAAATTGCATTACCTCTCCAAAGGTGATATTGGTGAGCTTATATAGGTTTCGCATGGCATAATCCTAGTAGAACTCTAACTCCTCCATGCAGAGTCTTCCTAGGATTCATACTCCTGGAAGATAATGCTTATCCTCCAACACCCCCCTCACTGCTTAAACCAAGTGAGATGGTTCTTCTTATGACCGGACTACTCGGAACCGAAGTGACCACCAATTCGGCCCTTACTTTTACTCTCCCTTACCTCGGCTTTCCCATACTAAGACCGAGCTACCCATAAGGGGAGTTAAAACCGAGCTATCTTTAGAACCACAGCTTACTTTGCCTCACATGCTATAACAAGTAACTATCGAAGACCGAAACCTCCGTATACTCCACTCAACCGAGTAGAGCTAAGTCCTCCAAGACCGAAGCTAACCACCACTACCATGACCGTCCTATCTTCTAAGTTACTCCAAACCGGAGTATCTTACATGGCCCTTCTACTCTAGCCTCTTCATTTCGGCCCTAAGGCCCAATACCCAGCTCGGCCCACTAGTATATAAATTACCCTCTCAGTTACATTATATTTTCTTTTTGTATACTTTTTTTTTTAAAAAAAAATTATTAAAATAACATGTTCTTAAATGAAACCTAAATTATTCATTTGTTGAGTATAACAAAAATAAATTTTGTAGTCTCATAATTTATGTCTTAATTATTTTTTTAAAAAATAAAATTTAAAAAGCAAATATATTATTGTTAACTTAACTTTTAAGATGGATGATCAACTTAACAAATTTTATATTATGAACGGTTTAAATAATTTAAAAACACAAGAGACAAACTCTTGTAAAGCGTTATAAGACACAATAGGATTCTCCATTCTTTGAAAGGTTAGTTGATTTTTTTAGTGATTTATTAATTTTTTGATAAAAATATTAGTTAAAAAAATTAAATTGCTTGGGAAAGATTTTTTAAAATTTTTTTACAAAAACACTAATAGAAAATAGAAAGAATTAATTAAAGACAAAATTAACTTTTTTAATATCATTTTTTAACTATTTTCTTGTCTTTTCAAATAACTCGAAAATTTTCTTACCGATTCTTTTTTTTTCACCTCCTCTGAAGAGAATTTTTGCATCTTTAACCAAGTTTTCGAAGGGGCATTTGTCCCTAGTTTCTTCCTCCCTTAGCTTTACTACTTGGGCTATGTTTGTTTCTATCATCACATTGGTTAGGCCCATTTATAATATGACAGTGAAGCTTTTGTACAATATCCACGACTCTGCTTCTAGGTTTGTTCCCATTTACATTCTGTCATAATAATCACCCACCCAAGCTATTAACACTCTCACTTTCCTCTATATTGCAAATACCTACGAAAGCACTAATGCTGTCGAGTGAGCACTACACGAAAAAGTACCTTTGGTGATTAAATTTTTAGTCGCCAAAAGTCCATTTTTAGTAGTCAAAAGTTAACTTTTTAGTTTTCCCGACTAAATTTTTCAGTCGCCGGTTTTGTCGCAAACACATGGTCGCCGGAGGTATTGGCGACTAAAAAAGTTTTAGTCGGCAAAAAATAGGTCTTTAGCGACCAAAGTTTTGGTCGCCAATAGTCAATTACACTTTTTAAAATTATACATTTACCGACTAATCTTTTAGTCGCCAATAGTCAATGAATCGCCGACCAAACCTTTTAGTCGCCAAAAGAAACACTTTTAGCGACCAATAATTTTAGTCGCCAAAGCTCATTCCGTTAAACATAAAAAATAAAAACTTTTCTTCCGCTGAGATTCGAACCACCAACCTCTCCCATTCTAAGTAACACACTCTCTCCACTATACCTCTACAACACTACATGATTATATATGTAACATATATTATTTATATAGTATATTGACCCGTATTAATATAAAACTATATATATAAACATAATTATTTTTATTCAATATAATTTATGTAAAAAATAAATTATTTACTAAAAAAAATAAGAGACCACTTTTGGCGACTAAATATGTTTTTTAGTCGCCAATTCTATACTTTTGGCTACTAATTATTTTTTTAGTCGCTAAAAGAATTAATTCCAGCCTAAAACCTCCACTTTTGGCGACTAAACTGAATTTCAGTCGCCAATTGTAGACTTTTAGCTACTAAATTTTTTTTAGTAGCCAAAAAGTTTCACTTTTGACTACAAAATTTAATTTTGTCGGTAAAACACGTATAATCGACGACCAAACTATTTTTTAGTCGCCAAAACCTATACTTTTGGCTACTAAATTTTTTTAGTCACCAAAAACCTTCACTTTTGGCTATTAAAATTTTTTTAGTCACTAAAACCCATATAATCGGCGACTAAACTGATTTTTAGTCGCCAATAACTATACATTTGGCTAATAAACTGTTTCAGTCGCCAAAAGTCTTCACTTTTGGTTACTAATTCCATTTTAGTCGCCAATTCTGCTACTTTCAGTGACGAAAATTCTATTTTTAGTTGCCAATTCTGCTTTTTCTTATAGTGGAGGATGTTGCCTTCGCCTTCACAAACTTTTGCTTGCTGCAGTTGCTTATAATTACCTTTCTTTTGACAAATACAATTAGTCTGTAGAAGGCACCAAAAGTGGCGTAACTTTGAACAATTAATAGCCTCCTTTCTTTTGATACAAGTGCTGGAATTATGAATTTTTTATAAGTTTATTTTGAGTTAATTTTGAGCCTAAATTTAAGTGAGTCCACACGTCTTTTGAAGTGAATCCAAAGAGATGACGTGTTCCTTACTGCATGACAAGTCACACGGTGCAAACAATTCGTCAAAACCATTTATGAGTGAATGGGGAGTTGATGTCGTTTTCAAGTTCGTGGAATAGACAATTAAAGTGTAAAATGTGAGTTTCTTTAAAATTATAGTTCCACATTGAAACTTTAAGTGAGTTTGTGTGTGTATATAAGCTTTAGGTGGGACACACTTGGGTTGGGCCCCAAGGGGCATCCTAAGTTTGTAAAAAAGAGGAGTTACGGACAAAGTGGGCTTTGACCTAAACTACCACATACCCGTCCAGGTTGTGGGTTGGATCCTGACATTAATTTTTTAGATAAAATTTATTTGAATTTTTTTCAAAAATTTTTGCAGGAAAAATTTGAATTTTGTATCAATTTGAATTCAAATTTTTTGCTCTCAACTAGTGTGTCTTTTCCAAACCATTCCAAGCAGATTTGAACAGATTTTCAACCTGTTTTGCACCGGACAGATTCAGTTTCTTCCCAGACAGATTTAAAACTGCCCAACAGTTTCCAACAGATCAAACTGGTTTCAAACAAATTTTTATATCTGTTCAGGTTGTTTGCACCTGTTCAATTCAAAATCATATCTGTTCGGATCTGTCCAATAGTCACCAATTTTTCTATAAATAGAAGACAGATTTTCACATACAGAAAATTCATTTCCCTTTCCGGTTTTGCTCTCTTTTTGCGTTATTCTTTATACTAGTTTTTAGAGAAATTTCTGAGAGTATAGAACACAAGTTCTAGTTCGCCGTACAGATTATTTGGAGTGTTACTACAATCTGTGTAGATCATTATATCCTAGGAGATAGATTCTATTTATCCGTAAGCACCGACGTGGGAGAAATCTGTCTTAAAGACAGAGTGTCGCACACTCGACTTGATCATTTTTATTGTTAAGTTGTTTCGGTTAGTTAATCTTGTAAGTAATTTATTTTCTATTTGTTTGATTTGTTTTACATTATTTTCTCATACACATAAGATTGTTCCAACAAGAAGCAGGTAGTAAAGTCTCTGCTACTATTCCACCATTTCTTTTGCTCCACCTTAATATCTGTCTGGAATCTGTCTGTAGCATAGAAGATGCACTCCATTTGTTTTCTGCTCCAGAGACTGTTGAAGGCTATCGAACATCAGTGGCAAAGGTTCGGAGTTTTATTCTTACTGTTTGATATTGATCCTGGTCAAGTCAAGCAGTGTCTAAATTTCATGTATGCATATCCTTGTATTTACATTATATATGCACTTCAAAAAAGTAGAGTTAAGCTTCACTGTGAACTAGATTATGGATGGTTTACAATTAGTGCAAGAAAATTTTGGAAGAAAACTAGGGCTTGTGAGTTGCTAATGGAGGACCTGAGATGGGTTAAAGTGTCAAGGTGTGTAATGGAGAGATTTAAAGGTCTTAGCAATTTTCTTGGATACCGTGTGGAGGGACTCGAGTAGGGGTTGTTTTGGGTTGTCCACTGTTTTTTCTTAAGAGTCTTGGTTAGGCTGCTTTTTGTTGTTTTTAGTTTGAACCAATGTAGATTTTTCCTTCCTTCTTTTTTGTAAAATTCTATTTGTGTACTTGAGTGGTGCCCCTAGTTTACTTATTTATTTACTTGTACATATATATATATAAAATGCCCGTTTCAAATCTCAGGCTGAGGTGGTGAATGCAAGCAAGACTGTTAAGGTACTGGAGCTTTCTGAGATAATGATATTGCATTTGATGCTTTTTATGGAGGAGAAGGATGCACCAAATTGCACAAACCTGTCCGTTTTCCTCTGGAGCTAGTTCTTGGACGTGAATTACTGTTTTCACCTTCGTCTGAGCTGATGTAATTTCTGTTAGCTGGCAATTACCATGATAACGTTATTCTGTTATATTTGAGAATACAAAGATGAAGACGGAGACAAAGAAGACGAGCAATCAGAGGAAGACGCGGTTTTCGTGTCCGTTCCTGGGTTGTAATCGGAACAAATTGCTTATTAAGTTCAGGCCACTGAAGACGGCGATTTGCATTAAGAATCACTTCAAGAGGAGCCACTGCCCCAAGGTGTACTCGTGCAATCGGTGCAACAACAAGAGCTTCTCGGTGTTGGCCGATTTGAAGAATCACTTGAGGCATTGTGGTGACTCCAAGTGGAAGGCGGTACCACCTTCTCCCGCAAGGACAAGTTGTTCAGCCACATGGCCCTCTTCGAGGGCCACAAGCCGGCAGTCGTGGTCGACGACGAAGATGAGAATTGTATGGAGGAGGGTGAACCTGAAAAGGGGCCAAACTCTGGTACTCATCTTTTTAATGCTCATTAGTTCTTTTCTAGTTCTCATGTGTGGCATTCATGGTTGTCTTTCAATTGACAATGGAAATTCTTTAATTCATGCCTCGGACAATTTGACAATCAATGTTAACACTTCAATATCAGAAAAGAAACTGTTGGGCTATTTCATACAATTGCCTTTGTGTTTGATTCTATTCTCAGGAATTCCAAGATGATTGAAACCATCAGAATCAATTATTCACAATTCACTTCTACTGTCTAAATCTCAGAAGAACAAGTGAATTCATCGAAGATACGGGCCAAAATTATAACTATTCACCACACTTTTTCAGTCGCAAATGAGGAGAAGCATCAACAACACTAGTTAGCAGATAAAAAGACAACACAATTGAAGTGTAGAACAAAAGAAAAGCTTGAAATCTTTATTGACTATGAATGGAGAACTTATTATAGAGTACACATGCTTATCATCATCAATGGGTGCTTGTAGAATCATCAACTGGATGCCAAATTCGGTTGAAAACCATAAAGAATCAGCTTCCACATCATTGCCATCTTGATTACGGTGCCAACTATAATAAGCATGTGTCCGGTTCTTAATATCAAAAATGGCATGACCAAAACTCGCCTCACGAAAAGCTGAGTACTTCGGCTGTGGCTCTGTCATGCTGCACCACAAAAGAGTGGATTTAAGTTCAAAAATTGGAGGCAATCATATCAAAGAAGACCGATTCTATGGTATATACTAATCTTACTTGGTTGCTAGGCCTTGAATATTTCCACCGTCGCCAATGGTTATGTATACAGGGGCAGATTGGTCTTTTACAGGAGTGCAGATGCCATTTACAACATTGTAAGCAATGTTGGATACGCGTTCCTGCGATTATAATAAGTAGTTGTCAATTAACAATAGAAATATCAAAATATTTTTCATACACAATGAATGCCCAGATAAATACACAAATCAAAATTCCAAATTAAGCAGGTGATCTGAAATTTTGGAGTTTCAAAATTATAATTTCATGAATTTTAATTAATTTTTGAAGAATTATAGTTCCATTGATTATGTGATATTTAAAGTGGAACAAAATTGTTGCTAAAGCCTAAAATTCTCATCCGATATAGGGCAAACATAAGACCAGTAATTGTTGGAAAGTTGTGTTGGGGTGTCTCGTATTTTTCCCGGTTTGTGGCTGCTAGGTCTGACCTGACTCTAGTTGTATTCAGATCATAGTATATATTATGAGTTATTTTCAGGATTAGGGTTATGTGAGTGGAGTAAACTCTTGATATGTTCCCTCAATATAGGCTAAGCCGAACCACATATATTTGTGTTCTTTTGTGATTGCTTTGTTTTACTTTCTTGTTTTCATTTGTTACATCATAAAAGTAGTCTCACATAGCCAAACACCACCAATACTCCACAACAGTATTTTTACAAGAAGATATTTTAAAAAATAATAACATGGATGATAAAATGCTCTTACCGATCGCTCATAGGCGTGAACATGACCAACAAACACAACATCAACTTTGTGCTGTACAAACCATGGCTCAAACATCACTCTCATGGTTTCTCCTTCCATGTAATGATCGTTGTAGCTATTGTACCACGGAACATGCTGAAGAACAATCAACCATGGTGTCTCACTCCTGTTTACTTTTGGTAGCTCTGCCAGAAGCCATTGGTATTGAGGAGTGTATTTGCCTAAAAGCAATTCATAGATAGCCAATCATTATATTGAATATAAAACTCCAATCATTATATTGAATATAAAACTTAAAAGCATAGGTCTGAGAAACATGCGCAACATTCTTACCATATGCTGAATAAGAAGACAAGACTATGATGTATGCCGAAGCTCTCTTGATTGAGTACCAAAAGGGAGCAACACTATTTGATGCTTTATAAGGGACATGAAAACGATGAGTAAAAGGCTTAAATGGTTTTGTTTCGCCCTGCAAAAACAACACAACTCTTCTGTCACATTACATTTTTCTTTAAGACATTTTAAGGCCTGCCAAATATTTATACAAATAAATCAACATCTTATTGTACGTGTAAGTTCAAATTTTGTGCTTTGTGCCACTGAAATAAAGCATATTGACATGGTTTGAAGAGGAAGATCAATTTCATGATTTGTTTTCTTGTTTTGTAGCTTGGAAATTGTATGCAACAATAAATAGGATCATACTTTGCAAAGAAAGCAATGACACAAATTATTTGCCTAAGGTTAGAAGTTACCATTTGTTTATGAGAGAGAGAGAGAAGATAATTGATGCGATTTTGGTATAACATCTTCCCAAGTATGTTGAGATTACTTATGGACCATGAAATTTCACATTAGACAAATAAGAAATCATGTTGAGAAATTTCACAAATAACAAATAAGAAATTTCAAATAAAACAAATAAACATTTTGCAAACATGCTTACGAGTTCAGGGGCGAAATCAATCTCATGATTTCCTGCAGTCCATATCCAAGGTTGATATGCAGTGCTTCTCTCAACAAACCTTCCCCATGTATCCCACCTTTCATTATCATGATTTGGATAGTTATCAGCATAACTGAGGTCCCCGACAAACAGCACTGTTTTCCCTTTTGTTGGGTTTGATTCGTAATGAGTAAGAGTCTTATTTGAATCATAAGTCTGACCAAGATCCCCTGCAAAAGTTGCTTGATACAGTCAATAAAACACACACCAAGGCACAGGAGGTTCATTTGGTAACAAAAACAAACAAAATTTGGGAAAGAAACGTAGCGTTCCCCCAAAATGGTAAGCCAGCAAGTTAAATTACACAAAGTTTCAAAAGAAAAAAACACATTACTCATAATCATCTCCAATTAACGGCCCATTAAAAAGTCTAGCAAAAGTGGAACCAAAGCCTCCTTAGCTTGAATGAACGGTGATAGAAACAGCATACCAAATATCAAACACTAACTCAACATGTACAAAAGATTTTACAATCATCGGCAAATTGATATAATAAAGAGGAGTTTACCTATGAGACCAAATGTATACGGGACATCCGGGCCAACCTCAGGAGGAGTTGTAAACCAAAAAGTTCTTGCTGAGCGTCCAATCCCTACTTCATAGTAATATTTTGTGTTGAACTGCCAACAAAACAAGAAACTGAATCATTTTTATACTCAATGATTTAATGAACAATGGTACATAAATTAGAAAAAGGGATAGGGAATTAAAATGGTGCATCAGATGATGAAACAAGAGGATCAAAATGGTTGAAACTCACCTCCAAGTTCTTGATGGTGCAGTGATGGATGTGACCAGAAGTATAGTTGTAGAATTTATATCTACCTACAATGCCCTCGGCCTTGTTCTTCCTTTTGCTATTCTCACTCCAATAAAGGACTGTCCTTGAACCAGCTTCCTCCATGGTGATCCATGACACTATCACAGCTTTGCCCACATGATCTCCTTGTGTGATATGAACCTAATTACATATGACCCACAAGTCAAAATATATAAATGCAAAAATAAAAAATCCAAAAACAAGTTATTAAATAGGAAAGAAAACAGCCCATTTAACTTATCAACAAGAAAGCAAAATTCTGAATTAAGAAGGCTTGAAATGGTCCAAAATTAAAGATTAGAACCAGTTTTTCTCATAAGCATCTTTGACCCCTACTCCTGTGTTTGGATATTAGATTTGGACATTTTTGTTTTTACTCCACAAATACTTACCCAAATCCAAGATCCAGACACACTTAACTGAAAATTAAATTTGAGTAAAAAAATCACTCAAAATACCTCTCCTCTCTTTGACTCAAAACCCATATCAAATTCAGTTTTATCCAATTATTTAGCCGAACCAAAACCCAAAACCAACTATTAAAAATGATAACATAACAATTCATTTATTTCTCTTTTAACCCTCTCATATCACAAACTCAAATTGAATTTGTCATTGAAGAGCTTCATTACTCAAATTTTTACCAAGTTTCCCATTGGATCTTTTACTTATATCTAATTAAAAATTTGAGTAAGGATTGAGATTGAGACCCAGAAAAATTACAAAACCTTAAAGATACTTCAAAAAAAATAATAATAAATAACAAATTCAAATTGTGACAGAGGAACTAATAAGAAGAACAGAGAAAAAGAACTCAGACCTGCTGAGGCGCATTATAGCCTCGAGGCACAACGAAGACATCACTGTCAAGAGGCATATCAACAGATTTCTCAACTGGTCTCACAAAAGCACTTGTGGTTCCTCCATTGCAGAAAACTATAGCATTCAGCCACAAACCCAGTACAGCAATTGCAGAGCACCATGAAAAACCCAGAAAACCCATGTTGAACTCTCCAATTCAAACCCAACTTAGCCTGTAAATCCAATCAACTTCACATATATATACAATTTTAGTGTAGTATTGTTTGGGCCTATGTTACATAGACTCTTCAAAATAGATCAAATACCCGTGTCGGACAACCGACACTCGGACAAGAGTATGGGATATGTGTCGGATACTTTTCAACGGATACTTCTTATATAATTGTATATAACACAATTATCATATGTGCATATTATTGTTTAATTACTATAAATGTCATTTTGACACTGTAAGTTACATATAGCACCATTTTATCTCACTTATTAGATTAAAAATATAAAAATATGATATTTTTTTGCCGAGTCCGCGTATCCTTAAATTTAAGATTTAATGAGTCCGACCTCTAGATACATACCCGCACCCGACACCCGTACCCGAGTCCATGTAACATAGGTTTGGGCTAAATTGAAGAGGAACATTGAAGACTATGTACGAATTAGGGGTGGGCGTGGGTTGGTTGTGGCTATGAACTTCCAATTCACCATTCGTCCGCCAGATTGGTAGAGTGGAGAAAATTAATCCATATCCGTCCACCAATTCGGCAGATGTGGATTGAGTGGATTGGCGATAAATGCGAATCGGTTTGGTGGTTTAAAATTTTATAAATTTTTAACATAATTCAACTTGTGCACTTTCTCAAAAAAAAAAAAAAAAAAAAAAACAGTAAATGACTTAAAATAGTATTATAATCAATACATGTCTCGTCCAAAGAAAAAAAGTTTAAAACTTTAGAATATTACAATCACTGCATGCCTCATCCACATATTACAATCATTGCATGTCTCATCCACATAAAGTATTACAATATGTGGTTCTTAAAATATAAAAATAATTCAAACTACCAAAACCATGAACAAAGCAGTAGTGTAGTAGAGATTGTATGTCTCTGTATTGTTACATCTATATCTGTTTTTGAAAATAAAAACAAAACAGCTTATATCATTTTTTTTATTATTTTTAGAATTAGATTTAAAAACTAAAAAATATAGATAAATAATGCATTTATTTTTCTCAATTCAAAAATATATTCATATAGTCAAGTTGAAAATTCTTTTTCAACAGAATATTTAAACTCTTTTTCAATTGAAATTACAAATAGAATATCTAAACAAATTGAAAATATAAAGTCTTACAAATTACTAGGTGTGCTTGCGGTTTGGCAATTCGGTTGCGGCCAAAGAACCTCAAGTCCGTCATCCATTCAAAACTAAACGAATTAAAAAAAAATCAATCCATAATCATCCGCTTATCACCATATATCTGTCTAAAATATAACATATAACAGATCAATTCAATTTAATAAATTTAAACAGATTGATATATCTACCGCCCACTCCTAATATGAAAACATACATGTGAAGGGTCAAGAAAGCGATGGAGTCAGGAGAGTGGGATTGGGGTTTCGGACCAGTTGCCGTGTTTAAGAAATTCCCTGGAAAAAAAAATATTGATTTGACAAAAATAGAAAAAAATTCAATGTAATAATTGTAAAGTCATTATATTGTGAATTTGGGACCATCTTATTTTATAATATTCAAATGCTCTTTTGGAAAATTAGTTAAAAGTAAGTTTTTAATTTTTAATCCATTTAAATCACATCACTTCTCATATAATTTATTCATAAAAAGACAAAATAAGTTAAGAAAAGTTAAAAAACTAATTTTTAATCAACTTCTTGAAACACCACCTAATATTGGCCATATTAAAACGGGGGCAAATTACAAAAAAACTTCCAAGGTTTCGCATGTTTTGTAATTTAAATCTCAAGTTTTTAATTTTGACAATTAAAATTCTATAGTTTATTCCTTGTTACAATGTAAGCGCTCTGTCCATCTCTGTTTCATAAAGTAAAAGAGAAAGCTATTTTTGGCATTAAAACCTACCCAAAACGATGCCCCTTTTTATTAACCCTATATAAAAGGCCCCAAATCTTTGATTTCATCAAAACAAAGCTCCATTTTCAACCATATCTCTCTTTGCTAAAAAAAAAAACAGAAACCTTCACCTCACTTTCTCTCTTTCTCTCTCTTCTCTCTCGTAGATTCACAGGTCCTCCGTCGCCACTGTGACCTCTACTATCGGAGATTTGTAGTTTGTTATGCCCCAAAATTTGGACTATTAAATATTAAATTATGACTAAACCCCAATCAATATTCCATCATTCAAATTCTAGGGGTAAAACAAAAAAAAACTAAACGCCAACCAAACCATCCACTATAATCTCATAACTAACCAATACCTCAACATTAAGGTAGCAACTAGTCAAAACAACTTAAATAAAGTACAGTTACAAACCATGCCAAATTATTCTAATACTAAAGTCATAAAAAAATAATAATAAATACATAAATTAATATCAACTCTAAGCTCAAGAAAATAAAAGAAATCCAAACGACATGTCTTACGATCATAGTTATTTCTTGTCACCATCATAACCTCAACTAATCCTGCAAAAGAAGCTTAGCTGTGCTCAAACAGAACGCACCCGAGTTGCCAAGAGACAAAATAGGTTATTAGACAGGTATACTGGTATGAGTACAAGATTTAACACCCATGTATCCACCAGACACAAACAAAAATACATTTAATTCTTATTACGGGACAAGATAAGTAGTTCCAACCGCACCGAGATGAATGGACAGTTTCCCGAGATACAACATCATTTAGTTTATTGTCTGTACACAACGAAATATAAATTGATTATAAAATAAACAAAATAGAAATAAAAATATGGTGGGTCAGCCCTGCATAAAAAAGTTAGTAAGACCCACCATCCTGCAAAAAAAATAAAGTTAGTATAATTTAATCATAAATAACTTGCTGAAGTAGTATAAAAATGTACCATTTCATGCTTAAATAATTCGAATTGACCAAAATTCAAAGAACGAAAGTTGTACATAATCAAATTTCATAAAAGACAATGCAAACGAATTTAACAGAAACTGAACAAGTTGAGAGAAAAACTTGATAGAAAAACCTAGACGGAATTCAATCGAAAAATCTGAAACTAAAAATGAACAAAAACTACCATAAGATGATTTTTTTCGGAAAAGTTCAAAACATGAAAAGTGTGCATAATAATATTTTACTTCAGTTTACACGAAAAAAATAAAAATGAGCTCGTTTCGTGGGTTAAAATAGCCTCTAAAATCTGCATTGCTAAATGAATCAAAACTATAATATCTAAGATCATCCGATTATAAGTTCTAATCAATATTTTTAATAAAAAGTTAAAATATAAAAGTTATCTAGAATCACATATACATGTCTCTTCTCAAATTTCATAATTTATCGAGATCATTTACTATTTTTTAAGATGTACAAATCAATACAATTCACACTATACTAATAAACTCATGATTAAATTCTTTGTATCTTAACTCCACCACTTTGACCTCCACTTTCGACCTATACATATATTCCATGTACTTTCTGTATAACTAATACCGCTCCGAAACCAAACTTGCACGGGGATATCATCCCGAGTTTGACTCACACTCCCCAAATGGTTAGCATATACGTACGCGCGTAAATCAAAGCACTCGTCTACTTACGAGAACGAGACAACAATATACATATACAAAATATCTCACTCTTGAGAACAAACATAATAATGCCAAGCCTAAGACGTTCAAATAAATCTTATAATCCTCACTTTTTTTTTTATACACTTTTTCTCTCCAACACTCAAATAAAATTACAATCTATGAAGTCATGGTGGAGTATAAGGAATTTATCTATGAGTTCCTAATTAATTTTAATTTCATATAATACAACCATAAAATTAATCCATATAAAAATCCTAAACCTAACATGCACAACTAATCAAAATAATTAAAATCAATCAATCAACTAAAAACCCTAAATCTTACATACACAACTAAACAAAATAATTAGAATCAATCAATCATCTAAAAATTCTAAACCTTACATACACAACTAATCAAAATAATTAAAATCAATCAATCATCTAAAAACCCTAAACCTTACATATACAACTAATCAAAATAATTAAAATCAATCAATCATCTACATACAAATATAAAATCAATTCAATATCAAATAAATAAATAAAAACAATGAATTAAACATAAATCAAGAAAAGTGGGTTTTGTACACACAATATTTTTTTTGAAGATCAAAGAATTATTTGAAGAATTAATGGAGCCACCAAAACAAAACCCTAATCTTTTTCTTCATTTTTTTTATTTCTCCCCACTATTTCTCTCTTTCTCGGTTCTATATCTTGATTACTCTCTCTCTCTCTCTCTCCTTCTCCCTTTCTCACGGCTACTGCTTTTCTCGGAGAACTTCACTTTGTGATTCAAACTAGGTCAAGCATATTATACTAGTCTACTTATATTAAAACCTAATTGACTATTATATTCTATTTTACACTTATCACATATATATACATAAATATAATATATATTTTATCAATATTTAAAACACCTTTTATATATATATATATATAAATATAGATATTTAAATTAATTATATATAATTAAATATCACATTAAATTAATTAAATATCACATTAACTTCTCATGTGACCATACAATTAATAAAACCAAAAATAAAATAAGATAATAATAATCATAATAATAATAATAAATAATGACTTAAAAAAATTAGGGTCGCTACACAACTCTTCGTCGTCAACTCCATTGGCAGGGTCATTCCTCTCTAAAATCGATCAGGCTCGCAATCGTTCCTCTCTGAAATCGATCGGACTCATTGTTCCTCTCTGAAATCGATCGTTTATCATCATCAACTTCCCTACTATGAAGGCTTCGGTAAAGATCAAGCAAAGAGGTTCAAAGGTCTGTCTCAGATCGCAAAGGTCAAAGGCAGTTCACCACTGCCCCGCTCTTGAATCCAAACCCCCTCTCTCTTCCTTTGCCTCTCTCGCTTTTCTTATATTTCTCTCTCTCTCTCTCTCTCTCTCTCTCTCTCTCTCATCAACTCTGCCATCGCCACCTCAATTTCAAATCTGAGCGATGAAACCCTAGCCTTCGCCATCGGAAGGCCGCTGTCGAGACCTTATCTTCTGCAAGAAAGACATGTTTTTCAGTTCTCTCTGAACTCGGATTTGCACATTTCAAAAATAGATCTAGATATTTCAAAAATGGATTTAGAGCTCTCTTTTCTTCTTGAGGTTATGGTGATGGTGATGGTGATGGTGATGATGATGGAGCTGTTTTTAATCTGTTCAAAAATATGTTGTGTTTTTTTATTTAAAATTTAGTTTGGCTTGTTATTGCAATAGATAAAAACATATAAAATTTGTTTTTCTGTTGATCAAATGATGATGATGATGAAATCAAAGATTTGGGGACTTTTATATGGGGCTAATAAAAAACAGTGTCGTTTTGGTTAGGCTTTGGTGCCAAAAATGGCTTTCTCCGTTACTTCATGAAATAGAGATGGATCGAGGGGGAGGGGGGGAGGGGGGAGGGGGGCTTACATTGTAACAAAGAATAAACTACAGGGTTTTAATTGTCAAAATTAAAAACATGGGATTTAAATGAAAAATTTAGCTATAAACCCCCTTTACCTTCCTTTCATTGTTAAAAGGACTAAGAAAAAAAATTATACTTTCTAAACCCCCTCATAATTATAAAGTCTTGCATAAAGGACAAAATTTATTATTTAAATATTTTATTAGACTATTATACCTTTAACTAAATTTTCCCACCTTCTCCACCCACTCTCTCCCCACCTTCTATGTCTCTCTCCTCCCTCTCTCCCTTCTCTAACTCCTTCAAGCTTCATATCTGGAAGCTCAACTACCGCCTCTGGAACTCCTACGTCGATCTCGCCAACGCCGCCGGCGTCTGATCCTCTTCCGCCACTCCCTCCGGCGAACACGCCAAGCTCCACCACGTCTCCGCTGATTTGCTCTTCTTATGTATATATGTATGTATGTATTTATATATATGTGTGTGCATGTATGTATGTATATATGACTCATACATTCATATGTATATGTATATATATTGGTAAGTGAGTGTATGTATGTATATTACGTGATATTTTTTTTAAACATAGATCTGAGTTTTGAATATATGTATATATATATATATTTGTGTGCATGAGTGTTGTTGAACACATGTATTCTTTGAAATCAAAAGAAATGGCCACCTCAATCAGATTATGATTATGTTGATATTTGGATGTTTTTGTTTAGTTTTTGATCTGTGTGTTTTGTAGTTATATATCCTTATAATATAGATTTATGTTTTTACTAGTTTTTGAATTGACCTATTCATACTCAGCTTGTTCAATGGATGATCGATCTATTAAAATGGATGATCCATTCAATTTCTCTCTCTTTCTCTCTCTCTAATAAGAATCTCTCTAATAAGAATTTTACACAGAAATTTTACTAATCAGAGTAAAGTTTACTCTGAATCAGAGTAAAATTTTACTCTGGTTAAAAAATGTTGATTTGTTTAAAAATATAAAATTTTACTTTGAATCATAGTAAATTTTACTCTGATTCAGAGTAAAATTTTATTCTGAATCAGAGTAAAGTTTTCTATGATTCAAAGTAAAACTTTACACTGAATTTTTACTTTGGTTAAAAAACATATTGATTTTCTCAGCAACCAAACTATATTTTGGTTTTCTTATTATGTTTCTATGATTTTCTCAGCAACCAAACACACAAGGTTATTAATACATGATACTTAGTGTGATTCAAAGTGGATATTCTCCTTAAATCATAGTAAAATTGTACTTTCAGAGAAAAATTTTACTCTAAATCAGAGTAAATTTTACTATAATTTAAAGTAAAATGTTACTCTGGTTAAAACCATGTTGATTTGCTTAACGATATAAAATTTTACTTTGAATCATAGTAAATTTTACTCTGATTCAGAGTAAAATTGTACTTTCAAAGTAAAAATTTACTCTGAATCATAGTAAAATTTTACTTTGATTCAAAGTAAAATTTTACTTTCAGGGTAAATTTTTACTCTGAATTAGAATAAAATTTTACTCTGGTTAAAAACATGTTAATTTGTTTAACAATATAAAATTTTACTTTGAATCATAGAAAATTTTACTCTAAAATACATTGTGAAGATGGTTTAATAGGAGAGCTAATAGATATGAGGGTAATATAGTAAAAAAAATAAGTTTTAAAATATTAGGGGGTTTTGAAAGTACCTATATAATTCTTGTCCTTTTGAAAGATAAATTAGACAGTGAATGGTCTATCACCAAATCCCCCGATTTAAATTGCAAAATATGCGAAACCTTGGAATTTTTTTTTTTGTAATTTGCCCTTGAAACGGGGAACTACACTAGTTTTTCAAAAAAAACAAAATAAAAAAAATCAAATTAATTAAAATTTTTTATAAATATTAATAATAAAATTTATAATTTTTTTCATTAATTTGTAAATATTTTATCCAATTCTCACTTATATGTAATTTTTCCTATTAAAATCAAATAGAGTCATAATTCATCATTGTCATTGTAATTTATTAAATTATAATTTATTGTAATATTATATAGGAATCAAATCAAATAATAATAATAATGGCCAAAATATTTACTGTGCCCAACGGGCACTTCATTTCGTTAAATTTATCTGTTATAATTTGATCATACAATCAACTCTAATGAAGTTATCTCCCCCTCTAAAATATTTAAAAAGTTGTCCTTTTTTCGAGATGAACACTACAAAATAATGAATAATTCTAAAATCTTGAACATGTCTACCTGAACCCATGTGAGTGTGTTCTTTGAATAAGTGTCCAATCTCCTCCTCAATATTATTATTATTTTCAGGATCCTATTTATTTGTCTAACAAGTATTTCTTATATAGAATTTCTCCTCTTAGTTGGAATCTCATTAATTTCTCTTCTTAATTAGGTTGAATTTAATCTCATTCATTCTTATATGAGTCACATTCCCATTAAAATTTTATTATTTAGGAGTCATACTCGTTTGACCAATGTTATAATTTCAATCTATTAGATCGATATCATATCATTTAGTTGAGATTCAAAACTTATCTGATCATATCTTACTTAAAAAAACATCTTCACAATTTAGTTTAGGAAACAAAATTTTGCATGTGACATGAGTTAATCATTAATGTAAGATTTTGACTAATTGTATTAATTTTAAATAATTAACATTGTTAATATCAATGACAAGTAATAGTTAATACGTTATGGGTGTTAAGATTTGAACTATTGCTAAAGTTGGCTATTAAGATTTGAACTATTGCTGAAGTATGTAAAAGAGAAGTCAATTTCGAATCATATGGGGGTGTTTGGGAACCTAAAGTTGAGGTTAATATAGTTTCAAATACAAAAAAAGCTAAATAGCCTCAAAGGCCTCGTTTGTCTTGGAGTGTAGAGGGTGGGATGTAATTAGGATGGAGGTAAAACTATTTAGTGTTGTGTTTGTTTGTAGAGTTGAGAAGTGATTAGGATGGAGGAAATGATTAAAATGGAGGCTAGAAGGGGGATTAGGATGGAGGAGGTAGAGGTGGTATTAGAAAAATAGTGAGGGGACTAGAAATTTTTTTTTATTTTTTTATTTTTTATATGTTTGGCATTTTTTTTTTTAACATTAATGTTTATTTTTTTGGAGGGACAAATTTGTTATTTTAACCTCAAACATCATTTCAAACACATTTTTTAATACAACAACTCAAATAAAAATTTATCCTATTTTTTTAAACACAAAAATTAAAATAACCTATTAAAATAATCAAAAAAACTAAAAAACGTCTAAAATAACCACTTTCCAAACACTCACATTGTGTTATTTGGGCTTATTTTTATACCAAAGCCGATAAAAGTGATAGGTTATGATTGTCTATTTTTATTTTTATTTTTATTCTTTTTGGGTGTAAAAACCTCTTACCAATAACATGTGTTCAATTTGTCAAATTAAAAAAAAAAAAAAAAAATCAGAAGTGGTCCACTGTAAAAAAAATAAAATAAATCCCTTACTCGGTTTTGGTACTGAGAGATTGATTTTAAGCATCATTTTCGTTCTAATACACTAAGGATGCGTTTGTTTGGACGCATTGGATAAGGAGGGATTGTAATCTATCAGACTATTAGTTTTGAGATATTTTGTCCCGAGACTATTTGATTAGATTAAATTTGTATCCTATGTTTGTTTAGTCATGGGATTAGATGTTTAGATTTGACTATTTTTAGTTATTCAATATTTGTTTAGAATATTATGGAGAAGAATAAATGCTCAAATGACTATTTTATCATTTTCAATTATTTACTAAGTAATAGCAATATTAAACATAACTTTAATATTTTAATTATTTCTAGCTAGATTAAATAAAAATTTATTTTATTTTATTTTTTGCACAATATTTTAATTATTTTAATTTATTATTTTCAATTAAATTAAAAAAATTAAATTAAATTTATTAAACATAGCTTATTATAACACTAAACATAAATTTAATTTAATTTATTAAACATAGCTTTAACAACACTAAAAAAAATTAATTTATAAGGCCATAATGTATAATTTATTATTTTTAATTAAATTTAATTTATAATTTATAATTAAAATTTTTTATTTAATATATAATTTTAAATTAACAACACTAAAAAAATAATTATAAATGTTCAAAAGACTATTTTATTATTTTCTAATTGTTTGCTTAGTAATAGCATAGAGGGTAAAATGGATATTTCACAAAATAATCCCATGGGATACCAATCCCATAGTTTCTATCCCACCCTCCCCATGGGATAGGATAGTCCCATATTTGTGGGAGTAATAGTCCGGGGGGACTATTAGTCCGAAGCAAAAAAAATGAAACAAACAATGGACTATTAGTCCGGTGGGACTAATAGTCCAATCCCACCCCCTAATCCTTCAAAATTCTAATATTTCTGAATTAAAAATTAAAAAAAAATTAATTTTAAAAAAATCAGGTCTCGTTTGACAACTAAATATTTTAACTTAAAAGTTAAAAAATCACTAAAAAAATTAAAAATCCAACAATCTATATCAAAAAATTAAATATTTCTTTTTCTCTTTATTCTTTGCATATCTTTTCGTAAAAAATTAAAAAATTATTCCAAACATATTGGGTGTGTTTAGTTTGTGTTTTGAGATAATTTTCAAAAAAAATTTTGGGGAGATAGTTTAGAATTTTTTTTATTTGTTTGGTTGTATATTTTGAAAATAGTTTTGAAATTTGGAAGTTTTGGATGATTTAGGAGTGGTTTGGGATGATTTAAATAAGTATACTTTTTAACTTTGTATGAAATATGGGTTGGGTATGGATTGGATTTGAAGTGATGTGTTAGAGAGGTGATGTGACTTAAATAGGATAGTGATTTTTTGAATTTTTAAAATTATGACAAACAAGACCTTAATATTTTATTGTAGTTGAGTAGATGTGTGTGAGAGAAAAAGTGATTGAGAAGAAGAGAGGAGAGAGAGAGAAAATAATTGATTAATGTATTGGAGAGATGAAGTGATTTTAAAAAAAATTTAAAAAATTTAAAACAAACGAAATTTTGAATTATTTTTTCAAAAATTCTATCGTGAGATATAAATCAAACAAGTTCACTAATATATATATATTTTTTATCATATTTTGACTAAAAATTAAAAAATTACTTAAATAGGGTGTGTTTGATTGGGCGGACTGGAAAAGGAGGGATTAGAATCCATCGGACTTGAGTCCTGGGACTGTGAATCCCCCGGACTATTTGGTTGGATTGGATATGTATCCTGTGTTTGTTTTTTCATGGGATTAGATGTCCGGACTGTGAATCCCCCGGACTATTTTTAGTGAATCCAACGTTTGGTTGAACGGATTGGATAGGATAAATGAACAAATGACTATTTTACCCTTTTTAAATTGTTTACTAAGTAATAGCAATATTAAACATATCTATAATATTTTAATTATTTTTAGCTAGATTAAATAAAAAATTATTTTATTTTATTTTTTACACAATTAAATAAATTTATTTTTTAAAAATAAATAAATAAAATATCAATAACAATAGATAATATTTTTAATTAAGATTTTAAATAAATTTGTTTAAAAAAAAATAATAATCAAAAAATGAAATTAAATAAAACATCTATTAAATTTAAATAATGAAATTAAATAAAACATAAACAAAATTTTAAAATAAAACATCAATAAAATATTCATAAAAAATTATTTCAACAAATTAAATAAATAAATAAATAATTAAATGAAATTAAATAAATTTTTTCAATATTTTTTTTTAGCACCAGTTTTTTTTTCAATGTTTGAAACATATATTTTTTCAATATTTATATCCA
The DNA here is from genome assembly GCA_025200525.1 of Camellia lanceoleosa. Classification (NCBI taxonomy): domain Eukaryota; kingdom Viridiplantae; phylum Streptophyta; class Magnoliopsida; order Ericales; family Theaceae; genus Camellia; species Camellia lanceoleosa. The sequence goes on from CM045760.1 coordinate 205,283,236, forward strand.
ATACTTCATGGTCCAATCAAACACAATAGCAACACAAAGAAAATGGGCAAAATGGTCATCTCACCCCTCTAATCCAAACAGTAAATAATCTCACCAATACTATCCCACACCCCCCCGGACAGTGGTATCCCCCATATGGGGGATTAGGAGTCCCGCCGGACATGGAGTCCGACGGACTAAAAAAAAACAAACATCGGATTAGATTTATTGTGCGAATTACAATTCGCACAGTAAATAATCCCTCCCTTATCCCCCAATCAAACACGCCGATAATGTTTCCAAACGAGGCTCAGTTTAAAGCAAAGAAGGTGAAGAAAAGTATGAAAAGGAGAAGCCAAGAGATACCGACCTCGTCCATATGCTGGGTTCAATCAATGATATACGGAAGATGCTTTTTTTTTTTCTTGATCTACACGCTTAGGGACACTTTGAAAAGAGGTTAAAAAAGTCGATTTTTTAAGTTTTTAATTTTTTTAATTAAAATAATTAATTTTTTATTTATTCAAAAAAATCTAATTTTTTATCAAAAAAAATTAAAATATTAAAAAATTAATTTTTTATTAACTCTTCAAAACACCGCTTACTACTACCACTCTCCTCCTAATGTTCAGCACTCAGCCTCCAAAACAAATACTGTAAGAGTTCATTATTATTATTATTATTTTAATTTTCAAAGTGAGTTATTTATGTTATTTTGATTTTTAATGTCTAAATTGTGTTTATTTATCAATGGATAAAAATATTTCAATTTTGTTCTCTAATTTAACTCTCGCCTTGTGTTTGGTTGAAAAATTAAAAAAAAAAAGTAAAATATGAATAAAATATTTACATTTTATTTAATTTCACACATATTTTTCTTTTTTCTTTTCCTTTGCAAATCTGTCAACCAAACACATGCTAGAGATGATAAAAATAGAAAAATTTATTTAAAATAATGAGTGGTGTTAATAAGTATCATTGGAGAATTATTTTAGAAATAATTAATGACATTTTATTAAGGCCAAGTTTGGCATCCCAAAATAAGTTCATACTTTTTATCTTTTTATCTTTTTTGGGTCACATCAATCAGCATCTCCTCTCTATTTTTTCTACACATAATTCAATAAAAGTCAAAAAGTACACTTATTTAGTCTTCCCAGACTTGGCCTAAGTATTGGAGTTTGTTAAATATTAAATAATAATTACTTTTATGCATGAAAATGTAAAATATCAATTACAGAGTAGTTGTATTCAAATTCAAAGGGACAATTGCAGAAAAATGATACAAACTCAAAATTATTGTAAAAAAATAAAAGTATAAGATTTAGCTACACAATCTGACGCATAAATTACTTGAACTTTCATGACATTATAATTATTTTGTGTTGGCACCATTTTTTTTTGCAATTCTCCCAAATTCAAAAGTCTTTGAAACATGCAATACTATACTAAATACATTCAATTTGATGGGTTACCAAAATTAGAAACTTATCACCTTAATACGGAGTTAAAATTAGAAATTATCAAAATTAAAACAATTTAATACCATATTAAATTAGGGATGGCAACGGGCCGGGGCAGGGCTGGGGATCACACTCCCCATCCCCGATGGCGACAATTCCCTCGTCCCTGGCCCTGATCCCTGACAGAGAACCTATCACCGTCCCCGTCCCCGTCCCCGTCCTCGCCTCCTAACAGGACTTGGGTTTCCCTAAAAAAAAAAAAAATCAGCTTCAGTTACCGACCTAATAACACAATCACAACCAACTCAAATATATAGATATATATATATACACACATGTAGAATCAAAATCAGAAGCTGAAGCTATAAAACACACACAAATATATAGATATATATACGCTCATGGACACACACACAAGTAGAATCAAAATCAAAAGTTGAAGCTGTAAAACACACACAAATATATAGATATATATATATATATATAAAGAATTTTTTTTTTACTTACAGCGAGGGAACATGACTGCACAGTTGACTGATGGGGCATCAATATATATATCAGCAGCTTTTCTCAAAGTAAGAGTAGTGACTGAAGCTGATGTATATATATAGAATCCAATGACTTTTTTAGGCATATGAGTCTTGAGCATCTTGGAATTGTAGACCATATGGATCATGACTGGTTGAGGCTTCAAAGGAGGCTGAATCATCCGAGGCTTCATCTTCAATTTGTGACTTTGCTTGGGTCATCAATAAGTTGGCCATTTGGATCAATTCATCACTAGAGGTTGACTTGGGCTTTTCTTTGGGATTGGCCTTGGATGACTTGGATTTGGAAGGTTCAATGCTGGTTGTTGGGCTTCCAAACTTGACTGAAGTGAGACGAAGTGGGCTTCCTTGTGTGACTGAAACATTTGGGTTTTGCTAAGACTTGACCATTGCAGGAGTTGGGGCATGAATGTTAACTGGAAACTCCTGTTGGACTTGTTCAATAATATGATGGGCTTTGAATGCATCCCATTATTTAACAAAATGTTGATGACTGACTATGTTATTGGATAGACTGTATTGCCATTTAAAAATCCAAGGGACTTTATATTTGGCCACGAAATGGAGTAACCAAGGAAATTGACTTTTATGCTAGCTGAGCTTGTAAATCAAAGAGAAGTAATTGACTTGTTCTATTAACCCAAAAGGGATGATGTCTGGGATGGCACCATGCTGTGATCATTATCTTAGGAACCAAGTAGGAAATTCTAATTTGAATTTGTGGTCAAATGAGAAAAACCAAGAATGACTATATAACTCATTTTGATGTAGGAGGATTTGAACCAGGCTTCAATGTAATTATAGTAATTATATTGTATATCATGGTTGGAAAGGTCTTGAAGTAGAAAAGGGAGACCCCATTCTTCCATGGAAACAATATTATGAATGTACAAGGAATGATAAATGATTTTACTGGTTTGGACTCGATCACAGATAGGTTTAATGACTATTGACTTATGATAGAAAAGAATATCCTTATAAAATATTGTTGACTTATCGGGATGGGAAAGAATAAAATGCCATCCATTAGGGAAATAGAATTTGACTAAATCAAGAACATTGTGGATATTTTTATAGATTGGTTCTTTGTAAAAAAAAAATTGAATGACTGTTTAAGAACATAATCTGTTCTTGGGGTAGACTTGTTAGGAGGCATTAGCGTAATTGACTAGCAGACAAAAAGGTCTGAAGCTAGAGTCGAAGTGTAACTAGGTTTAGGAATATTACCAAGAATTGGATATCAGCTGACTAAATCAATTGGAGGTGCAACAATGGGTTGACTAGATGACACAATGACAAGAGGTTTTGTAGGAGGTTTGTGGCTTGACATCTATAAGAAGAATGACAGAAGTAGATTAACATCCATTGAGGACATCTAATCTATCCATATGAAAGTTAACTAGATTAGTGTAATGAGAAATGAAATTGTGATAACTTCTAATTTGATTGAATTGAAGGTAAGGGTCTAGATGAAGGTAAGAGTCATTTTGTAGTGACTTTAAATAGGATATTTTAAACTTATAATAGCGAATAGTTTTGCAGTATCTTGTGTCTTGTAATTTGTTTGTAGAACAATAAGGAGTAGGCATGATGCTCTATCCTTCCTGTAAAAATTCTCGGGTAAGGAAATCAGGAATAGAATTTTGACTATCAGGAATATATTCAATATCAAAATAAAAAATACTTAAAATGGATTGCCATTGAGCAAAAATATGTTTACTAGCAATATTTTGAATATCTTTTTCCAAAACATATTTAGCACTTTTGCAATCAACACGTAATAGGAATTTTTGATTTAAAATGTCATCTAGAAATTTAATAATACATAGAACGATAGATAAAATTTCTTTTTTAATAGTACTGTAATTTTTTTGTGCTTTGTTCTAAACACCAAAATGAAAACCGACAATTTGTTCAGATGACTAGAGAGTGATTTTTTGAAGGAAAATGCCATCATAACCAACATCAGAAGCATCGGTCTAAATAATTTTGAATGAATTTTCAGTAAGAATGCCAAGACAAGGCAAGGACTTGACATATTTTTTGACTTGTTGAATACTAGTAGTATGAGTAGAAGACCAAGGAGGAGGATTATCTTCCAACCTATCAAAAAGGGGTTGACAAGTTTTCCTAAAGTCTTTGTAAAATTCAGCAATGTAATTTAAGAAACCTAAAAACCGTTGTAACTGGGTTTTGTCTAAGATTTCATCAGGGAATTTAGATGCAAACTCAATAGATCGACTGATAGGAAGAATAGTACTTTGGTGGATATCATAACCTAAGAATCTAACCTTAGTTTGGAATAGCTTAATCTTAGAAGTAGAAATGACTAGACCTTTATATTTGATAATATGGAGAAAGAAATTAAGATGTTTCTAATGTTCATCGAGTGACTTAGAGAAAATGAAGATATCATCTATGTAGACAATAGAAAAAATGACTAAAGGGATCAAAAATTTCATTCATAATGTTTTGGAATTCACTAGGAGCATTTTTTAATCCAAAGGGCATGACATTCCATTCGTAATGGCCAAAAGGCGTAGTAAAGGCAGTTTTATAGCGATTATGTAGCAAAGTCTCCTACCAAGTTCAGCGACCTCCAAAACTCAAGATCCATCTCGTCTTCCATGTAAGCTACTTAAAGCCTTATCATGCTGACACGAAGGATCCAAGCCGCAGAGAGTCTTCAAGGGCACCAACGGCGGTCATAACCTCATATGACAAAGAAGCAGAATACATGATAGTTGACCGAGTCATTAGAAGACGTGGAGTACCTCCTTACACTGAGTACTTAGTTAAATGGAAGGGATTACTTGAAAGTGAGGCTAGTTGGGAACCAGTCGATGCTTTATGGCAGTTTAAGGAACAAATACAAAAGTTCCGTGAGGAGGATGCGACGAGGACGTTGCTAGCATAAGTGGGGGAGAAATGTCACATCCTTGCAAAATTCTCCAAAATATCTTGAAGGGAGCATGCAAGGAAGTGAGGTTAACGGAAGAATCTAGAACTTCTTAGCAAACCCTAGCACATATGAAGACTATAGAGAATTCTAGAAGGACCTAGCAAATTCAAGAACCTATACACTTGTACATATAATTAGATATTTGTATAGATAGTTCTAGAAGGCATTCTAGAACATTCTTGTAGCTTGTAAAAAAGGCTTCCATGGGAAGCTTTTACATGATGTTTTCTTGAGAATTCTAGAAAGCTCCTAGGGAGCCTATAAATAGGAGAGGAGCTCATTTTCTCTAATCCATCCAAGAATTGTAAAACTTTTTCCCAAGTGAATACAAGGCATTCTCTCAAACTCTTTTGTGTTCTTCTAATTTCTCTTTCCTATAAGTTTGTGAGATAGGATGACTTAGCATCATCAAGTAAGACTTGAGATTGTCTAAGTGCCGCACGGATAGCTTGGAAACAGCTAAGGCCGTGACACGTGGTATTAGAGCAGGTTTGAGACAAAAGAAGAGAATGCAACAATGTCATTCGGTGTAGAGGAGACTGTGATGGAGCAACCCCGTGGAAGGGAACCCACGAAGGGAAGGAAGGATAAGTTATGAGATGTTGTGACCTCCATGGAAACACGGCTTGCCAAGATGGAGTTTGGTGTGGGCGACTTGGGGGAGTGTCTTGATGTGTTGAAGCAAAGCCTTGAACAAGAAGTTGAGGGTCTCAAGGGGGAGATCAAGGAACTCCACAATGGCATGCTTTCCACCATCAATTATGTGGCATATGATGCACAAGTGGCCAATGATTCCTTCCAAGCCAAGGTGTTGGAGATGCTCACGCAGTTTAAAGCCAGCTTGGAGGAGTTGTGCCAAGACTTGGCAATGTGCAAAAAGGCCATAGTTGGGGGAGCTGTGACCTTGTCGGGGACGTCCAAGGTGGAGGTGCCAAAATCAAAACCTTTTGATGGAAAGAGAGATGCCAAGGCGGTAGACAATTACTTGTGGCACATGGAGAGGTATTTCGAAGTGATGGCGGTAATTGAAAAAGGTGCCAAGGTACGGATCGCAATCCTTTACCTTACCGACACAGCTACACTATGGTGGCGTAGAAGGCATACTGACATTGAACGAGGTACGTGCACCATAGCAACCTGGGATGATTTCAAAAGAGAACTTAAAAAACAATTCTATCTTGAGGATGTGGCCTATCAAGCTAGAAAGATCTTGAAGAAACTTAAGCACACATCGTCTATTCGGGACTATGTAAAAGAATTCTCTACTCTCATGCTTGAAGTCCCGAGTATGACTAATCAAAAACTACTCTTCAACTTCTTGGACAACTTACAACCATGGGCGGAGCAAGAATTGCGTCACCACGGAGTGCAGGATCTTGCCTTGGCTATGGCTGTAGCGGAGTCCCTCATTGAGTATAAAAGGATAGATAACAAGGCCAAGACATCCAATGATAGCCATCATAAAAGTGGGGGAGACAAGGAGGGGTTCCAACGTAAAGAGGCACACAATAAACCCTTTATTGGCAAAGAGGGAAAAGACAAAGCCAAATACTAATTCAAGGGTAAAGGCAAGTTCAAGCCCAAGACCAACTACTTCTTATGCGATGGACCACATTGGGTAAGAGATTTCCCTCGGAGACAAGCCATCAATGCCATGATAAAAGAGCCAGAAAAAGAGGAAACTCCCCATATGGGATCTCTACAACTTCTCAATGCCATCAAGTCAAAACCAGCTACATCAACCCAAGGAGATAAGGGTCTAATGTATGTAGAAGTGTGCCTCAATGGGAAGCCCACTCATGGTATGGTGGACACTAGAGCTACACATAACCTTGTCTCTGTGGATGAGGCAAAAAGGCTGGAACTCAAAGCCACCAAGGAATTGGGTTGGCCTAAAGCTGTTAATTCGGAGGCCAGGCCCCTATATGGAGTGGCACGAAGAGTGAACATAGGCATTGGAGCATGGAGTGGCAAGATTGATCTTACAGTGGCACCCATGGATGACTTTAAAGTTGTCACCGGCACGGACTTCTTGGGGAAGGTTAAGGTAGTCCCACTACCATTTCTACGCTCCGTGGCCATTTTACAAGAAAAAGCACCATGCGTAGTGTAAACTATAACTAGAAAAGGATTCAAGACCCCAATACTTTCAGCCATGCAAGTAAAGAAAGAGCTCAAGAAAGGAGAAGTAATCTACCTTGCAACCATTGTAGAGGAAAAAAAGAATATGCCGAAAGGGTCAATACCCAAGGAGATTGAAAAGGTACTCCATGAGTACAAAGAAGTGATGCCGCCCGAGCTACTGAAGAAACTACTACCTAGGAGAAAGGTGGATCATAAGATCGAGTTGGAGCCAGGCACAACACCACCCACCAAAGCGCCATACATAATGGCACCACCAGAGTTGGAGGAACTAAGGAGGCAACTAAAAGACTTGTTGGATGTTGGCTATATTCAACCATCCAAAGCTCCTTATGGTACTCCGGTGCTATTCCAAAAGAAGAAAGACGGTTCTCTTCCCCTATGCATTGATTATCGGACGCTTAACAAGGTAACCATCAAGAACAAGTATCCTATCCCTTTAATTGCTGACTTGTTTGATTAGCTTGGTAGAGCTTGATAGTTCTCTAAACTAGACTTAAGATCTGGCTACTACCAAGTAAGGATAGCAGTTGGGGATGAGCCAAAGACTACTTGCATTACTCAATATGGCTTATTTGAGTTCTTAGTAATGCCATTTGGCCTCACCAATACCTCAGCCACATTTTGCACTCTCATGAACAAAATCTTTCATCCTTACTTGGATTGATTCGTAGTAGTCTACTTGGATGATATCATGGTCTACAACAACACTTTGGAAGACCATGTAGATCATTTACGAATGGAATTTAAAGTGTTGAAAGATAATGAGCTCTATGTGAAAAAGGAGAAGTGCTTCTTTGCAACAAATGAGGTACCCTTCTTGGGGCACAAGATCAAGGACGAGATGCTTATGATGGAAGAGGACAAGGTGCGTGCAATACAAAAATGAAAGGCTCCTACCAAAGTGACAAAGCTAAGGTCATTCCTTGACCTTGTCAATTATTATCGTCGGTTCATAAAGGGATATTCAACAAGGGCAGCACCACTCACAGACCTCTTAAAGAAGAACAAGGCATGAGAATGGTCAAAGGAATGCCAAGATGCCTTTGAAGACTTGAAGAAGGTCGTAATAGAGGAGCTAGTATTAGGGCTACCAGACCACACCAAGCCTTATGAGGTACATACAAATGCTTCTGACTTTGCCATTGGAGGTGTACTCATGCAGGATAGGCATTCTATTGCCTATGAAAGTCGTAAGCTTAATGACACTGAGCGGAACTGCACGGTGCAAGAGAAGATGATGGCTATCATCCATTGCTTGCATACATAGAGACATTACCTGTTGGGTTCCAAGTTTGTGGTCAAGACAGATAATGTTGCCACTAGCTACTTCCAGTCCCAGAAGAAGCTAAGCCCAAAACAAGCTAGATGGTAAGACTTATTGGTTGAATTTGACTATATCTTAGAGTACAAGCCAGGGAAGGCGAACCTTGTGGCGGAAGTCGTAAGGCAGAATTATCTGCTATGAGTAGCAGGCGTCAAGGTGAATTGATTGAACTCATCAAAGAAAGGTTGCAGCATGATCCTCTTGCTAAGAGTCTGAGTGGGTTGGCAAAAGATGGAAGGGCTAAACGCTTTCGAGTAGAGCATGGCCTACTCCACACAAAAAGAAAACAACTCTATGTTCCAAAGTGGGGTAACCTACGGAGGAATCTAATGAAGGAATGCCACGATATAAAATGGGCATGCCACACAGGACAAAGGCGTACAAGAGCATTGCTGGAATCCGCTTACTATTGGCCAAGGATACGAGATGATGTAGAGGCATGCGTGAAGACTTGTCTTGTGTGTCAACAAGACAAGATAGAGCAACAAGTACCTAGAGGATTGCTAGAGTCATTACCTATAGCTGAGAAGCCTTAGAAAAGTGTCACCATGGACTTCATCTCAGCCTTGCCTAAGTCGGAAGGGTATGGCTCTATTATGGTGGTAGTTGATAGGTTTTCTAAGTATGCCACATTCATAGTAGCCCCAACAGATTGCATAGTAGAGGAGGCGACTCAGTTATTCACAAAACATGTGGTGAAATATTGGGGTGTGCCTAGGTCCATCATTAGTGATCGGGACTCTCGCTTTACAGGAAGATTTTGGACCGAGCTATTCAAGATGCTGGGGTTAGACTTACACTTCTCTACAAGCTTTCACCCGCAAAATGATGGCCAAACGAAACGGGTGAATGCCTTGCTAGAGCTACACTTAAGGCACTTTGTTAGTGCTAATCAACGAGATTGGGCTAAGTTGCTAGATGTAGCCCAATTCTCTTACAATTTGTAGCGAAATAAATCCACCAATCACAGCTCATTCGAGCTAGCTATTGGGTAACAGCCACTAACGCTACACACAGTGATGTCTGGCTATACAACAAGGAGTCCTGCAACATTCAAGTTGGCTAAAGGATGGCAAGAACAAGCAGATGTGGCATGTACCTACTTAGATAAGGCGTCTAAGAAAATGAAGAAGTGGGCTGATAAAAAAAGACGAGCGGTGGAATACCAAGTAGGGGACTTGGTACTTGTCAAGCTACTACCACAACAATTCAAGTCCCTAAGAAAGGTGCACAAAGGGCTAATAAGCAAGTATGAAGGCCCTTTCCCTATTACAAAAAAGGTAGGCAAAGTTTTCTATCAAGTTCAACTACCTCCAAAACTCAAGATCCATCCCGTTTTCCATGTAAGCAACTTAAAGCCTTATCATGCTGACATGAAGGATCCAAGTCGCAGAGAGTCATCAAGGGCACCAACGGAGGTCGTAACCTCATATGACAAAGAAGCAGAATACATGATAGCTGACCGAGTCATTAGAAGACGTAGAGTACCTCTTTGTACTGAGTGCTTCATTAAATGGAAGGGACTACTTGAAAGCACGGCTAGTTGGGAACCAGCCAATGCTTTATGGCAGTTCAAGGAGCAAATACAAAAGTTCTGCAAGGAGGATGCGACGAGGACGTTGCTAGCATAAGTGGGGGAGAAATGTCACATCATTACAAAATTCTCCAAAATATCTAGAAGGGAGCATGCAGGGAAGTGAGGTTAACGGAAGAATCTAGAACTTCCTAGCAAACCCTAGCACATATGAAGACTATGGAGAATTCTATAAGGACCTAGCAAATTCAAGAACCTATACACTTGTACATATAATTAGATATTTGTATAGATAGTTCTAGAAGGCATTCTAGAACGGGAAGCTTCTACGGGAAGCTTCTACATGATGTTTTCTTGAGAATTCTAGAAAGCTCTTAAGGAGCCTATAAATAGGAGAGGAGCTCATTTACTCCAATCCATCCAAGAATTGTAAAGCTTTCTCCCAAATGAATACAAGGCATTCTCTCAAACTCTCTTGTGTTCTTCTAACTTCTCTTTTCTATAAGTTTGTGAGATAGGCTGACTTAGCATCATCAAGTAAGACTTGAGATTGTCTAAGTGCCGCACGGATAGCTTGGAAATAGCCAAGGTCGTGACAAAATGCACTTGTAGCGGTAAACCTTGCTGCTGCACTTGCCTTTTTAGTTCTATTTAGCCAATACATGCATTCTCAGGACTCCATTAGCCTGCTATCGGCCATATTCGTGTTCACTTCAGTAAAACCTCCACCCTTAGCCACCTAACCACAAACTTCTTAGTTTCCTAGAGCAAAGGCCATAGCCAAGCCTACTATCAGCCATGCTACGCCTTAGTACCAAGCTTGATGGGGCTTCCTTGGTCCTGCTTGTGCAACTAAGGCAGGTCCATAACCTGGGTAAATAGAAAAGGAGTCTCTTGCGCTCGGGCTACCCTGCTACCGTCTTCGTGGGGTTGCCGCGGTATATCGGTATCTTGGGACCTGCAATTAGCGCCAAGTTAATGAACTTTGGAGCCTGCCATCAACCTTAGGTTAGTAATGCCTTGGGGCTTGCTATCAGCGCTAAGCGTTAGCCTCTGCTTGCAAAGGGGAAGCTTCTCTCAAAGGTTGCTATCACCTTGGCGGGATATTCCTTCCTCAAGTTAGTTGCGGCGACTGCAGTCACTTCCCGTGGCAAGTTTGAATGGTAGAATCGACAATATTAGAAATGGCAGCGCCGACAAAATACCTCCGCAACTTGGGTGCAGCAAGTACTGCCTCTGCAACTTAGTTGCTTCGGTTTCCACCTTCCCTCAGCAACTCCAGATGACTGCGGCATCGACAATACTTGGAATGATGGCGATACCGACAATATTGTGAATGGCGGCGCTGAGGCAAAGTGCCTCTGCAACTTGGCTGTCGCAAGTGCTGCCTCCGTAACTTAACCGCTGCAAGTGTTACCTCCGCAACTTGGCTTGGGCATTTTTCTTTGTGGAGTCTGTTTGGATCCTTGGCGGGTCGAACCTGCTTCAGCCCAATGTTGACCTACTTCCCTTGGGCTTTAGCCCATGCTCCTTTTTCATTTCTGGTCGCTTCAGAGGGGTAACTTCAACACTTAGGCTCATACTTAATTTAGAGTTTAATTTCTAACCCTCTACAGATCTTCTTATCAACAAGTATTCTTAAAACACAAGAACAAAAAATGTAAACCCTTAAACACTTATCATTAAATTTAACACATTTTTTATGAATTATATAATCTTTTTGTACTTTTCCAAATCACTTTTTCTCACATTCTAAAGAATAACAAGTGAGCATTTGCCTTATTATGTTGTATTTGATGAATTTGGAGGTGTTTTTTTTTTTTTTTATATATTTACCGCTTTTAGGGTTATTTTGAAAGCTAGTTATTTTAGGGTTATTTTGGGTATCATTTATAAATTGATTTTTTATTAATTATGAAAAGATATGTAGAACAATAAAATAACGATATGACCCAAATAAGTCAATAAATTAATAAATTGAATTTTTTAGATATTTTTAATTTTTTTATAAAAGGATGTGAAAAAAATAAATAGAATAATTAGTTTTTTGATAATGACTTTCTTTTAGTATTTTAAATAGTTTTCAAAGTTGACCACAATAGTTGTGAAAGGCTTATGGAATAATTTACTTAGACAAAATATTAAGTTGAATAAAAATATAATAATTTTTTTGATCAAATCACATTTATTATTTTTCTGAAAAAGATTATTTAAAAATCAATGGTTTGAATGATTAAAAAGTACAGTAGTTACTATACGAAAAATTATTAGTAATTAATCTTGGATACTATGTGACCATATTTTAGTCTTCTCATATTTTCGAATTACCTAATACAAAATTATGAATCTCACTTTCATCCTCAATCACAATACATGTGAAACATCACATGTTACTGACTAACCAATAACTTCTCTAGGGACACAATTATGAATAAAATCTGGTAATTGATTGATCCGATATGAAATATATTAATAAAGTAAGGTGATGTTTGTTTTGAGAGATTATTCTATGGGATTGAACTATCAGTCCGGATGGATTAATAGTATGTTGTTTGATTCAAAGTTTTTGCACCAGACTATTAGTCCTTCTGGACTAATAGTTTCAAATCCATTGGACTATTGTGTCCCATGGGGAAGTGGGACACAAATGGAGGGATAAGGAGAGATATGAGGTTAGGTGGTGAAATGACCATTTTGACCTTTTACTATTTAATTATGTATTATATTTAGTAAAATTTAATAAAATTTAAATGTCTCAATTTAAAAATAAAATAATTTTATTTAATTTTTATTGATATTTTATTTATTTAATTTTTTAAAATAATTTTTTATAGATATTTTATTGATATTTTATTTTAAAATTTTGTTTATATTCCATTTAATTTCATTATTTAAATTTTAATGGATATTTTATTTAATTTCATTATTTAATTATTATTATTTTTTTAAATAAATTTATTTAAAATTTTAATTAAAAATAACATATATTTTTATTGATATTTTAGTTATTTAGTTTTTAAAAAATAAATTTATTTAATTGTGTAAAAAATAAAATAAAATAAAAAAATATTTTTTATTTAATCTAGTTAAAAATAATTAAAAATGATAAAATAGTCATTTACACATTTATCTTTCTCCATAATATCTCAAACAAATATAGGATTCATATCCTATTCAACCAAATAGTTATTTCCTGACAGCTAATCTCAGGACTAAACAAACCTTGGATACAAATTCAGTCCAACTAAATAGTCTAAAGATGTATCTCAAGACTAATAGTCTGATGAATTTTAATCTTCTCTTATCTAATCTGTCCAAACAAACACATCCTAAAATTAAAATAAACATAATTGTATTTTTTTGAAGCTTTTAAGTGGATTTGTCAACATAACTAGGCATCTTCACTGGCGGAGCATCAAAAGTGTGTTCAACACACACTTGAGGAGGTTCTCCAGGATAAAAAGGTAGTTGGCTTGACCGGAGACCCCAGACTCCCTCCTCAATTATTAGCGATCCAGCGGTCCCTACCTCCCCCCGCATGGCCGTCCTTTGAGAAGTGGATTGGGGATAGTTCAGGCTCCATTTGGTGTAACTTTTAAAATATAATTTTACATTTATTTTTAAATATAATGTTTGTTTAGTATTTTGAAAAATTAATTTCACAATTATTTTTAAAAACTCTTTTTAAGGAGGGAAAATTTGGACTAACCGATTGTCCTATCGGATGTCCCATTGGTCATTCGGCCAGTTGACCGGAACAGTGTTCGGTTTTTTTTTTTTTTTCAAAAAATATTTGTGAATTTTTTTAAATTTTTTTTATGAACTTTGAATTTGTGTGCTTGATTATGAGTTGTAAGTTTTTTTTATCAAATATTATATGTCACATCACTCAATTCAAACTCAATTTAAAACTTTTTTCAAAACTCATAACCAAACAAATTTTTCACACTCAAATCATAATTCTAAAACTCACAAATTCAAAATACAACTGTATTCTCAAACCATAATTTTAAAACTCCACTAAACACTACCTCAGTTTTTTGTAATCTAAGGCCTCCTTTATCAATTATATATTTTAATTAAAAAAATTTAAAAATTATTAAAAATTATCATATTAATCATTTTATTTTTTTTATATATTTTTTTGTAAAAAATTAAAAAATTATTAAAATAATTTGTTCTTAAACGAGGTCTAAATTATTCATATAGTATGATTTGTTGAGTATAAAAAAAATAAATTCATTGTAGTCTCATAATTATGTCTTAATTATTTTTAAAAAAATTAAAATTTTAAAAGCAAATATATTATTGTTAATTTGATTTTTTTAGATGAATGATCAACTTAATAAATTTTATAATATGAACGGTTTGAATAATTAAAAAAATACACGAGACAAGCCCTCGTAAAGTGTTATAGGATTTCCCATTTCTTGAAAAGTTAGTTGTTTTTTTTAGTGATTTATTAATATTTTGATAAAAATATTAGTTAAAAAAATTAAATTGTTTGGAGATGATTCTTTAATTTTTTTTTTTTTTTTTTACAAAAAAACTTATAGAAAATATAAAGAATTAATTAAAGACAATTTTGACTCTTTCTATATCATTTTTTTTTTGGGACTATTTTATCGTCTTTCCAAATAACTCAAATATGTTCTTACTTTTTTTTTTTGGTTATATGAAAAAGAAAAATTACAAACAAAGGGTTAAGCCTGTTCACTAGATATTTTAATCATGTCCCTCACTAACAAGTCTCTAATTTCAGCTGGCGGTTCATTCACTACTAACATTCCTTCAGGTTGTTCTACACCTAGATTAGCTAGAGCATCCACACATAAATTTCATTCTTTCCAAGTCTGTTGAATTGTGCATTCACATCATCTGAAGAGAATTTTTGTATCTTTCACCAAGTTTTTGAACGGGCATGTGTCCCCAATTTCTTCCTCCATTAGCTTGACTACTTGGGCTGCGTCTGTTTCTATCATCACATTGTTTAGGCCCTTTTGTAATATGACAGTAAGGCCTTTGTACAATGCCCACAGTTTCGCTTCTAGGCTTGTTCCCATTTGCATTCTGCCATAGTAGTTGCACACCCAAACTATTAACACTCCCACTTTCCTTTATATAGCAAACACCTACAACAGCACTAATGCCTTTGACAAGGATGTTGCCTTCGCCTTCATCTTCTGCATTTTCACTCTACTATGGCTTGTTTTTGAAAGTAAGTTAAAAATTAATTTTTTAATTTTTAAAAAAAAAAAAAAACGTATAAAAAAGTAAAGAAATGATATAATTCAAATTAAATTAAAAATCAAAAAGTGACTTTTAAAGTTTCCACAATAAAACGACATCATTGCTTTCTTCTTCTTCTTTTTCTTCCTTAGATTTTGGGTGATTATATTAGAGAAAAGCAAAAATGGTAGAGACTCCAAAAATTATATAAAAAATTCTACTAAATGTCTCATATGGGTGTGAGACTTACATGGTGTGACACACAAAATATTTAATTGACACCACAACCAATCACGATAATAATAATAATAATAATAATAATAATAATAATAATAATAATAATAGTGGTAGTAATAGGAACATAAAATAATTAATTCTATGATGGTATGCAATGGTATGTGATAAAGTGTAATTTAATTACATTATGAGTTATTGTACAATTATTCTATTAACTAGGGTCAATGTTGAATTCAACAAATAGTTGTGGATAAGCTTAAAATGGATAAGCTTGTGTAGAGAAGCTTAAATGTATAAACTAAAAAAAAAAAAAGAAGAGGTGATAAGCTTGGATTGAGGGACCACCACGTGGCACGTGGCTAACTTGATCCAATAGTGATGCACCAGTGCCCTATAAATAGGGCATGGGCAAGGAGGAGGAAATACAATAAGGATGTGTTTGTTTGGATGAATTGGATAAGGGTGGATTGGAATTTATCGGACTGTTAGTCTTAGGATACATTGCCCCGAACTATTTGATTGGACTAGATTTGTATCCTATGTTTGTTTAGTCATGGGATTAGATATTAAGAAATGACTATTTGGTTAGATATGATATAAATCATATGTTTGTTTGGGATATTATGGAAAAGGATAATTGTTTAAATGACTATTTTACCTTTTTCAATTATTTAAAATAATAGCAATATTAAACATATCTTTAATATTTTAATTATTTTTAACTAGATTAAATAAAAATTTATTTTATTTTATTTTTTACACAATTAAGTAAATTTATTTTTTAAAAATTAAATAAATTAAATAAATAAAAATATCAATAAAAATATATGATATTTTTTAATTAAAATTTTAAATAAATTTATTTTAAAAAATAATAATAATTAAATAATGAAATTAAATAAAGCATCTATTAAAATTTAGATAATGAAATTAAATAAAATACAAACAAAATTTTAAAATAAAACATCAATAAAATATCTATAAAAAATTATTTTAAAAAATTAAATAAACAAAACATCAATAAAATTAAATAAAATTATTTTATTTTTAAATTGAGACATTTAAATTTTATTGAATTTTACTAAGTATAATACATAATTAAATAGTAAAGTGTCAAAATAGTCATTTCACCACCTAATCCCATATCCTTTCTTATCCCTCCATTTGTGTTCCACCCCCCTCATGGGACACAATAGTCCAATGGATTTGGGACTAATAGTCCGATGCTAAAATTTTGAACCTAACAACAGACTATTTGTCCATTCCATCCCTCAATCCCTCAAAACAAATACCACCTAAGGGTAGTCAATATGTGAAGAAGGGTGTTTCCGTGAACGAAAAAGTAAGAGTAAATGGTTAATATTAAGGTGAGTTATATTATACATTGAGTCACCATAATATATTTTACGTATGTTTTAAATTATCATAATTTATTTTACGCAATTTGTGTTTTATAAATTATGTTAATATTTCAATTACATTGATTATTTTCTAAACTCTATTTGTTTAAATTGAAATCCATGGATATGTTTGTTTAAATTTTAGAAATTATTTGACAATGATTTTATAATCAATTATTTTCTGTAAATACCACCACGGAAGTCCTATGCCTTGAGGGACTTAAATAAACTATTGGTTTCTGATTGGTCACCTTATGACCCTCTGTTTGTTATAGATCCATTGATCTCTATTTTAACTGTCACTTCAGTGACCTTTGTTCTGTACTGGTTATGGTTATTTATTTACATAGTTTCTATATTTTAGTTTCTGTCACTTAAATAATTTGTTTATTCAAATTAAGTTATGTTAATGTTTTAGCTTGAATAACTATCCATGGTTATTTTGTGTCCTTTATACTCTTGACATAATATTTCTCACTATGTTGTGTGGTTATAGCTATTACCCTTTTCGGGTGTTGAGATGTAAAGAAGAACCGTAACCTCGTAGTGGGACCCGCACAAAATTTGATGCCGACTTGTTACATTTTGTTATTCTTTTCTTTTTCTTTTTCCTAAAATTCTGTCACCGCATAATAAAATAGGTAAAGGCCCTACAGATGCATTTTCTTAACAATAGAATGATTAATGAAGTAAAATTTTCTTTTTAATTATTTTTCTTCCATTTTGTCTCCGTCTACGCCATTTAATTTGTTAAGATCAAAATTAATTAGTAAGTTACGATTCTAGTCCTAAGTCCGTGGGATTGAGTCGTGACAAAGGTGGTATCAGAGCAGTGGTTTTAATAATAAATAAATAATAAACTAAGAAATAAATATTTACCTATGATGTTAGCCCTTTTATGTAAAATCTCACATTTATTCTATGACTAATTCTGGTGATGTAGGAATATCCGAGTTTAATCTTCATGAGGCATTCTGGGAGGAGCTCGGGGCTATAAATTTGGAAGAAATCTTAGCAGAGCACCACGCCCCTGCTTTACCGGAAGGATGGGGAGACTCAAAAGACATAGTTAGGTGACTACATTCAGGTTTTGCCTAATTGATGGGTCGGCCAATATATGTGTAGGCCAATCCTGATGATGTAGCGTACTTATCATGGAAGCAGAGTTGTGTCTACACACGCAGACGATATCTTGGACCTACCCGCATACCCGGCCTTGCCCCAAGATATGACCGCTCTTACTACATAATTAGCCCTTTGCCCCTAGATTTTGTTGAAAGAAGGGGAAATGTTTACCCTGAAGACTACATATTCACCGCCATCCCTAACCCTTTAAAATGTTGATTTTAGCAATGACTTAACTTATGTCAAGATGCCCGTCTGGATCGTTGATCGAGTGTTATAGGGATATCTACAGTTTGTTCCCATTTGTACTGTGCAAGCATTGTGGGTTTGTTTTAGCGTGGTATAGTTAGGATGGGAATTTGAGCTTTTTATGCAACATTACTTCTCGTGGTTGTTTGACCTACCGATCTAGATTTTGTAGAAGAAAATTCTTTTATAAGCTAACCATGATGAGTCCTGATCCCTATTTTGTTTTTTTACCACAGGGATGAGACACTAACATAATTTTGACTTTTGGGACAATGATGTAATATTATATTTGTAAACATAATAAAGTTGGTATTATATATATATGTTGCAATATATATGTTGCATTATGAATATAATGCCTTGTTTATTACTTTGTAGAATGGCCAATAATGGTAACGGAAGTGATTCATCAGTCAGTGGCACTGAGTCGATGGAAAGAATCACAAAAAGAGCGGTTATCAGCTTTTTGCAAGCCTTGCAGACCAACATAAACAATGGGATGCCAGAACAGCGAGAAGAGCCGGTTACCATAAAAAAAGTTCCAGAAACTAAAACCCACCACATTTATCGGCGGTCTAGACCCAATGGTAGTAAATGCTTGGGTTAAAGAAATAGAAAAGATTTTTCGCACCTTACCCTGCACTGAAAGACAGAAGGTAACTTTCGTTACTTTCACTTTCAAAGATAATACGCAAGAATTGTGGCTTTTTACCTTGGAAAAAGAAGAAATCATGACTTGGGAAAGATTTTTGAAAAAATACTTCCCAGATTCATTGTGGAAACAAAAAGCGTCGAAATTCATACATCTAAAGCAAAGAATCATGATGGTGGCCGAACACGAGAGCAAGTTTACACAACTCGCTCGATTTGCGACATATGTCATCCCCACCGAAGCTTGAAAAGCAAGGAAATTCGAAGCAGGATTGGATGCTAAAATCAAAGACAGGCTTGAGGTTTTGATAATACCAACCTATACAAAAATGGTAGACCGAGCATACATTGCAGAAAAAAGGGATGAAAGTCTTGTGCTTCGAGGAACCAAGCCAAAAGAAACGATTTTGGGAAAGAGACAACAGAAGATCTGGTGTTGCGCCTCTCAAGAGAGTAAACACAGGCACAAACAATTCAAGCAATCAAGGTTCTACTAACTCTAGCGGTGGCGCTATTCCAACTTATCCTACTTGTGGAAAGGCTCATTAGGGACAATGCCATTGAGACATGGGAGGATGCTTTAAATGTGGTCAAGTTGGCCACTTGCTGAGGGATTGTCCAAAACTTACCAATTCTACAGTCGGCCCCTCTGGACTAGTCAAAAGACCCGCAGGACCTAGAGAAGAGAGGAAAGACCAAAAATGCCAAGGAAGGGCTTTTGCCTTGGTACCTGGAAAACTGGAAATTACCAAAAATGTTGTGTCAGGTACACTTTCTGTTTGTGGTCATTTAGCTTATGTTTTCATTGAGTCGGGTTCAACTCATTCTTTTGTTGTGCCATACTTTATTGCCAAGTTGACATCAACACCCGAACCCTTAGGATATATATTGTCAGTGTCTTTTCCTTTTGGTAATTCTGCCCTTAGTACTGATGTGTACAAATCATGTACTATATCCTTAAAAGGTAAAACCTTATATGTAGACTTGATTTCCTTCTGCATTGGGAACTTTGATGTAATCTTAGGAATGGATTGGCTAGCTGCCAACCATGCCTTTATTAATTGTGAAGCCAAAAAGGTCTCCCTCCGACTACCAAACCAACTCGAGTTTGCCTTTGATGGAACCGAAATTTCCATCCCTTCCTATCTTATATCCTCCATGACAGCCCAACCACTACAAGAAATTGCACTTTTGGCAACTACTTTTGGCGACGACGTCAATTTTTCATCGCCAAAAGTATATTTTTGGCGACACAGTGATCAATTTCGTTGGTAAAAGTATACTTTTACCAACGCAATTTGCTACCGTCGCTAAAAAAGCATAACATTCTTTTAGCGCCAAAATTTTTGGTTGGCGCCAAAATTTCAGAACTTTTAGCTACGACGCTTATGTTTTAGCAACGCAATGAGCATTGCTATTAGTGTGTATACTTTTGGCGACGACAAGTTAGCGTGGGCAAAGGGTTAACCATTTAGCGACGATAACACTATTCGTCGGTAAAAGTTTTGTTAGTGGAATGATGTGATATAGTGATTTGTATTTTTGATTACAATTTTTCAAAGAGTTTTAAATATTCTAATCACTGAATTGTAAAATTAAAATGATCATTGAATTAGATCACAAAATGAACCCATTAACTCCAAACACACTCTTAAGTTGAGATGACTAATTTGACATAGTTTAAACTTATTCAAAGAATATGGTTAGATTATCAATTTCAATATGTTTGGTTTTATTTTCAGAAACTAGTTTCAATTTTCTTCCCCTAAAAAACTAAAAAAAAATGGGTGAAATAAAAAAATACTTATTATTTTTTGTATATTTTTATCTTTTACGTTATAAATACTTTTTAAAATTTTTAAAATATAATTCTGATTTTTATTGCTCTCAAATTATTTTTAATTTTTTCAAAAAAACAAATCTAAAAATTGTTTTGAAATTATTATTATTATTATTTTAATTGTGATCTGATTATCGGGCGGTGGCAAAATCCTTCTTAAAATTCCCTTTTTTTTTTGTCCCTCATCAAATCTCCCCTCATCAATCTCCACGATTTCACCCATTCAAAAAAAAAAAAAAAAAAATCTCCACAATTTCACTCTCGCACACCCTTCACTACAAGAAAAATGAGTTTTAGCGATGTAATATTTAACGACGTTTGTTAAACGTCGCTTTTTTTAAAATCAAAACGGCACCGTTTCAATAACCAGAGGCATTTGTGAACGTCTTCGAATGTCCTCTCTCTGTCTCTCTTAAATGGGCGAGTGGTGAATATCAAATATAATACATACACTACAACAAAATTGGGTTTTTACGGCTTCACATCAACGACTTACAGTAAATGCAAGCCACGGTTTCTTATTTTTACGACTTGTTTTTTTTGCATGTCGTAAATAATTTTTCAACTACGACGCATCTATTGCGTAGGTTGTGAATGCTCATAACAATGATTTTTTTACAGCTTGCAATATTAGTCATAAATAATATAACTTTCTATGGCATGCATATGGCATGCCGTAAATACATCAACTATACACGACATGCGTAAAGCTGCTGTTAAAAATATTGAACATTTCACGGTGTATAAAAAGCCAGTTGTTAAAAATTGTACTTTCCACGACGTACAAAAACAGTCGTTTAAAATATTATGCTTTCCACGACACGCAATTACTGTCGTGAAAGGGATGATCGAAAAAAAAAATAGCGCCAAAATAAAAATTTTGAGTGCCAAACCCAAAAAAAAAAAAAAAAAAAAAAAAAAATTAAAAAAGAAAGATAGAAACAATCAAAAGCCCCAATTTTTTCAGCCCCAACACCAATCTTAAAAAAATAAACTCAAAGCATTTTCTGTGCAGTAAAGAGGGCGACGAAGAAGAAGAAGAAGAGGAAGAGACACTGATGAATCCTCCATCTCCATCACCATGCCTCACATTTCTTCCTTCACCCGCTAACCCTAACTTCTTCTATTCTCATCTCCACCACCATCCCTCTCTCACCACCACCACTAACTCAATCACTTCACCAACATCACCACCTCTGCCTCAGCCACAGCCTCCCGATCTCCCTACCGCTCTCTCAACACTCAAACACTTCATCCACCTCTCCAAAACCACCCTCTACTCTATCTCCACTCTCCTCCCCACCACCGCCACCACTACCGCCCTCTGCCCCTGCCCTTTTAATTTCCACCACCGCCTTCACGAATCCTTTCCGCCACTCCTCCAATGCCCTTTTTTCCTTCCCTTTTTCAACCTTAACCCTCCTACTCCAATCACTCCGCTACCCTAACACTCTCCAACCCTCTCGACAAATCCTCAATCAGAACTGCTTCCTTCAAACCCTACACGATACCAACTCCAACCTCGCTTCTCCTTGACGATTCATCGACTTGCCCCAATTTCTTCTACCGTAATTGCCCTGGCGTAGTTAGCTCTGCCGATCGAGATAGTTTAAGCCGAACCTTCACTCTCCCAGGTATTTTATGATTCAGTGTGCAAATTTTGTAGGCAGTGATAATGGTGAAATTAAGGGTTTTTCTAGGGATTGTGTTAGGCTTCTTCCTTTGGAGTTGTGGCTTGTTAGGAGTGAAATTGAGTCATTGAGGGATTACCCTGTTGCCTATTCGTATAGAGTTCTTTGGATCATTTTGTGTTCTGTTATAGCTGAAGATTGTGATTTCCTTAGATGGGTAATTGTGAATTTGCCTTGTTATGATGTTGTGATTGATGTGCCTATGAGGGATCATATAGTTTTGCTTTTTTAGCTTTGTTTGAAAGCAATTGTGAGGAAGCCTTTGGTTCGGTGGATTCAAGATGAATGAGATGCGAGGAGTTGAATCCAGCTGCTATGAGTTTATATCATGGATGGCTATTATTTCATGATATAAACTCTGTGTCTAATGATTTGCATGTACAACATTATAATTTCTTTATTTTCAATTATGGAAGTGGTGTGTGTTTTTGTTTTTAAATTATGGATGTGAGAACTTTCTGGTTTTCAAATATTTCAAGTTCGCTTACTTACTAAGAATTTAGAATTAGAAACAGCATCATAAGCAATCACTTGACCTGCTACTTTGTTTCCTCAGTGCACATCAAAGAAAGGTGGAAGTGAGACAATGGACCTGATTGATTGCAGAATAAAAGTTTGGTAGCCAGTGGACAAGCGGTAAGTATTTTGTTGGTTTAGAGAACAAGATTAAGCCATTTTTTAACAAAATAGGTGAGAAAGATAAAGTTGGAGCATGAGATGTGTAGGTCTATGAAATTGGGAATCTCTATTATATTTAAATTTCTAATTTATTATGTATCCATCTTATGTTTAAAATTAAGCTCTGGATAATTTCCTTTCCAGGTAAAAGTAGTTAGATTGAGATGAGTCATATCCTTTCAGTCATACGTTGAAAAAATATTTTCAATAACACTAGTGTCTACAGGGTTGGCCATGGCTTAGTTTTGTTCTTCACTTGGATTGTGAAAATGAATTTTATTTTCTTGTACCCATGAACACAGTGACCCTTTACCAAATTCTTCTTTAATTCAGTTTCATGAAAGTTTTCCATTCTACTCCTCTGTTTAGGGCCATGGGTGGTCTGCTACTACTAGGAGTGCGACTTTTGATCAGTTTGTCACTCTGTTTTCTATGCCATCCATATTGGATTCTTTGGCATACATTAAAACTTTTCTTAATCCTTTGATTGAGTCATCTCAAATAGTTGACCTTGTTTATGACTCAATCAATTGCTACTCATAAGTTCTGTTCCATTCCTAATTGTGTCTTTCCTGCAAGGAAGCAAGGACACTTCCCTATATGTGACATATACACATTTTTGGACACGGATAGGTGTCAAACACTGGAGACATGCCCCTACTTCTGTTAATTTAGTTTTACCTGACATGTTGCTGACTTGGTGAGGACATGCCTGTATGAGAATCAGACTCACACAGGCCAAAAATGGCAGGGGCCAAACTCTAATCTTGGAAGCCATTTAATGAATGGTCAAAGTGGTAAAAATAAAAATAAAATTTGACTCTACACTCGCACATCCCAATATCAGTGATGGGCCAAGATGACTTGTACCCAGTTGTCAGTTGTACTTGCACATCCCAACGTGGGTGACTGGTAAAGATGACTTCTGCCCAGCGGTGTGTACCCAGTAATAATGACCTCGCCATGGAGAAGGGCTTCTGGCATATTCTCTTTGGCCCTTACTTGCATTGACCTCCCAGTCTTGTGGCCTTTGGCTGATGTTGCTTGGGTTGTCATGATGATTAAAAAATTATATATATTGATCTCATGTTTGCTGTTTAGCTACCATCTTTTGATTGCTTTGATGCTGCCAATTTTCATCAGCCAAATCAATTTGTGGGCTGTCTGGAGATGGATTACATGTGGATGCAAGCCTCAAACCCGTTCATCATCTTTTTTTACTTTATTTATATTTTCTATTTGTCGAACATGACATACAAAGAAAAAATGGGAGAATCAAATCAAAATTTATATTTATAATTTCCAAATGTAAATATATATATGTATATATTGTCATGGCTCTGCTGGTTTTATGCTTTTTGAAAATTGCCTTGTTAGCGTGTATATATATCCATGTGCTAATAAATTATTCAAAAGCATACCGTATAATCTTGATCTAGGGAATGACAATCCTTGATTACCTTAGTAGTGTGTACTTTTTGTACACGTGGTTTGCACTCCAAAATCCTTGTGTGTATACGCTGCTGCAAGAATTGTGTCTTGATGGTGTCTTGTTAAAATCAACACGTTTTATGGAGTAGTGAAGTCTTATGACTCTAAACATAAGAAATATGTGGTAAGTGCACCGTTCCATGTTCTATTTTTTTATTCTAATACTTGTGTTAGTCATGTTTTGGAGATACACATTTTATTTATTTATTTATCAATAATGTAATAATTGTAATCTCATATGGTTCTTTGACATAATTTTCTCTGATCAATTTTGTGTTAAAGGTACTGTATGATGATGGAGATGTGGAAGTGCTCCGTTTAGATAAAGAGCGTTGGGAGCTTGTTGACAATGGTCACAAGCCTACAAAGGTTAACTTTCTATTATAAATTCTATTGAAGCAATGAATTGGCCTTTAACTCTAACAATGTGTTTTTTTTACACCACCATTCACAGCAGTTAAATTTATCGAAAGGTCTATCTAAAAAAGGATTGTGAGTAATGGCTTCTAATTCATATCTGCAATCTACAAATTGTTTTGTGGGAATTATATGTTTAAACGTGCAGAGGCTTGTGGCAGTATTTGTGCATGGATCTAATTTTATTTTATTTTGCAGATCGTCTAAGAAGAACATCTACAAGGTTTCATTTTCATTATGATTTATTCTAAACATTTGGCTTATAATAGTGTTAGTACATTTTGATTATGTAATTCTGTCTAGATATAACCTGTTTCATATACTAACCATTAAAGCTTCATTAATTTGTTTAGGACCATGGAACTGTTAGTTGAGTATTGAAAGGGTAAAGAGTCCATGAAAACCAACTAAAACATTTTGTTTATAATGTTATAGATAATCAAAATCAACTAAAACATTTCTAACACCAAAATTATAAATTCTGTGTTTACGGAAGCTTAAGCAAAAATATCTATAAATTTTCAGGTTGAGGAACTTGCTCGGTTATCATTAATACAACTCCTGTCTATATTGATGTGGATGATGGGCGGAAGAAGGTAAATTAATCATTGGAATTTATTCGTATAGTGTCCATTTTTTTTTATTTACTTTTCTTTGGGTATGAATACATTTTCATCTAATCTACAAATCAAAGTAGTCATTGCTCAACTAAAAAATCCAAAATACACAAGAAGCCAATATTAAGGGGTTGTTTGGGATGTCCTAAATAAGTATACTTTTTGATTTTTTAGACTAAAAAGTTGAGGAAAAAATATGGTTGTTTGGGTTAACTTTTTGACTTTTTATGAAAAAATGTGTATTAAAAAATTATATAAATTAGTGTGTAGGGGAAAATTAGGATTGGGAGTTGTGCAGCCGTATTTTTTGACTTTTGGTGAATAGTGATAACTTTTTAACTTTTTGAATAACTTTTTGACTTTTTGGTTTTTTTTCAACTTGCCAAACTTGGTGTACTTTTTAACTTTTTGACTTTTTTTTTCAACTTGCCGTACTTTTTAATGAAATTACTCTAATGAAATTGAGTGAGCTAGAGAAAAACCGCAAGCTGAATGACCTTCTTGATGCACTGGACTTCAATCAAGTTGTTATATTCGTCAAAAGTGTAAGCAGAGCTACTGAGTTGAACAAATTGCTGGTTAAGTGTAATTTTCCATCAATCTGCATCCATTCTGGCATGTCCCAGGAAGAAAGGTTTGTATTATAGCAAAAAATTTACATTCCTTTAGAAAATGCACATTTACTTATGGCTGTTTTTTTAGTAGTATATATGCCATTTAGTTGCTGACATGTTCTGAATCTACGTTGTACCACATTATGCCTGTTAATTCTATTGTCATGAAGACTGGCTATGTTGTGACAGCTATAATTTTTTTGGCATGGAGAAATTAATTGCAGTCATAAATTACGGTTTGGTTTGTTTCACCGTTAACCCATCATCTGAATAGACCACTTCGGGTTGGAGAATTAGTCATCCAATTTCGAGCACAATACTGTTTGAACTGACTGCTTCTTTTGTTTGGTTAGAATACAAGTTTATTTGTAACATTAATTTAATGAGTGATTACCAATAGAATTGTTAATGACTTTGCATTACAGTTATATCTATACTATTATCTTCTTCTATCTATCTATACTATACTATATGTGAAGGCTTGAGATGGTGTTAACACAATGTAAATTATATAGTGAAGTGGATGGGGCTTGAACATGAACTTTGGTCTGGGAAACAATATCGGCAACATATATACTTTCAAATCAAAATTTAAATTTGTATTTTACAAATTTTAATAGCACACCCATCCACTAGTAACTAAGAATGTGAAGGGTCTTAAATGTATTATTAGTCATTGCAATATTGTTCATTGTTTCATTTTGAACTTGATGTCTGTTTTGTGCTCTCTTCTTTACGAACTTTGTTAGTGTATATTCCTTTCCTTGGTTGACATAACATATTTTGTGTATCTCCCAATTTCAAGTGTTGTTTTTGCTTGGAATCATCACAATATTTCTGGCTTGGATATATTTGGAAATTTTGGAGTACAAGAAAAATTCAGTATTGTTCAAATTGTTAGTTAGACAGTTCTTCACCTTCAAATACCATCTAATGTTTCTTTTATGCAGTATATATTCTGTTACATGTTGTGAGTTTGAATTATTCTTTCAGCAATATATGTCTAGGGTTAAAATCTTTCATCTCCATTCAGCCTCTATTTAAATTTTATTGCTAATTATTTGAATTTTTTGATAATATAAACTTCATACATTATTATTTTATATCATTTTAGAATTTTCTTTTCGAGTGCAGTGTCTTATTCACCCTCCATAATTTACTTCTCATTCTCTGAAAGTTTACTAAGATATTTTGTTTGAGTAGTGCTATACAAACAAACTTTTCAAACAAACTTTTCTTACAAACTGATGTGTTGTGTTTGTAGCATTATTGCCTGTCGTATACATATAGCATTCCTTTCTCATTATTTGATTCATATTTATATTGCATTCTTTTCTTACTGGATTCAGTCTTGAGTAGATAAATACATTTGCTTGAATCATTTTCACTTGTTCTAACTTATTTTACAGATTGGGACCAATTGTATTCACTGCTTGTCCCAAGAGAATGACAGTGTTTCTCCATCCAGTGTGAGGAATGTCATAAGCTCATTTAATCTGGACGATTCCCAAAAGGCCGCTATTCTAAGTTGTGTTGCTACAAGAGAATGTCATCATCAAAATACTGTCAAACTAATATGGGGTCCTCCTGGGACCGGGAAAACCAAGACAGTTGGTTCATTATTGTTTTCTCTATTGAAGTTGAAATGCAGAACACTAACCTGTGCCCCAACTAACATTGCAGTGTCGGGAGTCACTGCATGGCTCATGAGTTTGGTTTGGCAAGCATTCAAGGATGATACTTATGGGTTGGGAGATATAGTATTGTTTGGTAATTGGAAGCGAATGAAGATCGATGAACATGAAGACCTTCGTGATGTATTTCTTGATTATCGTGTTTTTATGCTTCGCAAAGCTTTTGTTCCAGCGACTGGGTGGAACAAAAATTTGGAAGCAATGATCTGTTTACTTGAAGGCCCCAAAGAGCTGTACCGTTTGTATTTGGAAAATTGGGAAAAAGAAAATAAGAAAAATGGTGAGGAGCCGGAGGAGACAAAATTTTGGAGATAGGACAGTGAAAAGCAACCAAGACGAAGAGGATGATATTCATGATCAAGAAGACTCGAAACCAATGGATGAAAGGGCATTTTGGAGGAAGACAATTGTTCAAACCTTGAAGAAAAACAAGAACAAGAAAAAACAGAAGAAAAATGAGCCTTTTAAATGAAAAAGCCAATTGAAGAGTGATAAAACAAAGGAGGAAAACATAGGAGAAAGGGTGGACAAGTGTGAAAAACAGAAGAAATCATTTTAAACTTTGCTGTGTACTGATGTTGCTGCAAATAAGTTTTTGAGAGAACTCATTAATGGAACTGCAGATGTCAGAAACAGGATTAATGGATTCATGAAGTTGAGTTTTGTCAAGGCAGAGTGCCTTCAAGTACTCAAATTCCTTCACGAAACCTTTTCTGCTCTAAATACTACTGACAAATATGTAATTCAAAGTTTTTGCTTGCAAAATGTGTGCTTGATATTTTGCACTGCTTCAAGCACTGCTAAGTTGTGTACAGAAGAAGAAAACCCACTGGAACTGTTGGTGATCGATGAAGCTGCTCAGTTCAAAGAATGTGAATCCACTATTCCATTACAGCTCTCTGGTATTCGTCATGCTATACTGGTTGGCGATGAACAACAACTTCCTTCAATGGTTCAAAGCAAGGTTTCTGATTTAATTTAATTTAATTGTCTTTGTGTTTATCAATCTTTTATAACAATTGTTATCTTGTATTGACATCTTGAAAATCTATGCATAATAGATATGCCAGAATGTTGAATTTGGAAGAAGCTTATTCGAGAGGCTGGTGTTATTAGGGCATAAAAAGCATCTACTTAGTATCCAATACAGAATGCATCCATCAATAAGCATGTTTCCGAATAGGGAATTCTATGACAATATGATTTCTGATGGTCCGAATGTGAAAGAGAGAACCTACGAGAGGCTTTTTCTTCAAGGAAGTATGTATGGCTCTTATTCCTTCATAAATGTAAGCTATGGCCAAGAGGGCTTTGATAACAGACATAGCACGAAAAACACGGTGGAGGTAGCTGTGGCCGCCAATATTGTTGCAAGACTCTTTAAAGGTACTTCTTTTCTATTATAGTCAATGAAAAGTTTTAGAATTCTTTGAAAACAAAAACAGAAAGCAAAACATAAAACACAGAAAATAAAACATTACCAAATGGGCTATAACTTTTTAGTGTTTTCTGCCTGAATCATGATCAATAAGTGAGGATTCTGATATCTGGCTGCATTATTCCCACTACAGAATCCGAGGCCTCAAAACAATTTTTTTGGTCAGTTTTCAAGTTTTTGGAAAACAAAAATAAGAACAGAAGCATTACCAAACAGGCTGTAATTTTATTTTGTTTTCTGCCTCAATCGTGATCTACAGAATCTAAGGCGTCAAAATAGAAGGTTAGGATTGGTTGTATATCACCATACAAGGCTCAAGTATTTGCACTTGAACAAAAATTTGGAAAAACGTACAACACAAATGCAAACAGTGACTTTTCTGTAAGTGTTCGATCTGTTGATGGGTTTCAAGGTGGTGAGGAAGATGTCATAATTATCTCTACTGTGCGATGCAATGGGCGTGGATCAGTGGGCTTTCTTTCCAATCGTCAAAGAGCTAATGTGGCTCTCACTCGAGCAAGGTATTGTTTTTTGCATAGCTAAACCTTGTGATAATTAAGCTCTACTTTACTGTGTGGTAATTTTTTTGTTTTTTTTTTTTGGGGTGGTGTAGGCATTGCCTTTGGATTTTGTGGAATGGTGCTACTTTGATTAATAGCGGCAGTGTGTGGAAAAAATTAGTTGTAGATGCCAAGGCTCGGGGTTGTTTTTATGATGCGAATGATGACAAGAACTTAGCTCAAGCTCTTGGAGGCACCTTAGTTGAGCTTAACCAACTTGATATATTACTCAAGCCCGGTTCTTTTCTGTTTAGTAATACAAGGTGGAAGGTATATATATATATGCTCTCTTTAATCGTCAACAATTATACTATTAAAACCCTTTCATATCAAACATTTCCATGCATCGTATATTAAAAATTGCAACATGGTTGCGAAAATCAATGCTTTTCTCCTTAGAAGAGTTGTGTTAGAAGCTCCTTAGAGAGAATTATGAAAATTCTCCTGTTTGTAGTTGTATTTTTATTTTCCCAAAAAACACACAAAAACTTAGGAGTTGAACTGTTTCTAACATTGTTATCAATAAGAATCTTCTGGCACCCAAGTTCGTTGGCCGGGTTGAATTGGCTCTATTTTCATATGTACAGGAGGCTAATGCAACTGTATCATGTAGAGAAGAAAGGATGTTCTCCAAAGTGGGTATTTTACATTTCTTTTTTTTTTCTTCTAATTATCATGCAAGGATTAGCAAAGAACTTAGCTTGAGTAGCTCCTATTAAAATGACTTTACATGTTGGTCATCTCTTCTGAAATGCCCCCAGGAATGTCAAATAAAGTAGCTGGCCTGAAGGTTGCAGATGCACCAAGCTCATCTGAGATGCATGAATCAGATTTGTCTGCTGCAGCTGCTAGTCCATTCTTCTTTGGTTTGTTCTTCTTGCCGCCCTTGTGGTTGATGCTTGCTAAAGGCTTCTTTGCAGTTAATGTTCTTGGGAGTAAATGCTACTAGATGTTGGTCTACTGGATAAGTTTGTGGATACTTTTCATGTCGTTTTGCTTGTCTTTGTTAGTTTCATGTTTTCATTTTGTTATCTGTTCTTTGTAATATGGGTTCACGATTTGGATGTATTTGGGTATTTTAGTGAGTTTACCTTTTTAGGTTTTATACATTGCTTCTAAAAGTAGTATCAGCAGTGTTTTTTTTACTTGCACATCAACTTTAGGTGATTTTATATCAATGTTATTAGTTTGTAATAGTGGTGCCTGATGGATGCCTCTTGTAAATCTGTAAATTGTATAAAAATATATAAATTATTTTCAATTATTTTTGTTGGTAAATGTGTCGTCAAAAGTTTATTTTTGTCCATTGATAGTGTTGCTAGAAGTGTATTTTTAGCCATTGCCAATTTGTCGTTGCCAAAAGTAAACCTTTATCGACAAACAAATCGTCGGCAAATGGCAATATTTATCGACGTAAATGTGTTGCCAAAAGTTTACTTTTGCCCACTCAGATTGTGTTGTTAAAAGTGTATTTTTTGCCAATGCTAGTTTGTCGTTGCCAAAAGTGAAGCTTTATCGACAAACAAATCGTAGGCAAATGGCAACATTTACCGACGTAAATGTGTCGCCAAAAGTTTACTTTTGCCGACGCATATTTTGTTGCTAAAAGTATATTTTTTGCCCATGCAAATTTGTGTCGCGAAAAGTGTCACACAATCATCATATTTGAATGACTTTTACCAACACAAGGTAAATTGCCGACGATGGATGAAGGCTTTTAACGACGACTATGTTCGTCGCTAAAGGTATTACTTTTACCAACGCAATGATAATTTCGTCGGCAAAAACTTTTGCCGACTCACTTTTGCCTACGGGTTGCCAACGTAGCTTTGTGTGTTGGCAAAACTCTTTGCCAACGAATTTTTCCTTTTAGCAACATATTTTGTTGTGTTGCAAAAAATGCAATTTCTTGTAGTGAACGAAGGGTTGTTGTAGTTATATTTGTTATGTGATCGATACACAAAAAGAGGTCTTCACCATTGATAAGATCCCCGTGGTTAGAGAATTTCCAGATGTCTTTCCCGAAGACCTACCTGGTACCCCAGTTGACCGGGAAATCGAATTTACCATTGAAACCCTACCTAGTACCCAATTGATATCGAAAGTTCCTTATCGCATGTCAATGATAGAATTAAAAGAACTAAAGACTCAACTCTGGGAACTGCTGGACAAAGGTTTCATTCGACCTAGTACCTCACCCTGGGAAGCTCCAGTACTGTTCGTAAACAAAAATGATGGCACGATAAGGTTATGCATTCATTATTGGGAGCTGAACAAAGTCACCATCAAGAATCGGTACCCTCTGCCACGAATCGATGACTTGTTTGATCAACTTCAAGGCGCCAAAGTATTCTAAAAAATCGACTTGTGTTCTCGCTACCATCAACTAAAAGTCAAAACGGAAAGCATCAAAAAGACTGCTTTCAGAACCCGTTATAGGTACTACGAGTTTCTTGTCATGCCATTTGGCATCACAAATACTCCAACAGCCTTCATGGACCTCATGAACCGAGTGTTCAAACCCTATCTTGACGAGTTCGTCATTGTCTTCATTGACGACGTTCTCATATACTCCAAGTCATCGAAAGACCATGAGCAGTACTTGCAAACGGTTCTACAAACACTACGAGATCACAAACTTTATGCCAAGTTAAAGAAATGCAACTTCTGGGTCACTAGTGTACATTTCCTCGGTCACGTCATTAACAAAGATGGCATCTCGTTTGACCCCCAAAAAGTTATAACAATCGTGGACTGACCATGACCTACTAATGTGTTAGAAATTCAAAGTTTATTGGGTCTAGATGGCTATTATCGACGTTTCGTGCAAGATTTCTCGAAGATAGTATCACCTTTGACCTAGCTAACTCAGAAGAACACACCCTTTGAATGGACTAACAAATAGGAATATTGCTTCCAAGAGTTGAAAGGCAGACTTGTGACAGCTCCTATACTAGTATTTCCCATGGGAACAGATGGGTTCGTCATTTATAGTGATGCCTCATATAATGGTTTGGGTTGCGTTCTTATGCAAAACGGAAAAGTCATTGTTTATGCCTCGTGACAACTAAAGACTCACGAGAAGAACTACCCAACTCATGATCTAGAGTTGGCTGCAGTGATTTTCGCCCTCAAGATCTGGCGTCATTATCTATACAGTGCAACCTACGAGATTTACACGGCTTAAATATTTATTTACACAGAAAGAACTGAATATGAGGCAACGACGGTGGTTAGAATTTATGAAAGACTACGATGTAGAGATCCATCACCATCCAGGTAAAGCTAACGTGGTGGCTGACGCACTGAGCCGAAAAACGACCAGAAGTTTGGCATGCACTCTCGTTTCCCACCAGATTAATGGTTTGCTCGCCAATATAATTGTGGAACCCACTTTGATTGAAGAAATTAAAGCACGCCAACGTGAAGATAAACTTTTAAAGAAAAAGTACAAGGAGCTAAGAAGTATGCTCGATCCTGACTTCACTGTAAACAATGAGATGCTAAAATTTTGAAATTGAATTTGCATACTCGACCTTCTAGAACTCAAGAAGAAGATATTGGTAGAAGCACATAGCTCGAGGTTTGCGGTCCACCCTGGCAATACGAAGATGTATCATGATCTGAAAGAACACTATTGGTGGACAGGAATGAAAGGAGACATAGCAAGCCATGTCTCTAAATGCCTGCATTGTCAACGGGTTAAAGTAGAATATCAGAGACCTGCAGGAATGCTACAACCACTCCCTATTCCTGAATGGAAATGAGAGCACATTACTAAGGACTTCGTGATAGGGCTACCACAGTCAGTTTCGAAGAATGATACAATATGGATTATAATAGACCGATTGACAAAGTCGACACATTTTATATCGTTCAAAATCACAAACTCCCTTAATAAGTTTGCCACTTTATACATCAAAGAAATCATTCATTTGCATGACACCCTAGTTTCAATCGTGTCTGATCGAAACCCCCGTTTCATGTCTCATTTCTGGAACAAATTACAAGAAGCTTTGGGAACAACACTAAAGTTTAGCATTGCTTATCACTCGCAAACTGATGGGCAATCCGAAAGAACAATCTAGACTTTGGAAGATATGTTACGTGTCTGCGTGCTAGACCTCAAGAGTACTTGAGATGAACACCTACCGCTGATGGAATTAGCCTATAACAACAGCTACCAAGCAAGCATCGGTATGGCACCATACAAAGCACTGCATGGAAGATGTCAATTACCTCTGTGTTGGACGGAGGTTGGAGACAAGAAACTGTTAGGCCCTGAGATCGTGCAAATGACAAGTGATAAAATTCAACTCATCCAATAGTGAATTCGCACTGCCCAGAGCCGCCAGAAAAGTTATGTAGATCCACGGAGACGAGACTTGGAATTTCAAATAGGAGATCATGTGTTCTTAAAGATCTCACCAACAAGAGAGGTTATTCGATTTGGAAAGCGAGGCAAGTTAAACCCACGTTACTTCGGGCCATTTGAGATATTGGAAACGATTGGTCTTATGGCATATTGCTTTGCACTGCCCCCTAAACTATCTAATATCCATAATGTGTTTTACGTTTCGATGCTTCAACGGTATCTTCGAGATCCAGAGCATGTAATTGATAATGAAAACTTGGAAGTTCAAGATCTCTCTTATAAAGAACAACCAATGTAGATTCTCGATCGTCGTGATGAACTTCTCCAAAATAAGACTGTACCTCTTGTAAAAGTCTTGTGGAGAAATCATCGAGTTGAAGAAGCGACATAGGAATCTAAAAGTCAAATTCAAGCCAAATACCTGCACTTCTTCGAAAACCAAGGTACGCCAAGTAAGCTTCTATTTAGAAGGGGAGAAATGTGACACCCAAAATATTTAATTGACACCACAACCAATCACGATAATAATAATAATAATAATAATAATAATAATAATAATAATAATAATAATAATAATAATAGTGGTAGTGGTAGTAATAATAACATAAAATAATTAATTCTATGATGGTATGCGATAAAGTGTAATTTAATTTACATTATGAGTTATTGTGTAATTATTCTATTAACTAAGGTCAATGGTAGTTATAGATAAGCTCAAAATGGATAAGCTCATTGTAGAGAAGCTTAAATGGATAAGCTCAAAAAAATAAAAAATAAGGTGATAAGCTTGGATTAAGGGACTACCACGTGGCATCACCATGTGGCCAACTTGATCCAAGGGTAATGCACCAGCATAAATAGGGTATGGGCAAGGATGAGGAAATACAGTAATGGTTGTCAGTCCGTGAAGAAGGGTGTTTCTATGAATAAAAAAGTAAGAGTAAATAGTTAATATTAAGGTGGGTTATATTATACCTTGAGTCACCATAATATATTTTACGTATGTTTTGAGTTACTATAATTTATTTTATATAAGTTATATTTTATAAATTATATTAATATTTCAATTACATTGATTATTTTTTGAACTCTGTTTACTTAAATTGAAATCTATGGATATGATTGTTTAAATTTTAGAAATTATTCAACAATAATTTTATAATCAATTATTTTCTGTAAGTATCACCACGGGGTCCCATGCCTTAAGAGACTTAAATAAACCATTGGTTTCTAATTGGTCACCTTGTGACCCTCTATTTGTTATGGATCCATTGACATTTGTTCTGATTGTTACTCCAGTGACCTCTGTTCTGTTCTATTCTGTACCGTGGTTATAATTATTTATTTACATAATGTTTGTATTTCAGTTTCTGTCACTTAAATAATTTAATTATTCAGATTAAGTTATGTTAATGTTTTTGCTTGAATAACTATCCATGGTTATTTTGTGTCCTTATATTTTTGGCATAATATTTCTGATTCTGCCGTGTGCTTATAGTTGTTATTCCTTTCAGGTGTTGAGATGTAAAGAAGAACCGTAACCTCATAGTGAGATCTGTACGGAATTTGATGTTGCTCTGTTACATTTTGTTTTTCTTTTCTTTTTCTTTTTCCTAAAATTCTATCACCACATAATAAAATAAGTAAAGGCCCTACGGATGCATTTTTTTAACAATAGAATGATTAATGAAGTAAATTTTTCTGTTTAATTATTTTTCTTACTTCCATTTTGTCTCTGTCTACGCCATTTAATTTGTTAAGATCATAATTAATTAGTAAGTTGCAATTCCAGTTCTAAGCCCTTGGGATTGAGTCATGACACATGAGACTCATATTGTGTGAGTCTTATATTTATATGAGATATTTAGTAAAATTTTTAAAATCTTTAACATTATTTGGAGAAAAGTGATTGTGGTTGTAAGGAATGAGTACATTTGAAAGTGATTAGGTAGGGAGCGGTCGATTGGGGTGGGCAAAAGGGTTTGGGGGTGAATGATAGGGTAGTAGTAATTTGACCATTGGACAAAGCTTTCGTTTGAGAATAATTTTTTTAATTTGATTTTTTTGAATTTTTTACTATTCTAAAAAAGTTTCGTTTATGATGAATTTTTAATTTAATTAATTATAGTGTATATATAAAATTTTGTTTTATTGATTTTTTAACATATCTTGTCTTTTAGTGAACTAATTTAGGTCTCATTTGGAACAAACTATTTTAATAACTTTTTAATTTTTTACGAAAAGATGTGTTAAAAAGTAGAGACAATGATATGATAAATTATAATAACTTTTTAACTTTTTTACTAAAATATATAATTGACAAAGGAGACTTTAGTCACAACCATCTTACCTAACTGGACGTTAAAGTGCTCACCTAAGGCTCACATAGAAAATAGGCTTCTTTTTTTAAAAAAAATAAAAATAAAAATGTATGTGTATATCACATAAAAATAAAAACAATGATGAAAAGAAAATAAGAAAAAAGAAAAAATAATCAAAAAGATTTCTTCTTAAATTGTATTTTATAAATATCAAAACAAACTACCTCCATTAGAATGGAGGGGATTCATAGTGAGGGGATTAAGTAAAATTGTGTTTGTTTTGATAATAGTTGGTAGTGTAGGGATTGTTAAATTATTTTTATATAAAATAAATATAAAATAATAAAACAAATAAAAAAAATACAAAAACATTAAACATTAATGTTTAAAAAAATGCTCAACATGTACAAAATTTAAAAAAATAAAAAAATTCCAAAAAAATAAAACAAATAAAAATAATGATTTTTACTTAACAAAAAATACAAAAAAATAAACATTAAAGTTCAAAAAAAAATTCCCAACATGTAAAAAATAAAAAAATAAAAAATTTCTAGTCCTTGAGACTATTTTTCTAATACTACCTCTACCTCCTCTATCCCAATCCCCCTTTCAAGGCCTATTCTAATATCAAGGGATTAGGAGTCCCTTCATCATCTCTCGAAATAAACACCCCCATATAGTGAGTCCCATCTCACTATCAATTCCAATCTCCTCCCTATAACTCCAAACAAATAAAGCCTTAACCTTCATCACTCTCTCCGCCATTATTAGTGGTCCTGCGGTCCCCCAAAACCCCCTTGTCTCCCAAACAGGGGAAATACAGTAATGGTTGTCAGTCCGTGAAGATGGGTGTTTCCATGAACAAAAAAGTAAGAGCAAATAGTTAATATTAAGGTGAGTTATATTATACCTTAAATCGTCATAATATATTTTACGTATATTTTGAGTTACTATAATTTATTTTATACAAAATAAATTATATTAATATTTCAATTACATTAATTATTTTCTGAACTTTATTTACTTAAATTGAAACCTATGGATATGTTTGTTTAAATTTTAGAAATTATTCGACAATGATTTTATAATCAATTATTTTCTGTAAGTACCACCACGGGAGTCTCATACCTTGAAGGACTTAAATAAACCATTGATTTTTGATTGGTCACATTGTGACTCTCTGTTTGTCATGGATCCATTGACCTATGTTCTTACCGTTACTCCTGTGACCTCTGTTTTATTCTGTTCTGTACTGTGGTTATGGTTATTTATTTATATAGTTTCTGTATTTCAGTTTCTGTCACTTAAATAATTTGTTTATTCAGATTAAGTTATGTTAATATTTTTGCTTGAATAACTATTCATGGTTATTTTGTGTCTTTATGTTTTTGGCATAATATTTCTTATTCTGCTGGGTGGTTATAGCTGTTATTCCTTTCAGGTGTTGAGATGTAAAGAAGAATCGTAGTCTCGTAGTGGGATCCACACGGAATTTGATGTTGCACTGTTACATTTTTTTTTTGTTTTTTTTTTGTTTTTCCTAAAATTCTATCACCACATAATAAAATAAGTAAAGGCCCTACGGATGTATTTTTTTAACAATAGAATGATTAATGAAGTAAATTTTTCTATTTAATTATTTTTCTTACTTCCATTTTGTCTCTGTCTGTGCCATTTAATTTGTTAAGATCAGAATTAATTAGTAAGTTGCGATTTCAGCCTTAACCCCCTAGGATTGGATCATGACATATGAGACTTATATTGTGTGAGTCTTATACCTATGTGAGACATTTAGTAAAATTTTTAATAGAATTTTTAAAATTTTAACATTATTCGGAAAAAAGTGATTGCGGTTGCAAGGGACGGGTACATTTGAAAGTGATTTGGTAGGGAGTGGTCGACTGGGGTGGGCAAAAGGGTTTGGGGGTGAATGATAGGATAGTAGTAATTTGACCATTAGACAAAGCTTTCATTTGAGGATAATTTTTTTAATTTGATTTTTTGATTTTTTTACTATTCTTAAAAAGTTCTGTTTGTGATGAATTTTTAATTTAATTAATTATGGTGTAGATGTAAAATTTTGTCTTATTAATTTTTTAACATATCTTATTTTTTAGTGAACTAATTTAGGTTTCATTTCTGAACACACTATTTTAATAATTTTTTAATTTTTTTAACTAAAATATATAATTGGCAAACGAAACTTTAGTCACAACCATCTTACCTAAATGGATGTTAAAGTGCTTACTTAAGACTCACATAGAAAATGGTCTTTTTTTAAAAATATATATATATATATATATATGTGCATATCACATAAAAATAAAAACAATGATGAAAAGAAAATAAGAAAAAAGCAAAAGTAATCAAAAAGATTTCTCCTTAAATTGTATTTTATAAATATCAAAACAAACTACACCATTAGAATGGAGGGAATTCATAGTGAGGAATTAAGTAAAATTATGTTTGTTTTGATGATAATTGCTAGTGTAGGAATTGTTAAATTATTTTTATATAAAATAAATATAAAATAATAAAACAATTAAAAAAATACAAAAATACAAAAACATTAAGCATTAATGTTCAAAAAAATGCCCAACATGTAAAAAATTTAAAAACTAAAAAAATTTCAAAAAAATAAAACAAATAAAAACAATGATTTTTACTTAAAACAAAATATAAAAAATTAAACATTAATGTTCGAAAAAAATTCCTAACATGTAAAAAATAAAAAAATAAATAAAAAATTTCTAGTCCTTGAGACTATTTTTCTAATATCACCTCTACCTCCTCCATCTCAATTCTCCCCCTTCCAAGGCCTATCTTAACATCAAGGGATTAGGAGTCCCCTCTTCATCTCTCAAAGCAAACATCCCATATTGTAAGTTCTATCCCACCATCAATTCTAATCTCCTTCCTATAATCTCAAACAAACGGGACCTTAACCTTCATCACTCTCTCCGCCATTATTAGTGGTCCATCACTCTCTCCGCCATTATTAGCGGTCCCGCGGCCCCTCAAACCCCACCCCCGTAACGTCCTTTGAGAAGTGAATTGAGCCCATGGACGTCCTTTGAGAAGTGGACTGAGGATAGTTCAGATTTTTCCTAATCTAAGGCCTCCTTTATCAGTTATATATTTTAGTTAAAAAATTTAAAAATTATTATAAGTTATCATATTATTTGTTTTATTGTTTTATATTTTTTTTTTTGTAAAAAATTAAGAAATTATTTAAATAATTTATTCTTAAACGATATCTAAATTATTCATATAGTATGATTTGTTGAGTATTAAAAAAAAAATTAATTGTAGTCTCATAATTATGTCTTAATTATTTTTTTGAAAATTAAAATTTAAAAAGCAATATATTATTATTAACTGGATTTTTTAGATGAATGATCAACTTAACAAATCTTATAACATGAACTATTTGAATAATTAAAAAAAGACATGAGAGCTCTTGTAAAGTGTTATAGGATTTCTCATTTCTTGAAAAGTTAGTTGATTTTTTTAGTGATTTATTAATATTTTGATAAAAATATTAGTTAAAAAAATTAAATTGTTTGGAAATGATTTTTTAATTTTTTTTACAAAAAACTTATAGAAAATAGAAAGAATTAATTAAAGACAATTTTGACTCTTTTTATATCATTTTTTTTTTGGTGACTATTTTACCGTCTTTCCGAATAACTCGAAAATGTTCTTACCCATTTTTTTTTTGGTTATATCATAAAGAAAAATTACAAACAAAAGACTAAGCCCATTCACTAGATATTCTAATCATGTCCTTCACTAACGCCTCTAATTTTAGCTAGTGGTTCATTCGCCATTAACATTTCTTCAGGTTGTTCTACACCTAGATTAGCTAGAGCGTCCACATATAAATTTCCTTCTTTCCAAATCTGTTAAATTGTGCATTCATATCCTCTGAAAAGAATTTTTGCGTCTTCTACCAAGTTTTTGAAGGGGTATTTGTCCCCAATTTCTTCCTCCATTAGCTTGACTACTTGGACTGCGTACATTTCTATCTTTACATTGTTTAGGCCCTTTTGTAATATGACAGTAAAGCCTTTCTACAATGCCTACAACTTTGCTTCTAGGCTTGTTCCCATTTGCATTCTATCATAGTAGCCGCACAACCACTTTCCTTTATATAGCAAATACCTACAAAAGCATTAATGCCTCCGACGAGGATGTTGCCTTGGCCTTCATCTTCTACATTTTCACTCCACTACAACTTGTTTTTAAAAGTAAGTTAAAAATTAATGTTTTGATTTTTTTTTTTAACATATAAAAAAGTAAAGAAATGATATAATACAAAATAAATTAAAAATCAAAAAGTGACTCTTAAAGTTTCTAAAATAAAATGACTTCGTTGCCTCCTTCTTCTTTCTCAAATTTTGGGTGATTGTAGTGGAGAAAAGCAAAAATAGTAGAGACTCCAAAAATTATATCAAAAATTCTACCAAATGTGGTGTGAGACTAACATAGGACTCACATTGTGTAAATCTCACACCCATGTGAGATATTTAGTAAAACTTTTGATAAAATTTTTAAAATTTTTAACATTATTTGGAGA
Organism: Camellia lanceoleosa; assembly: GCA_025200525.1. Taxonomy (NCBI): domain Eukaryota; kingdom Viridiplantae; phylum Streptophyta; class Magnoliopsida; order Ericales; family Theaceae; genus Camellia; species Camellia lanceoleosa. The sequence goes on from CM045760.1 coordinate 205,324,397, forward strand.
AAAGTGATTGTGCTTGTAAGGGACGAGTACATTTGAGAGTGATTGGGTAGGGAGTGGTCGACTGAGGTGGGCAAAAGGGTTTGGGGGTGAATGATAGGGTAGTAGTAATTTGACCATTAGACAAAGCTTTCATTTGAGAATAATTTTTTTAATTTTATTTTTTGATTTTTTTACTATTCTAAAAAAGGTCTGTTTATGATGAATTTATTTATTTTTTATTTTTTTATAGTTTTGTTAGAGAAAAAGTTAATTAATTATGATTTAGATGTAAAATTTTGTCTTATTGATTTTTTAACATATCTTGCCTTTTAGTGAACATTTAGGTCTCATTTGGGAACATGCTATTTTAAAAACTTTTTAACTTTTTATAAAAAGATGTGCAGAAAAGTAAAGATAATGATGTGACAACTTATAATAATTTTTAAATTTTTTAACTAAAATGTATAATTCACAAACGAAACTTTAGTCACAACTATCTTACCAAACAGAATGTTAAAGTGCTCACTTAAGACTCACATAGAAAAGAGCCTTCTTCTTTGGCTTTTTTCTTTTTTTAAATATATGTATATATCACATAAAAATAAAAACAATGATAAGCAAAAGTAATCAAAAAGATTTCTCCTTAAATTGTATTTTATAAATATCAAAACGAACTACCCCGCTAGTATTTAACCTTCATCAGTTATCATTATTTCTCCTTTCTAATATGCTAGCAAAACATGAATGTAAAAAATTAATTAAGAATTTTGCATCTTAATAAGTGAAAAAAAAGAAAAAAAGAATCTTGAATAAAAATTTACAATGTAAAAATTGCCTCACCTAGGTTCTTTGCCTCAAGTCTCAAAGGCCCCGTTTGTTTGGGATTATAGCAAGGAGATTAGGATTATTAATACCTTGGGACTAGTATATGGGGTGTTTGTTTTGAGAGATAGCCTTGGGACTATTAATACCTTGGGACTAACTAATAACGTGTTTGTTTTGAGAGATGGGGAGGGTACTACTAATACCTTGGTATTACTGGCATGTTTGATTGAAAGGATTAGAGTATGGGATTGGGATTATTAATCCGTGGGCCCAATTATCCTATGTTTGTTTTTCCATTTTGTTTTAGGATTATTAATCCAATGGATAATTAATCCAACAAATTTGTAGGATTATTAGTAATGGGGTAGGGATGGGATTGTGAATACCACACTAATTTAATAGGATTATTAATACCTCACTATTAGTCTTGTGGAATCAAACATGACCTTGGGGAGGGGATTCATAGTGAGGAGGTAGAGATGGTATTAGAAAAATAGTGAGGGGATTAGAAATTTTTTTATTTATTTTTTATTTTTTATATATTGGGAATTTTTTTTTAATATTAATGTTTAATTTTTATATTTTTTTATTTGTTTTATTATTTTATATAAAAATAATTTAACAATTCCTCACTATTAATCCCCTCACTATCAATCCCCTCACTAACAATCCCCTCACTATTAATCCCCTCACTATCAATCCCCCTCATTCTATCTCTGAAAACAAACGACCCTCACTAACAATCCCCTCACTATTTAATCCCCTCACTATCAATCCCTTCCATTCTATCTCTGGAAACAAACGGAGCCAAATAGTTTTGAGCCACTTCTGCTATGGGGCTGGAGATAGGCAAATGTGGCTAGACGTGGGAGTGGTGAGGATAAAAAAATCATTCCACTTTTAAATAGAGAAAAATATTTCTCACCCAAATTAACTATTTTTCATTAATTATGAAAATATTTTCTTTTTTTGTTGATTTTCATTTTCTTTCATAAGAAGAAAAGTAAAGAGGTGAAAGAGAAGAAACTTGAAAGCATTATTCACTTAACAGGTTTCCTATTTTCTATCAATCCACATAGCAAAAGCAAAAAATTGCATTTTTCTATCTGTTTTTCCTCTTTTTTTTTTTACCTACATGAGTAAAGAAAACAAAAAATATGATTACCATAAAATCATCATCATGTGTGGGATTTGGTAGAATCATCAGGTGGATACCAAAATCTATTGAAAAACCATTGGGAATCAGCTTCCACAGCAAACCAATCTTGATTGCGATGCCAACTAAAGTAAGCATGACTTCGATTCTTAATGTCAAAAATGGCATGTCCAAAACTTGCTTCACGAAACGCCGAGTAATTTGGCTGTGGCTCTGTCATGCTGCACACAAACACAATGTAGCAACACAAAAAAATGTTTAATCTTGTCTCTTTTTTTGTTATTTTTTTTGCTCTTTAATTTGTCCCGTGTGTTAATTTAGTTCATGTAATTTTAGTTGTATGAATTTAACCGAATTAATAACATGCATTATAAAATTAAACAAGCAATATTGTTCATCTAAAAAATAATAGACTTTTCAAATTGGATGTCATCCACACAGTCAATTTTCAAAGGGCATTATTAATTGAACTAAAGTGACTTAATGTGAAATTCAAAAGTAAAATTGATGCAAATTAGGGCTAAAGGACCAAATTGACATGAGGCAAACTACAAGGATTAAGGATGTAATTTGCCCCTTTTTTGTTTTCATTTAAAAAAAAAAAAAACACAAATTTATTTGTAGAACTGTTTCCAAAAACTAATTTCAAAAAAAAAAAATTTCAGAAACTACCCATTTTTTAAAGAAATATCAGAAGATGTTTTCAAATTTCGGAAACTGTTCTTATACAAAAATGAAAATGATAGTTTTTTTTCAAAAAAAATCATTTTTTTAATTCCAAAAACACTAAAACAAAAAAACAAAAAAAAAAAAGAGGGAAAAAAAATGAAGAAAATGAAAAACACAATATTTGACTTGTACTAATCTTACTTGTTTGCCAAGCCTTCAATATTTCCCCCATCACCAATGGTAATGTACACAGGAGCAGACTGGTCATTCACAGGATTGCAAAGGCCATTGACAATGTTGTAAGCAAAGTTATGTGAGGGAAAATATATGATTCCTTACCACTAAATCAATTAATAAGAATAAAAATTAATACGGAAAAATTAAATTAAACGCAATATAAGAATTTTTATGTAATTTCCTTAATGTGAGATACGTCTACGGGATCGAAATCCGATTCCACTATCAACCAAATAGTTTCAAAACGATTACAAACGAGACATGAATGGTCTTACAAAACTACCCTTAGGTGAATTCTAAATAATCACAAATAAATAAGAGGAAAAACTTTACTAAATAGATGAACAAAAGTCTTCAAAACCAAAATTATAGAAGACTCAAAATAACAAACTAAATCAACTTCAAAACAGAGACAACATAAGCATGAACAAATCAATCACCCTTAACAAATCTTCACCAATTATAATTCTCCAGCATTGTTACCGAAGCAATATAATAGCATGGCAGCTGGATACTACTCCACCAAATTGAATTGCCAAAATTATTCTCTCATCGGAAAGTTACACCCGAAGCACTATCTCAGAAATCAATTTGCTGCAGCTTCACTAACTTTTTCAAGGGCTAAAACAATATATATATATATTATTGAATCGTGGGTTTTGTAATTAAACTCTAATTGTTACCAAACTGAATTAGGCCTTCAAAAAATTAGATATAATATATTAAAATATATTATGCCTAAACCAAACCAAATTAAAATTCTTTAACAAATCAATTGGGTCTCAAACTCTAATAAGGAGATATATCCCAACAATTCTCCCCCTATTGACTTAGGTGGAGATATCAACGATACTCACCAAAGTTTGACACTGTAAATGTTTGTCCTTCGACAAAGTCTTAGTCAACATATCCGAAATATTATAATCTGTGTGAACCTTTTCGAGTTACAACAATTTCGAATCTAACACATCACGAATCCAGTGGTATCTCACATCAATGTGTTTTGATCTCGAATGAAAAGTAGAATTTTTACTCAAGTGAATAGCATTTTGACTATCACAATAAAGCACATACTTTTTTTGCTTTAAACCCAACTCTTACAAAAATTTCTTCAACCATAACTCTTCTTTGCAAGCTTCCGTAATGGCAATAAATTCAGCTTCGGTAGTTGAGAGAGCAACACATTTTTGTAATTTAGATTGCCATGCCACAGCTCCTCTTGGAAATGTCATCAAATAGCCCGAAGTAGATTTCCTAGAATCAACATCACCAGCTATGTCAGAATCCGTGAACCCATCAAGCATCGGCTTACCATCCCAAAAACACAAACACACCTTCGAAGTCCCTCGAAGATATCTTAAAATTCATTTTACCGCAGTCCAATGTTCTTTACCTAGATTAGAGAGAAAACGACTCACCACACCAACGGCGTGAGCAATATCCGGCCTTGTACAAACCATGGCGTACATCAAAGAACCAACTGCTGAAGCATAAGGAACTTTCAACATCTCTTCTTTGTCTTTTTCACTTGTAGGACATTGATTCGAACCAAGTTTGAAGTGACCTGCAAGTGGACAACTAACCGGCTTTGCTTTATCCATGTTGAACCTCTCAAGAACTTTCTCAATATAACTTTCTTGAGACAACCAAATCAGCCCCTCTTTGCGATCACAAACAATTTTCATACCAAGTATTTGCTTTGCCGGTCCCAAATCTTCAATAGCAAAAGACTTGCTCAACTCTAATTTCAACCTGTTAATCATAATGTAATCTTGACCCACAATTAACATGTCATCAACATAAAGTAAAAGAATAATAAATTTACCATCTGAGAAATTTTTCACAAACACACAATGGTCCGAAGTGGTTTTAGAAAAACCATTATTCATCGTGAAAGAGTCAAATCTTTTGTACCATTGCCGCGGGGCTTGCTTGAGGCCATACAAACTTCAATTTGCAAACAAATTTCTCTTTCCCTTTTTCCACAAAACCTTCTGTTGCTCCATGTAAATTTCTTCTTCAAGATCACCATGAAGAAATGCGGTCTTCACATCAAGTTGTTCAACTTCAAGATTCATACTTGCAGCCATGCCAAGTACAATCCGAATAAAAGACATCTTCACAACCGGCGAGAAAATCTCATCAAAGTCAATACCTTTTTTTTGCCCAAAGCTTTTCACAATAAGACGTGCCTTGTATCTTAGATTCTTGCCATCATTCTTTAATTTGAAGACCAACTTATTTTTCAAAAGTTTCCTCCCTTAGGCAACTTCACTAAATCATAGGTGTGATTTTTAAGTAAGGAATTCATCTCCTCTTCCATGGCCTTTTTCCAATCACCTTTCTTTGCATGCTCAATTGCTTCTTGGTAGCTCTCAGGCTCCCTTTGATCGGATATCAATACAAATTCATTGGAAGGATACTTTCTCGAAGGTTGCCGGTCCCTTGCAGATTTTCTCAACTCAAATTGTGGTGGCGGTTCTTGAGTTGGATGCTCTTCCTTAATTTCAGGCTCAACTTCATTAGGATTAGCATCGTCCTCCACATCTTTAATAGGTGGTTGCACATCTCCCCTATCATCAACTGAAGATGAAGGAGATGGATCCATGTCAATGGGATCACTAGTTTTTTGGTCCGGTTGATCACCTTTGCCAAAGTCTTCAATTGTTTGGTCTTCAAGAAACACAACATCACGGTTTCGAATGACTTTCTTATCGACCGGATCCTACAATCTATACCCGAATTCATCATGTCCATAGCCAAGAAAAATACATTGCCTTAACTTGCTATCAAGCTTGGACCTCTCATCTTTTGGAATGTGAACAAAGGCTCGTCAACCAAACACTCTCAAGTGCTCATAAGACACATCTTTACCGCTCCAAACTCTTTCTGGAACATCACCATTCAAAGGATAGAAAGGAGACAAATTGATCACGTCAACCGCTATCCTCATTGCCTCATCTCGAAAGGATCTTGGCAATTTAACTTGTGAAAGCAAACATCTTGTTCTTTCCACAATGGTGCGGTTCATCCTCTCGGCAATGCCATTTTGTTGAGGAGTCTTTTTAATTGTCTTTTGGTGCCGAATACCTTGGTTGTGACTGTCATGACCCAAACCCGCCCCTATGGGTTTAGTAATCAGACGATGTCAAATCCGAGATTATCGAAGGCACGCTATGATAAGACAAGATGTCTGATCTGAGGGCATGGCGGAAGCCAAATCAGTAAATAAACAATGTCCAATGAGCTGCGACAGTCTGTATGCAAAAAGACTTTTCATTCATATATATACATATCTGATCTGAGCAGATGCACAATATTTACAATCATTGAGCAGGACCAAATCCTTATTAAACAAAGACTGATGCGATGCTATCGGTCTATCTGATTATACAAAAGCACCTGAGTCAAGCGGAAATAAAAACACCCCTAAGCCATAGCTTGGCAGGCTCAGAACCTCGCAGTGAGGCACAATGGTTGGCTTGACAAAAAGGGGAGTCTGACCCATGTTCTTAGCTCCGGTCTGGTGCCTGAACACCTACATATATATATAAACAGTGAGCTAAAGCCTATGAATAACATAATGCGTAAAAGGGTTTAGAATGAATGTCCTTACAGTAATGAAACAGTTCATTGATTCAGTATAATATGTGGTACATCCATTAGCATAACAAAGATAAGAAACAAAGAGGTCGTAAAAGACCGAAAGCGATTAATGATGGCCATCAATCGATGTGAGTGGTTCCAACAAGGAAACCGACAGAGATCTCGTGAATAGCGATGGCGATAACAATAAGCGATAGTTGCTAAGGATGCCACAATACAGTTCGGAATATAGGACATACATTCATTCAATTAATGATGTCGATTGAAAATGCTCAGTTAAATGACGAAATATTCTCAGTTGAACATATCTTTACACAATTGTTACTCACAGAGTTCTGGACTACAATTAGGCTAGAGCGTGTCTCCAGTCGCCAACCCTACACAGTTTACAGAACGAATACACACTAAGCTACACAGTTGGGAAAGAAAATAATAACTTAATCCCTAATTGCCTTGGTATGTTCTACATCTATATCCTCATTAAGATGTCTTAAATTAGCCTAAGAATGCCTAGGATGGAATGAGGATGGAAAGATGCACTCAGAAAATATTTTCAGAATTTTCAGAAAAACAGAGTCCCGCTCGAGTGTGGATTTCTCCGCTCGAGTGGACATGCAGACAAAGGTTCCCGCTTGAGCGTCACTTCCCATGCTCGAGCGGACTTCAAAACAGTCAAAAGTACTGGATGCTCGAAAATTACGCTCGATGGGCGCTCGACACCCGCTCGAGCGTAATACACAAGGTCCCGCTCGAGCATCAATTACCCCGCTCGAGCGGACATCAAACAAGGCAAAATCTTGGATGCGAATTTCGCCGGCGCCACTTTCTCGCCGAAGGGAGGCAAAAATCTGGAAAATCCAGTTGCACCTCAAGCTAAAACCAAGTTTAAATGCATAAAAATCGATCCTCTTGGGCTGAAAACCTGGAAAACACTTGTAAACACATAAAATAACATGATTCAAAGCTCAATTTGTAAAATCAAGGCCCAAGGGTGTTTCAATTAAATCCAATTTCAAACCAAATTTTCATGAACTGACTTCAAATATGTCATGCAAGACTTTAAATCAATTCAAAGCTCAATACATGCTCAAAAGAGCCAAATCGTTTGAGAAAAATATGATTTCATGAACTTAAACATAATCATGAGCATGCATGTACCAAATTCTATGTAATCAACCTCAAAATGCAAGGATATAGCCATGCATGCAACAATTTAGCTTCAATCCAACAATTAAGAGCCATAAATTGGCTCAAGACTGTAACTATGCTCTAGACCATGCAAGAACTACTTAAATTCATGAACAAAGGGATAGTTACTCTATCTTAGGTCTTGAATTAAAGGGCTAGGAGCTCAATTTGCAACACTCTTCTTCAATTCCTTCAATTCCCAAGCAAAATGTAAGGAACTCAAGTTGTAATCACTCTATACCTCTCACACTCTCTCTCTAGTCAGTTGTGGATTCAAAATGGCTGAGGGAAAAATGTTGAATCTAAGTCTCAAGTTGGTCTATGAAGTGGCCTACTCACAATGGCATCATGGTAATAAGTCCAACTCGTGAAATTAGCTTATTTTAATCTAATTTAATCATACCAAATCACTTTTCAGATAATTACACCATAAAATCACATAAAATCTAATTAACACAGAACATCAATCAATTTCAGATTCGGCCGCCGATAAGGCCTTCAATTTGCAGTTTAAACATAAAACACAAACATATAATCAAACAGGCAATGGATAGAAATGCAATTTAACTAACGTATTCACTCAATTCAGTTCCAGATTTCAGTCAGTCAGTTCAGTATTTCAATCGGTTCAATTACCCATCATAATTAGTCTCAGTTTACGGTAACCAGTAATTAATCGGTAAGCAGTGGTGAGGGTTGTTACAGTCTCCCTTCCTTAAAAAGAGTTTAGTCCTCTAAACTCGAGTTACCTTCATTCTGGAAGAAAACATGATTCAGTGGAAATAGTTCAGGATATCTTTTAGCCATGTCATCTTCCCTTTCTTAAGTGGCATACACGCCACCATGGTTTTTCTGGTCGACTTTCACTAACGGGATCTCTTTATTTCTCAACTTCTTGATCCGTCTGTTCACAATCTGTATAGGCCGTTCTTCATAAGTGTAGTCATCACTTAGCACTACACGGGTCAGCTCTATCACATGAAAAGGATCCCGGAGGTAGTCTCTCAACATAGAAATGTGGAAGACGTTATGCATATGCGCCATTTCAGGAGGAAGCGCAACTTGATACGCCACCGGATTGATTTTCGCAATAATCACATACGGTCCGACATATCTTGGCGCTAACTTGCCTTTGACTCCAAAACGAGTCTGGCCTTTCATCGGTGTCACTTTCATAAATACGTGATCACTCACTTCATATTCTCTGTCTCGCCTTCTGACATCTGCATAACTTTTCAGTCGGCTCTATGCAGTTTTCAGTCTCTGTTGTATCAGCTTCATTTTCTCAGTCGTTTCATAAACAATCTCGGGCCCAAGCAAAGGCCTATCTCCAACTTCTGCCTTGCAAATCGGAGATCTACATTTTCTGCCATACAATGCCTCGAAAGGCACCATACCAATACTTGAATGATAGCTGTTGTTGAAGGCGAATTTAGCTAAGGGCAAATGGCTTTCCCAGTTTCCCTGAAAATCAAGGACACACATTTTCAATAAATCCTCCAGAGTTTGGATGGTTCTTTCGTCGCCATCATGCGAGAATGATAGGCACTACTCAGTCTCAGTTCGGTACCCAATGCTGTTTGTAAGCTTTGCCAGAATCTCGATGTAAACTTCGGATCTCTGTCAGAAACAATGGACACAGGCACTCCATGCAATCTAACAATCTCATTAATATAAATCACAGCCAATTTGTCCGCATTATAAATTGTTTTGACAGGTAAGAAGTGAGCAGATTTAGTCAGTCTATCAATAATAACCCAAATCGAGTCCATACCTTTACTGGAGCGAGGTAACCCAACAATGAAATCCATGGTGATATGTTCCCATTTCCACTCCGATATTGGTAAGGGCTGCAATAAGCCTGTGGGTCGTTGATGTTCAGCTTTGACTTGTTAGTAATGAAGACATTTTGATACAAAATCAGCAATCTCTTTCTTCATTCCCGGCCACCAGAAATTCAGTTTCAAGTCTTGGTACATTTTTGTATTTCCTGGATGGATAGAAAATTTTGAGTTGTGGCCCTCTTGCAAAATTCTTCTTTTAAGTTCAGAATCATTCGGTACACACAATCTTTCCTGAAATTTCAGTGCGTTATTCTCAAATTTGAAGTCCGGTCTCAGTTTAGATTCCCTTTCTTCGATGATCTTCTTTAGGAAGTCATCTTGTTGCTGTTTCTCTTTAATTTCTTCAATCAGTGCTGGTTGAGCAGGAATAGCAGCTATTGTTCCGCCTTGTTCTCACAAAACGATTTCAATTTCAGATTTTTCAAGGTCACAAAGTAACTCTCTTTGCCCAGTAAGCAAACAGGCTAAGTTCCCAATCGATTTCCGACTCAATGCATCGGCAACGGTGTTGGCTTTTTGCAGATGGAACAAAATTTGTAGATCATAGTCTTTAATCAGTTCTAGCCATCTCCGTTGTCTCATGTTCAGTTCTTTCTGTGTGAAGAAGTATTTCAAACTTTTGTGGTCGGTATATACCTCACATGTCGCCCCATAAAGGTAGTGACGCCAAATTTTCAAAGGCAAATACTCTGCAAAGAAGTTCAGATCATGGGTTGAGTAGTTCTTTTCGTGTGGTCTCGGTTTTAGGAAGCATAAGCAATAACTCTCCCATTTTGCATTAAAACACATCCCAAACCCTTATGAGAAGCATCACTAAAAATGGTAAATCCATCCGTACCTGAAGGTAGGGTAAGAACTGGTGCAGTCACAAGTCGAGTTTTCAACTATTGGAAAGCTGATTCCCTTTGGTCAGTCCAGTCAAATGATATCCCTTTCTGAGTTAACTGAGTCAATGGTAAGGCAATTTTGGAAAAATCTTTGACAAACCTCCTGTAATACCCGGCTAATCCCAAAAAGCTTCGGACTTCTGTCACATATTTGGTCTAGACCAGTTTACTACAGCTTTAATTTTCTGCGAATCAACAGAGATTCCATCTTTGCTAACAACATGTCCCAAAAACATAACATGATCAAGCCAAAACTCACATTTAGACAGTTTAGCATAAAGTTTCTGTTCTCTTAGGGTCTGTAGAGCAAGTCTCAGATGATGTTCATGTTCTGCTATACTTTTGGAATAAATCAGAATGTCATCAATGAATACAACAATAAAGTCATCGAGAAATGGTTTAAAGATTCTGTTCATGAGGTCCATAAATGCAGCAGGTGCATTGGTAACTCCAAAAGGCATAACTAAAAATTTGTAATGTCCATATCTTGTTTGAAAAGCAGTTTATCAATGTCTTGGCTTAACTTTCACCGATGATATCGGATCGAGATCAATCTTAGAGAACACTTAAGCACCTCAGAATCGATCAAATAAGTCATTAATACGCGGTAATGGGTATTTATTTTTCACGATTACCTTGTTCGATTCACGATGTCGATACAAAGTCTCGGTGAGTCTTTCTTTTTCACAAACAAGACAGTCGCCTACGGTGAAGTACTAGGCACGATGAACTTTTTGTCTATGATTTTTTGCGATTGCACTTTCAATTCTTCGATTCGATTGGAGCCATTCGGTAAGGAGCTTTAGATACTGGCTGGGTACCCGGAATTACATCAACGGTGAATTCAATCTCCCTGTCAATCAAATCCCCTAGCAGATTATCTAGAAAAACATCTGAAAATTCTCTGACTATAGGAATACTGTTCACATTAGCACTATCATCAGTAGATACAGTCAATACAGAACACAGATATCCTTTACACCCCTTCCTAATCAATTTAACAGCTTTCACGGATGAAATCAAATATGGAGGAGGTACTACTCCACTCCCATTAAACACAATTTCAAGTAAACCCGGTGGACGAAAAACTACTTGTTTCGTTACACAGTCTATGGTGGCATGATATTTCATTAACCAGTCCATCCCCAATATTATGTCAAAATGATCTATGTTCAGAGGCAGTAAGTCAATAAACAAATGTGCATCTCCAACAATAATTTCACAAGTAGGGTACATGTATGCACAAGTCATGGATCCTCCAACGGGTGATGATACAGCTAATAGATAATTCATGGGTTCTAAAGGTCTATTCAATTTTTGCGCAAAAGCATACGATACATAAGAATGTGTAGACCTCGAATCAATTAGAACATAAGCATTCTGAGTACAAATAGAGAGAATACCTGACACAACGGTCTCGGTATTCTGTACGTCTCCCGGTACTAGGGCGAACACTCGACCCTGTCTCATAGGCTTTTTTCCGGTAGCTTTGGGATTAGGTTTTGGTGTAGCAGTTGATGCTGCTGCGCTTGGTGCAGCTTTACTATGCCCCTGAGGAGTGGAAGGGCAATCTTTGACCATGTGGCCCACCTTGCCACACCTGTAACAAGCACCAGAGATTTTATAACAAACTCCCTTGTGATTCTTACCACATTCAGAACAGGGTGGTATGAAACCACTCCCTTGGCTGGGGCTAGTTGTTGACCCCGTATTCTGTTTCTTGTTTAATGAATTATGCTTGCCTTTCTTGAACTTGAAACCCTGCCTTTTCCCACGCCATTCAGACGCTGGTGTTTCAGTTTTCAGTGCCTCGATGTTTGATTCAGCCATCAAAGCTCGGTCAAGAGCATTTACATAGTTCGGTAGCTTCAAAACGTTAATTATGTCCAGTATTTCCATATTCAGGCTGCCTTCAAACTTCCTGGCCTTCTTGTAATTAGTGTCCACCATGTATGGTGCATATCTAGCAAGCTCGGTGAACTTTGTTTCATATTCAGCAACGGATATTGTGCCCTGTTTCAGTTGTTCAAATTCAGTCACCTTTCTATCCTTGGCACACTGGGGAAAATACTTTTCAAAGAAGGCTCCTTTGAACTGAGCCCAAGTCACAACGGTGTTGGTGTCACGGACTAGCATCCACTACCTTCTGGTCTCTTCCTGTAAGGTGAAGGTAGCTAACAGTACTTTATGTGCTTCCGAGCATGGAAACACTTCAAATAACTTTTCTGTTTCAAGAACCCATGCTTCAGCTTTTAATGGTTCAAGGCCTCCCTAAAAGGATGGCGGTTTCATTTTACTGAACTTGTGGGTGAGAGCAATTATGTCCCCATCATCAACAATGACATTCTGTTTCGGTTGTACCGGAGGAAGAGGTGGGGGCTGCTGGTTCTGTTGTTGATCTAGTCTTTCAGTTATTAATTCCATCATTCTTTCCAGTCTTGCCATTCTTGCCTCAGAGGATGAGGATTCAGATTCATTTGTAGTTCTTGCATTATCCATTTCACTATAGGCAGTTATAACAGTTATAAACATAGGCAATCATTTGTTTAAACAGATTAACACATTAGCATATATTCAGTTATGTCATAACCACACACTTATCATGCTCATATAATGCCCTAATCGCTTTTCTAGGACACCCTATAGCTCATTTGGACACGTGTGTGCGGTATAACTCGTAGTTAAGTATCGCTCTGATATCACTCTGTCATGACCCAAACCCGTCCCTATGGGTTTAGTATCAGAATCGCCGATGTCGAGATTCAAGGCACCTGCTGATAAAAGATGTCTGATCTGAGGGCATGGCGGAAGCCAAATCAGTAAATAAACAATGTCCAATGAGCTGCGACAGTCTGTATGCAAAAAGACTTTTCATTCATATATATACATATACAGTACAGAACAGTATGCACAATATTTACAATCATTCAGAACAGGGACCAAATCCTTATTAAACAGTACAGTACAGTGCTATCAGTCTATCTGATTATACAAAATGCAGAACCTGAGTCAGGGGAAATAAAAACACCCCTAAGCCATAGCTTGGCAGGCTTGGAACTTCGCAGTGAGGCACAATGGTTGGCTTGACAAAAAGGAGAGTCTGAGCCACGCTCTTAGCTCCGGTCTGGTGCCTGAACACCTACATATATATATAAACAGTGAGCTAAAGCCTATGAATAACATAATGCGTAAAGGGGTTTAGAATGAATGTCCTTACAGTAATGAAACAGTTCATTGATTCAGTATAATATGTGGTACATCCATTAGCATAACAAAGACAATAAGCGAGGTCATAAAGACCGAAAGCGATTAATGATGGCCATCAATCAAGATGTGATAGTGGTTCCAACAAAGGGAACCGAGAGATCTCTGAATAAGATGCGATAATAAGCGATGGTTGCTAAGGATGCCACAATACAGTTCGGAATATAGGACATACATTCATTCAATTAACAGTGTCAGTTCAGAAAACAGTTCAATTAAACAGTCAGAAATATTCTCAGTTGAACATATCTTTACACAATTGTTACTCACAGAGTTCTGGGCTACAATTAGGCTAGAACATGTCTCCAGTCACTAACCCTACACAGTTTACAGAACGAATACACACTAAGCTACACAGTTGGGAAAGAAAATAATAACTTAATCCCTAATTGCCTTGGTGTGTTCTACATCTATATCCTCATTAAGATGTCTTAAATTAGGCCTAAGAATGCCTAGGATGGAATGAGGATGCAAGGATGCACTCAGAAAACATTTTCAAAATTTTCAGAAAAACAGAGTCCCGCTCGAGCGTGGATTTCCCCGCTCGAGCGGACATGCAGACAAAGGTTCCCGCTCGAGCGTCACTTCCCACGCTCGAACGTATTGCAAAAACAGTCAAAAGTACTGGATGCTTGAAAATTACGCTCGATGGGCGCTCGACACCCGCTCGAGCGTAAGACACAAGGTCCCGCTCGAGCGTCAATTACCCCGCTCGAGCGGACATCAAAACAGTGCAAAGTACTGGATGCCCGAATTCCCCGCTCGAGCGGGAGGCAAAAATCTAGAAAATCCAGATTGCACCTCTAAGCTAAAAACCAAGTTTAAATGCATAAAAATCGATCCTCTTGGGCTGAAAACTTGGAAAACACTTGTAAACACATAAAATAACATGATTCAAAGCTCAATTTGTAAAATCAAGGCCCAAGGGTGTTTCAATTAAATCCAATTTCAAACCAAATTTTCATGAACTGACTTCAAATATGTCATGCAAGACTTTAAATCAATTCAAAGCTCAATACATGCTCAAAAGAGCCAAATCGTTTGAGAAAAAGATGATTTCATGAACTTAAACATAATCATGAGCATGCATGTACCAAATTCTATGTAATCAATCTCAAAATGCAAGGATATAGCCATGCATGCAACAATTTAGCTTCAATCCAACAATTAAGAGCCATAAATTGGCTCAAGACTGTAACCATGCTCTAGACCATGCAAGAACTACTTAAATTCATGAACAAAAGGGTAGTTACTCTACCTTAGGTCTTGAATTAAAGGGCTAGGAGCTCAATTTGCAACACTCTTCTTCAATTCCTTCAATTCCCAAGCAAAATGTAAGGAACTCAAGTTGTAATCACTCTATACCTCTCACTCTCTCTCTCTAGTCGGTTGTGGGTTCAAAATGGCTAAGGGAAAAATGTTGAATCTAAGTCTCAAGTTGGTCTATGAAGTGGCCCACTCATAATGGCATCATGGTAATAAGTCTAACTCATGAAATTAGCTTATTTTAATCTAATTTAATCATACCAAATCACTTTTCAGATGATCACACCATAAAATCACATAAAATCTAATTAACACAGAATATCAATCAATTTTAGATTCGGCCGCCGATAAGGCCTTCAATTTGCAGTTTAAACATAAAACACAAACAGTTAATCAAACAGGCAACAGATAGAAATGCAATTTAACTAACGTATTCACTTAATTCAGTTCTAGATTTCGGTCAGTCAGTTCAGTATTTCAATCAGTTCAATTACCCATCATAATTAGTCTCAGTTTACGGTAACCAGTAATTAATCGGTAAGCAGTGGTGAGGGTTGTTACAGCGACAATACTCATCAAATGGCCCAATGTATTCACTACCATTGTCTGATCGGATGCACTTCAATTTCTGCCATGTTTCTCTTTTAACCATGGCCTGAAAATGCTTAAATACTTCTAGAACTTGATCTTTAGTTTTTAGTATAAAAGCTCAAACTTTCTTGGAATAATCATCAATGAAAGTAACAAAATAAAGTACACCACTATGTGTTCTAACTTTCAAAAGACCACAAGTATCCGAATGAATTAACTCCAAAAACATTTTCTTTTCTAGAAGCAAAATTTTTATGAAAAGAAACTCTATATTGTTTACCTGCCAAACAATGAACCCAAGTTTTGAGATGTGTACCTTTCAAACCGGGTAGAAACTCTTTCTTAAACAAAACTTATAACCCCTTCTCACTTATATGGTCAAGCCGCTTGTGCCACAATTCAGTAGAAGTATCATCCTCAAGTGCATTGACAACACCTTTACAAATTTTTCCTTGCATTGAATAAAGTGTATGAGTCTTCTTGCACTTAGCTACCACCAAAGAACCCTTTGTGAGCTTCTATATTCCATCACCAAATTTGTTGTTGAAACCTTCATTACCTAGCTTCCCGGTAGAGATCAAATTGAGGCAAATGTCAGGAACATGTCTCACATCTTTAAGCAACAACTTGCAGCCCAAACTTATTTCCAAGCAAACATCACCCATGCCAATAATCTTAGACAAACTTTCATTACCTATTCGAACAGAACCATAATCTCCTTTGGTGTAGGTAATGAAGAAATCAACTCGAGAAGTCACATGAAAAGAAGCACCGGAATCAATCACCCAATTGCTCTCTTGGCCCACAAAATTGATACACTCATCTTCACAAACGACCATGAGATCATCGGTAGTAACTATTGTTGTGTCTTCTTGCTTCTTATCCACACTTTTGTCACGCCTTTTTTCCTTGTTCTTGAGCTTTCGGCATTTTCGCTTCATGTGTCCTTTCTCATGGCAATAATAGCACTTAATGTCTTTTTTTGAAAAAGAACCATCTCTTGATTTGTCACGGCTTTGATCACGACCATGAGGAGTCTTACTTCTCCCCCTTGTTTTGCTTCGGCCTCTCACAACAAATGCTTCCGAATGAGAGAAACCCGATAATTTTCTTCTAGTTTCTTTATTCAACAAGCTACTAGTGACTTGGCTCATTGTGACAACTCCATCAGGTGCCAAATTACTAACCATCACAACTAAAGTCTCCCAACTTTCGAGCAAAGAACTAAGCAGCATCAAAGCCTGCAACTCATCATCAAAAATAATTTTCATAGAAGTAAGTTGGTTAACAATACTCTTTATTTCATTTAGATGTTCCGGAATAGGGCTGCCCTCTTTATATTTTAAATTAATCAACTTACGAAACAAAAAAAACTTTATTTGTGGCTGATTTCTTATCATAAAAGCCTTCTAATTTTTTTCCATAAATCATGTGCTGAAGTTTCAGTAGCAACATGATGAAACACACTATCATCAATCCATTGACGAATAACACCAACGGCTTTTTGATTAAGCTTATTCCATTCATCATCTTTCATACCCTCGGGTTTGCCAATATCACCCTCAATGGGTCCATACAAATCTTTACAAAATAATAAGTCCTCCATTTTAGTTTTCCAAGTTACCCAATTGCTTCCATTGAAGCTAGACATACGACCCACATTCCCCTTCATTGATTTACATAAATAAATATATCCAAATAAATCATAAGCTCTAATACTAGTTGTTAGGGAAAATATATGATTTCCCATCAATAAATCAATCAATGGGAATAAAAAACTAATGCAGAAAAATTAAATTAAAAGTAACACAAGAATTTTTATGTGGTTCCCTCAATGTGAGATACGTCCACAGGATCGAAATCCGATTCCACTATCAACCAAATAGTTTCCAAACGATTACAAACGAGACACGAATGGTCTCATAAAACTATCCTTAGGTGAATTCTAAATAATTACAAATAGACAAGAGGAAAGATCTCACCAAATAGATGAACAAAAGTCTTTAAAACCAGAATTATAGAAGACTCAAAATAACAAACCAAATCAACTTCAGAACAGAAGCAACATAAGCATGAACAAATCAAGCACCCTTGACAAATCTTCACCAATTATAATTCTCCAGCACTGTTACCGAAGCAATATAATAGTATGGCAGCCGCACACTACTCCACCAAATTGAATTGCCAAAATTATTCTCTCACCGGAAAGTTACACCCGAAGCACTATCTCAGAAATCAATTTGCTGCAGCTTCACTAACTTTTTCAAGGACTAAAACAATACATATATATATTATTGAATCTTGGGTTTTGTAATCAAACCCTAATTGTTACCAAACTGAATTAGGTCTCCAAAAAATTAGATATAATATATTAAAATATATTATACCTAAACCAAACCAAATTAAAATCCTTTAACAAATCAATTGGGTCTCAAACTCCAATAAGGAGATATATCCCAACACGTTAGATATGCGTTCCTATTACATATATATGCATTAGTTGTCAAGTAAAACTAGGTAAATAGGAAATTTTGGTTTTGTGGGTGAAAGGTGTAGTTAGAGGTGGTTTGGGAAGATGGCGGGCACTACAATGGCCTGAGATCATCGGAGGTAGAGAGGAGGAGGTCAAAGCAAGCTTGGAAAGGGAGAGGCTGGCAGTGATGGACCTTGAACACTAATGTAGAATGTGAGAATGAATGTTTGAGTGTGAGACTTAGTGTGTTAGAATTATGAAGTTGTGTTGTTGTTTTGCTGGATATACGATACGTTATATAGGCCACAAGAGTATTGGAGCCGAAGCAAACTGTTAGACAGGTGGCTTGTTCTCCCTAACTCTGCCAGAAGTAATATGAGCCCTTCTGTTGTCTGTGGCTTGACAGCAGGCGAAGAGCAATGTTTCATGGCAAGCGGAAAGTAACGTTTCGTATATGCATCAGATAACATGAATGTAAGGTCGTATTTGCCTTTTCTCCAAGCCTGGTCAAGATGGAGTTGTCTTAGCAAGAAGATAACTATCTCGATGATCCCATGACCTCAGCTGCCAGTCCAATATCTGTTGGAAAATGGCTTTGGAAGTTTTTGGAAAGACCTTATTTTTTGCTAACTTTGAGCATTAATTAAGGTGGAACCCAAGTGTTATTTTTAACGTTTCTAATTGGGTTCATGTTTAATGCCGCATAGTGAATAAAACCGTGTATTTGGTTGCTCAAAACCATTTCCGGATGAATGAGAATTTAAAGCGCATTTTTGAGTTTATGGAACTAGCTTTTGGTGGGTTTCCTACACATTTGAGTAATGTGCTTGTCCCACATTGGAAAGGCTTATGGATTTGTGTGAGTTTATATACCTTAGCATGGGATATTTGGGATAGACCCCAAGGGGTACCCAAGTTTGTGGAAGGGTGAGGTTATGGGTGAAGTAGGCTAGACCCATTGGACCCAAAATAAAAACCACACGCGCTGTCGTCCGTCCTGTCAGTCAGGCGGGTTGGGCTGGACTTGGGTGCAAGTGCGTGGTATGAGGTTGGGTTAGGCTTGTCCTGCCCAATACTTATCTTTTTGGGTAAAAAAACTTTTGTATTTTATTTTTTATTTTTAATTTTGGTTTCAAAATTCAAAATAAATTAGTCTAGAATTTTTTCTTCACCCAAACTGGTCCCTAACAGGTTCAGACCCACCTGAATAGGTTCAAAGGGTTCAAAGCAGGTTCACACCTGTTCATTTCAAATTGAATCTATTTGGACAAATTCAAATCTGTCTAGTGCCTTTCCAATCTGTCTGAACATGTTTTATACCTGTTTGGAAAAGCCACAAATTCTCCTATTTAAGGCTTGCCTTCCAGCAATTCAGAACATACATTTTCCCCTTAGATTTTCATCTCTCTTCTCTCCTTTCCGTCTTCCTATTTTCTACATTTATTCTACATTTAATTTAGGAAAATAAAGAGAGAGTTTCAGCAAAGTTTTGGTTCGCTAAACTTGATTTTATATTATAGTGCTATAAAATCAAGTGTTAGTCGTTGCATCCTGGGAAGTAGACGTCGGTATAACTCGAAGCACCGGAGCGAGGGCGAAATCTACTTTAAGGAGATTTTGTCCAACACAAGTCTCAACGTTTAAAAATTTCTGTAAGTATTTAATTTGGGAAATAATTTATATAATTATTTTATTTTATTATTTATTTAATTTACACACACACACCTCTATGGGCTTAACAATATCCTTTGATGATCCCGAGCAGTAGTGCTTGGATCTTGCTTCCAACCCAGGCATCCAAGTAGGTGAATGGGCCAGGGCCCACCTTAGTGTTTAGGAGAGCTAGGGGCTCACTTCCAAGCGACCAAGTAAGAGAATGGGCCACAAGCCTATCTCAATGTTTAGGAGTGGAGCTCGTTTCCAAGCGACTAAGTAGGAGAATGGGCCGCCGGCCTATCTCAATGTTTAGGAGAGCCAATGTTTATCAATCCAAGTCCAAGTGAATCGGGGGCTGATTATATTGTTGTTTGGTCTTGAAGCGAGGTATGAAGGACCATGGGCCTACTTGAGGCCATGGTCTTTACTGCTTGAGCTCTTCATATTTAGATATATTTGAAATTTGGTATGTATGCTCCCGCTTAGGTTAAGCATATAGTCTTGGTTTTGTGTGGTGCCTTGGCACACGGTGCCTGTAAGGCTCGCCATGTATCAAACATATGGCATGCCCACGTGGTGCCTTATTGGTCTGCCACGTGGGTGGGGTTTTGGTGATATGGCAACCGTAAGGCTTGCTGTGTATTGGGCTTAATACAAGTACCTACAATAATACCCCTCCTCGAATGTGTGGTAATAGGTAAGCCCGAAAGCTGTTCCTGTCCTTGTCAAGGGAGATGCCAATCATCTCTTATTTCATTATCACAAAATCGCGCTCCGCCATTAGCCCAAAATGGCTCAGAAGGCAACCCCACTTTACAAAACAACTTGCAAACCCAAGTGGGAGGATAAACAGTTGCCCCGCTCCCTCCATTAGCTTCCAGCCAAATACCTCCACCACAATTCAGATCCATTAGCGGAGCTTCTACCGCAGTGGTTTCAATTGGCTCTCCAACTCTTCCGTCGGATCAGACCCTTTCCCAGCCATTAACACTGGATGTAGTAAAAGAGCACATACACAGCCTATTTCAGACGAACAAAGGTCACATCTTTGCCTCTCTAGAATTGGACCTCCATCCCCCATACCTTATTCACATTGCAAGTCTTCCATATCCGGTAGGATACACAGTACCCAAGTTTATCTGTTTCGACGGATGAAAAAGGAATGCCAGAGAGCATGTTTCACGTTTTCTTGATACTCTTGGAGCTCACCAAGAAGACCGAAACCTCCGCATGAGAGAGAATTCTCCAAATCTATCGCGACCCAAACCCGCCCCTATGGGTTTAGCACGCGATAAACCCGATGTCCGAGATTACGAAGGCCCGCTAATAAGAAGACAAGATATACAGTATGCAGGGGCATGGCGGAAGCCATACATAAATAAACAATGTCCGTTGGTCATGACGATGTATGCAAAAAGATTTTTCATACATACATAGATATATACCTGATGCAAGACGGTATGCACAATAGTTCTGATCATTGAGCAGGACCAAATCCCTATTAACATTACAGTAACAGCCTATACAATCATTACAAAACAGAACAGAAGGGGGAAAACTAAAACACCCCATTGCCTTTGCTAGACAGGCTCGGAATCTCGCGGTGAGGCACAGTGGTTGGCTTGACAAAAAGGGAAGTCTACCCCATGCTCCTAGCTCCGGTCTGGTGCCTGTACACCTACATATATATATGAATAGTGAGCTAAAGCCCAGTGAATAACATAATGGGTAAAGAGGTTTAGAATGAATGTCCTTACAGTAATAAAAACAGTTCATTTCAATCAGTATATCAGTTGTTCAAGATGCGATGCTTGATCATATGTGGTACATCCATTAGCATAACAAGATGAACAAGAGGTCTAAAAGACCTAACAAAGAATGATGGCCATCAATCGATGCTTGATAGTGGTTCCAATGAGGGAACTGATAGAGATCTCTGTAACAGTAACAGTAGTTGCTAAGGATGCCACAATACAGTTCAGAATATAGGACATACATTCATTCAGTTAACAGTAACAGTTTAGAAAATAGTATAGTTCAGTATTCAAAAGATAATCATTTTGAACATATCTTTACACAATTGTTACTCACAGAGTTCTGGGCTACAGCAAGCTAGAGCGTCTCCTCGGAAAGCCAACCCTACTCTGTTTACAGAATGAACACACACTAAGCTACACGGTTGGGAAAGATAATAACTTAGTCCCTAATTGCCTCGGTGTGTGCTACGTCTATATTCTCAATAAGATGCCTTAAATATGCCCTAGGAATGCCTAGGATGGAAAGAGGATATAAAGATGCACTCAGAAAACATTTCCAGAATTTCAGAAAAACAGAGGTCCCGCTCGAGCGTCACTTCCCACGCTCGAGCGGACATGCAAAACAGTCAAAAGTACTGGATAGGTGAAATCCACGCTCGATCGGGCGCTCGATAGCCGCTCGAGTGTAAGACACAAGGTCCTGCTTGAGCATTAATCCTTCCGCTCGAGCAGACTTCAACATAGTGCAAAGTACTGGGAGCACGAATTTCCCGCTCGAGCGCCACTTTCCCCGCTCGAGCGGGAGTCCAAAATCTGGAATTTCCAGATTTGAACTTCCAAGCTCAAATCAAGTTTAAAGGCACAAAATTCGATCTTCTTGGGCCAAATTTTTGGAAAACATTTATAAACACATAGAATAACATGTTTCAAAGCTCAATTTGAGAAATCAAAGCCCAAGGGTGTTTAATTCAAATTCAATTTCAAACCAATTTTCATGAACATGCTACAAACATGACATGCATGAGTTTAAATCATTTCAAAGCTTTAAATACAAGCCCAAATGAGCTAATCCTTTCAAAAACAAGATGGTTTCATGGACTTAACATAATTATGAGCATGCATGTAACATTTGGCATGAAAACAACTTCAAACTCAACAATCCAAACATGCATGCATGAATTAAGCTATAATTCAACACTATTGAACCAATTCATACCTTAGGTCATTAAAGACTCATGAATCATGCAAGAGTCAATACAAAACATAAACAAGATGGCAAGAAATCTACCTTAAGTCTTGAATTAAAGGTAAGGAGGTTCAATTATGCAATTCTCTAACAATTTCTTCAAGTCTCCAAGCATTAATCAAAATGACACTCAATTTCTCTCCCTCTCCCTCTCTTGGACGGCAAGAACAAGGAAAATAGGCTGATTATATGTCTGTTCAAGTGTAATATGAAGATCAAAGTGTTTGAGATAGTGGGCCACTAGTGTGGCATTTCAGTAAATAAGTCCAACAATGTAATTTAGCTTATTTTAATCTAATTTAATCATACCAAATCACTTTTCAGATAATTACACCATAAAATCACATAAATTATGATGATCATAAAACACTAATCGATTTCTGATTCGGCCGCCGATAAGGCCTTCAATTAGCAATTTAAACACAAAGACATAAACAGATAATTTGGCAAGCAAACAGATAGAATACAATTTAACTAACATATACTCAGTCAATCAGATTTGAGATCGGTCGATTCAAGATTTCGATTACTTCAGTTATCAATCATAATCAGTCTTGTTTTAACAGTAATCAGTGGTCATTCAGTAAACAGTGGTAAGGGTTATTACAAAATCCCTCACAGGTCGAGCATTCTCGTGGTATGCCAACCTTACCGTTGGCTCTATCTTTTCATGGAAGGACTTGGTTAAAAAGTTTTATATTAAGTTCTTCTACGTTGAAGAAAAGTTAACTACCCTTCATCTTATGAGGAAGACACAATGACTTAGGGAGGACATTCTCGTTTATGTTCGCCATTTCAGGGAAAAAGCAGTAGACATTCAAGACCCGATGGAAGAACACCAACTAGTGTCATTATGCATCGAAGGGATGCTCATGACTTAGAAACTCCAGTTGGTCAACCACCACTTCCTTGACGTTTTCGCTTAATGTGCCACAGCCCAAAACATAAGTGAAATTGTAAGATCAGGAGAACGAATTACAGCATCATAACCCCACTTATGGCGACCAGCGACACCTCAACCTTTCTTATGGAGGCTTAACCGACGCAACCAGGCTATATATGCAGCCGAAAGCTCCTCTAGAGGAAGAGGAGACCCATAGACCAAAAAGAGAAAGTTTGATCAAGGCCCTCCGTCGCTACCTGTCTCAGTGGACGAGGCACAAGCACTCCTCAATTCGTGGGTAGAAGATATATAGGTTCACCTCCCTGAGCCAAGGCGACCTGTCACCAAAAAGGATCAAGTGCGGGTAGACTATTGCATATACCATCGTTCCATCAAACATCCTACCACGGAATGTTGGGCACTTAGATCGCTAGTTCGGAAAATAATGTCTGATGATGCTTTGGAGCTACCCCGCCAAACAGAAGATGTCTTGAAAGATCCGCTTCCACGTCACAAGGATAACGACAAGATGGTCGTAATGCTTTTGCATTATAACGAAATGGAGAAACTAATGGTGTGTGAGCTCTTTGAACTCGCAGCTCCCATTTGTCCAGACTTTGAGACCAGGCGTGTG
The DNA here is from genome assembly GCA_025200525.1 of Camellia lanceoleosa. Taxonomy (NCBI): domain Eukaryota; kingdom Viridiplantae; phylum Streptophyta; class Magnoliopsida; order Ericales; family Theaceae; genus Camellia; species Camellia lanceoleosa. Next base: position 205,348,558 of record CM045760.1, read on the forward strand.
ATAGCACTAAAGAAATCGACAAAGTTTAAATGGTTCTTCGACCAATTCGGCCTATCTGAAGCAATATGCTTCGAAGCCACCAAGGCCTTTTCAAGACTTATGGAGCAAAATGATAAACCATGCATGAGTGTAAATGGATCAGTAAGGAAAGTATTTCAGGTTAACTCCTTGGCAATAACCTTTACTGAGGTAGACAAACAAGTATTGTTCCCATACACCGTCCTCTCTACGTCCCTATATTCATCAATGGGATGGAGTTTCAAAATGGAGGGGCTTCACTCGATGTAATGCCTTATTCTACTTTCTAGGTAGCTGGGATCTCACAAAGGCACTTAGTCAGACAACCCATCTCCATCACCGGTTTTGGAAGTCAAAAAATCAAAACCATAGGTCATGTCCAGTTAGACTTAGCACTAGGACCAATATTGATATAGAACCACACCGAGTCAAGATAGGGACTAAGTTATTGTTTCCCAAATGTGCAACTTAGTGTGTGTTCATCCTGTAACTGTGTAAGGTTGGCATCCGAGGACGTTCACTAGCCTATTTGTAGCCCAGAACTCTGTGAGTAACAATGTTGTAAAGATATGTTCAATCATAAATATTTTCTGAATGGTCAACTGTATTGCTTTCTGAAAAGATATTTCTTACTGAATGAATGTTTGTCCTATTTGCGAACTGTATTCGTGGCATCCATAGCAATTTACTGTTAATGTACTGTTACTGCTACTGTTACAGAGATCTCTGTCGGCTCCCATGTTGGAACCACTATTGTTTATTGATATGATGGCCATCAACTGACTGTTCGGTCTGTTAAGACCTACTGTACTGTTTTGTTATTGGATGTACCACATATAACTATTATGGTTTCTAAATGACTGATATGGCATGAAATATGAGCCACTGATTGAATGACTGTTTTACTAATATAAATGATTGTTTTAAATATTGAAAGGACATTTATTTTTAACCTCTTTACGCATATGTTATTCACTGGGCTTTAGCTCACTGTTTATATATATATGTAGGTGTACAGGCACCGGATTAGAGCTAGAAGCGTTGGGTTAAACTCCCTTTTTGTCAAGCCAACCAATGCGCCTCACTTCGAGGTTCCAAGTGTGTTCAAGCTAAGGCTGCTTTGGGGTGTTTTAGATTTCCTTCGCTTTACATTGAATAGATCGTATAGACTTGTAGTGTAATCGCTCGGTAGGGATTTGGTCCCTAACCTGAATGTCTGTGTATAATGTATGTACATACTGTTCAGCTTATGAATGTGAATATGATCGAAAAAGTCTTTTTGCATACAGACTGTCATAGCTCATTGGACATCTTTTATTACTGTTTTGGCTTCCGCCAGCCCCTGTACTCTATATTACTGTTATTACTGTTAAGCAGGCCTTCGGTAATCACGGATTACTGGCCGGTTACGGTGCTAAACCCATAGGGGCGGGTTTGGGTCGTGACATATCTCCACACAGAATAAACGTCAATTGAGTCATGACAATAAAGGGCCATAAAGTGGTCAAACAGAGGCCAATGGTTATTTAAGTCCCCCAAGGCGTAGGACTCCCGTGGTGGTACTTACAAAACATATTTGTTTATAAGGTCATAGTCAAATAATCATTAAAAGTTAAACAAACATATCCTTGGGTTTCATTTCAACAAATAGAGTTCAGAAATTAATCCACGTAATTGAAATATTAATATAATTTATAATAATTTATAAAACATAACTTGTATAAAATAAATATGGCAAGTCAAAACATACGTAAAATATACTATGGTGTCTCAAGGTATAATATAACTCACCTTAAAAGTAGTACCTTACCCTTTCTTTCTACTACCAAAGACTCTCTCGGCTTCCATTATTTTTTTCCTTCATTCTCTTCATTTCTTTCCCTTTTCATTCCTCTCTTGCTTTCTTTCCTTTCTAGGTGAATCGCCTCCTCTCTATTTATAGGAAGGTAAGCACGTCCACTGGCCAACATGTGGCAGTGTGTACCTTCCCCAGATTCGATAATAAATTTCATGGATTCATACTTAACTTTAATAAATATTTAAGATAATTACACTTTGGCCCAGTTTTCTAATATAACTATATAAATTAATTATTCTCTAATTAAATTACACTCTATTGTATATCAACAGTAAATTAATTATTTATTTTACTACCACACCCATTATCATTATTATTATTATTATTATTATTATTATTATTATTATTATTATTATTATTATTTATTTATTTATTTACTCTTACTTTTATATTTATTTATTTACTATCTTTAACTTTAATTTGGCCCAACTAGTATTATAATTCTATATTTCTGTTAATTTGGCCCCAAATAATAATCCCTAGTTAATCCCATATTTGATAATCCAATGCCAAATTTGATTATGTATTTATTATTATTTATTTAATAATATATTATCACATATAACCATAATACTAGTATAAAATTTAAGGGACAACTTAAATTTTTGAGTTGTTACATAGTTGGTTGGTGAAAATTTAACAGTTATGAATAGTAATTTGATGAAAAATCCCAGTGTAACAAGCCCGCAAATGCCCTGGGAGGATGAGTCCCGTTCTGTTCATTTGGGTTCACTACAGTTCGGACTCAAATTGTCACGGTTCTTAATCTGAACCAAAGAGTCCAAATCCGGCAAATCGTTTTGAGAAAACAGATTTTTGAAAGAAGTGCCAAACATGGACTGCTTCGCCAGATACAGAGTCGCCACCTAAATATTTTTTAATGGGGGGATTTAGGAAACCCTGACTCGGTGCCAAAGGCCACGTGTCTGTCATCACCAAAGTTGCCTCGGCTCGGGAACTTGGGTACGATTGGGGAAGGTCAGCTATGAGCACCCCCTCTCGCCCGATCCGAAGATCGGCCTCTACTAACCGTGATATCCAATTTTGAAAACGTTATGCGTTCTTATTCCGGTTATTAACCTAGAATTACTATGTTATGTGCACAACAAACAAATATAGACCAAATAGCCTAAATTGGAACAAAATATTGCATGCTTGTTTTGGAAATGGCTTGCTACTTGCAAGTAGGCTCAAACGTGGGTTTTGGCCACCCTCAAGTGGGCTTTAGAAAAAATGGTTTTGCCATTATTCGAATGGGCTTAAAACTCATAATTTTGATGCATTATTCCAATTTAGGTAATTCAACCTCCATCCACAGGCATTCAAGTAGTTATGTCACATAAGCAGCTAGCCTCATGGTAATCATGCTATCATGGCAACACTCACACGCATGCGGTATGCTAAAGCATAAAAAGGTTCACCTAGTACTCCAAGCCAAAACAGAAACTAGTTAGTAATCAATGCATGATCCTAGTTCATGTTTAAAATGGCTAATGCAACACATGCAAAGATGCAATCTAGACAGGCTCGGCTATCCTAAACATGGCATGTGAAATGCTGCAACTAACAAGTACTCAACTTGGAATTGAAATACAAGTGCAGTTAGCATGATGTGCCGATCCCGGTGCATGTAAGACAAATGAATGGATGCACGCATGCATAGCATAAGGTATGCTAATTTAAATATGCCCTAGTCTACCATCATAAGCAGGTAAATAAAAGGGAAGAAAGACGTGGGGTTGGAAAACATACACACACTCACGCACACTTATTACACAATCGTGCCCTCGCTCGGAGGGACCAAAAGAATATACAGGCCAAATAACAAATCAACTATCCTAGCTAATTAATTATTACAGACCCTTAATTAATTAACAAAATAAATGCAGAAAGAATGTGGCCGCAGCCCTGCCTCGGGATGCGTAGATGGTGCATGCTTGATCCGTCTCGCCCAGAAACTCGCTGCCATAGCACTGTTGCCTCTGTTTACACTGCCTTGCCCCTCTGAGGATCACAAAAATTTCCAGAACTGCTTTGAATCACTCCTTGAGTCCCTCGGATTGTCATCGGCCAGAGAAAAGTACCACCGGCCATGGGAATGGGATCATCGGCCGAATCTGGTGCTCTCGGCCAAATATGTTCTGCCGGTCGGCACTCAACACTGCCGGCCGGCCAAATCTTCCTGCTGAAACCTGCAGTTGACAGCAGCAGAGGGCAAGCAGTGTATGGCATGGAATTTTCAAGCAAATATATGCACCACCATATCCCTTATCATTTTTATGACTCAAAGGGGTATGGTACTCGATTCTCGGACCACCAATCACGCATTTCAATGCATGATGGCCCAAAAGCCAAGTGTGCAACTTCAATATCAAGTGAAATGCACACACAAAACACATCAAAGGCCCCAACCTCTATTATGCTTAATCAAGAGGCAAGGGATGCATGCACAATGCAATGCAACCTAAGCATGCAAGCGAGGCTAATGCAACATGATTATGCAATGCATTTAATATGCAATAGGCACACAACCTAAACATGTAAACAAATATGGCATGCAACAACATGCGATGATGGACTTAAACTAACATGGATAGCTCGCAAGCATGCCAAAATCAGTGGCCATAATGATGCAAGTGAGGCAACAAAATACGTGGAATACATGCACGATGCATTAACCAAGCTTAAGGCACAAAAATGCAATTCTACCAAAGCATGGCAAGGAGGGAATATGGCATACAACGGTGCATGTTCCAGATCTGAAATGGCATGCCAAATGACTCCAAAATGACTCCAAAGCATGCAAACACTTATGTAATGCATTGTTAAGGACTCAAGCACTAAAGCTAGTGAAATGCAATACACTATAAACATGCAAAGCGATGCTCGAATGATGAAACCAGCCCCAAAAAGTCCCTATGCAGCCCAAAATAATGCTAAAACATGTATGAAATGTAGCCAAAATAAGCTAGCATGCTTGGCCAAAACAACATGCAACATAGGCTAGTAAGCATGGTTTACACTACACCTATATGAAGCATGTGAGTGCTCATCAAGCCAGCTAAAAACAATAACATGGTATGTCAAATAAGCCCCAAAAACCCATGGAAACAAGGTCCATGCATTCAAGAAAGATGTGTTCCTTTGAAAGGCCAATAAGAGGGTTACTCTTCACATGCAACAAGGACACTTAACATGGCAAAACCAGATCTGGAAATAAGTTATGAGGGTCCTAGAACCCACCAAAAAGGCCCTGGAATGGGTCAATGAAGCATGCAAATGAAAGCCCCTTTGAAAGGCCTTGAAGAGGATTGCTCCACACATGCATAATAGACACAAAATATGGCCAAAGGGGCTCCAGAAAGAGTTAAGGAAGACCTAAAAACTCACAAATAATGGCCTAAAACAAGACTTTAAAGCATGAAAAATGGGGGTCCTTTGTAAGGCCAAAAATGCAAGTAAACAAGGCAATAAAGAGAGGGGATGACCCTCTCCTTCTTAGGACCTTAAGCCACCATCCTCACCACTAAAATCCCTTAAGATTTCAGTGGTGAGGAGGCCCAAACAAGGTGGTCCCAGAGCTCACCAATAGTAGCACAAAATGGGGCCAAACAAGGCCTAAGAGGGGGAGGTCGGCCCCAAACAACAAAATGACCTTAATGAAAGATCTTAAGCATGAAAATACAAGAATTTTTTCAGTTATACACAAAGCTTAAATCAGTATGCAAGACAGGTCAAAAGCTAATGCAAGATTGGGGAAAATAAAGCAAAAGTGTTACCCTTGAAGAACACTTCAAGAACAGCAGGTCCAGCCACTCTCTTTTGACCAAAATTAGTCCAATACCTCAAGAACAAACCCTCAATGCCTCCCAAAGTCGAAGTATGGTGTAATGGTGTGTGTCTTAGTGCAAAAGTAAGAACAAATCACCCTTTTAGGCCCTCAAACACACACAAATGAAGAGAGAGAGGGAGATATAGAGAGAGAAGATGTATGTATCAGAATATATATGTTCTAGGTCTGATTTTGCTGAACCCAATCAAAGGAGAAGGAGGCTTCCTTATATAGACAATGAAAAGCCAAACTTCTAAGACAAGCTAACCTAAAGGGGGCAAGGCTTCTAAGGGAAGCTAAGAAAAGGGTGCAAGCTTCTTGAGGAAGCTAAGACAAAGGGTCCAAGCTTCCTCAAGAAGCTTGGGCAAAGGCTGCAATCTAACTCTAGGAAGCTTGGACCAAAAGGGTGCAAAGGTTCAAAACAACCACACAAGTGTATGGGGGGTCGAGTCTGTGCACTCCAACTGGCACAGCTGGCATGCATTACGCTTAAAAGAGGCAAAAAAGTGATATCGGCCATAAAAGGAGACAATCGGCCAAATAAATGGCCGGTCGGCTACTATAAATGGCCGGCCTGCTACTTATTTGGCCGGCCGGATAAATTGATAGCCGGTAGTGGCTGCCAAGGCCAAAAAATGGCCGGTGGGTGTCCAGAGTGAAGCCCCAGAAGTTAGCTTTCCAATGCCACAAACCTTGTATTAAAATTCCTCCTATGAAAAAAGTTATGCCCTTTTTGGTGAAGCCGATCCAACCGGGCTAATCCCCTACTTCAACCAACCATATCTCCCCCACCCGGACTTGGCTTTAAGAGATTCTTGAATGAAAAATGAAGCCCCAGAAGTCTTCTTTCCAACGGTGGTGGCCTCATAGCTTAACTCCAAGTGTATAGACAGATAAGCTTGATTTAGCGAGGACTGCTCGTCCCTCTCTTAGCGATTCTTGCCTATCCTTTTCTCCAACTTGGTTTCTTCTCTCTTCCCCTCCTTTCTTCAACTTCAAACCCCTAAGCAAGGTGTTTTGAAAGATTTTTCAAAGATTTCATCTCTCTTTCATTCATTTCCACTTTGTCCTTGCTCGGTTTACCGAAAAATGCAACGTTTGACAAAATGCGAGTCTCGGAACATCGCAGAAACTTTATTTCAAAAATGTTTTGAAAGAGAGGGTTTTAATAGCTTTGGTCCAAAATGGGGTGTGAGATTGAGATTTGTCTCTCTCCTTGTCGAAGAAATTGAACCTTTGCTCTGCACACCTTTCATCATCGAGCAAACCATCAGTAGCGCCCAAGTCTTAAGGGCGGTAAAAAATGGGGTGTCTACACCGAGCGTCCTCAATTTGGCGAAAGATTCTTGATATCCTCAATTTAATACTTATTTGATGAAACTATTGGAACAAGAAAAATGACATTTTTTCATCAAATTTAAATTTTATAACAAAATTGATAAACCATTAGAAATAGTCTTGAAGAGATATGGAGAGTAGAGAAATCAAGAGAGATTTGGCGAGTTGATGAGAGAATTAAGAAAGAGAGAGGAAGTTGGGTAGTTGAGATATAATAGAGAGGTTATTGAATGGTCTAGGAATATTGCTCGATATAATTAGACACTTGACACTTGTTAAGTTATTTTTCACTAACCTAACCAAAAAAATACTATTGTTTGGAAGGATTTTCATACTATAATTCTACCCACACATTCTAATATCATGTTCGGATAAGGTTTTCAAACTATATTTTCACAACAAACAGAAAACTCTGTGTCAGGCCTGATTTTCTTTTTTTCTTTTTTTTTGAAATTTGGCCTAACCGGTTATTCGGCCGGTTAACTAGAACAGTATAATTTTTTATTTTTTTTTTTGCAATTGACACATGTTAATTTTTATATATTCAAAAAAAAAATTTGAATTTAAAAAAAAATTTTGTGAGCTTTAATAGAATTTTGAGTTATGTGTTTGGTTATGAGTTGTAAGTTTTTGTATCAAATATCATATGTCACATCAAAAATTCTCCACTCAATTCAAAACTTTTTTCAAAAATCATTCACCAAACAAATTTTCCACACTTAAATCATAATTACAAAACTCACAAACTCAAAATGCAACTCTTATTCTTAAATCATATTTAGAAAACTCTAACAAACGCTACCTAAGGCTTGGTTTGGGAACTTTTACTTTTAGTCAAAAAGTTAAAAAGTCATTATAAATTATTATATCATTCTCTTTATTTTTTTTTTTTATACTTTTTTTCATAAAAAATTAAAAAATTATTAAAATAACTTGTCCTAAACGAGGCCTTAGTCTTATAATTTTAACCAATCATATTGAGTTGGGGCACACCTAATGGGTATGAGAGAGGGGGGATAGGTTTGGGGAAAGAAATCTTTGACAAGTTCATATTTAAAAAAATAGAATAAATAAAATTGAGAGTTGATAAATAAAAAAGGATGAGATATAACAAGAGAGATAAATATGGGAAGTTGAGAAGTACTAATGAGTAAGACAGAGAGGTTTTGGGAAGAGAAATCTTTGGGAAGTAGTTATTTCAACCAAAAAAAAAATTAAGATGCGAAGATTGATGAGTTTGGATCTGTGATAAGATAGAATTTCAAAATCTAATAATCTAACACCACATATTGAAGTTGCGACAAAGGGCAATGCTATGTACACAAAGGATGAAACATAGAAGCAAAATACATAAATTGTTTACTAGTTGTCTACCTGGACGATCGCTCGAATGATCAGAATGTACCATAACAGCCGCGGTTGATACCATGACAGCTGCAATCAACAAGCTCTGGCCAGTCGTCCGAATAGTTGTTCGACCAGTCGTCCAGGAAGATGATTGGATGCACAGTTTTTGTGCTCCAATTTGTGTTCCATCCTCTATGCTTCTACACTTTTTGTGTGATAAGGAAGTAATTTGAAGACGAAAGAAAATATTGCCCCTTATGGATGACTCTCTCTTTAATGTTCTACTTCGGTTGGCTAAGGTTTTATGATTTCAATGCCTAATCAACCAATGCCCGATCGTGAAATTGCGATTTTCAGTTTCACTAAGGTTTCGTTTGGGAACATATTACTTGGCTATGGCTTTTTAACCTAAATAAGTACCAAAGACAAAAATAAGTTAAATAAATCAACAAAACAAAATGTCACATTCAAATCATAATCAATTCACTTTTTGTCTCATAAAAGTCAAAAAAGTCAAAAAAATCAACCAAAATGAACTTTTTAGTTTCAAGCTAAAAAAATCCTAACTCAAAAAAGCCAACTAAAAAAGTTTTTGCCAAACATATTTTAGTAATTTTTTGACTTTTTATGAAAAGATGTGCAGAAAAGTAGAGAGTAATGTGACAACTTATAGTGACTTTTTAACTTTTTAACTAAGGTGTTTAATCCCCAAACAAGGCCTAAACCGCAACCGACCCAACCAAACTTCGAAATCGTGAATTTCCTTCACGGTTCAGGTGGTTCGAGCGGGTTTTTTAGATGAATCGATTCGCTGAACAACCTCTTTATTTACCTAATCACTTTCTTATTTATGTGCTCCAATGCTACTCTTTATTTAACATATCAATTTACACAAATTATATAAAGAGCCTCTTATGAGTTATGCTAGGAACTTCAAACGATCTATTAAATTTTTCTATCAAACCTCTTACATGGGTGTGGGACCTACGCACATGTGGGTTTGTGTCGGTCACACACCCATGTGAGAGGTTTGGCAAAAAATTTGGTAAACTATTTGGGGTTCCAAAGCATTTTTCACTTCCTATCGCTCGTTAAATGTAGCTAATCTGGAGGAAAAGTATTAAAATAACTATTGTAATAGCTAACCCCTTGAAATAATTAAAGGAAAATGCTATGGATTCCAAATAATTTACCAAATTTTCTACCAAACCTCTCACATGGGTGTGGGACCCACACAAATCCACATGTGTGTAGGTTTCACACTCATGTCAGAGATTTGGTAAAAAATTTAATAGATTATTTAGAACCCCTAACATAACTCATAATTTAAATAGGTCCTAACTAGTTATAATAGCTAAACATGTTTCTTTTAAAGAGCATATTAGAGATGCTCAAGGCTCCTAGGCAAAATGCCAATTAAAAGTACATAAAAGTACTCTATTTATTTTGTCTAACTAGTTTAGTTAATGTGTATTCTGACAATACTTTTTATCTTGGCTAATCAGTCAAACTAACTTAACTTATTTTTAAAATAAAAATACTATAAACATAAATAAAAAATATAATTTTTTATTACATGTTGTACTTAGTGTTGACGTGGACACTAACGTGAAATTTGTAAATATTTATTTATTTAAAAATATGATATTTTATTTTTCAAATAATATTTTTATAAGAAAGAGAAATAATAGAGAAAGGGGGTTATACCTGTGATCAATGGACTGGAGCAAAGGAGTAACAAAGAAAGATGTGGATCAGAACAGTTACAGGAAGACCCTTTGCCTAGCAATGAATGCTAACTACTTGTGAAAAGCTAAAATAAAAAATGATAAAATGATTCTTATGATGTAGAACCTAATGGAAGAAGATAAATAGACCTCATTAGTAAAAATGGCTAATACGATCATTTTGCCGAGTTCAAAAAAAAATGTAAAAAAACTTTCTGCCTCTTATTTGGAGTTGCTCCAAGAGTGAGATTGAATGAAAAAGTAACAGAAAATTTCAAGGACATCAGTGTCATTGCACAAAGGACTATGATCAAAACATTAATAAGTGACTAACGATCAGTCTCCTTTTTTTCTTTTTCTTTTTCTTAGATAGTGTATCAAAAATAAGAAAAAAGAGCACAGAGCACAGAGCAACAGGAAAACCTACTAGAAGAAAAAGAAAACAAAGCATCGAGAAAGTCGACTTTCTGATGATAGCATTGAACAACACAATAACCAATTTTATATGTGCAGTTATTGCTCCCAACTGCATCAATATGTGCAGTTATTGCTCCCAACTTTATACTGCATCAATATATGCAGTTATTGCTCTCATTTGCATCAGAATAGGAAAATGAGATTGCTTGAAAATAGCATTGCGTAATTCAAATAAATAAAATATTTATTACATAATTGTGTAATAATAATAAAAAAAATTAATAAACCCAAGGTCTCATCTATTTAACTTCTTTTTTCTTTTTTTTTAAATGAGACTTGACCTAAACACCAAATCTAGTGCCTTCACTAGGGGTGAGCATGGTCCGGATTGGACCGGATTGGGGTAAAACTAGAATCAATCCGTTATCTACGGTTCCTGAAAAATTGGAACCAATCCAATCCGTTTAAATCATGGAACCAATCCGAACCAATCCATTTAAACACGGATTGGATCGGTTTATGACCACGGATTCACATAATTAAATAACAAAATAATATATATATATATATAACACTTTAATTTCATAAAAATATAAACACAGTGCTATATTAGTTCCACAATAGTAACATGTTTTTCTATAATAGCAACATATTGTTCTAAAATTTAAACAACCAACGAAAACTGGTTTCACCATAAAAATTTAGACTATTATAAATTAAAACTAAAAACTAACGAACAAAAGTAATAAAAGAAGATATTATACGGGTTTAGGTTTGAGTTTAGATTTTATATAGAATAAGAGAAGATTGTAACAACCCTCATACTGATTACCGAGTAATTACTGAACTAACCACTGATTACCGTTAACTGAGACTGATAATAACTGATAACTGGAATGAATTAAATTCTTGAATCGACGGAAATTTGAGGTCAATCGATTGACCGTATCTTCAATGCATGTTTATCTGTTTGACCGTCCGATTATCTGTTCATGGTTACATGTTTAAACGGCTAATTGAAGGCCTTATCGGCGGTCGGACTGGAAATTGTTTAGTGATTTATGATCATCGTAATTTATGTGATTTAATGGTACAATTATCTGAAAATTGATTATGAATGATTAAATTAGATTAAAACGAGTTAATTGCAAACTTGGCCATAATTACCAAATTGCCATGTTGAGTGGATCTTTTGTTTAATCACTTATATTGAGCCTTTATGCACTAAATCAAACATTTCTTCTCCCATTCCTTGCACTCAACCGATTCTAGAGAGAGAGAGTGAGGGACTTGAGTGAATTCATCTTGTATGTTTTGAAATTGAGGGAGATTTTGGCTACACTTTGGGGAACTTGAAGAATTGAAGTGTGTATTGGCAAATTGAACCTCAAGATTAGTAATTAAGGAACCTAGGTATGAATTTCATCCTCTTGATTGTGCCTTTAAGTGGATTCATGCATGGTTCATGTTTAATTGAAGAGCTAAGACTTGATTGAGTTCAAATATGTTGGATTATAGTATATATCATGCATGCATGTTTGAATTAATGAGTTTTGAGTTGGATTCATGGTAGAATTGTACATGCATACTCATGTTTAAGCTTAAGTCCATGTTTTCAACTTGTTTTTGGAACAATTGGCTCTCTAGAGCATCAAATTGGAGCTTTGAAATGATTTGAATCCATGCTTGTTTGCATGTTCTTCATGTTCATAAAATGGGTTTGAAACTTGACTTTAATTGACTCCCCATTGGGCTTTGAATTCTCAAATTGAGCTTTAAAACTTGTTGTATATTGAGTTTAAATGTGTTGTCCAAATTTTGGGCCCGAGAGGGCGAGTATAGAGTGGTAGGAAGCTTGGTCCGGCCTTGGAAGGCAAATCTGCAAATTCCAGATTTGGCTTCTTCGCTCGAGCGAAGGATACCTCGCTCGAGCGACCAACGTTTACTCTGAGCCACGCTCGAGCGAAAGATTGGTGGCTCGGCGTAAAATTCAACATCCAAGATTTCTTATCGTTTCATCGGACCATCGGCGAAGGATTGTTCGCTCGAAGCCTTTGATTTTGCAACCTCGCTCGAGCGAAAGAAGGCTCGCTCGAGCGAGTCCCCTGTTTTCAGCAACTTTTGAAACTGTCTTTCATCTGTATTTTTGCATCCTCATCTCCTCCTAGGCATTCTCTGGCCTCGTTTTATGCATCTTAATGAGGATTTAGACATAGAACCACACCGAGGGAATTTAGAGATTTAATTATCATCCTTTCCAACTGTAAACTTAGTGTGTGTTCTATTGATTGATTATTTAGGGTTGACTCTCGGGACGCCGCTCTAGCTCTTGATAGCCCAATCACCGTGAGTAACAGATGTGTAAAGATATGTTCAAAATGGTTATCTTTTGAATCTTTCATCGAATTTCTTGAATGATATTATTCTTGAATGAATTATGTCCTATTTCTAATCAGACAGGCATCCTTAGCACCTCATTGTTATTGATCGTTACTGAGCTCTGTCGGTTTCCTTGTGGAACCATCTTGATTGATGGCCATCATTATTGTTGGAGTTCATAAGGCCGGTCCTTTTGGACCTCTTGTTTATAGGCTAATGGATGTACCACATATGGTGATTGATTGAAATCTTGATTGGTGAAATCTTGAAAGATTGAAATCTTGTATAATGAATTGATTTCATTCTTGTAAGGGACATTCATTCATAACCTCTTTACACGTTATGTTATTCACCGGGCTTTAGCTCCTTTGTTATATATATATGTAGGTTCTCCGCCCGGACGAAGCTAGAAGCGTGGGATTGGTCCCCGCTTTTGTCACCAAATTTATGTGCCTCCTTTGTGAGGTTCCGAGACGCCATGCCATGGCTTGGGGTGTTTTGTGTCCCCACTAGTCTCCCTCTGTTTTGTCTTCAGATAGACCGTTATCTTTGCACCTTCTTGTAATGTTAATAGGATTAGGTCCTGTATTGAATGTTTGTAAATCGATTGCATAGATGAACTGCTCAACGAATGAATGCATGAAAAATCTTTTGGCATCTGATTAACATGACTCTATGGACACTAGTTTTAACTGCTTTTGGCTTCCGCCAGTTCGAACTCTGTATTCTTGTTTCTTGATTGGCGTGCCTTTGGTAATCTCGGATTCTTGGCGATTCTGATGCTAAACCCATAGGGCCGGGTTTGGGTCGTGACAGAGTGGTATCAGAGCGATACTTAATCACGAGTTATACCGCACACACGTGTCCAAATGAGCTATAAGATGTCCTAGAAAAGAAATTAGGGCATTGCATGAGCATGAAAAGTGTGTGTGACAATGACGTGACTGAATACATGCCAATGTGATAAACTGTTTAAGTATGCAACTGTTTATGTTTATGATTACCGTACTGCCTATGTGAACTGAAACAAAACCTATATGCATACTTAATGAAATTAAGTGGAATAATGTGTGAAGTTAATGTTAATACTGACTATGGAAAATCTATGTAAAGGAAATGAACGTGTGAAAGTGAAGGGTTATGTGATCATGCCTGAACTGAAATGAAAATGTACACACGTCTGATATGAAATGAAATGCAAAATCTATAAGAACCTTTCCTATATTGATAATCACCCTGTTTGTGTGTAAACAAGGGAAAGGGTGAGGATTGTGAACGGACTGAAACTTCTAATCTGAGGATTTAGAGGCTAGAATGAATGATTGAGGCCTTAATCGAAAATTTGAGAGAAGAAAGGCCGACATACGTGCCTGAATCAACTAACTATGATCTGATATTACTGATACAGAAACCCAATAAACTGAAACCGCCGGAATTTCTGGGAGGTACCGAACTACTGAAAACTGAGACTTGGGTTTAGAAACTGAGAAAATCGTGAAGTTCTTCAAGAAATGCTTTCCCAATACATCGAAATAGGAAAGTACTGAGTGCGAACAACTTGAGTAAGGTAATACAAGCTGTGATCGTATATGAGGTAAAATTTACCTAGCTCTAGTTGATAGGCACCCCACCGATGAATACGCTACAAAAGACTAGAAAAGAATCAAGGTGGGTGTGACCTAGATGTGTTTGACTGAATCGACGTTTTAAAACCGTCAAAGTGTGTAAATGTCCTGGATAGAGTATTAATGTCTGAGACAACATAGCATTATTGAAATATCCAAACCAACATCGTTGACTGAATCCGAAAGAATGAAACAGAAAGTGAAAATGACCGGTAATTGAATGACCTCCGTGAATGGAAAATCCCGGGGACTAGCTTTGACCAATGAAGGTTGAAAAAGCAATATGAACAATGATATACCTATCCGTACTATATGTGGGAAATATTATTGGGGCGTTGCCACCGCCTATCCGAAACTTAGTCTAGGCATGGATAGGAGACCACCGGCCTAAATCTTACCCACGAACTGAGTTTAGATAGAAAGCACGGAACACTGAAATGACTGACACGGGTATTACCTTGATTATATGTAATTGCTTGTACGAACGATTGTGTGAGGTTTGTATACTCCGTAATTTGGTATAGACTGTGGACATATTGACTGAACTACTTGAGCTACTGGAATTATGAACTATATACTATGAGAACTGTTAGGACTTGTGAACAGCGAGAACTTGTTGCGTTAGGTCCTTGTATCGCATTGCAACAACTGATTGTGAACTGTCTAATGTGGCCTTTTGAACTGTTGAATACGGGAATACCGTATGATTGACTGTGATTTGATAAATTTGTACGACCAGGGTTTGTACTGAACTGCTACGTATTGACGGACATTATTGAATGAACGAACCCTTGAACTCGAATTATACATGCGTATGTTAAATTGAACTATGAGAATATCTGGAATCGAGGAAGTTGTTGATCCATAAAATATGTGGAATGTTAAACCATAGAGTCTCATGCCTTTATAGAATGACCTTGAAAGTCTGATTAGAATCACGTTCGGCCAACGTTGCTTCGAATCGAATTGCAGTAAATTCCATGGGAATGAATAGGATACTCTACCGTCCTTAATCGCTTGTGTGTGAGACTATCGACCTCGAGAACCCATATTGACATGTCAAGATGAACTTCTACCTATAAATTGTGTGCGAATGCCTACATGAAAACTGATTTTGGAACTCACGCCTGTATATAAATGTTCCCATGGCTGTAATACCGTTAAGACTGTGAAGAATAGACTGGATAATGAATCTCTTGAAATCTCATGTTGATGTAACTATATGTACAACATCAGAAAATCACATGTTAACGACACGATATTATGAAGATTGCTTATGTACATATCTGCTTACCTTTGCTTAAGGATGTTATTGGACTGCATAGACGTATGACTTGTTACCTTAATTATTGTATCCGGGTGAACTAATTTGTATTGTACACTGAACTTGTGAAACCTGTATTGGGACTGTTAGTGAATTCTGAATATGCACATACATGACTGTACCTTGCCCAGAATGATTGATAAATTGGTTTGATAAGTTAACCGTTGGGACTATGACTCTGGAACTGCATGACGAAATAAAGACCCCAACTGATAAACTCTAGACTGTGAATTGTGACTGTAGAAAATTGACATGACTGGTTGAGTAAACCTGCGAGCCTATGCGTTAGTGACTGTATGACCGATCTGGAACCCTCGTAGGGCAACTCACTATTATGGGTCACCGAGAACCTTGGGTGATGTATTACTGTATACCATATACCTTTATGGAAGATTCATTGGGAAATTGCTATATTATTTGTGATGCTTACCTCTCGATATGAATAAGCGCATACTGTACATTTATCGTAAACTTATTGGGAGGAACACATTGTATATGACCTGTACTGCTTGATATGAACTGTAATGGTACCGGACTCTGATATGAGTTTAACAATCGATGAACTCAGACTAATTGTGAAACTACTGACTATGTACCGCGATGACCGTAGTGTGAACTAATGTGCCTCATCTGGAAATGATAGGAATAGAAGCTATCCGATCGATCGATAGAGCGGTGGGTTAATGAAACCCTTTTGGGTAAACTGATGGAACTTATGTCTGATGCTTGCGCTTCGAACTTTTACTTGATATGATTGGACGGGACTTGCATCTGAAATGACCTAGTCGAACTTTCAT
The DNA here is from genome assembly GCA_025200525.1 of Camellia lanceoleosa. NCBI lineage: Eukaryota > Viridiplantae > Streptophyta > Magnoliopsida > Ericales > Theaceae > Camellia > Camellia lanceoleosa. The sequence goes on from CM045760.1 coordinate 205,365,220, forward strand.
CGAATTGATTTGAGAAAACTCTTATTGATAACTATTACCTTATTGCTTGTAACGCAGGAAAAGCGGGTACATGCCATATGATTACTACCGTAATACCGTTTTGACTAAGAACCGGTTTGACTAGGAAATATTTGTTTTGGTGATTTCTGTTCTTCAAAATTGATGGGATCTGTTAACCACCAACTGGTTTTGATCATAAACTCTGACTGTCTGAAAGTATATGTAATCCGTATGACTGCTGTCGTGTTGACATGTGCTAAGACTGAATCTGTGAGGAATGGGCCGATAAATGGTAAATGAATGGTTACTCTGAACTCGCCCTCTTGCTATGGGAGTAATGTACAAAAATCGCCTTATGTCCCCAATAACTCCCGAATGGCTGGGTATTGTGATGGATTCTTGAGCAGAGAACCAAATTGAATAAAGACCGAAATGAATGACTTTGTAGTAAATGACTCGAAACTCAGTAATTTAACGGGAAATTACTTATGAAGTGGAGACGGTGCAAATCTCTAACCCGATAAGCACTTGATATAAGTGGTGTGAATACTACTATACTATTCTTTGTCTTGCTAGTATTATTCTTTATTCTTGATCGTTAATGTATCACTCTTGTCTTATTCTTTATTACCGTCTTGACATTATTCTTGTATTGTATTGTTACTACTATTATTCTTGTATTGTCCTTTGTCTTTATTCTTGCTATGTACTCTTGCATAATTGTATTCATGTTCGAGTCACGAAATAAGTTTTGTTTCGAAATGCTATATCTTTATATCTTGTTGGTTGTTCGATTTACGGTATGTATTTGTGACTCTTGGTATTATGTATTATATGTTAGTGCGTATCGGCGGTTCCTTTATGGAACTTATACTGTCTACACTCATTATCCGTCTGGGAGGCCTCGTCATAGGGGCTCGGCCTACTGCCTTTGATACGCTTTGTTACGGATTAAGGATTCCTTTCTGAGCGGTTTTTCATAACCGTCACATAATCATGTCTGTTCCATAATCATGTCTGCTCAGATCTTTATCGTGATACCTTTGTATGTTACGCATTGTACATGTTCAGATACTGCTCGTAGTGCTAATGAATGCACCGCATATGCTTAATGCAAGAATATGGAAATGAACATGTAACAAAGCATCCTCGAGAAATCATTGTGCAAAAAATTTTTGTTTTGATATGGGCCCCAATCCTTATCGTGATTTGATTACATTACGAGCATTGCTAAGATTGAGATTGGGCCATGAACCTGTTTATGAATATGATTATACTTCTGTTATAAAGTGAAAGTTGTCTTATGATAGGCATCATCTCTGTTGTATTATGTTGATTCGAGTTTGGAGGACCAAACTCTTTATAAGGAGGGAAGACTGTAACAACCCTCATACTGATTACCGAGTAATTACTGAACTAACCACTGATTACCGTTAACTGAGACTGATAATAACTGATAACTGGAATGAATTAAATTACTGAACTGACTGACGGAAATTTGAGGCTGAATCGATTGACCGTATCTGTTCAACTGCATGTTTATCTGTTTGACCGTCCGATTATCTGTTCATGGTTACATGTTTAAACGGCTAATTGAAGGCCTTATCGGCGGCCGAACTGAAAATTGTTTAGTGATTTATGATCATCGTAATTTATGTGATTTAATGGTACAATTATCTGAAAATTGATTATGAATGATTAAATTAGATTAAAACGAGTTAATTGCAAACTTGGCCATAATTACCAAATTGCCATGTTGAGTGGATCTTTTGTTTAATCACTTATATTGAGCCTTTATGCACTAAATCAAACATTTCTTCTCCCATTCCTTGCACTCAACCGATTCTAGAGAGAGAGTGAGGGACTTGAGTGAATTCTTCTTGTATGTTTTGAAATTGAGGGAGATTTTGGCTACACTTTGGGGAACTTGAAGAATTGAAGTGTGTATTGGCAAATTGAACCTCAAGATTAGTAATTAAGGAACCTAGGTATGAATTTCATCCTCTTGATTGTGCCTTTAAGTGGATTCATGCATGGTTCATGTTTAATTGAAGAGCTAAGACTTGATTGAGTTCAAATATGTTGGATTATAGTATATATCATGCATGCATGTTTGAATTAATGAGTTTTGAGTTGGATTCATGGTAGAATTGTACATGCATACTCATGTTTAAGCTTAAGTCCATGTTTTCAACTTGTTTTTGGAACAATTGGCTCTCTAGAGCATCAAATTGGAGCTTTGAAATGATTTGAATCCATGCTTGTTTGCATGTTCTTCATGTTCATAAAATGGGTTTGAAACTTGACTTTAATTGACTCCCCATTGGGCTTTGAATTCTCAAATTGAGCTTTAAAACTTGTTGTATATTGAGTTTAAATGTGTTTTCGAATTTGGGCCCAAGAGGTCGAGTATAGAGTGGTAGGAAGCTTGGTTCGAGCTTGGAAGGCAAATCTGGAAATTCAGTTGGCTTCTTCGCTTCAGCGAAGATTCTCGCCGGCGACCAACGTTTACTCGAGCCACGGCGAAAGATTGGTGGCTCGGCGTAAAATTCGAACATCGATACTTTTCTTGTTTCATCGGACCGCTCGGCGAAGGATTGTTCGCTCGGCGAAGCCTTTGATTTTGCAACCTCGCCGGCGAAGAAGGCTCGCTCGGCGAGTCCCCTGTTTTCGACAACTTTTGAAAGTGCCTTCCAAGCGTATTTTTGCATCCTCATCTCATCCTAGGCATTCTTAGGCCTAGTTTAATGCATCTTAATGAGGATTTAGACATAGAACCACACCGAGGAATTTAGAGATTTAATTATCATCCTTTCCAACTGTAAACTTAGTGTGTGTTCTATTGATTGATTGTTAGGGTTGACTCTGGGGACGCTCTAGCTCTTGATAGCCCAATCACCGTGAGTAACAGATGTGTAAAGATATGTTCAAAATGGTTATCTTTTGAATCTCATTTCTTGGTATTTCTTGAACCGATATTATTCTTGAATGAATTATGTCCTATTTCTGAATCGTATTGTGGCATCCTTAGCACCTCTTTATTGGTATTCTGAGCTCTGTCGGTTTCCTTGTGGAACCATCTTGATTGATGGCCATCATTATTGTTGGGTCTGTTAAGGCCGGTCCTTTTTGGACCTCTTGTTTATAGGCTAATGGATGTACCACATATGGTGATTGATTGAAATCTTGATTGGTGAAATCTTGAAAGATTGAAATCTTGTATAATGAATTGATTTCATTCTTGTAGGGACATTCATTCATAACCTCTTTACGTTATGTTATTCACTTTGGGCTTTAGCTCCTTTGTTATATATATATGTAGGTTCTCGGCCGCCAGAAGCTAGAAGCGTGGGATTGGTCCCGTTTTGTCGGCCGACCTATGTGCCTCCTTTGTGAGGTTCGAGACGCCATGCCATGGCTTGGGGTGTTTTTGTCCCCACTAGTCTCCTCTCTTGTTTTGTCTTTGTATAGACCGATTCTTGTCTTGCCGATTCTCTTGTAATGTTAATAGGGATTAGGTCCTGTATTGAATGTTTATGGCGATTGCATAGATGAATCTGTTACGAACGAATGAATGCATGAAAAATCTTTTTGGCATACAGATTAACACAGCTCTATGGACACTAGTTTTAACTGTTTTGGCTTCCGCCAGGCCCTGAACTCTGTATTTACTGTTTTACTGATTGGCAGGCCTTTGGTAATCTCGGATTACTGGCCAGTTACGGTGCTAAACCCATAGGGCCGGGTTTGGGTCGTGACAAAGATACTATGAGAGAGGATGTATAATTAAAATATAGACTATTTGCATATGGTCCGGATCGGTTCCAATCCAAAACCATGGGGTTCAATCCGAAATCAATCCGTGGACTACGGATTTTTAATTCTTCAATCCAGAACCGAACCACGGATTCAAAAAATCAATCCAAACCTATCAGATTGGACTGGACTGGATCAGATTACGGATTTCACGGATTCCTTGCTCAGCCCTAGCCTTCACTTAATAATAGTATTAGCGGGTGACACAGACGATACGTGTGTAATTCAAATAAGTAAGAATAAAAATAAATAATACAAAAATTAATATTATTATAATATGTATGTTACTTAAATGGTAAGAGTCTTCTTACTTAAACCTAGGATTTTTTTTCAAATCTTGTGCACCTGTATAGCATATGATATTTTGTTTTATTGGCTATTTAATTTTTTTAAAAAATTTTTATTGGCTATTTTAGCCAAAAACAAACAACCCAAACATTTTAAAACTATTTTTTTTAAAACATTTTAATCTATATTTTCTATTTTCAGTAACTTTTAAAATATTATAGTCAATTTTTTTAATCTTTTAGATCTACTTATTTAAATACAGTTGATAAGTGCAAAATTTGTGAAAAATATTTTAAAAATTCACTAATACAAAAAAAAATAATAATAAATTAAAAATTAAAAATACAAAAATTCAATACATTTTCATAAAGTCAATAAAAAATTTACACTCAAAAAATTGCATAGATTGCATTGAAAAGTGTCATAAAGTCAATAAAAAATTTAAATAATAAAAAAAACTCTTATTGACATTTTCCTTGAGGCCTGATTGAGGTTTGCCCTCCCTGACAACTCCCATGCTGATAATGATTCTATATATTGGTCTATGAACAAGATTTCATTGTGTGATATTATTAATCAGTCAAGAACAATCGAAAATGAGAAGCATTCCAGAGGTTCGACTTGGTTCAACTAATGCAACAATTCCAGTAGTAGGCTTCGGAATGGTTGCTTGGCCTTTTGGTGCATCAGAAACCATGAAAGAATCCATTCTAAATGCACTAAAACTCGGGTATAGGCACTTTGATGCTGCTGCAGTTTACCAGTCAGAGCAGACCCTTGGTGAAGCCATAGCACAAGCTCTACAGCTCGGCCTCATTCAATCTCGCACTGAGCTTTTCATCACATCAAAGCTTTGGTGCTCCGATTCACACCCTGACCATGTCCTCCAACACTGCAAAATACTTTGCAGTAAGATAGATAATTTTCATTCATATACTAGTAATAATTAACAAAGTTATACATACTACTTGATTTTGATTCTGTTTTATTACATGTTGTATAGGAGACTTGGGTTGGAGTATTTAGATCTATATCTCATTCACTTCCCAATCAGCTTGAAGTCCAGGAGTTACGAGGTGCCTTTCAGTAATAAGGACCTTCTTTCCATGGACTTCAAGACTGTTTGGGAAGCTATGGAGGAGTGTCATAAACTCGGCCTCGCCAAGCATATTGGAGTTAGCAACTTCTCTTGCAAGAAGATTCAACAGTTACTTCTCACATCAAAGATCCTTCCAGCTGTCAATCAAGTGAGTGTTCTATTTTTGACAGATGAAGTCCATCAGGTTATGATATAGATCCAACTACTTAATTCATCTCTTTAAATATGCTACCAAAATTTTTGCTATGTTTTAGAAGTTTTATCTTTGCAGGCGTATTTTTTATTTTTTGGATCATCAAAAAGAAAGTAAAATTTTATTAAAAATAATTAAACATTACAAAGAAAGAGAGAGAGAGAGAGAGAGAGAGAGAGAGAGAGAGAGAGAGTAACAAAGATAACAAAAAATCCCAACAGAAAAGATAATGTTGCCAAGTTGGCAACACAACATTCATAGCCACACTTCTAACATCAATTATCTTTGCAGCTGCTGAATACAATATTAATAAAAAAGTTACTCTCTGTGAAGCAACATCTTTGATGTTTAATCACCTCTACTTTAGCTCTAAGAAACTAACTTCATTTCTTCTTTTCTTTTTTTCTTTTTTATCAGCAAAAAGAAATTTTATTGATGAAAATATTAAAGTACAACGAGAACAATGATGCACAACAATAAAGTAATGCGAGTGTAAAGAGCCCAACTAGGATGACACCGATAGACAAGCCCAATCATTGGCAAGCACCACACCAACAAGTTGGTGAGAGACCAACTGAAACTGGAAAAAAAACAAACAAAAAGAAAAACAGAGGAAACAAAAGCAACAGAGAACACAAGCATTAATTCACCCCCTATATCACCCACTACAAGTTCCCAACATCTACATAAGCTCCACTTGAGTTCCAGCGACATATACTTGTGCACTCCTAAGTAATCCAAGCCCTTATCATTTATTCACCCCAACAACAGCAGCCATAGGATTCCAAGCTTAAAAAACCAACCTGATACAGGCAACACCACTGTAAAACCCTTTCTCGCACTTTTGATTCAAGAACTCCTTTATGTGCATAGCCTTATTTGATTCAGATTTGAAATGAAATCAATAACTGAATAAAACACCCCTTCAGTGTTGAACTTTACCCAGAAAGCAATCCTCGTTTTCACAAATTCACACAATTCCTCCATATCAGGATGGCGACCATTGAACTTTACCCTTGACCTTGTTTCCATATTGACCGAAAAACTACAAGTGGGATTGCTCTTTTATATCTTCCTTTCTAAATTTTGTTTTCCCATATGTGTCCCGACCACCAATGCAATATTCCTTCCACGGAGCTAGGCATAGCCTATTGGATGCCCCACCAATTCAAATTGCTGACCATACTCGCCAAATGGGTTGGCACATCAACAGTATATGGTTCAAATCTTCAGCCTCAGTCTTACAGAAAACACACAAGTGTTTGCATTTCCACCTAATACACCAATGTGATGCAGAAAAACAGAAGTTTTCAATCTCCCTTTCCAAGCTAACCAGCCCAGAACTTAAACTTTTGGAGGAGTTACATTTTTCCACAGCAAATCAGTAATAATTTTAATTGGGCCATGAGTGGAATCACACCAACTATATGCAGAGGAGATACTGTACTCACACCTGATGGTGAAGCCTTCCACTTAAAGCATCAACTTGCCCCAATCTAATGTGGTATAACAGTTAAAAAGTTATAGAGCCTGGTCACCTCCTCTTCTTCCCAAGCAAATAAACTCCTTCTGAAGACAAACCCCAATCATAAGCTAAGAAGCACGGGTGCGGGTATGAGTCTGATGCGGTACAAGTACAAGATGCGTCGATCTGACAAAATTCCAAAAAAGTAGGTGCAGTGCATTGTGATGCCAATATTTTTTTATTTTTTTTTATTTTTTATAATTATGGTTAAAAGATCCAACCTACAAATTGAAATTAAATATCAAAACTAAAAAGTATGATTGATTATTAATTTTGTTCTAATTAATTTTTATAATTTTGTTCTAATTAATTTTTTTGATTATTAACATTATATAAGTATGATTGATTATTAATTTTTGTATTCTAATTTATTAATTTTTTTGATCTATTTTTTTAAATAATTTATAAAGGCTATATATATAATATATAAATAAAAACATATCATACATATATATATAAGTATAATTTATAAAAACATAAATAAAAATATATAATAAAAAAATAAAAAATAAAAAGTTATAATAATATAATATAAATTATAATTTATACTATATATATATATATATCTCTATGTATAATATCTATATAATATCTATATCTAGGTTATAGATAAGAGAAACAGAGTCGAAGAGAGACGAGAGAAACAGGCGAAGTGAGAGAGAGAGAGAGAAAGAGAAGGCAAAGGTCGATCGAAGGTCGTCGAGGTTGATCGAAGGTCGTCGGAGCCGTCGGAGCTTCAAAGCAGGTACTCCTCTCTTCTCTGTTTCTTCTCTTCCGTGTTTGGAACAGCTGAGGTCTGCCGTACCCCGGCATACCCACGGCGTACCCAAGCCGCACTAGTTCTCCCAAACCTACCGAGACACTGTTTGCCGTCCCCGGTACGCGTGTAGCCGTGCCAAAGATGCGTGTCACAGACGTGCAGTGCGTGCACGCCACCATTTGTGGAGTACCCGTGCTTCATAGATCATAAGAATTCCCCCTTTTATCATGGAACCATCTATGTTGTATTTGGTTAGGGAATTTGGGAAGAGATTTGGAAAGGGTAAGGGAAAAAGTAGGTGAAATATGAATAAAATAGACTACATTTCACCTTGTTTCATGCATATTTTCCCTTTCCCTTTCCCTTTCCTTTTCAAATCTCTTCCCAAATCCCTCAAACGAACACAGCATTAAGTGATCCCTCCTTCTCTGTTGACTAGCTATAGAGTCTTGGAAATTCATCTTTAAGAATTTGACTTCCACACCTATTGTCCAACCAAAAATAGCTTCTTCTCTTCTAAGAAACTAGCTTGAATTCAATCACCCCACAGTTGGTCATGTCACTTCAGAAAAAGAATTATCATTTTGAAAATTTTGCAAATTGCCTCCAGTATAAAAAAAATTCTCCAGTGTTTTTCAAAACTCTCATGTTTTCTCCAAATTATTTACTTTCATTTGAGATGATTCTTTGATTTGTTAGTGTCTATTTTTCATTTATTTATTTGTAATTCCATTTCAATTATGGATCCTATATTTTGGGGTTAATTAATGTCATTTCTTGTAATAAAAAAATAAATAAATAAATAAAAACATGTGATTTTTTAAAAATCATACTAGTCTGTTAATATGTATTGTTGCATTGCAAATTGAATAATGAAGGTGGAGGTGAACCCAGTTTGGCAGCAAAAGAAGTTAAGGGAATTCTGCGAGAAAAAGGGTATCCATGTTATAGCATACTCACCTTTAGGTGCTATAGGAACACTGTGGGGAACCAACCAAGTCATGGATTGTGAGACACTCAAAGAGATTACTGATGCTAAAGGCAAGACTGTTGCTCAGCTAACATTTTATTTTTAGGAGACTTACGTGTAGGTCATAGTATGTAGATTTATTGTCCAATATGTCCTATGATAATTAATGGCATTTTTATTAAATACTATTAAAAAATGTCACTAATTGTTAATTTTCAGTGACAGTTTAAAAATTTTGTCACAAGAAATGTCACTAATATAAGTTTTAGCGACAGTTTAATCACAAAAAAAGTCACTAATTTTTAATTTTCAACGACAGTTAAATAAATTTGTCACAGAAAAAGTCACTAATTGTTAGTTTTAATAACAATTTATAAAAATCGTGACAAAAAAACTCACTAATTGTCAATTTTTAGCGACATGTGCAAAAAATCGTCACAAAAAATTATTTTTAGCAAATATTTTATTAGGACTTATTTTCAATAGGATTTTATGGGAATTAAGCTCAACACTATTAAGAATTATTAGTAATTTATTCTTATTTTTAGTCAAATACCTTGGGCTCTAATACCACATGTAAGAAATTATTGCAATGACAATACTAGCAAACAAAACGAGAGGATATGTTTACCGCTCTTTCCATGTGTGATAGGTTACACAAGCTTATAACCAATATCTATAGGTGACTAGGTAATACCTATTGACCCGAATTTCAATCCAATCAAGACTTCACCTTTCACAAGTCCTATTGGGCACACTCACTAAAATTCTAGGGAAAGTTACAGGCCGATCCTTTGGACCGGACTTAATTCCTATCAAGTACTGACTCAAAAAGATTTAGCACATCTTCTCATTTACCCTTGACATTTAGTCCAAACAAAGAAATCAGTCAACCGTTCTATTCTCTCTCTCTCTCTCTCTCTCTCTCTCTCTCTCTCTCTCTCTCAACTATTCGAATCTCTCTCTTTTAACGGACCACCGAAGACCACTTCTGACTGTCGGTGACCATCATCGACCTCCAATGACTCCTTTGGCCTTCATCTTTGACTGTCGACAACCATTACTGACATCCAGCAACTACCTCCAAACTTTGACAATATTTTTTTGTGTGGCTATTTTCTATCTCCACCATATCAATACCGCCAGTACCTCCTCAAACAAGGTGGTAACAAGAGAAAAATAGAAGAATAAGGATGACGAAAATGAAGGAGAGAGATGAGGAATCCTTACCAGAAAATAATTCTTCACATTCGTAGATTAACACAAAGAATCAAAGACAAATCTAGTAAAAAAAATTTATGATTGACACATTCAGTGATAAATTTAACCACTGTCTCCTTGTTAAAAATTACAAAATCTCATCATCATCATCACAAATCAACACAAGATTCAAAGACATATTCAATGATAAATTTATCATTGACTGTTTGTTAAAAAATTACAAAAAGAAAATCTCATTATCATTGTCACAAATCAACACAAGATTCAAAGACATATTCAATATCAAATTTATCATAATAGACACATTTACTAATAAATTTCTCACTGATTGTTTGTTAAAAAATTATAAAAAGAAAATCTCGTCATCATCGTCAAAAATCAACACAAAGATTCAAAGACATATTCAGTGATAAATTGATAAATTTATCATTGATAGACACATTAACATAAATTTCTCACTGACTATTTGTTAAAAAATTAAAAAAGGAAAATCTTGTCATCATTGTCACAAATCAACACAAAGATTCGAAGACATATTCAGTGATAAATTTATCACTGATAGACACATTCATTGATGAATTTCTCACTAACTGTTTGTTAAAAAATTACAAAAAGAAAATCTCATCATCATCGTAACAAATCAACACAAGATTCAAAGACATATATCAATGATAAATTTATCACTGAAATATTAAACCCTTATTTGCAACATATTTGGTTTGAGAGAAATAAAGAGAGAGGAAGGGAGGGAGAGAGAGGTGAGATTTGGAAAATCAATGTTGCTTGTAGTCATTTGAAGTCGATTTCACAGTAGAAACAACTAGATCAATGTAGATCTAGGACGAAGTATAGATTAGCGATGCATAGTGTAAATCGGCGATGGCGAAGGTGGTTGGTAAACAGTGGTGGTGAATCAGAGCTGGTGAAGTATAAATTGGCAATGGTGGACATGGTTGGTGAACGATGGTGGTGGTAGTGGTCGGTGAAGGTGGTGGTGGTCAGTGACAGACAATGGTAGTGGTGGTGGTGGGTGGATGGCCATGGCCATGGCAATGGTGGTGGTATTTTCTAAAGAGAGAGAGAGAGAGAGAGAGAGAGAGAGAGAGATATGGATTGAAAACCCAAACTCACATCATAGTATTTTGATGGCAAAAAGCAAATAGAAAATGCAGCAAAAACAAGGAAAAACTAAACAGAGGTAAAACGGTACAAAGAATAGAGCTCTAGGACTTATTGGTGCATAACACCAATCTTCAGGACTAATAAGGAAATAACTATAAAAAGCAGGACTGGCCAGTAAAAATCCCAAAATTGTACAACTGTAAGTCTATACTCTCTATAATACCTAGTCTAAAGGTCAAATCATAATCACTATGCAAATACTAAACCATGAGATCATAGGTGACAATTTTAGTAAGATCACCATCATTGATTTGAGTTTTATTAAACAAAACAAAATATGAGTTATGAAGTCCAAATTAGAATAATCTACAACTAATTCTTCTGTGAAGTCTATTCTATTTAAAGTATGAGTCTTTATATTATCTAAATGTTGCTGCATTGATAGGTTTGCTTGAGATGGGTTTATGAGCAAGGAGTGAGCGTACTTGTGAAGAGCTTTAACAATAAGCGGATCAAAGAAAATCTTGACATATTTGATTGGATGTTAAGTCCCGAAGAGTCTCAGAAGATCGACCAAATTCCACAGCAAAGAGGGTATCTTGGACTCCAGTTCATATCCGACCAAGGCCCTTATAAATCTGTTGAGGAGTTTTGGGATGAAAAGATTTAATGCTTTATTAAAAGCTTCCTTCTAGTAATGAATAAGTTGGAGAGCGGGTTATAACTTGTTAAGGTTATAATTTGAAGAACAAATTTGTTGTTTTTGGTTTATTGTAACAGGACATTCTCAATGCATGAAATTTCTATTACTGCAGATATGAGGGGGGTCAGATATATGTCCTCTTATTCCTCCTACGCAAAAGACTTATATTATAAGTTCGTGTTCATCGATTATGTTTCTAGTGTGCCTTTTATTTATTCATTTTCCTCCAAACAAAATGATACTTTACGAGAAAAATTAATCAAGTAATAGAGATATCAAAAAGAATAATATCAAAATTATCATCGTCATGAGATTAAATTTTAATTGTTAAATTCCTAAAGAAGTCAAAAATTGACATGTGGGTGGCAACATATTGACGCAACAGATATATCAAAAAGAGTAATACCAAAAACAACACCGTCATGGGATTAATTTTAGTTGTTCAATTCCTAAAGAAATCAAAAATTGACCTGTGGGTGGCAACATATTATTAACTTCCCACTCGTTAAAATCACTGAAAATGATACAAATTTAGTTTGAAAAATATGCATCTTCCTAAACCATAAATTTTTGGTAGATGAAGAAATAGATATTCTTCTAGAATTTTTATATTTGATATTCCATCATAATAGTGGTATGGATATTCTTTGAAATTGAAAAGAATCTAGTGAGATTTTTTTAATGACCAGTCCATCAACCATATAATTGTGTATGAATGTTAAGCTATATATATATATGATATTCCATCGTAATAATAGTATGGATATTCTTTGAAATTGAAGAGTATCTTGTTAGATTTTTTTTTAGTTACCAGTCCATCCAACCATATAATTGTGTATGAATGTTAATCTATATACATACCATCTCATTTTGTTTGCAAATATTTTTCAATGGTCATAAACATGAGTATGCAACTATTTATTAAATTATTATGTTGTTTCAATAATTTATTGTTTTTTTTTTTGATAAATAAAATAATTTATTGTTATTGAGTAGATACGATTCCTATATTATTTCCTACATGTGGAATCAAAGCCCAAGGTTAAATGTTCTTAGTAATGTTGATTATTCTCATTATTGATTACTTAATCTCATAAGATCTTTAGTTGTTTGTTGAGATTATGATGTAGATTTTAATTGGCATGACCTTTATGTATTTGGATATACGATATTGAGGCTTATATTATGTAGTAGAATTGTGATTATTTTGAACAAACAATTATTAAATTATACTTACAATTCAAATAAAGATATTAGGCAATTAGAGGGATGCAAGAATATGGCAATAGGAACAGGATTGTGATTGTGGCCATATATGTTTTCTGTTGGCCATTGTAACTTTGTTCTAGACTTTGAATTATGCAATTTTTAAGTGCTTTTTTTTTTTTGACGTATAAACCGGCAGCACAGTATGGCAATTCAAGCAAAACTTGGTCGGAGTAGGCATAGTCGATCAGCTAAGCAATACAGGATAAGGGTGTACATGGAGGGATTTACAGTGAATCTCATAACTATAATTGTTTACCTTTATTTTAGGAAAATTGCTCTAGAGAACCTGCATAGATGGAAGGAGCCACATAGCACTCTCTGACCAAGCAAAGTGATACAGGATTGCTCCACCAATCATATGGAGGGATCTTCAATATGATATGAATTACACACTTGTACATATATATAGCTTTGATTTGAATAAAATGTTACCTGAGCAGCAGTCTTCCGTCTTCCCTTTGCCTCAGCAATCTCTTTTAGTATCTCACAATCCATGACTTGGTTGGTTCCCCCCAGTGTTCCTCTAGCCCCTAAGGGTGAGTATGCTGTAAAATGAATACCCTTTTTCTCACAGAATTCCCTTAACTTCTTTTGCTGCCAAAGTGGGCTCATCTCCACCTTCATTATTCGACCCACAATCCAATGCAATACATTATTACAATAATATACTTGTTAATGTATAATAAAGTATAATGTATATATTATATATTACTAAAGTATAATGTATATATTATATATTACTAATACAGCTAGCTATAGGACAGAGCATAAGATTCTTTTTCTTTCTGCTTTCGGCTGTTTTCGGCCCCTTTTCTCTTTTATATGTTTTCTCTCATAATGATGTTGTATAGCAGCTCCTATATATGGAGCCTCTTCTTACAGTTTCAATACATATTGAATAACAGAGCTTATTCACTCTTTCAATATCTCTCTCAACATATTTTACATGGTATCAGAGCACAGGTGTTTCTCCTAGCCTCTTCTTCCGCCGCATCATATTTTTTTCTTGTCTACAGTATCACATTTTCTGTTTGGCAGATTGTGGCACATCTTGTCCTTATCTAAATTACAGATTGGACACCACAGAAGCCTTCGTCTCTTCACTACGAATCCACAGCCACCAGATTCATCATCATCCGACGCCTCAAGCGCCCTCACGCGCCACGTTTGCCGCCGGCACGTCACCTGCTTCCGCCTTCCACATCCCACGCGCTCCACGTGTCCATCAGTCACTTGAGCCACCTCGCTCCGCGTCTCACGCACCACACGATGCAAGCCGCTCAAGCCATCCGCGTGAGCCGTCTCTTCTGCACGCGTCACTCGCGCCGCACACGCCTCACGCCGCTTTTGTCTTCAGCTCACGCCACCTGCGCATGCCCTTTGCCCTCGGCTCCAGCTGGTCCAGCTCAAACTGGCTCAGCACCTTTCCCAAGCCGGTTCACCCCTATTTTTGGACTTTTCTAGCCGATTTAGCCCGGTTCCTAGCTAATTTGGACCTTCTGCATTCACTGGTGCCCTCGAATTTTTCAGATTCTACCTTGGTAGTACTGCTTTTCTCTCATGGATCGCACGGACTCCTCTAACCACCCTATTTCCGTTGTTCTTGACGGAACTAACTATGTCTTATGGGCACAAGCTATGTCTGGATTCCTCAAAGGAAAGAAACTTTGGCGCATCATCACTGGAGATGTGTGCAAACCCATCCCAACAACCACGGAATCCGCTGCCACCACGGAATCTGTTGCCAAATATGTCGACCGTCTGGAGGATTGGGATAGTAAAAACTATCAGATCATCACTTGGTTTCACAATACTTCAATTACATCTATTAGCCTTCAGTTTGGCCGGTTCCAACTTGAGTCTGCTTCCTCTCTAGCCAAGGCCATCTGGGATTTTTTACAAGAACGCTATCAGACTACTGGCCTTGCTCACCAATATCAGCTTCTCAGTCATCTTCACCGTATGCGCCAAGATACCACTCAGACCATTAATGATTTTCTCTCCCAAATGTATTACGTTTGGGATCAGCTTACTCTTTCTGAACCTCCATGGCATTGTACTGCGGATGGTACCTTGTTTACTACTTACCGTGACTAGCAGCGCTTGGTTCAGTTTCTCATGGCTTTCACTCCCCGTTTTGAGCCAGTACGTGCATCTCTCCTTCATCGCACTCCTTTACCCACTCTTGAGCAAGCCATTTCTGAATTCCTGTCAGAGGAAACCCGATTTGGTACTCTCCATCCGCACCCTGTGGATTCTGTTCTTGCTACTCCCCAGATTCAGAGTTCTCATTCACCACCTTCACCACAACGGTCAACTATCTGCAACTACTGTCACAACTGCAGTCTTCCATCGACTCATCTTCTGGTTAATTGTCCAGTTCGTCTTTGTCGGTTTTGCAACAAGACTGGTCCTGGTCATCTCCAGCAAGATTGCTTCCGCAATCCCACTCGTGCCTCTCGCAATGGTCTTTCCATCGGGAATTTTTCCCGTAGCAACTCTCACCGTTCTGGGACTCCGTTTAAACGAATGCCTGCTCAACGCACTGCTGCTGCTGCCTCCGAGGATTTACCTTCTTCTATCCCTATAGATCCTTCACTCCATTCTTCTCTCACACCGATGTCGAAGCCGTGTTTCAGCATTTCTGGCAGAAGTCTGGTACTCCATCTACTGCTTTGTCTGTCACCCCAGGTAACACTTCCTGGTACTTTGACTCCGCTTGTTGTAATCACATGACCTTTGACCCTACTATTTTTACTCCTATCTCTTCTACTCCTTATGTTCCTTCTATCCATACTGCTGATGGGTCTCTTTTGTCTGTAAGCCATGTTGGTTCTGTTTCCACCTCTCACTTATCTTTATCCCATGTATATCTTATGTCTGCTCTTACTTTAAATCTTATCTCCATTAGTCAATTATGTGAGCATGGTCTAATTGTTACCTTTTCCCATACTGGTTGTTTGGTACAGGACCCTCGGACGGGGCAAACTCTTGGGATAGGCCGTAAGCATGGACGTCTTTACAAACTCATCCATCGTCATGTTCTAAATTTTTCTCAGATCACAGCTCCCACCACTACTACCACTACTCCTTATTTATCTCCTTTTCAGCTTTGGCACTGTCGTTTAGGCCATCTTTCTATTGGTCGTTTAAAATCTTTAATTTCTAGTGGTCATTTAGGTCTTGTCAGTTCTGATGCTTTAGATTGTGTGTCCTGCCAACTTGCCAAACAACCGGCTTTGTCGTTTAATAAAAGTGACTCTGTTTCTCTTGCACCATTTGATCTCATCTATTCTAATATTTGGAGACCCTCTCCTACTCCAACTATGGGGGGCGCCCGCTATTTTGTTGTTTTTATCGATGATTTTTCCCGTTTTACATGGTTGTTTCTTATGAAAAATCGCTCTGAGCTCAAACAACTTTATTACAATTTTGCTGCAATGGTTAAAACACAATTTTCTAAAACTATTAAGCTTTTTCGCTTCGACAATGCCATGGAATATAAAGATTTTGACTTTCTTTCCTTCCTTCAGAGTCATGGTACTTAACCTCATCGTTCTTGTCTCGGTATGTCTCAACAAAATGGACGTGCTGAACGGAAACATCGGCATATTCTCGACACTACTCGCGCTCTCCTTCTGTCTTCCTCTAGTTCGGAAAATTTTTGGGGCGAGGCAGCTCTCACTGCTGCTTACACTATTAATTGTATCCCTACACCTGTCATTCATAATCACACTCCTTATGAGCGTCTGCATGGCACCCGTTCCCCTTACACCAACCTTAGGGTCTTTGGATCTGCCTGTTTTGTTCTTCTCCAACCTCATGAACATACCAAACTTGAACCTCGTTCCCACCTTTGTTGCTTCTTGGGGTATGGTATTGAACATAAGGGGTATCATTGTTGGGATCCTCTCTCCCAGTGACTTCGTATCTCTCGTCATGTGGTCTTTTGGGAACACAAAATGTTTTCCTCTCTCTCTCTCTCTCTCTCTCTCTCTCTCTCTCTCTCTCTTTCGTTTGTCCGTTCCCTCACCTTCTTTGTTTTTTACTAACCCTTCCACAGATCTGTTTTCTGATGAGCTTAGTCCACCGCCCCTACCAGCCTCTCTTGAGTTTTCTGATACGCTTACTCCACCGCCCTTGCCAGCCTCTCTCGAGCTCGCCTTGCCTACTGGTCTGTCCCCTGCACCTGCTCCCTCTGATGGTCCTGCTCTTGCTCCCTCGGGATTCTTCCCTCCTGCTGTGTCTCTTCCTCTGGCTCCTCCTTCCTCTGCTCGACCACACAGGGTAACCCAACCTTCTACTCGTCTTCGTGACTTTATTGTTGGTTCTACTGCTTTTTCTACTTATGAACCGACCTCTTATCGTGAGGCTCGCTCTAATCCTCTTTGGCAGCATGCTATGACTGATGAATTGCAAGCTTTAGACAAAACTCATACTTGGGACGTTGTTGATCTTCCTCCTGGCAAAACTGCCATTGGTTGCAAATGGGTATACAAAATCAAGACTTGTTCTGATGGATCTATTGAGCGCTACAAAGCCCGCCTTGTTGCCAAAGGCTTCAACCAAGAATATGGTATTGACTATGAGGAGACCTTTGCTCATGTTGCTCGTCTCACCTCTGTTCGCAGCTTGATTGCTGTTGCTACCACCCGACAATGGGATCTTTATCAACTGGACGTGAAAAATGCTTTCCTAAATGGTGTTCTTCTCGAGGAGGTCTACATGCACCCTCCCCCTGGATCTACTTATCCACCTCATAAAGTCTGCAAACTTCGGCGTGCTTTATATGGTCTCAAACAAGCTCCCCGCGCTTGGTTTGCCAAGTTCAGCTCTACTATTCATGACTGTGGTTTCACCTCCAACTCTTATGATATTGCTCTTTTTATCCGGAAAACAGCTCAAGGGACCACCCTGCTTTTGCTTTATGTGGATGACATGATTATCACCGGTGATGATTTCGATGGTATTCTTCACCTTGAATAGTTTCTTAGCTATCATTTCGAGATGAAAGACCTTGGTCCTCTCAGCTATTTCTTGGGTTTTGAAATCTTTCATGATTCTACGGGTTCTTTTATCTCTCAGGCTAAGTATACCTCTGATCTTCTCACACGTGCTGGTCTTATGGATTGCAAGACTGCCTCCACTCCCCTGGAGCCTCAGAGTCGTCTTACACCGCTTGATGGCACTCTTCTCTCTAATGCTACCCTATATCGTCAGCTGGTTGGCAGTCTTGTCTATCTCACTGTTACTCGTCCTAATATTGCCTATGCCGTTCATATTGTCAGTCAATTTATGTTGGCTCCTCGTACCCCTCATTATGCTGCCTTAGTTTGTATACTTCGGTATCTCAAAGGCACCATGTTTCATGGTCTTCATTATTCCACCCGCTCCTCTCTCCGGCTTTGTGCCTTCTCTGATGCTGATTGGGCTGGAAATCCTACTGACCACCGTTCTACTACTGGGTTCTGCTTTTTTCTGGGTGATTCTCTTATTTCTTGGCGCAACAAGAAACAATCTCTTACTGCTCGTTCCAGTACCGAGGCTGAATACCGTGCTCTTGCTAATACTACTCAAGAGCTTCTCTGGCTTCGCTGGCTTCTTGCTGACATGGGTGTTACCCCCTCTGGTGCTACTGACCTCTTTTGTGACAATCACAGTGCTCTTCAAATTGCTCACAATGATGTTTTTCATGATTGCACCGAGCACATTGAGATTGACTGCCATTTTATTTGTCAACACGTCACTCGTGGTACTGTCCATCTCCATCCGATATCCTCTGTTGATCAACCTGCTGATATCTTTACAAAGCTCATTCTCCTAGTTGGTTGATGTTTGTCCTCCTTGAGTTTGCGGGGGGTTGTTAATGTATAATAAAGTATAATGTATATATTATATATTACTAAAGTATAATGTATATATTATATATTACTAATATAGCTAGCTATAGAACAGAGCATAGGATTCTTTTTCTTTCTGCTTTCAGCTGTTTTCGGCCCCTTTTCTCTTTTATATGTTTTCTCTCATAATGATGTTGTATGGCAGCTCCTATATATGGAGCCTCTTCTTATAGTTTTAATACATATTGAATAACAGAGCTTATTCACTCTTTCAATATCTCTCTCAACATATTTTACAATACTAACTAAGTTTTTTGAGAAATGACGATTTCTTTTTCTTTCTCTTTTTTTAATTACAAGAAATGATATTAATTTACCCCAAAATATACCATTAATTTGAAATGAAAGTACAAATAAATAAATAAATAAAACCAACCGAAGAATTTTAGGCCCCAAAAAAATAGATACTAACGAGTCAAAGAATTATTTCGAATGATTGCAAATCATTTGGACAAAACATGAGAGTTTTGCACAGCACTTGAGATATTATTATTATTTTTTTAGTACTTGAGGTCATTTGCAAAATTCTTAAAATAAAAAAATAATAATAATAATGATTGATATGATATTTGTTGTTCTGGAGGGAAGTGATGACTTGAGACTAATTGTGGATGTAAATTTGAAATCAAGGGATTTTTATTTTTTATTTTTTGATCAAGAAAAAGAAAAATTTATTAATGCAATTTGCAAAGACTACATCAATAAAAACTCCAAGCTGCAAAACGGCATCATGGCAAAAATATTCAACACATCAACTAAGTAGACCAACCCAAAAACAAAAACACAACCACAGCAGCAGAGCTTCCCAATTGCAGAAATCCATGAACAAACCTGCTAGTACCAGGATCATCTATGCCCATCCAATCAACCACGATACATTAACCCACTCCCACAAACATTCTTCTAAAGAAATCAAAGGATTTGACTTTAATCATTCAAGCACGTTAACTTGAAGTTTGATGTGAGAGTTTACTTATGAATTTTAAGATTGAGTTAAATAGTTTTATCATGATAAAATTGAAATAACTATATAAAAATAATTATTTGAAATTATGCTAAGCATTTTCTTTCTAGCTACTAGAATCATGCTAAGAATTTTCTTTCTAGCCAAAAAAATCCTATTAAACATCTTCCATCTCAACTTACCATCTTTCCTTGTTTTTCTATCTCCTTATTCTTAAATCTCTTTATTTGAAACCAACATAATGGACTTATTTGTCAAAAATAGAACACTCACTTGATTGACAGCTGGAGGGATCTTTGATGTGAGTAATGCTTGTTGAAGTTTCTTGCAAGAGAAGTTGCTAACTCCGATATGCTTGGAGAGGCCGAGGTTATGACACTCCTCCATAGCTTCCCACACAGACTTGAAATCCATGGGAAGAAGGTCCTTATTACTGGAAGGCACCTCGTAGTCTCCTGGATTTCAAGTCGATCAAGCTTATCGATCTTGCATTTACAACATAAAATAATATGTTGACATAAACTAAAAAAGTCAAAAAGTCACTATCCTATTTAAGTCACATCATCTTATTTAAGTCACATCACCTCTCTACCACATCACTCCAAACCCAACCCATACCCAACCCATATTTCATAAAAAGTTAAAAGTGCACTTATTTAAAACATCCCAAACCAACCCTAATATTAATAATTTCTTCATTATGGGTTTATAGGATCCTGCTAATCCATTGGGTGGCATCATGATCCAAATTTAGTCCAGATACCCTTTTTGACTTGTTAAAACTTTGTATCATTTTAACTAAATTTTTTCTAGTCTTTTTCCAATTTCATATTTTATTGGTAAATGTTATTTTAAATAAATAATTTGTAAATTATTAACAAATCTTATTAGAAGAAACTAGCATGAGAATCTTGTCGATATTTTTGTTAAAAAATAAGTAGTTGATTAAGTGGGGTTGCATTGCGTGTCATGTTTTCTTTTCTTTTAAAAGGCCTCAAGGTGGAAAGAGACCATTAAAAAAGCCAGTTGTGTACTTTATGCACATGGTTGATGGTATTCAGAGTTTTAAAATTTTTAGAAGCACTCATACAATATCTATACCATATCTATACGCATCTGTACATATCTCTGAATTATATATACCACACACAATGAATCTAGTAAACCATTGATTCTCTCTCTCTTTTTTTTTTTTTGGACATTGATAAGCGATAATCGAACTGCGAGTTCTACAATCTTGAGGATCTACAATCGAGTTCGAACTAATTGGTTTTTTGATCCATGACTAAGGTAAAAGTATCTGGTTTTGTTTGAGGACATCAAAGCCAGTACAAAGGCACAAATAATATCTCGTTTCGCTTAGGACATTAAAATCAATACAGAGACGCCACAAATATTGACTGATGGTCATATGGTTCAGGCCAATTCTAAACCATTATTGCTTGGACGAACTTGACCATGAGATTGGACTAACAATCTAACAAAATGTATAATATGATGTTTGGCTAAGAAAAGAGATTTGGACTCATAGTCCATCCAGACATACTACCCCCATGTGGAGGACTATTGAATCCAAAAGGGAGTTGGGATACAAAATGGAAGAGCAAGGAGAGGTTTGGACTATTTAGCGCACCTAATAATCCTGAGTTAAACGTGGAATAAATGTTAATCCAGCTTAATGTAGTCCGTCCAAATAAACATGGCCGTAGTGTCAATGGCTCATTAATTCATGAAACCTCACACCTCCTCCATATGTTTATTCTATGTGCTTGTGAGTTTGATCCATTTCTTGCAAATTATCCACAAGCCCAATGCCATATATATATTCACTTCTTCAACTTCTCTGTTAGTCAATAAAATTCTCCATAATCCCAAGCAAAAACTATTAGCAATACCCATTACTCATGATCCATGTGAAAAGTCTAAAATTTTTTAAAAAAAATAGTGAATAGCAAATATATTAAAATGCACCAATGTATTATATTAATATAAAGAGAACCTCTCGTTGACGTTTTGCTTGAGGCCTCACTGAGGTAGGGTCATCCCAGGCAACTCCCACACTGACTCTAATTCTATATATTGGTATGCGAACAAGATTTCATTGTATAATATTTGTTAAACAATCAAGAACAATAGAAAATGGGATGCATTCTAGAGGTACAATTGGGTTCAACAAATGCGACCATTCCATTGCTAGGCTTCGGGACAGCTGCTTGGCCTTTTGGTGCATTAGAAGAAATCATGAAAGAATCCATTATGAAGGCTCTAAAACTCGGGTATAGGCACTTTGATGCGTCATAGCCAGTACCATAGCAGACCCTTGGTGAAGCCATAGCACAAGCACTACTTTCGGCCTCATTCAATCTCGCACTGAGCTTTTCATCACATCCAAACTTTGGTGCTCTGATGCACAACGACCTTGTCCTCCCAAAGACTACAAAATACTTTGCAAAGAAGATAATATAATTTTCATTTATACTAATAATTAACAAACTTATACATACTACTTTATTTTGATTCTGTTTTATTGCATGCATTTTTAGGAGACTTGGGTTGGAGTATTTAGATCTATATCTCATTCTTCACCCAATGTTTATCCATTCTGGTTTAAGTTCTTGTACTTTACTTATGTTAATGCAATCACTACAACATATAAGACTTTTGGCGACCAATTATTTTGGTCCCTAAAACTATTATGTTAGTCTCTAAATGGTTTTTGTGACAAAATTAATTTCGTCACTAAAAAAGTCACTAAAAGTGCGTCTAGAAAAGTCTTTAGTGACCAATTTTTGAAAATGTCCCCAAAAATGACAATTAGTGACCAATTTTATATGGTCGCAAAATGTTTGATTTTACAAGACTAAACATTTGGTCGCTAATACTTCGTCACAAAATATCCCAATTTGGTCGCAAAAAACAAAATAATGACACTTTTAACGACTATGATATTTGGTCGCTAAAAGACATAACTTTCTCTACAACACATTTTCGTCGCTAAAAATCAAAGTAAAATTTTGTAATCATTTAATCTCATAACTAAAATGCACAAAATTAAATGTCATCCAATCATATTAAAAAAAAAATTGACATCCACATATCAAACCCACTCTATTCCCAAACCATAATGAGTCTATAGAAAGTAAATTTGACAAATTAAAACTAAAAGTTTCCAAATTCAAATCAAAGTAGTAACAGTTCAAATGAAGAATAGCAACAATACAATAGTTTCTTCACAGAAAATATCAAAAAAAGCATTTTCTCAATATCAATGTCAGGCTCTATATCAGACAGGCTTGGCACAAGAGGCTTCAAGCTGTACTTAGATGTGACACCCTTTGGACATCCCTGCAATCCAAAATTAAAAAAGAAGAATCAAATAATAAGAATCAACACAACATAACCTCATTAAATAATCAATAGTCATTCATAATCAAATAAGTTACAAATAATGAAAAAACACATTATCTCAGTTTACTTGAAGTATTAGTAAGCTATAATAAGAATCAACACAATAAGGTTATCATAATCCAAGCACGTTATCATAATCAAATGTTCTAAATAACAAACACACTAAATTTATAACTATGATAGATCTATCTAGAGCAAAAGGTACTCACTATGATGGTAAATCAGAAGTAAAACCTCCCCGACTAATCTGTTGCAACACCAAATCAATCTTGGCATTGACCTCCACGCTATTAGACTCCAAGTTGTGCACTCTGGCATTTAGTTCCTCATTGATTCTCCGTTGCTCTTCAAGCTCCCTTCTAGTTTCCTCATTTTCTATCTCAAGAGCAGCACGAGTACGTCGACCAGATGCTGTTGCACTAGGTTTAGGACCACGTCCTAAACCACTTATGTAGCCAGACTTACGCCCGAACACCTCAATGGAAAGCTGCTCATTAGATAGTGGGCCAGATCCATCTTCTATAGCTTCATTCTCTCGCTCTCTAAGTTTTTTCTACAATTGCTCATGAAATTAACTATAGTCATTTTATATCTACATTGTAACAGAGCAACTGAAGACATTGATTTTCCTATTTACTTATCCTAGAGAGAACATAATAACTGGTAGAGAAAGCACCATAATCCAGTAGCAGGTCTAATATTCTAATTGAATTTTCTAACTTTAAAGTATTAACAGGTCTAATATTCTCTTCAAACATGCATTTTTAGATGCCATGCCATCCTTGTTTCTAGGTACCAGACAACCTACAGAAGCATATCAATCATAAGTTTCATTATTCATGCTTAGCAAACATTAATAGTGTCTGATTTAACCATAAGAAATGCTTAGGAATTAATAGTGTCTGATTTAACCATAAGAAATGCTGGCCAATGAGGTTGAGAAATCATAAATCATTGTTTGTTGTGTTTGATCTCAAGGATCTTAACAAACAGTTAAGAACTCTGTTGCAATCTTCTTTCTGCTGAAGCCAGTTCTGTAATAGAAGAGCTTAAAGTTTATTTCTGCCCATTGCAGAATTGCCCCAGAGCTTAGCTTTTGTTTTGAATGGAAACAAGATGGATTATTAGGTCAGTGCCTATACAGTTAAAGCTCCTACCAAACCTTAGCCTTGCAGCAACAATGCTGCAAATATTCAAATCATACCATTTTGTCTCATAAACTTTCACTCCAATATTTCCAAACTTAAGAACAGGTGATCTAGTCCTAATCATTTACATTCATAATCATTTACATTGTTCGTTTTTAGTGCTAAAGATTCACAACACATGAGCCTTAGACAAGTAATCATTAACAGGAAAATACTTATATTTAACATTAGAAAATTCTTACATGTCTAATTTCAGCTTCATTATGGACCCATGCTTGCCTTTTCTGACTAAAGTGTGTCTTGTGATACAAATCAACAAGTCCAAGCTCCTTTCCATCCTTGTCTCGCTGTCAAAACCTTTATAGTTAGTATCCTATGGAGTACATACATCACCAAATAAAAGAAATAAAAAAAGTGCCATGTAGACCCTATGATTTAAAGGTCAGTTGTTTACCTCATCGTATTGCACCTTTCTAAATGCCTTTGAGCCAGCTGTATGGAGGACTTTAAGCTCAAACCGATTTTCCTTGTTTTTCTGACATTTCTCCTGCATGAAGTGTAAAAATATATTCAAAAGAAATCAAGTCCATGTGCCCAAATGCTTAGTAACAGCAGCAGCTACATGCATAGCAGCAGCCTCCGCCACAGCAGCAGCTGTAGCATCATCAGCAGCCTACACAAGAGCTGCAGCCTCACCACAAGTGTGTGCAAGTGCATTACAAGTGTGTTCAACAATTACCTGGTACGTCTTATCATCCCATAATTGACACAGGTATCGCCACACCTCTTTTTCGATATCTTCATGTGGGTTTGCAAGGGCTGATTCCATCGTAGGGAAACTTCTAAAATGTTGGCGTAGATTAAAGCGGTAGGTCTTGTACCGGAGTTTCATCATTCCAAGGATAGAAGCAATAGCATAAGGTTCATTACTAAAAATGAAACCTTCTTGCCATACCAATAAAATTAAACACTTCAAAACATCAAGCAACATAATTCATAAACTAAAAGGGAATATTAAACTAGACTAAAAAAAAACTATCTTACTCGAAGGTATGCAATTAGCGTTTCTTTATCCTCAGGGCTAATAAAACTCCACTTAGGCACATTTTGTGGGGCAAATTGCCTAGTGACGATCCCCAACTCGGTGGTGAATTTATCAGACCACGGTCCCAATGGATTCCCAGTAATCCTACAAATTTCAACATCCAATCGCTTCCCTTGACTTTTTATCTTGAGTAATGCGAGGCTTCGTGACTTCCCACGTCCTTTCTTACGCTCTGTTGTATCTATTAAAAACAACATATAGAAAAAACACATCAATGTCTAACATATGCATTGGATGAAAAGAATAAACAACCAACCAAAAAAGAATATAAAACTAAAATATTTACAAACCTACCAGCAATACAACAATCCGTGCTAGAAGTATCCAAGTATGAGGCTTGTGATGTAACTTCATGCATAGATGCTGATGCTGATGCAGCTGCAGATGTTGATGCAGATGTTGTTGGGGGCACAAACTTTGACGTAAATGAAGGAATTGACTGAATAGATGTGGATGCAAAAGATGTAGCTGCTAATTTGTTGGGCACATAGCCTCCCTGTCCTCTACCTCTAAAAATCAATAACAAGAACAATAAAATGGTTTCAGCTGTCTTACATAGAAATGTCTAGTGTATCTATATGATGTGGGTCCACTTAAAGCAACTGGTAGACCCAATTAAAGCAATGCATGAAACAGGTCAAAATGAACTTTCCACAAAATTTGACAAAGAGCCGCTGTTGTTACAGAAAAGTTATCTTTTCATATCAATACAGGTTCAAATTATTAAAGAACACCAACCTCATGGTAGCGCACCGGACAGTTAGAGTCTTATCCCCCATTTTTAAGCCATTAAGAGCAGCACAAGCAATCTCCGTTGCAGCAGGATCCTAAAGTGAATGTACACCAGAGAAGGAACAAATTACATATGAAAGAGTAGAAAATGAAAGGCAAAGTTTTCAATATTCATAAATGTAGCTTCAATTTGAGACTTTGTACCAACATGAATGTATTTTAGACTTCTAGCTAAAGATGACTGGAATAATTGCTTTCACAGGTATACAATGTTTAAAATTTTAGTAAAAAACATTATTAGCTTCATTCACCTTATAGACGCATAAACCATATCCTTTGGAATTTCCAGTGTCTCTATCTTTCACGAGGTCAAACCCACGCAAAGGTCTGCATCGGTCAACAATTTATCACTAGAACTCGTAATTATCATAAATGAAAAGATAGCAATGACAGCGTAATGAATATCCTGATGCCTCACAAAGTATAAAAAGAAAACAAAATGACAGAATATACTGAAGATTAGAAGAAGAAAGTAAAAAAAAATGAAAAATGTCAGATTGAAGACCATACCCAAATGACTCCAGCAATACTCGTATCTGTGCTTCAGTAAAGTAGTATGGCAAGCCACCAACAAAGATACGATCAAGTCCCTCAACTCCGCCAACCATGCTACAAATCCATCCAAAGTCCAGCATTCCAGAATCAAAATAAATAAAAAACTAACTTAAACTGTAAAAATTATAAAATGAGAGTAAACGATAAATCATAGTCCACGTCTAAAATGAGAGTAATGATAATTCATATTCTGGTTAATAAATAAATAAATAAATAATCACCACTCAAAAGGTATGACATTCGGCATTTAGCAAAAGTTTGTTTGTAGAAAGATTAAAAGACCTGTGTTACATGGACTCAGCAGTACCCCACCAAAAAAAAGAGTAGTTGTCACATATTGCATTATTCCAAACAGAACTATGTAGACCACCATCTATGCAGTTACACGCATATACATCTACAATACTACATAAAGGAAAAATCCCTGATAACAATATCTTGGCTAAAATGGTTTCAGCTGTCTTCTTTTTCTTATCTTTTCTTTTCTTTTCTTTTCTTTTTTTTTTCTGCCATACCTTTCTTGGCAAAGTTTTTCTGCCATAGGATCTAGTGGCACTACTTCAAGAATTTTTCCCTTCTGTACACTCGCTTTTGCATTTGTCTTCTTGAGGACCTTTTCTGCAGTAGCTGCAGGTGCAGGTGCATGAACATATCACATGAAAAACAACAAAAGCCAAGTGAGGATAATAAATAACAAAACAGCAACAAATAATACATACAATGCCATTACAATTCATATGAATTCTGAAATGCAGAAAACAACAACAGATCCATTTATTTTCTTAGGTCATCAACTGTTGTTGGCTACAAGTACGTCTTTCAATTGGCCTTTATTGATAGTACCTTTGCAGCAACAGATTCCGTTGCACGCTTCCTCCATAGATCAGCTTTTCGAGTTTCAAATTCCTCTCTACTCATGATGGGGGGTCTAGGATTGATGCCCATCCTAAAATCCACAAGATCCCTAAAATCCGCAAGAAAATTAGTCAAATTGTTTTGAAAAATGATAACATTACATTAAAGGCTGAATAGATGATAAAAAAAATGTAAAGCGCATTTCATTGCTGATAGTCAAATGATCATACATCATAACAATTATTGAACCATAAAAGCTTCAAATGATTCATAAACACAGAACTTGGTTAAAGACTCTTCCAATACAACTAAAAACTTTTGGAGTACACTATCAGCCGCAAAAAGCAAATGGATTTGGTACTCATGAACAAGCATAGAGAATCCAATTCACAAACAGAACTATGTAGACCACCATCTAAGATTTTAAAAAATAAATAAACAAATAAGAGGAAAAAAAAAAGCATTTTATAAGAAACTGAGTGTCCTAAGTTTTTAAACACTTCAACAACTGAGATAATGAAACATGGCATACCACAACAAAATACTATTAGACAATTGATTCAGACAGTGCACCGCTAGTCTCAAGGACGATAGAATCAAACAACAAAACAAACAGCATCTTAAAGGACAAATATGATACTAAAAACAAACAACAAAACAAAGCATACATCCTCAAAATAAGGTAGTTAGAAACAGAAGCACACAGTATCTTTTCTCAAGCTTTTCCATCTTAAAGGACAAATATGATAACGTTGGAAACAAGACAAAATATTAAAATGAAATAAGCAACAAAACAAAGCACACTTTTTTTGACAAGACAACTTGAAATGGAAATAAGCAATAGCAATTATAAATCTTACATGATGTTAAAATGGAAATCATTTGGAAACAAGACAAAATATTCATCGATAGATATAATCTTCATCAATTTCATCTTTCGGATCACTATCATCATCAATCATATCATCATCAACTTGATCATCCATGTTAGTGTCATCATCATCCGCATTATTATCATTAACGAGCACTTCATCATCAACTTCAAGTTCCTCCTCGTGAAATTCGCCAATAATGTCAACACATATCATTTCCATGTCTTCTTTGCATAATTCTATGGGTTGATCATCAATGTGCACCACATCCCCAAGTCCATACGACTCAAATTGTTGGTATGGTTCATCTTTGTCTTTGTCTTCCTCTTCCGCTTCCTCTTCATCCTCTTTCACTAAGATGTCATAAATAGCCCGTGGTAATACTCTTTGTACAACTCGATAATTATTGCCCCACTTTGTATCTTTCAAATAAAACACTTGTTCTGCTTGGCATGCTAACACAAATGGTTCATCTTTGTACCAAGTCTTCGTAACATTTACACTAATGTAGTTAAACTCATCAACTTTTATTCCAATTTTTTCGTTACCAACATCCCACCAATCACACTTAAAAAGAAACACACTATTCCCACCTAGATATTTCAACTCAATTATCTCTCTAATAACACCATAAAAATCAATAGGTTTCCCTTTATGATCTCCCTTCACAACCACGCACTATTTTGAGTTTTTCGGTACACGTCACAATCTTGAGTGCGAAACCGAATCCCGTTGATGATACAACCATTGTAGCGTGTCACTCGGTAATCGGGACCTCGAGCTAAGTTCATAAGTTGATTGGAAGCATCCATTGTCCCTTCAACTTGCAACTTTGTGACCTAATTCCATTGTTAATATGAAATGCATTAGCATACAGTTAAATTCATTATTTCAATACACAAATAATGTTCAAAAATTATAACTCTTATGTATTTTAGAAACCATGTATGGAACTCTGATTTTAGCCTCTCTTGCACATTTGTCAAACCTTGTCCTTCAAGTTCATCCATGTATTGCCTATAAATTATAACAACATTATTTGACACAAATGGTTGTGAAAATAATACAATTCAAAAAGTAAAATATTCTAGTGAATATAATCATATGGTAGTTTACTTACAGCATATATGGTCGAACTTCATCACAATTATTCAACACGTACCATCGAACTTTTTTCAAATCCGCTAAATTCAACACATCATTAATTGCAGCTCCTAATCCACGAACTTTTTGCCTAAATACAAACAAGTTTCCATCTTGTGCTGCCTCAATAGGCCCATCATAGTTTCTCAGTCTATTAAATCTTGTCTCACCTTCATGGAAGTACATAGAGCAAAAAGTGAGCCTCATTGTCAATGTAACCTTCAGCAATAGATCCTTCTGGACGAGCTTTGTTGCGCACATAACCCTTAAGAATATGCATGTACCTTTCAAATCCATACATCCACCGGTATTGCACCAGTCCTGCAAGGATTGCTTCACACGATAAGTGAACGGATAAATGAATCATAATATCAAAAAAAGATGGTGGAAATATCTTCTCGAGCTTGCACAAAATTAAAACAATATCTTTCTCAAGTTGTTCTAAGACATCAACTCTCAATGTCTTTGACGATAATTCCTTAAAGAACAAGCTAAACTCAATTAATGCCTTGCTCACATCCTTTTTCAAACATCCACGTAAAGCAATAGGAAGCAATCTTTGCAAGATAACATGGCAATCATGGCTTTTCAACCCCGTAATTCGACAGTCACTAGTGCTCACACAATGTGATATGTTTGATGCATAGCCATCTGGCAATTTAATTGAACTCAAGAATTCACAAAAGTTCCTCTTTTCAGTTGGAGACAACATGAAGCAAGCAGGAGGTAGAAATGTTTGGCCATGTACTTCCCTTGGATGTAATTCAGGCCTTGTACCCATATCCATTAGATCAAGACGAGCCTTGTATGTGTCCTTGGTTTTTCCATCAATGTTCATCAATGTTCCTAGAACACTATCACATACATTTTTTTCAATGTGCATAACATCAAGGTTGTGACGAACTTTGAGGGTTTTCCAATAAGGTAAATCAAAGAAAATGCTCCTCCTTGTCCAATTTAAATATTGAGGAGAATGTTTTCGCTTCTTCCCACGTTGATCTATTTTCCCAAATAATGATGGGTCTATATGCCCCAATTGACCCAAAACCTCCTCTCCTGACAACAAATTAGGTTCTAACCTAAGCTCTGGCTCACCATTGAATGACTTGCTTGTTTGCAAAAAATGATCATGAGGCAAAAAACGACGCTGTCCCATGTAACAAGTTTTTCTACAATGATGCAAGTATTGGTGAGATGCATTCTCATTGCATGACGGACAAGCCAATTTGCCTTTGGTGCTCCAACCGGATAAATTACCATACACAGGAAAGTCATTGATAGTCCATAATAATGCCGCATGCAATTGAAAATTAGAGCCACTTGATACATCGTAGGTCTCTACCCCTACCTCCCATAACTCATTTAGCTCATCTATTAGCGGTCGTAAAAACACATCAATGTCAAATCTAGGAGCTCTACGCCCAGGAATAAGCAAAGGCATCATAAAAAATGGATCTTTCATGCATTTCCGTGGTGGCAAATTGTACGACAATAAAAATCGCCATATGCTATATGAGGTACTCATATTCCCAAATGGATTGAAGCCACTTGCTAATCCGAGCCTAACATTTCGAGGATCTTTGTAATGACTCATGCTTTTTGTCAAAGTCTTTCCATGCTTCAGAGTCCGCCGGATGGCGCATTACATTTTTCTCCTCTACGCGTTTATCTTTGTGCCACCTCATATCAGTAGCTGTCTTCCTTGATATAAATAACCTTTGTAGCCTTGGTTTTAAAGGAAAGTACCGCAAAACCTTATGAGGGATCTTTTTACCTTTACCTTCACCTTTATGAAATTTGTATCTAGGCTCCTTGCAAGTAGGGCATTTATCTTCATTTTCATACTCCTTCCAAAAAAGTACACAATCGTTCTTGCATACATGTATTTTTTGATAATCAAGGCCCAAATCTCGAAGTATTTGTTTAACTTCATTGTATGAGCATGGGAGTGTTTCACCGATGGGAAGTGCATCCTTCAACAGTTCTAGTATCATCGTGAGTGATTTGTTGCTCCATTTATTGAACACCTTTATATGTAGCAACTTAACAATGAATGATAATTTGGAATATCGCTGGCAATTCGAATACAATTCTTGTTCTGCATCCCTCATTAATCTTGCAAATGTATTTCCTTCACTACCATGAGCACCAGACAAGTCAGGATTATGACTACTAGATGCTTCCCCAGTATAAGCAAATGTGGACGGTCCACTATGTATGTCACGGATAATTTCTCGCACCTCAGTATTGGGAGAATTTGATTTCTCTGTCACATGATTGAAATATTCGTCATTTTCATTTTCCGAGGGATCACTGTCATTCAACTCAAAGTCTTCCCCATGATACACCCACCTAGTGTAAGTTGTGACAACCCCATATGCAAACAAATGAATTTCAACTTCATCTATGGTTTTTTGGATACGGTTGTTGCATCTATTACATGGACACCAAATCTTACTCGTCCCTGATTTCATATGATCACGAGCAAACATGATAAATTCTTTTACCCCATCAATGTATTGATGTAACCTTCTATTATGAAGTTGCATCCAACTCCTATCCATCCCGAAATCCCTATTACAAAGTACACAAAGACATTATCCTTCAATTCCAATATCTTGTTACTTTCTATATGTGGTCTTAAAGGAGGAACACAACTAAATTCTTGAAGAAGTTTCACTAATATGTATATCTACTTTTGACTATGTGATTCATATCTATCTTTTGACAAACAAAAATTCAAGGATGTATTGCCAAGGCACACCACATAAAACAAAAGCAAAAACAAAAGCAAAAGCAAAACATCAAGACACATAATAACATTGATAACAGTCATATCCTTCCTTTAAAAAATAAATAAATAAATAATCTAAATAAATAAAATACTGAAATACTAAAGACAAAATTGTAAAGGAAGCTACATGCTAAGATTGGTGCTTCTTATAGGAAATTGATGCTAAGAAATTTGTTAATTGTTTACAATATCTCCTGTAAGGCCCATGCTTTCATTGTCTCTCCAACTAGTGATGTTTACACTTAATAAATAGGTTCTTTGGCCTGGGAGTGGTTGGAAGCCTGTGCCGCTTGTTGATATAATTGAAGGAAGTGCAGTGAAGAAAGTATATCAGAAAACATTACTCTGTCTGCACCCAGATAAGCTACAGCAAAAGGGTGCTGCTTCACAACAATTGTGTCGCTGGGCTACTAAATAATTTTTCGCCTGCATATATCATATCAAAGTAAATCTATTTTGAAGTTTTCAAACATATTTAGGTTTGAATTACAAATATTTTTTTCCTGTTTTCCATACAGGATTCATGGGATAATTTCAATTCACTTGGTGCGATATGACTTGACTGTAGAATTCACATAATGTTTTTAGACACAAAACATGTGTATGCATTGTGACACTTCCAGCATTGTCACTACCCAGCAACCTCTCTCTTTCTCTGTTATGGAGAGAGATAGCAGTACAGAAGTAACAAAATTTACACAACAATCTTGATATTCACTTCCCTTTATTTATTTATTTATTTGGGGGTAATCAGATCCTTGTCAAGGATCTTCACCTCTCCCCGAAGATGTTCTGGCCAACACAGAACAGGGAACATTTATGGTCTAGTTCTTTTAACAAACCTGAGTTAAATTAAAATTCACATCAAAAGGATCAAGAAATACCTATAATTAAAATTCACATCAAAAGGATGAAGTAAACAAAAATCAAACAGAATGAGTTAAATTAATTTCATTAATTCAACGTTAAAACTAATTTTTGGCTACAATCTGTATTAAAAACTCAATACTACTTGAAGGATCGAGAAATACCTTGATAGAGAGTGAATTAACCAATCGATATCTTCAAAGTAGCAGAAATCTGCAAAAAATGAAGAAGAAGATGAAGAATCAACCTATAGAACAACTGCATCCATGACAATGTGCAGGCCAATCGAACAAAAATGTGAACTACTTATTGTGTTATTTATAGATCTACAATATATATATATATACGAACATATTTTCAAAATAACAAACAAATAGGTACAAACAGAATGGATGAAGTAAACAAAAGGATGAAGTAAACAAATTCAAGATGAAAATATTAATTTGTATCACCTTCCAACAACTCATTGGTCCAAACAACAAAACTGAGAAACACAAGAAAATTCAGGCAACTACTATTTAACTTTGTACTTGGTATGTTTCTTTAAACAATTATATGCAAATAAGAATATCAACGACCAATGCACATTTAAGCAAATAACTATCTGCAAAATCACTACTTGCAGTATAGTTTATTGAAGAGTGATTAGGCAGTGTGGAACTGAACCTCTGACTACAAGATATCTAATATATATAAATTTAAATAAGGATGGTCCACGTGGACAAAACCTAAGATTGATTTCCACTACATAAACATCTTCTTAGTTTACCAATAACAGAAAATTCCTCGCAACAAAATACATTACCAATAAATGAACTTTCTAAACAGCTTGAAACAGAAGGATTTTAAGGCAATTCTTAAGTATTCATGTCATGTCAGAATTCGACACCCGGAGATAAATTGCACAACACTCCAAGAGTCTCTTTTCCTTATGTGCAGATCATTATTGATGATGATCCACAGCAAAGCATGAGCTAAGCAGTGACAAAAAGTTTGTAACTGAAAAACATCTATAGCATTTATGTTCAAACATTTTTCTAAAATTATAGGATGAAATTCTTAAGATGTAGTTTTTCAATCAAAAGGATTCCATGTATTCCGTAACATTTTGGTGGACCACAACCTCCACAATACCTGTTGAAGTAATTGGGCTCATCACAATTGTCCATCTGAAAATAGAAATCCAGTGAACAAGTATTCCTAAGCTAGGAGCTCAAAGCTAATTGATTTAAGCTAGGTTATCATGAATTACTCAACATATAAGACGATTTAGGTGAAGACATATTTATCAAAGTGTTGACAGCAAATTTCTCCTTCTTTTTTTCTTTTTCTTTTAAATTTAAAAACTATGTTAGGCTTTGGAGCAATAAGGAAACACAAAAAGGAGAAGTATCTGAAGCTTAAGTTACACAAAAAGGTGCACCTCAAGCAAGTCAACTTAAGCAACTCAAGTTATAACTCTCACTATAGTATAATAAGTGTAACACCAACAATTAAAGCAACAATGTGATTCATATCTATGGAACACACTCATTATTTTCATAGTATCATCATTAGGCATATTGTCAAACACATGGTGAGCAAAATATAAAATTGTAGTAGTTCAATCAAACACCAACAAGATAGAAAACCATCAAGAAAAAAGAAAGTAACAGATATACATATTATGAAGTTTCTTATATCAATCAGAATGGGAAGTAAAAAAAAAATTCATATATAGAAACTCATATATAGAAAATTATGAAGTTTCTGATATCAATCAGTCCATCAAATCCATCAGGTCAGAAATTATAGAAAAATTCATATATAGAAACTCGAACAACAATCACAAAACACAAAAAGATATAAAAAAATTACAGAAATTAAGATCAGAAACTTCATATATAAAACTCTGATATAGAGCTTAGAAATCAGAGTTGCCTTGGTCCCTATATATTTAGAAATCATAGTTTCAGAGTTTTAAACTTCATATATATCAATAATTTTAACAGTCTAGAGAGTACTGACCTAGGGTTTTCGATACCAGGTGAGAGAGAACTCGGAAGAGAAGTAAATCGACAACCGAGATTCTTCTTCAATGAATCGATGATGAAATCTTCCATTGATTGAAGATTGTGATGTAGAAAATGATGAAGAGAAAGAAAAAGAGATGATCGGATCAATATTGTAAATCATATATATGTATATATGCGAAGAGAGAGAGAGAGAGAGAGAGAGAGAGAGAAACACACCAAAATTTGAAGAAGGTTGAGCAAATCTGCCATGGATGCTTCCAATCTGTATTGGAGCTCTAAAGAGAGAGAGCAAACTCGTTGAAGAGAGAATGAGAGTTGCAACTTTTTGATTGCTAGCAAACCCCGTTAGGCCTGAAGTGAGCTCCCGATTTTTTAATGGTTAAAATGATTAAAATATTTGGTCCTAAAATGTTTTTAATTGATAATGACAAAAATATTTAGGCCTCGTTTGGCAAGAGGCTAAAATAGCCAATTAGTTAAAAAGTTACTTTTTTAGCCAAAAAGCCAACAATCCATACCAAAAAGTCAAAGATTCCCTTTTCTCTCTACTTTTTGCACGTCGTTTCGTAATTAGCCAAAAAGTTAACCCAAACATACAGGTTTTTCTTACCAACCTTTTTAGCCAATTAGCCAAAAAGTTACTAAATTAGCCTGTTCCCAAACGAGGCCTTAGTCCCTAAAAAAGTTAATAATGTATTAGTAACCAAATTTATTAGTCTTAAAAAGTTTTGTAAATATTAAGTGAGAATATTAATAGTCATTTTTACAATCATATAAGTAAATTATCATAGATTTAAATTTGTCTCTAAAAGATTATTTTTAGCGACCAAATTTAATTAGTCCTTAAATATTGGCCACTAAAAGACTAATTTCTTGTAGTGAATGCCCAATTTTAGTTACACTATTCATCATGGCTAACCACTAACATGAATATCCCATGTTGATTTGCATTGTCTTGATTATTCCTAATTAGTAATAAGTAGGCCCGTCAGCTTCAGTTCACCTTCAGGACTTAGCATCCAATCAATATTTTAACATTTTTTTTTATTCGCTCTTTGTTAAAGCTCTTCACAGGTAAGCTTACTCCTTGCCCATAAATCCATCTCAAGAAAACCTTCAATGTAACAACATTTAAATTATATGAAGACTCATACTCTAAATAGATAAGACTCGATGGAAGAATTAGTTGTAGATTATTCTAATTTAGACTTCATAACTCATATTTTGTTTTGTTTAACAAAACTCAAATCAATGATGGTGATCTTACTAACATCGTCACCTATGATCTAATGGTTTAGTATTTGCATAGTGACTATGATTTGACCTTTAGACCAGGTATTATGGGTAATAATTGTAGAAGTCTAGTGAGTGTGCCGAATAGGGCTTATGATAGGTGGAGTCCTAATTGGATTGGAATTTGGGTTAAGGTTATTATCTAGACACCAATAGATATTGGTTATAAGCTTGTGTTTTTTTTTTTTTTTTTTTATCGGCGAAAGTTAGTTGTTAAATTAGCACCTAAGGAGAATTGAACTCCCACCCTCATCTTGCAAGCACTTGTAAGTCTTGCCCTATTTCACTCATAAGAATGGAACTCAAACCCTCCTCATAGGAGAGACTTGATGGCCAAACGGCTAATCATATGGACTATAATCCCTTGGTTAGACTGGATATGGTACTATATCGTCTTGTTTTGTTTGCTGATATTCGTCAACGATCATTAACACAAGTATGCAATCTTTTAACAAACTATTATGTTATTGCAATAATTTATTGCTAGGGTTATGATCCCTACATTATAATATGCTTAGCAATAGTGATTATTATATCATTATTGATTGCAAGCATCACAAGATTTTCAGTTGTTAGTGGAGATCATGATGCAGACCTTAAATGGCATAAATTTATGCATTTGGATATACCATGTTGAGAACGAACAGTTATCGTAGTTAGAATAAACATATTAGAAAATTAGAAGGATATAAGAATATGGCAGTAGGAACATGATTGTGATTGTTGGCCATATATGTTTTTTGCTGGCCACTGTAATTTTGGTTTAGACTTTGAATTATGCAATTTTAAGTGCTGATTTGTGTGCATGTATATATATAAATAGGCAGAGCATCTACAACAGATGCCTTACATTTGTTTTTTAACTAAATTAAGGAGTTAATTATTCAAAATCATCTCCAACAGATTCTCTACTCCAGCTCCCGGGTTGCTACATTTCATTTCATTAGGGGAAAAAGTAAATAAAAATAAGGCACAATACATTGGAAGCACAATTGAAGAATGCAAAATGAACAAAATTAAGTTGAAAAATCAAAATACAAACAAACAAAATATAAAAGTATTTTACGTAGTAGTAAGACAACATACATCTAACCATTCTTATATCTACAGTGACAAAAATCTCATGCACAGGGAATATCCTTTCACAATAAACCAAAATCAACAAATTTTTTCTTCAAATTATAACCTTAACAAGTCATAACACCCTCTCCAACTTATTCATTATTACCAGATCGAACTGCTTAATATAACATTAGATATTTGCATCCCAAAGCTCCTCAACAGATTTATATGGGCCCTGGTCGGATATGAACTTAATTCCAAGACACCCTTTTTTCCGTGGAATTTGATCAATCTTCTTAGACTCTTTGGGGCTTAGCATCCAATCAAATATGTCAAGATTTTCTTTGATCCACTCTTTGTTAAAGCTCTTCACAAGTATGCTCACTCCTCGCTCATAAACCCACCTCAAGCAAACCTTTCCATGTAGCAACATTAAGATAATGTAAAGATTATACTCTAAATAGAATACACTTAACAAAAGAATTAGGTATATATTGTTTTAATTTTGGATTTTATAACTTTCATATATATATATATATTTGTTTAAATGAACTCGAATTAAAGATGCTGATCTTAGTAAAATGGGTACCTACTATCTAATGGTTTACCATTAGCACAATGATCACTGCTAGAAATAGGGATTTTAGAGGCGTTTAAAAAACGCCGCTATAGGTCTAAAGCGTCGTCAAATCCTTTTGTGACGTTTAGCACCAAACGTTGAAGATGAGACCGTCGCTATAACTTTATGACGCTTTAAAAACATCACTATATCACTATAGGCGTCGTTTTATAAAAACGCCGCTAAAATTTCTCCTAACAGTAACATGACATCACCAAGCTATTTAGCGACGTTTTTAAAACGCCGTCGTATCATTTTTAAAAAATCCAACCTTTGGCTTGATATTTAGCGACATTTTTAAAACGCCGTCGTATCATTTTTTAAAAATCCAACCTTTGGCTTGATATTTAGCGACGTTTTTAGAAACGCCGCGATAGCCTTTTTTTTTTTTTAAATTGTGCTAATTTTATGTGATTGAACTAAAAAAATACCTGTAATAAAACTGAAAAATAACATTAATATTAAATAATAACTCCCATTCAAAATACAACATTAATTCACTTTTCCATTCAATTTAATATCCAATCACCATTCAATTTAAGACTATTTACAATACAAACTTTAGGAAGAATTGTGATTTGATCCTGCATGTTTATATATTCACCTTGTTGCGGTTTTGACAGATCTGAGAAGCTTAAGCTGTACAGGTCATAATCACTGTTGATAGACAGATAGCTTTAAAATTTTGAATTCAGACATTCTTTTTCCCTTCTTCGTCAGCCTCAATATCATCAATACCAACCCAACGGGTGAAAGCAAAAAGAAATTCCTTGAAGTTCACCATTCCATTTCTATCTCAGTCCATCTCCTCTGCAACAAGTAGACAAGACTGAGCAACTCAAACAATATACATTAAAGAAAATGAAGAGAGGAACATGATAGTTTGTTTAAAGAAGATCAACACCCCAATCCATATGAAAGGATTTATATGTATTTAGATTGTTGAATCGCGTGAAATTTCATTGGTTCCTTAGTCCAAAAACTTCTAGCCAGTAGCCACTCACAAGATTAATTGATTGTTTTTTGATGAATTTGCTTGAATATCATCTATATAAACTGGTGGAAGCAATAATAAGTCCCCTTACCCTTTGATCCTGTAACTTTATCCTCCCTTCACAAGGCCATGAAGATGGTGGCCTTCCATCTTCCACAATTGCTGGAGGCTCTGGAGGTATGTGCATGAACTGTTTGATTCGTTCCACGGAAATAATATAATTAGCCAAGCTGCTATACCATCGAATCATGAACACTTGGGTGCTTGTCAAAGCCAAAGCATAAGAAAGAGAGAGTCCAACAAGCCCTGCAAAAATAGACATGTTTTAAGAATCTAAAGGAAATTTCTAAGCAATAAATGAATTATTCCACTGAACCATGGATATACCTGGATCAACATAACCCTTGGGAAGTAAAACCAAGAGAAAAACAGCAGTGAATAAAGTAAGATTTTGAAGTGCTTCTACTCTCAAAATTAACCACTCCATGGTTGCATTGGAGTAAAAGAAAAGTTTTGCATCCTTGTCTACAAGCTTTAGGTAGTTTTGGAAGAACCTGTTTGCCATGTTAAATGCTCTTATAGTTACCACTCCAAGTGAGGTCTCGGCTGCCTAATTCATGACAGGTGCTTTTGTTGTTCCATTGATTCTCATTAGTTCCCTTGCAGAGGCTTGATAATATCCCTCGAGTCAATAAAGAATTTTCTTAATTAAAATTTTCCTTTCATCAATGAAAATAAGAAAAATATTACTATTAAGTTGGAAAATGAAACTCACCTGAACATATTTTGAAGCCACTGTAGCAAAGAATGCTACAAAGAGAACTTGCCACGTGACTGACGCCAACATAGTCTCTGCATATATATACACACACATATTATATTCATCGGTCATATCTTGTGTAAAGAGGACCAACATTCTTCCAAAAAAGACAGAACCAGCTGCAGCAGATTAAGATCTCCATCATGAAATAGATTAAGTAATAGGCTCCACGATCGGAAGCTACCAAGATATGCAAGCGGCTAATAAATTTCTTCATGAACAAGGGCTTACCCCCTTTTGTTCAAGCTTTTTGTCCAATTCTTAGAGCTCCCTATCTAATGTTTCTTGAAGAGAAGAATGTTCTAGCTCTTTCACCTCGTCTTCCACGTCAAGTTGTGGAACAAGGGAAAGACAGATACAGACATGGCTGTTGTACTAACAAAACATGTCTCCATTTCCAAAATCTGCTATTGTTAAAAAAAAAATTAAAAATGGTGCAGGTGTGTGGTTTAACTCCGCCTATGTAGTGCTAGAATTTAATCTTTTAGTCCCAAGCCCTGCTAAGGAGGGTTGTGCGTTGTGTACTAGCCTAACAACCAATATGTAAAAATTCATCTCAGATCCCATATGAACATGAATCGTAATATGAATACGTGTGCTTGGAATTCATGCCACAGAAGCAGTTTAAAATCAAGCAGCAAAAATTCTGGAACCAATTCTGGATCAAAGCATTTCTTTCAATCATGTAATGTAACAAATAAACCAACAACATTTCAAGGGAAGAGATGGGAGGGAAGTAGATGGCATGCAATGCATTTACAAATTTCAAACAATTTTGCACCATGAAATTTGGAAGGCTTATCATTGTCATGTTCACTCGCAACCCTAGAGCAACATACATGCTTTACCACTTCAAGGGACTGAATACCGTCTTAAGAAATCTTTATTTAAAATCTGGTGCAGATTTACTATTGTCGGAATAATCATGACAAATGCTGTAAAATATTCATCCTTTATATATATTCAACAAGTTATAACTTCTAACTAATTTAAATTGAAAGAGGGGGCTTTTTCAATCTAGTTATTTCTTCCTTTGTTCTCTTAAAAGGCCATAAAATGCAATATCAGGGACCAAACAAAAAATGACAGAAAGAAAGAAAGGGGAAAAAGAAGAAGAAGGTACAAAAATGGGTGTCAATGCCAGATGAATGCATAAAAAATTCATGTATAAAGAAATTAAAGCAAAACATCCATATATGACCATACAATACCCCTTATAAAAGAACAAGCACAAGCTAAGCAACACAATCAGAAATGCACAATCGCATGAGAGAGGGTGAGGCTCACATTTGGCCCACGAATACGAGCAGCAATGTTCAAGGATGGGTCTGCTTCAAAACCCAGATACACACATGTGCTCAGATGATTAGTAACCTGTTTCAAATAGTCACAATTATTTGTCAACCCCATTCTGCAGGCTTATAGAGCCTAAGTGCGAGACATTTACCATTCCAACATTGTTGATAGAACCTTGTTTCAGCATCTCTTCAACCATGGCAGCTGCAAGATCAACTGCTTTTATCCGTTCCACTGTCGTCTCCAACTGCAAAAGCAAAACCATAATTTAAGGAAATTAAAATCAAGCTAAATAAAAATAACAATAAAAGGAAAAAAAATAATTGGTAAATAGTAATACAATAACTTGCAACTGCAATTTTGAGTGATGAACTGATCCAAACCAGTAAGTTGAATTGCCTTGATCAAAATTGTAAGTAACATTTACAAGTAATATCTAAAATTCATAACACTTTATTTACAAGGAGTCAAAGACAACAAGTTGAGATCTGTGAGCCATTTTTGGAATTCCTGATAAACATATGTATTAAATAAAAGGAAAATCTCTTTATATAAGAAAAAAGTTCATAATACAAGATCTACAAGGACAAATAAAGTTGAGATTTGTGAGCCATTTTTGGAATCATTAAGAGCCATAGATATTAAATAGGTTTTTTTTTTTTTTTTTATATGAATAATAAGCTTTATTGAGAGAGAGCATCAAGCGAATACAAGCTGTATACAAAAACAAAAAGAAAGAACTTCACAAACAAACAAGAGGTCAATGAGAAAGATATACACACACATAACACATCTATGGTTTCTAAATGACCAAGGTTGGGATTAACCCTTTTTGAAAGTCAATTATAGAAAACAACCCAAAAAATTATTCTTCAATATATATACAGGCTGCTCTATACCCTTGAAAGTTCTCCTACACTGTTCTCCCCAAATAAACTACATCAAGCAGAAAGGCAATACTAGCTATGTTTTCCTCCTCTTTTCCCCACTAGGAATCCCTAAAATGGTTGGAATCAATACACAAAACTACTTAGCAACAGCAAAATGAAGGAAGATAAGAGGCACAGATTCCCGGTCTTGCTTGTATAAGTAACACCAATTAGAGGCCCCATAGGTAAACACAGAGCCATGTCAGATGTTCAACCATTTTATTCAACCTTTGCCTCAGATGGAGAGAATAAATACATATAAAGCACTTACATGTGCACCAGCAGAAATGTGAAGATAGAGTGGCTTTTCACCATCGGGGGCTGCGCTTGGAGGACGATATTTGCCCCTGCAAATATAATTTGATCAAATGCATTATACACAAGAATAAGATATCAGTACAATGGACCTCATTACAGCCTGCAATGACATATTTACCTTGTTATTACTACGGCCCCAGTGCACTTTTGGATCTGCAAGGTTAGTAAAAGAAACTATCAATCTCACAAGTGTTAATTTTTCAAGACTAACTTAAAGACAGAATAGAAAGTTATCCTTCAATCATGAAAACCAAATGAATAATTTCACCTCTTCCTGGGTCTGACGTTTTGTGAGTTTGTAGCGAACAGCAGAATCAGCATCATTAATGACAATTTCTCGAGCTATCAACTCATCTTGAATTTTTTGCTACAGCAGAAAAATAATATTATTCAAAAACTAATAGAGATTTAAAACAAACAAATAATCTATGCTCTGAACAAATATATAGTGAGGACAAGGAAGATTACACTTCAACAGATTGGAGCTTTAACATTTATAAAACGTGATGATTAAACTAATAAAACAAAACAATAATCTAGGCTGAAAATAAATATATAATAAGGACAAGGAATGTTACGCTTCAACCCTAAACCCTGGCACTTCCCCTTCCCCAAATTCACCCATATCACCATATAATAATGGTAAGGAGGAAAGTTAGCTGAATACTCCACCACATTCTATCCTACCCATCATCTCCAACATGTATTCGGAACCTCACACGCATTAGAACATGTTTGGATATACTCCACCTTCCTCTCTGCTTCCTTCCCTGTCAAAGATATGGCAACCCTACATTTGAATACCCACTTCAATTTTACCATGTTGCATCACTCCTTAGTCCTCTAAAGACCTCATCCTCTCTTATAGTGTTCAAAAGACATAAATTTTGAGCAGCCTCTTGAGGAAAGAAAAAAAAAAAAAAGTGATGCTTACAAATTTTAAATAAGCTTCACAATTGTGATCCAATAGAACAGAAGGACTCCACTGAAGTAAAGCTAATACAAAATTAAATTCATAGATTTTTATTTTATTTTATGTTTATACTTCATTTTCAACATCCAACATAGGGGAAAAGAAAATCACACAAAATTGAAAAAATTGTAAAATTAACTAGTGGATTGATGTTAATGGTACCTTGCGATTAGCTTGTCAAGCTAAGGCAAATGCAGAGGCAAGAGAGAGCATCATCGAAGCCATCTGAATCGAAAAGACGATGAAACGATGAGATCAATTTGAAACACTTAAAATTAGTAAAAAATCAAGCAAAGGATATTCGAGAGAAGTAGAACTTTGTTGAGTCTAAATTCGAATCGGTAATCGATGTAAAAAAACAAGAGTAAGAACACAAAAACAAACCTCAGAAAAGTAGTCGTGTTCAGATCTAGAAACAAAACAACCAAAAACAGAAAACCAACCCTGCCTTTCAAATAAAATTGATAATTGAAACAAAAACGAGAACAAATCACTATTTTCTTCGTAGATCTATAGATACACATACATATGAGGCAGCGAGAGTGAGAGATGCACCATATCTACCAAAAAAAAAAATTGAAGGAAATGATAGATCTGTTGTGAATGAAGCTTCAGATCTCAAATCGGCTAAAAAATATATATATATATATGAAGAAGATGAAGAATCAAACCCATAGACTTCATGATCTGTGTGTGTATGTGTGTGGGTGTAGACAACCCATTTTTTACCGTCCTCAAGATTTGGACGTCACCGTTTGAACACCCGGTGATTATCCACGTTTGTGTTCGTTTGAAGTTCCCGGAGGTCTCAACTACGTGCCTTGCCTCAGGATCTCCAAACTCGACCGTTTTGTGTCTGGTTTTGCACCAAACACTTGTGTTTTGCCTTAGAAGGGCAGGGGATGCCTTGT
The DNA here is from genome assembly GCA_025200525.1 of Camellia lanceoleosa. Classification (NCBI taxonomy): domain Eukaryota; kingdom Viridiplantae; phylum Streptophyta; class Magnoliopsida; order Ericales; family Theaceae; genus Camellia; species Camellia lanceoleosa. The sequence continues at coordinate 205,409,819 of CM045760.1, forward strand.
GAGGTCTCCCCACACATCACCGACCGTGGCTTAAGGCCACCGGCTGCTGTTTGTGGCACTCTTTTTGGCCGACCGGCCATCAATTTTGTCAAAATAGCAATTTTGAGCAGCCGACTACTGTTCATCTGCTTTTGCAGATATTTTAGGACAGCTGTGTAGCATTTTATTCCCCTCCATACACGTGTATGAAGGGATGCTCCTCTTGTAAGCTTATTGAACAAGCTTTACAAGATTGTTTGCCTATAATAGGAGGGCTCTTCTCTTGGCTTTAGGGTTAGAGATTTTTGGTTAGGAAAGTGTGGGGGAAGCTCTGGTTTTAGGGTTTGAGTTCCATACATAACCTATCTCTATATCTCTCTTGTGTGTGTTCTAGGTGTAGTTGTCCTTACTATTGCACACAAACACGTAGTCTTTCACCTTCTCTTGGTTCTTGAGGGACTTGAGGCTTGTTCTTGCTGTTCTTGGCTGGATTGAAGCTCAAGGAGGCAACAAGATCATCTTTTGTGAAGAGGTCTACAAGGGTGAGACACTAGTCCCTTTTATCCCCATTTTTGCATAGCTTGTTAGCCTATCTTAGAACTTTTTTTGTGCTTAGTGTATAATACAAAAAAGTTCTGTTTTTGGACCCTCTAAATTGTTTGTTTAGAGTGTTTTGTGGTTTGGAGGTGTTTGACCACCCTTAGGCCTTGAGAGGTCCCATTTTGTGCCATTTTTGGTGAGCTCCGAGACTTTGGTGCTTGGGACTCCTCACCACTGAAATCTTGAGGGATTTCAGTGGTGAGGATGGTGCCTTGAAGTCTTAAGAAGGAGAGGGCCATCCCCTCTCCTTGTTGTCCTTGAAAAGGACTAATTTTGACCTCTTGAGGGAGCATCATGCTTAAGTGTTTGTTGATCATGCCATGGCTGTATTTCATGCTTATATTGCCATGATATAACATTATTGCGTGTTGGTTTTGGTACACCATGCATGCTTAGCATATCTACCTTGTAATGCCATGTTTATGCCTTAATATGCCTTAGGTTGTAAACCCTTGTTCAAGCATGCTTTGGGTTTGGCCTTGTGAAGGTTTTGTGCTTATTTTGCCATGTTCAAGGTCTGTCCATAGTTGTTTGGGTCGATCTTGACATGCATTATGTGGCCCCTTTGTATTTTGGCTTGTTGGCCTTAAGTATGTAAGTGTGTAGCATGCCATTCTTGCATAGACTTAGTGGGTTGGGATCATTTTTCATGCCATTTCAGTCCCTCTAACATACTTGTATGCTTGCCTTAAATACCTCTTTGATGCCTTTTGAGCTTGTGTTGTATGCTCCTTGAAAGTGTATTTGTGCATGCTTTCATATTTGAGCCACTTAGATGCCATCTAAGTAATTTTTTGGCCTTGTTTTAACATGCTAAAAATCTGTTTTTAGTTGTTTAATGCATGCCATGTTGGTCTCGCTAAGTGTGGTCCAATACCCCTTTAGCTTGCCTTGATACTTGGACCATTTGCATGCTAATGTTTGCTTTATTTGAGTTGGTTTGGCACCATATTCTAACATGATTTTCAGAGCTTGTGTTGCATGCTAATTATCCATGTTATGCCTCTTTTAAGTGTGCTTGAGAGTGGCCCCTTTTGATGCTTAAGTGTTGGACCATAACATGTGTGTGCGTGTATGTGTGTTTGGCCTCATTTCCTTAGCATTATGGCTACTGTTTTGGGCCTAATTGGAGCTGCCTAATTCATGTTTAAGTCCACCCTCTATTTGGTTTGCATGCTTACTTTGCATGTTTGCTTGCATGCTTGCATAAGTGTCTTGTATTGCCATGTTGCATCCTTAGCTTGTATGCCTAGGTTGCATTGCATCTTGCATGCATGTCTTGTCCCTTGATTTAGTGATAGGGATTGGGCCTTTGATTGCTTGTGTGCATTGCATTACATTTGAAATCGAAGTTGCACACTTGATTCTTTGGGCCATCACGCATGGAAATGCGTGATTGGTGGTCCAAGAATCGAGGTACATCCTCCTTTGAGTCCTTAACATGATAAGGGGCTTGTTTGGTGCATATATTACTTGAATTACATTGCCATGCAAGTTCTGTCCTCTGCTGCTGTAAGTTGCAGGTTCTGCAGGCAGTTTTGGCCGATCGGCATAATATAGTGCCGACCGGCCATCCATGGGTAGCCGATGGATGCATCTTGTGCCGATGGCCATATCTAGCAGCCGGTGGTAATTCTACTCAGCCGGTGGTATTCCTCAGTGTCCAGGGAAGCAATTCAGAGACTTTGGCAGTCCTCAGAGGAGCAGAGTAGGGAAAACAGAGGCAGTCTATGCATGGCAGTGCAATTCCGAGCAAGACCGAATATGCATTGCATCGGACCCGCTTCCCGAGGACTTTACTGCTTTCCTTAGCTTAGTTAAATTTGTAAACTAATTAGGTAATTTGTAACAATTAATTAGCTCGTAGTTAATTAATTTGTATTATTCTTTTGGTCCCTCTGAGCGAGGGCGAATCTGTAATAAGTGTGGGTGCGTGTGTGTGCATGTCTTCCAATCCCCACTTCTTTCTTCCCTTTTATTTACCCGCTTATGATGGTAGATTAGGGCATGTTTAAATTAACATACCTTATGCTATGCATGTGTGCATCCATACACTTGTCTCGCATGTACCGAGCTCGGCGCATCATGCTAACTGCATTTGTACTTCAATTCCAAATTGAATACGTGCATCAATTGATTGCATTTCACATGACATATTTAGGTTAGCCGAGCCTACCCTAATTGCATTCTGTATGTGTTGCATTAGTCAATTTGACATAAACTAGGACCATGTATATCTGCTAACTAGTTTATTGTTTTGGCACGGAGTACGATATAAGTATTTTCATGCTTTAGCATACCACATGCGTGTGAGTGCTACCATGACAGCATGCTTACCATGTGGCTAGATGCTTATGTGATAAACTGTTTGATTGCCTGTGGGTGAAGATTGGATTGTTTGAGTTGGAAAAACTCGTTGAAATCTGTGTTTTAGCCTACTTGCGAGTAGCAAATTCCAAAGCATTTTCAAAACAAACGGATATGCAATGCTTGTTTCCAAATTAGGCAATCTAGTCTATACTTATTTGCTGTGCGCATAACATAGTAATTCTAGGCTAATAACCGGAATAAAAGCACATAACGTTTTCAAAACAAGATATCACGGTTAGTAGAGGCCGGTCTTCGGACCAGGCGAGAGGGGGTGCTCATAGCTGACCTTCCCCAATCGTACCCAAGCTCGTGAGGCAACTTTGGTGATGACGGACACGTGGCCTTTGGCACCGAGTTAGGGTTTCCTAAATTTCCCATTAAAAATATTCTGTGGCGACTCAGACCGCAAAGCGCCCATGTTTGGCACTTCTTTCAAAAATCTGTTTTTTTCTCAAAACGATTTGCCGGATTTCGACTCTTTGGTTCAGATTAAGAACCGTGACAAATCGAGTCCGAACTGTAGTAAGCCCAATATGAACGGAACGGGGGCTCACCCTCCCGGGGCGTTCGGGGACGTCTACTGTAACAACCCTCGTACCGATTACCGTATAACCACTGAATTATATACTGATTATTGCTAAACTGAACCGATAATGACTAATAATTGGATTAACCTAAGTACTGAATGGACTGATTGAAATCGGAACTGAAATCAAATAAGTTTATCTATTGAATTGCATATTGCATCTGTTTGATTGAATGAATATCTGTTTGAATTTATGTGTTTAAACTGCTAATTGAAGGCCTTATCGACGGCCGATTTAAAAACCGTTTGATGTTTTAGAATCAGTAGAATATTTGTGATTCAATGGTATATTTATTTGAAAATTGATTAGGAATGATTAAATTAAATTAAATTAAGTTAATTGAAGAGTTTGCCGTAATTACGGAAATGCCATTGAGTGAACTTTGTCTACTTTCATCACTTGAGCCTATTACACACTTAATTAAAACATTTGCTCAGCTTCTCCTTTGTTCCCAACCGACCATAGAGAGAGGAGAATAGAGAGAGTTGATTTCATCTTGTTCATTAGAGAATTGCTAGAAGAACTTGAGGATTTGTGGCATAGGTTGCTAAATTGAACTTCTAGGCAAGAAATTGAAACTCTAGGTAAGGAAATTCACTTTCTTCTTGTTGTCTTTGAGTCCCATCTTGCATGTATCATGGTTATAGAAGTCAAGACATGAATTTGCTCATATATGTTGAATTGAAACTCCATCCTTGCATGCATGGTTGAATTGTTGATTTTTGAGTTGAATTCATGCTAGATTGTCCATGCATGTCCATGTTTAAGCCATGGTCCATGTTTTCATCTTGTTTTCCAACTATTGAGCTCATTAGAGCAAGAGTTAAAGCTTGATTTTGGTTTAAAGTTCATGCATTGCATGTTTTGGAATTGTCCTTGAAAATGGGTTTGAATTATGGATTTAATTGACTCACCTTTGGGGCTTGAATTCATAAATTGGCTTTTGAAACTTGTTATTCATTGTTTTAGAATGTATTTTCGAATTTGGGCCCAAGAGGTCGAATTGAGTTGAGAATGCTTGGTTTGAGCTTGGAAGGCAACTGAAATTCCAAATTTGGCTTCTTCGCCGAGCGAAGATTCTCGCCGAGCGACCAACGCTTTCCTCGAGACACGCCGGCGAAAGATTGGTGGCTCGAGCGTAAAAATCGAGCATCGATTTTTATGTTTCATCGCATCGCCGGCGAAGGATTGTTCGCTCGGCGAAGCCTTTGATTTTGCAACCTCGCCGGCGGAAGGAAGATTTCGCTCGAGCGAGACCCCTATTTTCAGTAACTTTTGAAAAATGCCTTCCAACTGTATTTTTGCATCCTCATCCCATCCTAGGCATTCTTAGGCCTAGTTTAAGGCATCTTAATGAGGATTTAGACATAGAACCACACCGAGGAAATTTAGGGATTTAATTATCATCCTTCCGACTGTGAACTTAGTGTGTGTTCTATTTGTTAACTGTTTAGGGTTGGCTCTCGGGGACGCGCTCTAGCTACTACTAGCCCAATCTCTGTGAGTAACAATTGTGTAAAGATATGTTCAAAATGGTTATCTTTTGAATACTGAACTGAATTGTTTATTGAACTGATATTGTTTACTGAATGAACGTATGTCCTGTATTCTGAACTGTATTGTGGCATCCTTAGCATTGATCAAGCATTCTGAGCTCTGTCAGTTCCTCGTGGAACCATATCATTTATTGATCGATGGCCATCATTCTTGTTGGAGTGCATAGGCGGTCCTTTGGACCTCTTGTTTATAGGCTAATGGATGTACCACATATGGTGATTGATCGAAATCTTGAAAGATGAAATCTTTGTTTAATGAACTGATTTCATTCTCAGAAGGACATTCATTCATAACCTCTTTACGCTTTATGTTATTCATCGGGCTTTAGCTCATTTTATATATATATGTAGGTTCTCGGCCTGATCGGAGCTAGGAGCGTGGGTTGATCCCCGCTTTTGTCAAGCGGCCTATGTGCCTCTCACGCGAGGTTCCGAGTTGCCATGCTATGGCTTGGGTGTTTTTTGTGTCCCGTTGGTCTCCTTATCAGATAGACCGTCTTGTTGTCTAGGATTTGATCCTGTCTTGACCGTGTATGATTGTATATGATTGTATAGACTGCATCGTTTGAACTGTATGAATGCATAAAAATGTTTTTGGCATCTGATTATCACACTCAATGGACACTAGTTATTTATCAGATTGGCTTCCGCCAGCTCAGACTCTGTTTGATCAGATATCGCTCAAGAGGCCTTGGTAATCTCGGACATCGGCGATTCTGATACTAAACCCATAGGGCCGGGTTTGGGTCGTGACATCTACAGTGGGTGTGTGTAAAAAATGATAGATCTACCTGATTGAAGCTTAACATATCATATGTTCGATAGATCTACCATTAACGAGTAATGATAAATCGATTTTCATGATCCATTTTCTCACTGACATGAAATCACTGACATGAAATCGCTCTGAATCTTTGAGATGAAATCATTGAGATGAATCTCTGAGATGAAATCATTGAGATGAATCTCTCAATCGCTCTGATAAGGGTTTAGAGAGGATGGAGAGAGAGAGAGAGAGAGATAGATATTTAGAGAGAGAAAGAGAGACAGTGAAGCTCACCTTCGTTGGTGCTCGCTTCCTCGATCTGAGAATGAACAAGTGGTGGAGCTTCGAAATTGCTCTTAAAGAGAAAGAGACAGAGAGAGCTCTCGATTTGGGTCTTAGGCGAATCTCAGATTCAAAATTAGGGTTGGATAAGAAGGGGAGACCCAGCGTGTGAGGCACAACGCATTTGGAGACGTTTTTTAAACGCCTCTTATCACAAAACCGTGTCATTTCATTAAATAAATATGCGATGTTTTATAAAACGTCTTTAAATATTAAAAGTAGTGACGTTTAAAAATGCGTCGTTAAAAAAACACCATCTAAACTCTTTTTTCCTGTAGTGGATTATGAATTAACCTTTAGATCGGCTGTTACGGGTAATACTTGTAAAATTCAATATTACTTGTGCGATGTGGACTCATAATTGGAATGCAATTTAGGTTAGTAGTCAACGCCCAATGACGTCTAGATATTGGTTATATGGTTGTTAAAGCCTATCAACCTCACACATAGGAAGATTGGGTGTGGTACCATGCCATCTCATTTTGTTTGCAAATATTTTTCAATGGTCACAGACACGAGTATGCAATTATTTATTAAATTATTATGTTGTTTCAACAATTTATTTTTATTGAGTAGATACGATTCCTACATTATTATGTAAATTTCCTACCTGTGGAATCAGAGCCCAAGGTTAAATTTTCTTACCGACAGTGATCATTCTCATTATTGATTATGAGTATCATAAGATTTTTAGTTGTTTGTTGAGATTATGATGTAGGTTTTAATTGGCATGACCTTTGCCTATTCAGATATACAATATTAAGGTTTGTGATATGTAGTAGAATTGTGATTATTATGATATGGCAATAGGAACAGAATTGTGATTATGGCCATATATGTTTTCTGTTGGCCACTGTAACTTTGCTCTAGACTTTGAATTATGCAATTTTTAAGTGCTTATTTTTTTGATGTATAAATAGGCACCACAGGATGGAAATTCAAGCAAAACTTGACCTCCAAGCTCAAGCCCAGCCCAGTGTACCGGGTCAGGTGAATCCCCTTGTTGGGTTGCGAAAAGGTAGGGAAGGTCACTTGGTCGGAGTAGGCACAGTCGATCAGCTAAGCAATACCAGGTAAGGGTACATTGCGGGATTTACAGTGAATCTCATACCTATAATCATTTAACATTATTTAAGGAACGTGTGTCATGCCATTTGACTCTGGAGAACATGCATAGACGGAAGGAGCCACATAGCACTCTTCGATCGAGCAAAGTGTAAGAGGATTGCTCCACCAACCATATGGAGGGATTTTCAATACGACATGAATCACACGTTTATATATATATATAAGCGAGGTACACTATGCAAGGTAACACATTCTGAAAACCCTAATCTCTCAATTTCTATTAACATCATCTAGCCCAAACCATAGGCTTACCATTTATTGATATCATTAGTTGGCATCTTCTGTTGGGGGGCTTGACAAGCCACTGTTTGATCCAGTTGAGATTGCACTTTATCTCTTATTTGTGGTTTATGATCCAAACAAGATAAAAAAAATCAGGGTTGTAAACGAATGCCTTCTGCTCAAGTGGCTCAAGTGGTGGTGGAGATTTGGCACTGAAAATCTGCAATTTGAAGGAATATCATTTGCAGCAAGTCCAGCACTGAGCCCAGATCTTGGCTTCCATTTGACACTGTTTCTCGGCACTCATCAAGAATTTGGAAGGATAAATGTTAAAGATAGATTCCCTGACTTGTTCTGCCTTTTTGTGTCCAACATTGAGCTTTCCATTGGTGATGGAAGATCAGCATCCTTCTAGAACGACTTGTGGCTTAAGGCATGTCCACTAAAGAAGGAATTTCCAAGACTTTTTAGCCTTTCTTTGCTTAAAAATGAGTCAGTGAGATTTTTTCTGGATCAGTGGGAAGTTGATAGCGAGGGCTCATTTAGAAGAGCTCTTCGACCTTGGGAAGAGGAATCATTAGAACTCTTTCATAATCTCATTTCCCAAGCTCAGTTTCAGCTCAATGATAACCAGGATATGTTGCTGTGGAAGGCCCATCCTTCAAACGCTTGCTCAATTCACATCCTCTATAATTGGCTCGAATCCTCCTCTGAGTCGAAAGTGAGAATCATGTCCTTCATTTGGGGGAATGTCATACCTCCTAGAGTCCAATTTTTTGGATGGTTAGCATAGAATGGTAGAATCAAAGTCGCTGATTTGCTACTGAAATTTGGTAGTCTTAATAACCCGAATTTGAGTGTTTCTGCAGATCAGATACTGAAACAGTGGACCACGTTCTGCTTTCCCGTAATAGGGTTTGGAAGATTTGGGTGGTTTGTCTTGACTGGCGGGGTATTGAATGGGTGAATCCAAATTATGTTAAATATCTGTTTTTCAGGGGGTATGGAAATAGAGTAAGAAAAATGGATAAGGCCATTTGGGTAGCTAAATCACAATATGGATCAAAAAAATTTCAAAACTCATAATCAAACATACAATTCAAAACTCAAATAAAATTTTATTTTCAAAACTCATAACCAAACACATAATTCAAAGCCCAAAACCAAACTCTTTTCAAAACTCTATTTTTTTATAAAAAAAAAAAAAAAATTTAAATATTATTTTATTTTATTTTTTAAAATTATTTTTTATTTTATATATATATTTTTTTAATTTTTGAAGAAAATATTTTTAATTTTTAATTTTTTTGAAAAAAATATTTCGTTATTTTTTTAAGTATTGGCCAAATAATTTGTTATGATTTAGATATATATGAGTGATCCAAAAAAAAATTTAATTAGAAAAAAAAATTAAATATTTAAAAAAAGTTTTAAAAAAAAAATTACTAAAAAATTAAAAATTAAAAAAAATATTTAAAATATTTTTAAAAAATACAACGCACAAATGTAGTAAATACAACGTATATTAAAATAAATAAAAAAAAAATATTTACAATAAAAAAAATAAATTTAAGAAATTTTTTAAATATTTAAAAAAAGCAAACCTAAAAATTTTCAAAATACAACTCAAAACTCAAAATATAACTCAAAACTCTTTTCAAAACTCATTTAAAAAACTCAAAACTCAAAATACAACTCAACACTCAAATCATGACTGGTGGGGTATTGAATGGGTGACTCCAAATTCTGTTAAATCTCTGTTTTTCAGGTGGTATGGAAATAGAGTAAGAAAAAAGGATAAGGCCATTTGGGTAGCAAATATTTTTTGCAGTTCTATGGTCAATCTGGTTAGCCAGGAACCAAATAGTTTTTCAGAATTTGCAACCTAATTGGGATTCCATCCTCGATCTTACAAAGATAAGAGTGGCATTTTGCATCAAGGCAAAAACAAATCTCATGGAGTATTTATTAATGACTTTGTCTACCATCTGCAGCAAATTAGATTGGGCTCTTCGTGATTCAGTTTTTGGCTTATTTGGATTTTGGTGTGGAATATGCTCTGTTTTTGGTGTCAGGTAGTGAAGACTTCTGTTGCCTTTTGCCTTTTGCCTGCTGCTGCAAGTATGGACAATTAGGGATTAAGTTTGTTTACGGTTTGGTATTGGACTGTTAGAAATTGGTATTGGCTAACTTTTCTGAAGTTAAGTCAGAGAAGTTTCTAAAGGATTTATTGCTCATTTCAAAGGTATTGGCTTTCCTTTGTTAAATGGCAGTGGAAATTCTTAGGTTGCTTAGTTGTTGTTTTGGTGCTTTGGTGTTCTCTTTCTATCAGTTTTGGTTGATTTCTTAGCAACCTTAATCTGATTTTTTGGAGGGGCTTGCGCATGATTCCCCATCTCATCTTGTGCCAACCTAGTTGGGATGATTCGGGATTGCTATGATGCAGTCTTCATGCACTTCCTTTTCTTCCTTTCCTTTTATTGATGTACTCATCATTGTTTACTCAATAAAATCTCCCCATTTTTGGAGATTAAAATAAAAAAAAATAAAAAAAAAAGGCTTCAGAAGCATATCAAAATCGGAAGCAACAGGAGACATCCATCTAGGCTCCCTAACCTTATGTCATTTTTTGGTCATTTCGTCTATTTGTTGACGTAATAAATATTCTTTCCACATTTACAATTATTGAATATGTCATTCAACCGAGGTGTTGAAAGCAAGGACCGGCTCAGCCAAACCCCTTGGGTTAAAGGCATGGACTTTGATCCTATCATATTAAATTCTGCAATCATGAACTAAAGCATTTCAACAAAATTAATCATTTTTTTATTTCTATTTGGCTTATTATCAATTAAAGACGACCTAAATCGCCCTTTGAAATTCAACTAAGGGAGTACTGAAAAGCTCAACGGCTTTTTTAATTTATTTTATTTTAAAAGTGAGTGGTCAGTTAGTGAAAGAAAACTTTTATTTGAATAAAATCTTATAATTTGAATAAAATGTTACCTGAGCAACAGTCTTCCCTTTAGCCTCAACAATCTCTTGAGTATCTCACAATCCATGACTAGGTTGGTTCCCCACCGTGTTCCTTTCGCACCTAAGGGTGAGTATGCTATAACATGAATACCCTTTTTCTCACAGAATTCCCTTAACTTCCTTTGCTGCCAAACTGGGTTCATCTCCACCTTCATTATTCAACCCACAAATGCAATGCAATGCAATACATAACATACCAAGTTTTTTGAGAAATGCCTTTACCCCAAAATATACCATTAATTGGAAATGAAAGTACAAATAAATAAATAAAATCAACCTAACCCCCCCCCCCCCTCCCCCCCCCAAAAAAAAAGAAAAAAGAGAGAGATAGTAACAAGTCAAAGAATCATTTCTGATGATTGCAAATAATTTGGAGAAAACATGAGAGTTTTGCACAACCTTGAGAAATTATTATTTTAGTTTTTTTTTTTTTTAAGTACTCAAGGCCATTTGCAAAATTCTTCAAAAATAAAAAATAACGATTGATATGATATTTGTTGTTCTAGAGGGAAGTGACTTAGGACTAATTGTGGATCTGAATTTGAAATGAAGGGATTTGACCTTAATCACCACATTAACTTGATATGACAGTTTATCTATCAATTTTAAGATTGAGTTAAATAGTCTTAACATGATAGAATTGAATAACAATATAAAAATAATGGCAAATTACAAACACCCCCCTCGAGGTTTGGTGAAAATACAGATTCCCCCCTGAGGTTTGAGAAATTACATCCCGCCCCCTGAGGTTTACATTTTCATAACAAATTGCCTCCCTAAGGTTTTATTTTCATCTGATTCCCCTAATTTTTCCTAATTTATTATGAAAATTTGACCCTCAGGGGGGAATTTGTAATTTCTCAAACCTCAGGGGGAAATCTGTATTTTTACTAAACCTCGAGGGGGTGTTTGTAATTTACCCTAAAAATAATTATTTGAAATTATACTAAGCATATTCTTTCTAGCTACAATAATCATGCTAAGAATTTTCTTTCTAGCTACAAAAATCCTATTAAATATCTTCTATCTCAACTTACCTTCTTTCATTGTTTTTCTATCTCCTTATTCTCAAATCTCTTTATTTGAAACCAACATAATGGACTTATTTGTCGAAAATAGATCACTCACTTGATTGAAAGTTGGAGGGATCTTTGATGTGAGAAGTAAATGTTGAAGCTTCTTGCAAAAGAAGTTGCGGAGAGGCCAAGTTTATGACACTCCTCCATAGCTTCCCATACAGACTTGAACATGGGAAGAAGGTCCTTATTACTGAAAGGCACCTCGTAGCCCCCGGACTTCAAGTTGATTGGGAAGTGAATGAGATATAGACCTAAATACTCCAACCCAAGTCTCCTAAAAATACAACATGTAATAAAACATAATCAAAATAAAGTAGTATGTATAACTTTGTTAATCATAAGTATAAATGAAAATTATATTATCTTACTGCAAAGTATTTTGTAGTGCTGGGAGGACACGGTCAGGGTGTGCATCGAAGCACCAAAGTTTGGATGTGATGAAAAGCTCAGTGCGAGATTGAATGAGTCTGAGCTGTAGAGATTGTGCTATGGCTTCACCAAGGGTCTGCTCTGACTAGTAAACTGCAGCCGCATCAAAGTGCCTATACCCGAGTTTTAGAGCATTCAGAATGGATTCTTTCATGATTTCTTCTAATGCACCAAAAGGCCAAGCAGCTGTTCTGAAGCCTAGCAATGGAATGGTCACATTTGTTGAACCCAATTGTACCTCTGGAATGCATCCCATTTTCTATTGTTGTTGATTGCTTAACAATATTACACAATGAAATCTCGTCCACAAACCGGTATATAGAATCAGAATCGGTGTGGGAGTTGCCAGGGATGACCCAGCCCCACTCAAGCAAAATGTCAATGAGAGGTTCAGTATTTATCTCTAAGTGGAGGAAACAGAAAAACTAGAATGACCTTAATCCCTTCAACCAAAAATAAAAATTTACTTCACTACTATCTTCTCACTTTTCCTTATCGTGTTCCTTTTCTTCTATAAGTCTAATTAACACAACCAGATCCCACCACCCAAACTTACCCCACTACCTTCCCTCCTCCCACATCCACCATCACTGTTTTCCACAACTGCCACTATCATACCCACAAACCCACCCATCTGAAAAAACTCACAAAATGAAGCATTACCACCAAAAAAATTTGAAACTATAACCAAATAAAAAGCATTCAAACAATTTGAGGGAAAGTAATAACTCCAAACCAAATAAATAAAGGTACCGAATTGAAAATAGGACTTCTTCAGCTTGGGCCACTAATCTAAAATGCAGAAGAAAAGCAATCATATTTGGCCCACCACACTTGGGCATATCAACAAACAATTGGTAGGCATGCACAAAGACAAGTGACCGACACACTATCAGTAAAGGACAGATGTTGAGGAAACAGAGGAAGTTGTGATTCATTATTCAGTAAAGCAAGTTGAGCAACCCACTGGGAGAGTGATACTGGGTTCACTGATGCCTCTAGCACCAGCGGTGGTGATGACCATAATCGCACAACCCAGAACCTCACTCGCTGCTCCACTGCCTGATTTGAAGACTGAAGATAAAAACCAAAGGAAATTGTATCGGTTAAGACTATTACCAATAATGATGTGCTGCTGGACCACCCTTCCTCGGCAACCCCACTCCTCCACACTTTCTCCACCAGTGGCGGTGACCCACCCCTCCCTACCTTCACCCACCTCCATATCTCTGTTCCTCCCTTTTTTAGACTGATGTTCTGGGGTTTAAAATGGATATGGGGTTGTTATTTTGGGTTTGGATTATTAAGGTTAAAATAGGCATTACCCATCTTAAAAAAAAAAGAAAAAAAAAAGGTTTCAAATAGGACACATAGGGCTCTATTTACACACTACATTTTCTTACAAGGCATATTATTAATTAATTTATTTTTTATTATAATTTTAATCTTAAGTGAAATTACTATAAAGGACAAGTTATGATACACATCATTTGTATATTTACCATAAAGGATAAAAATGAATATAATATAAATCATCAATTTCAAACTTATTACTTACATATCTTCGTTGTCAAGAATCTAAAAACCCTAAAACCAAAACCAAAAACCCTTCAACAAATAATCAAAAATATAGTATTATTGAAGATTTTGATTGGATTCAATGAAGGATGCACCTAACAATTCTAATTCGGAACAATGAAGCAAGGAAAAGGCTATTTTTTGTTTTTGTTTTTGTTATTGTTTTTGTTTTTTTTTGTTTTTTGTTGTCGTTTTCGTTTACTTGCTAAGTGGTAAATCGTTGGTATAATTCAGTTAACTAGGGATGGATAATGTATCATTGTTCGACTAACTACAACCGAACAAGTTGTATTTGTTCGAATTACTAGGGTCGAACATTATCAAAATAATCGGTTGGTAAGAGTCGAACATAATTCATATATTCGGTTAAAAAAATCCAACAATTTCATTTAATTCGACTCTGTACTGTCAAACTTTATATATATATATATATATATGTATATATTTTCCAGAATTGTGCATCCGTGGAATGCAGTAATGTTGGATCTGGGGGTCTTATTGACTACATGAGTCAATTTATTACTAATAAGATATTCTCATATTGAAAATTAGTATTTTTTTTCTTTTTCTGTTCGCATGTTTAATGACTTTGTTGAATTTCACTTGTAGGTTTTCAAGAGCAAAGAAGAATTGCTCGGTTGGGTACAGGACGTTGGAAGGAAAAATGGGTATGTAATTGTCATCAAGACATCAGACTATGGTGGTGGTCATAGGACACCAAAGATATATCTTGCTTGTGAGAGAAGTGGTAAATACAGAGCTCATAAGAAATTAAAAGAAGATGATTCAAACAAAAAAATTGTGAAGATAACGGGTATAAAGAAATGCAGGTGTCTCTTTGAGTTGAGGGCTCATAAGTTGATGGCTGATGATGATTGGATAGTAGATGTAGCATGTGGAATGTATAACCATGCTCCTGCTAAACATTTTGAAGGACATTCATTTGCAAGGAGATTATCTGAGGAGGAAACATCATTATTAGTGGATATGTCCAAAAACATGGTCAGACCAAAAGAGATTTTGGTTACATTGAAACGAAAGGATGCTTTGAATGTAACCACTATGAAAACCATTTACAATGTACGTCATAGGAATAATATTATTGAGAAATGTAGGAGATCACAAATGCAACATTTGTTAGGTGAATTAGAAAAGCATAATTACATTGAGCGGCATAGGAGTGACAACAACACGATGACTGTCACAGACTTGTTTTGGGCACATCCTGTCAGTTTAGATTTGCTCCATTCATTTCCAAAAGTGTTGATCATGGACTGCACATATAAGACAAATCGATATCGTCTTCTTCTTCTTGAGATAGTTGGTGTGACATTCACTGATATGTCATTCTTCGCAGCCTTTGCATATCTCCAATTTGAGTGGATTGATAACTACGTTTGGGTGTTAACTACATTGTGTAGTCTCTTGGATGACATTGCTATTCTTGAGGTGATTGTCACGGACTGGGAGC
Source organism: Camellia lanceoleosa (assembly GCA_025200525.1). NCBI lineage: Eukaryota > Viridiplantae > Streptophyta > Magnoliopsida > Ericales > Theaceae > Camellia > Camellia lanceoleosa. The sequence goes on from CM045760.1 coordinate 205,424,962, forward strand.
TTGCTTTGATGAATGCTATTGATAGGGTATTTTTTACATCTCGACATTTATTATGCCGACGGCATATTAATAGAAATGTACTGGTGAAATGCAAGAAAATGTTTAAGAGTACGGAAGAATAGGACAAGTATATCTCTTTATGGAATTTCTTAGTACTCTCTTCAACTGAGCTTGAATACAATGAACACCTTGCTAGGCTACTTGCGGATTTTGATACATGTCCTGAGGAAGTCCAATAAGTGCCACAAAGTTGGTTAATTCCATATAAGAATAAGTTTGTTGCCGTATGGACAAATAGTTGTATGCACTTCGGGAATGTTACAACCAACATGTAATATATATTTGTCTACCTTACACTATTAGTCATTATGATTTTGATTATTTAAATTTAATTATGTTAATTGTTTCCATTGTACATAGGGTTGAAAGTACACATGCAAAACTGAAATGGCAACTTGGTTCTAACCAAGTCAATTTTGAGTGTTCTTGGACCAAGATCCATAGTTTGCTTGAGTTGTAGCATGTTGATATTAAGGCATCGTTTGAGAAGAGTTTAACCGTTGTATAACACCAGTTCAAACCATCCCATTTTAGAGAGCTCCAAGGCAATATCTCTATTACTGCATTAGATCATGTCTTAGCGAAGAGTAAGCGAGCGAATGATGTTGGCATTGATGCTTCAATATGTGGATGTGTTGTTCGACGAACACACGGGTTACCTTGTGCCCATGAGATTGCGGATTACATCCGACAGGTTTGTCTAATATCACTTGATAGCATTAACCTACACTAGAGGACTCTTGGGGTAGTACAAAAGTTGAAAAATGATAAAGTGGAATTGAGTTGTGAACCAAAGTTTGATCTCATACTCAAGCAATTCAATGTATCTAATTACACTATGCAGTTGGAAATTCTACATATGTTAGGAGAGATTGTAAATCCACAAAGTAGTTTTCTTATTGAGCTGGATGTCAAGCCCAACACTCGAGGTAAGGGACATAAGAAGATAGATGTATCTACGCGTCGAGACCCATGTGCATTTGAGCTAGTTCAATTTGGACATGATAGCCACCCACATATGGGCACCCAGATCCCCACACAAGATTCTGTCAAAGTACATAAAAAACGGCCTGCCAAAGAGAAGGTATATGTAATCATTTTTTACTTACATTTTTGTTGATGATAAATTACGTGTTTTGTTGTTCATGTGTTGATGTCTTCCCTGTTGAATAGGTATATCGGACTCGTAGAAATATGATTTATTCATATGTTGATACCCTCCTAGTTGGATTGAAGCCGTACATACGTCTTATCAAGGATATAAATGCCGATGGCAATTGTGGGTTTAGGGCCATTGCTGGGTTGATAGGGTTTATAGAGGCTGAATGGGGTCAAGTCAGGCGTGATCTCCTACAGGAATTGCACACACACATAGACCATTATACTCATCTATATGGTTCACGTGACAGAATTGAAAAACTAACTTAGATTCTATCATACTTTGAGCCCATCTAAGGTATCACTGTTAGATGAATATGTCTGACATGGGTCATCTTATTGCATTTTGTTATAATGTGGTATTGTATCACTTATCTGCACAACAATGCCTTACATTCCTCCCCCTGCGATTAGTGCCAATATCACAAGTTCAACGGCGTGAGATTGCTATTGGGTTTGTTAATGGGAATCATTTTGTCCAGGTATAGCATTATGATTTGTGTAATACATTTATCATTTTGTACTGCATTGCTCTCATACTTAAAGCTTTGTTAATGTAAGTGTTCATGTTATCGGGTCATCTAGTTCTACCGATAGCTACCAATTAGTGCAAGTTTCATCATTCTTGTGCGGCTGGATAGGATACTGCATATAGTTGCTGAATTGAGCATTTTAAAAAAGTTGTTCATTCAGGGGTAGCTACTAGAGAGTTATTTGATTGTATTAACCTTGATGAGTAATGATGTATGTGAGTTGAGTTGAGTTGTAGTTATGCAATTCAAAAAGTTACTGATACATTTTTTTTAATGATTAACAATTAAATAGTTGAGTTGGATTAAACTTTGAGTTAATTTAATGCACATGATATTACTTGTTCATTATGGTGTATCAAACGCAATGGCATAATACTTCCAATTCATTACCAAAAATACAAACCATGAATACTTGTTCATTACAAAATATTGGTAGAGTAATTCTTGTTCATTACAAACCAACAAAAACATCAAAAGAGTACTTCTTTTCCATTACAAAATAACAAAACAAGATTACCACATAACCAACTACCTATCATCTACTCATCTCCTACGATTGTATGTTCAAAGTAGAATAGAACTAGGTCCAGCCTCATCAATTTGTTGACCCTGAAGAACATGTGTCATCCTCTCAATGGCCTCATATAACCTATCTGGCTCACGAACACTAGCATCATGACCCGTCTCGATGATAAAATGGACAATCCGTAATGCGTGATCAATATACTACATTAAGAACAAATACAATTATAATTAACACATGCCATCTTCAAAAAAAATGTAAACAATGTATGCGCAATATTGACATACCTCAGCATCCTGCATGTCGAATCGACTATCCTATGCACGTGGGTCAAAACCAGACCGATGTGTGGGGTTTTGGATATATAAGTGTGTAATGGTTGTATACCATAGCATATAACCATCAACACAATCAGCTAGATGTCTGACTAGGGTACTCCTCCTCCGAGCAAATAAAACATGATTGTCCCAACTTTCCTATATCTGATTAAGATATTGATACATCACTATATATCGGCCTGCTGTGACACCTCTAACAACACGAACATGGTCGAGTGGCACAGATGGGATGGTCTGAACCCTACCAAACTGTCTAAGAACCCTTTTAGGATGATAGGGTTCAATTACATCCAAACACTTCAAACAGTCAGTATAGAATGTGATCTCATGACATGGGTGATGTTGATGGCAATATCGATATGGATCCCAAGTAACCTAAGAGAGAAACACAAATGAAATCTTGATGAGTGACATGTAATGAGAAAACTTAATTAAACTAATATTAATTAGTATACCTCATCAAATGCCAATCTGTCAAGCTCCTCCCGTAACGCCTGTATGTGTGATATCATTGAGCCAGCTTCTCGACGAGGAGTCCATCGATGCATGTGAGGCAATTGTACAGTATATTCCATGTTTTGGTAAGGTCTAAATGGTCGGAAATGCTTATAAATCCATGTCTCTAAGAATGTCATGTAACCAGCCATCTGTCGAATAACTGATCTCGTGGCAAATCACAATTGTCGGTATAAATATGCCAATGCAGCTGTAATATATATGAATATCAGACAAATCCATCAACAACTGCAAGTACACAACAAGAACTCTCGTCCTACTCTTGTCACTGAACAGTGTACATTCCAATAGAAATAGCAAATACGCTCTGACGGCACAAGCTATGGATTTCTTGATGCCTGAATCTTTGCAACCACTGAATTTGCTTTGTAACCACTCTAGCTTCATTGATTGTCCCCTAGCAGATGATAGCTCCTCAGTTACTTCAGCATCATCAACTCCAAAGGCATCTACCACAAACGCATGTGCATGTTGATCTGTCAAAGTTGCATCACTAACTGATCTACCTGTGATAGGGATCCCCAAGATGGTACCCGCATTATCCAATGTCATTGTCATCTCACCAATTGTCAAATGAAAAGTATTTGTCTCTGGTTGCCATCGCTCAACAAATGCAGATATGACAATCCTATTCACGAACCGATATTTGCAATGGACCAAAGAAGTTAGGCTTGACTGCTATACAATGTCTCTAAACCTTCTATTGTTAGTTCTTGACCACCACCGCCACTCAAGAATCTTGGACGCATGATTATAACACCTTAAGGGATTCCTCTCCTGCAAGGTAAGTAATAATTTACATAAATAATTTTGTTCAATAAATAATTAAATGAAACAAACATGGAAAAAAAAAATATACCACCTTTTGCTCCCATATAGCTGTTGCAATATGTGCCTTGAAGCTCTTCAGTACTGATGGTTCTGATGGCCCCCTAGGAAACGGACCACCTTAGCCTAATCTACATCAGCAGCATCATCATCATCCCCTGAACCATTATCGATCACATCCTCTTCCAAGATTTGAGGTGCTTCCTCAAACACAATATCATCGACCTCGACCTCGACCTCGACCTCGACCTCGACCTCGGCCACGACTAGTATTAGTTAATGCATGACGTCGTCTCTCTGAGGCAATGGGTGGAATACGTGAAGGGTCATCCATTTCTGAAAATGAAATAGAAAATAATAAAGTTAACAGAAGTAACACTATTATAAGTAGTACTTGATGTTTTGAGATTGGTGTAATCCATACACATATATGCTTCATTGAAAGGTTAGTTGATTGCCCAAACAGTAATTGAGATGAGGGTAATATAAGTTTTATAGAGATGTGGTATTGGACAATAACATAAAAGAATGGGGATATCGCATCCCATGTGCAATTTCTTAAGAACAAATTATATATGTAGGACTAGGAAAGCAATTAATCACCCTTGAGATTGGCAACAACTAGGACTAGGAAATCAATTAATTGCAAAGGGAAACATGGTCTGAGACAAACAATAATACAAACATGTTTTGGAAACAATATTATTGCAGGTTTAGCTTTGGAATTGCAATTGTATTAATCAATGCATCCACAAGTATGAACACAAGGCAGTGTTATGGGGAAGGTTGGTTAGATGGCGAGTGCTACATAGTCAAAGATGGAGTGTACATTGGCTCTGCAATTCTAGTTTTTGTTTCCATAGGTTTGATTATTGTTTCAGACATTATGACAACTAGAAAAAGCCAAGTTCAGGAAGAATACAAGGTCATTCACAATTTGGATGAATAAAATTGACTAGGAAGAATATAAGGTTCATTCACATTATTGTCTCCCTATATTAATGTTCACAAAAAAAAAAAAAAAAAAACTATTCGACAGTATCTGTCTGAACATATTATTATTGTTCAACAATCTACATCTGAACATGTTTGACAGTCACCAACCATACAAATTGATATTGTCCAAAAATCAAGTGTCGAACGAATTTTAAATGTTTAGGGTTCGAAAATCTAGTGTCGAACAGGAAACTGATTCATTCAAATACAAATTTCATGGCAATGGAAATAAGTACATAAAACCCTAAAATCTAAGCCAAATGATAACTCACCTACTGAATCTCCAATGTGAAGTTCCACCTGTGTTGAGCACCACCACCGACGACGTCTTTGATGAGAAAAATAGTGTTTTGAGCTATGACGTTCACCGGTTTGAACAGAGAATGCAGGGGGAGATGAATATCGTGGGTGTGGGGTGTGTGAGTGAGTGAGGGTAAAGATGAAAGTTTGTGTATATTGTTGTGGGTGGGTGTGTGAGTAAGGGTAAATATGTAAATTTGTGGTATGTGATGAGCAAAATATTTATTTATCAAATTATTAAAAGTGTGCCTTTAGAAGTAGTTTGCCTTGAGATAAATTATGGTGTGTAAATAGAGGCTCCCCACACTTATCCACATTATTTTTCAATATATATTTATTAATTTAATTATAAATTATTGTTCTCATTACACACACTTTATATTCTAATTATACACTAACTTGTATCCTTATACACACACTACATAAATCCTCCTTCCATACACTTGTACCTATTTTCAATTCAAACCCTCTTTCCACACTTTGATATTCAAACTTATGCTTGAGAAAAACAAAACCTAAAAACTAAAAATAAAATCCGAAAATAGTGTGTACAATGAGATGATTATTTATTGTTTAGTATGAACATAATGAACCGTGATGTATAGATTGAACAATTTGTATTCATAATCATCACAGACATGAATGCGAAAGCCCATGGAGGGCTTTAAGTCCATATATGTGCCAAGACCAAGAAACGAAGCATTGAAGGATCCTAAGTAGGAAGCACGCTTAGTAGGAAAGTTAAAAGGAAGTACACTTTGCAATATAGTTCCTTCTTTAGCATCCATCTATCTTGAAAATGATGTTTTTAAGGAGTTTTACGAGATTAACGGTTTATACAAAAGCCGGCCAGTTCTTAAAAATAGTCCTAGGATAAATTTTTGAATAAACTTATGTTGTGAAGGTTCTCGGTAATATTCAAGAATTCTTAGAAGAAATCGTCAAGTTTAACTCTCCAAAGAGCTTTACCAGTAAGTGTTAAATCGTCATTTTGATTTAGGATATAATTGTCATTAAAATAATATTTCATTAAGTGTGTAGACAGAGGTAAGTAAGTGTGTGGAAATAATTTTCCTTTAAAAAGATATTATGACAATTTTTATTATAGAGTTGCTATCAGGGGTGTTCGCGGTTTCATTGCGGCTGGAAAACCTCCAATCTGCCATTCGTCTACCAGATTAGCGGATTGGAAAAAATCAATCCGCATCCGTCCACCAGATTGGCGGATTGACGCGAATCGGTTTGACGGTTTAAACTTTTACAAATTTTGAACATAATACAACTTGTTAATATTTTTTTTTGGGATAACAATTCAACTTAACATAACTAAAAGATTATCAAGTAAATTGTTAAATACCAATAATAAATACATATAAAAAAAAAAGTATGCATTATCAAAACTATTTCATTACTATTTTTTATTCAAAAACTATTTAATATGATTTTTTTTTAAAATGACAAAATTAAGCTTTATATTTTCCACTCAAAAATACAAAATATCAACACTTATCATTTGATAAAAGGATTTCTAAATTGAAAACAAATTAAAAACACAACGGAATATCAATTTTTTTTTTAATTGAAACACAAATATAATATCTGAACAAATTGAAAACACAAAGTCTTAAAAGTTACTAGGGGTGGTTGTGGTTTGGCAGTTCAGTTGCGGCCAAAGGAATCTCAAATCTGCTATTCGTCCAAAATTAGGCGAATTGAAAAAAAATCAATCTGCAACCGTCCACTCATCATCGCGCATTCGTTCAAAATGCAACGGATCGGTTCAGTCAGTTTGAGCAGATCGAAATATCCGCTCTCCACCCCTTGTTGCTATTAGCACTTACCTAATTTTTTTTATATCTCTATTGTTTTGAACCTCTACTTTAGATCTTAAATTTTAATGTATGACTGCTATTAGTATCTACCTGATTTCTTTGGACCCCTCTTTAGTTTGAACTCCCACCCTAAATTCTAAATTTTAATAAGATTTCTTTGGAAACCTCACTTCATATCAATTTTACCCTATTCATAATACTATTACACCCAAATGTACACCTACATAATTTTACACACCCTCTCATGTTGAAGAACGACGAATCAACTGTCTCTTTCTCTTTCCCTTAGTGAATAAGAGTCCATCTTGTTCTCCTGCTCTCAGTGAACGATGGCCTCTCTTTTTCTCCTTCTCTTGTCAGTCAGAAATCTATTCGGAAATCTCATCGGAAATACTCTTGATGATCTTTTTCTCTTTTTCTTAAGTAACCTTCAACTTCCCATTACATTTTATTTTATTGATTTATTTTGGGGTAAAACCCTCGATACATGGGGTTTTAGAGGGAAAAACTCTCAAAAAAAAACACAACTAATGGAAAAATCCTATAAAATTGAACCTTCGGCGTACTAGTGCTGAACAAAATATTATTGTTCGGAACCCATCTATTTAATTAAATGTTTATGTTCAACATTGTATTACTAAACAAAAGCTTAACAATCGACAAACTAGTACCAAACAAGCTCAAATAATATAGTTACCATCGAAAATGACTAAGAATCGTTAATGCATGATAGATAAACTTACCAATGCAATACCAACCTCATCAGAGTTGTTGTTATCGTCCTTCGTTGCTCTATAAGTATCAATGAATGGTGAAAACAATTACAAATGTAGATGGAAATTTGATTGGAGAAACTCAGAGTTCGTAATAGGATTGTTTGAAACATTAACCGATTTGGACATAAAAATGGTGATTACTACTTTGTTACAAAAATGGTGATAAAGAAAAACAAGTTTAAGGTTTAGGATGGTGATAAAGAGGAATACGTTTAGGGTTTAGATTGCTGAAGAATACGTTTAAGTGGGGGTGGAGATGTGTATACTATATTATAGGGTGTTATTCTAATTGTCTTCATTTGGTGGATGTGTGTTCCATTAAAGGTTGTTAATTAATATAATTTACTTCAAAATATAATTATAATAAAAAAAAGTAAGAATTGGAGGGTCCAAAAAAAATTAGGTAGGTACTAATAACAGTTCTCTTTTTATTATTGATGTCATCAAAATTCATAGACTTAACGGAGTTGTGTGTTTGGTTTGAGTTTTTTAGATTAAATTTTTTAAAAATTGAGTTTTTTGATTTTCGTATTTTTTTATTTTTATTTTTAGTGAATATTTTTAAATTTAAACATTTTTTCACTTTTTTAGATGCTTAAAAAGTAAAAATTTGTGAAAAAATATTTTAAAAAATTAATAAATACATAAAAATACAAAAAATATATTAAATTCTCTTTTTTTTTTTTTGTATTTTTGGTGTTTAATGAATTTTTAAAAAGTTTTTTTTCACAAATTTTTTTTTTTTACTTTTTAGGTATATTTATATTAGATATGTCTAAAAAGTAAAACAAAATTGCTTAAAATATTTTAAAAAATTAGTAAAAATAAAAAAAAAATACAGAAAATAAGAAAGTAAAATTTTCTAAAAAGTGTTTTTAGAAAAGAGCAACCAAGCATATGATTTGAAATCTCTGGGAGTGGAGTATAATTTCTCAAACACCACCAAGGGGGATTCTGTAATAGAAAAAAATCTGAAGGTTGGGGTAATTTATCCCCAAACAAAGGAAAATGAGTCGGATAATATATTTTTTTGACAAAAGTCGGATAATATATTTAAAGTTGACTCAAAACTCACTTGTCTAAGCAGCCAATGTGGGATTGTGGGAATGCAAATAATCAACTATCTATTTTTTAATAAAAAGCATTCTAACACCACACCACTCACATGCTAGTTTCTTTCAATAAGATTTATTAACTATTAATTTAAAGATAACATTTACCAATAAAAATAAATTAGAAAAAGCCTCTTAAGTAGCGTTTGATTCACATGAATAAGATGGCATAAAATGATCATTTTATTAAACTCAAATTTGGTTAGATTAAAATAATAATAATAAATGTATTATAAATAACATCATTTTCTATCATTTAAAGAGAATGTTCATTTTATAAGAAAGTCAAAGGAATCATTATTTCATTACATTCTCTCATTCTAATGAATCAAATAGAAAATTAGTGTTGCTTAAAAAATATTTGTTTATTCATTTAAAGCAAGCAGTTGATCAAAAGCCTACTTACCCCTCCTTGAAGCGAATGTATTCATTTAAATTTTAAACCTTTTCCATAAACTAGTGTTGCTTAAAAATTTTATTTATTTGAAAAATGAATCAAATAATTGATGCCATGGTTAAAATTGATATATTTATTTCATGTAATTCATGTAGCCAGTCCTATTTGATAGGATTTAAAACTTGATTTGATTTTGTTTGATTTGAAATTATAAAAAAGAAAAAAAGGGTGAAATTTCGTTGTTCAACACGTACAGTGAGATCTCATTGTTTAAGATGAACGACGGTAAAATTTCGATTTTAGATTTTAAATTTTCATATTTAATATTGATTTTATTTAAAAAAATCTCAGAAAAAGATTGCAAATATATAAATATTTCAAAAAACGGACAAGTAAAATTAAAGTTTTCATATTTTAAAGTTCAAACATTAAAAAAGTAACAAATAAGTAATAAAGAAGTGTTTGCCATACTCAACATAAAGTTAAGTTTATACGACTCTAAAATTGGATTTATGACCTATTTAAAGATATATATATATATATATATATAGATCATATTCGAGTTGTTAAATTTGGGGGATGAATCATTTTTTATATATTTATATATATATACATACAAGGGCGGAGGCACTCAAGAGCCGGGGGGGGGGTCACGTGCCCCCTGGATTTTTGGATTTTTTTTTTTTCAAACATAAAGAAAATATTTTAAATAAAAAAATTAATAAAAATATTATTTAAAATGAAATGTCAATGACATTTTTAAAATTATGAGAACAATAATGATTATTTTGATTGAAAGTAAAGAGACTATGATAAGTTATATTATTATTTATAAAATTTTTAATGTAATGGTGATATCTATAATTATTGACATGCAAACATAATTAACTTCAATGAAGATATATGAAATTTATTGGATTGTTACATACATTTGACATGCAGAGTTTGTCCTCCATATGTTTTTTTCCATTCATAACTAAAATGACCAGTATATAAATTATAATCACGTAACACATCTTCAATTATTAAAAAATAAATAAAAAATTACAATAGGTCATAACTAATATCAAAATGAGTCATAATTAACTATTATTTGATATATAGTAATAGCCAAAATAATAACCACAAGAAGTTATAACTAAATTATATCTAACACTATAATGTGTCATAACTAAAGACCACGAAGATCATAATTACAACATATGATAGACACTTTTTTTATGGTGTGTTTTATAGAATTTTTCTACTAAAATATATTATTTCTATCTCAACTTATCTTCTTTTTTAATTTTCTAATCTACCTATAAATAGTTACTCCCCAATATTTATATAAAATTTAATCTCAAATTCTATAATTTAAAATTCACATTTATCCAAATGGACTTTTAATATTAATTAATAATATTTCATTGTTGTTTATTATAAAAATTACAAAAAAAATTTGCTTTGTTAGAGTTTTCTAAAAATATTTTTCAAAAAATTCTACTTTCTTGTTTTTCGATTTTTTTTACTGAATTTTTTTAATATTTTAAGCAATTTTTTAAATTTTTAGACATATCTAACATAAATATACCTAAAAAGTAAAAAGTTTGTGAAAAAACTTTTTAAAAATTCACTAAATACCAAAAATACAAATATATATATATATATATATGAAAATTCTGTACATTATTTGTATTTTTATGTATTTATTAATTTTTTAAAATATTTTTTCACAAATTTTTTACTTTTTAAATACATCTAAGTAAAGTGCATCTAAAAAAGTAAAAAAAATATATATTTAAAATTTTAAAAATATTCACTAAAAACAAAAAAACATGAAAATCAAAAAACTCAATTCTCAAAAAACTTAATCTAAAAAATTTAAACTAAACAGACTGATATTATCATTAATTTATATCTCCTCTCCATCAAATTCCTGACTACATCACTTATGGTACCACACCCAATCTTCAAGACTGATGGGATTTAACAACCATATAACCAATATTTATAGGTGACTGGGCGACGATTGCTAACATGAATTCCATTCCAATTATGACTCCACATGGTGCAAGTCACACCCATCAGAATCTTACAACTATTACCCATAATAGCCGATCTAAGGGTTAAATCATAATCATTGTGCTAATAGTAAACCAGTAGATAGTAAGTACCAATTTTACTAAAATCACCATCATTAATTCGAGATTATTTAAACAAAACAAAATATGAGTTATAAAATCTAAAATTAAAATAATATATAGGGTGGGTTTGGGAAGTGGGTTGGCTTTTTGGCTTTTTGACTTTTTTGGCTATTTTAGCCTGGGCTAAAAAGTTTGGTTTGGGAAGGGCTTTTTGACTTTTTGGCTTTTTTGACTTTTTTTGTGAGAGAAGAGTGTAATGATTATAGGTTGGATGTGATGTTTTATTTTTTTGGGGCTAAAATAGCCTGTTTTGTCTTTTGTGGCTATTTTAGCCCCAACCAACTTCCCAAACGCAGCCATACCTAATTCTTTTGTCGAGTGTAATCTATAACTATAATCTTTACATTACCTTAATGTTGCTACATGAAAAGGTTTGCTTGAGGTGGGTTTATGAGCAAGGAGTGAGCGTACTTACGGAGAGCTTTAACAAAAAGCGGATGAAAGAAAATCTTGACATATTTGATTGGACACTAAGCCTTAAAGAGTCTAAGAAGATTGATCAAATTCCCTAACAAAAAGGGTGTCCTGGACTCGAGTTCACATCCGACCAAGGCCCATATAAATCTGTTGAGGAGCTTTGGGATGAAAAGATCTAATGTTATATTAAGCAGTTCCATCTGGTAATGAATAAGTTGGAGAGGGTGTTATGACTTTTTAAGGTTATAATTTGAAGGAAAAAATTGTTGCTTTTGGTTTATTGTGAAAGGACATTCTCAATACAAGAGATTTACATCGCTTGAGATATGGTGATTGTTAGATTTATGTTGACTTGCTTCTCGTAAAAGACTTTTATATTTTGTTTGTTTGTATTTTGATTTTTCAACTTAATTTTGTTCATTTTGCATTCATCAATTCTGCTTCGAGTGTATTGTGCCTTTTATTTATTTACTTTTTCCCCTAATGAAATGAAGTGTTTATGAACCTATGGCATTGTACCAGAGTGTTATGCTTTCTTACTCCCATAGTGGAGGTTGCGAGTTCAAACCTATGTGGGGCACTTGGGTGGCTAGAGTACGTCTTAACAAGTGACGAAGAAAATGATAATTTTATGAGAAAAAAAAAGGGAGATATCAAAATAAATAATGCTTAAATCAATAAAAAGTTGACATGTATTAAGAGAAAATTTAGGAGTGATGTCTTAAGCGTTTCCCATATCAATACAATTTAAATTGTATGTAACCAAAGAATTATTTGAAAGTTTGCAAGGTTAGACAAATCAACATATGCGTTAGTAAAACTGAACATGAAGGACTTATGTGTTGTTAATGAGGGATAAGCAAAGACAAAGCAACTCAACATGGGAATTTTTGTCACGCCTTGAATTCAAAGACCAAGAACTGTAAATTGCAACTAAATTATGTTTTATGATAAAGAATATTAATTTGTGGAGTTAATTGAACATATAAGGGTAACAAATCACTCAAAAGTCAAAATTATTCACTGAAGCATATGGAGCTCACTAGCCAGCCATATGCAATCGCACATGCCCACACTATTACAAAAAAGAAAATGCTATGGTGTTAAATTTTTTATCAAATAAATGACCAAATGTCTCGAAAAATTATAAAATATTTTCGAAATATTACATGTCTGTACTTTTTAACCAATTATCATTCAATATATCTCTTCATGTTCCCCAATCATTCAATATAATACCTTACATACTCACATTTTTCACTAATCATAATACTACAGAATACCACGTGTTTATACTCCGAAATTACTAAATAATTATGAAAAATATAGAAATCCCCTAGATGTTGATTTGTAATTATGTATCAATTTTAAGCAGAATATGACACTCCCAATCAAACAATCAAGACAAATCGACACAACGATTTTACGTGGAAAAATCACAATTGGACACCTCCAATTGTGATAAAAAATCACGGGCAAAGCCACAAAACAATCCACTAAGAAGATATAAAGGAATTACACAGGTATACTCTCAATTACCTAGCAAATCCATGCCCAAATTGAACCAACCCCTATGTGCCTCTTCCAACCCTGTCTTCACCTCGGAATTGTCTTGATAATGAGTCACTCCAGAATTCACCAAAGCTTCAGGCTCGAATTCTTCAGAATCCATCGAAGAACAACTCTATCTTTTGTGTAGAACAAACAAATAATCCTTTGATGTATACTCTTTAAACCATGAGTTGAATACTTAATCAAAACATCAAAGAAAACTAGCAAAATATCCCCAGATATAAACCCTAGAACCCAAGAAGAAGATCTGGAGAGGTTAATCTAAGATTTGGACTGAAACGTGTATTTATAGAAAACTGTCCCGCGATCTCCGCTCGAGCGTCAGATTGGCCGCTCGGCGGACTCCACGCCGGCGGAAAGTTACGCTCGGCGGGAAAATCCAACATCCAGTATTTTTGCAGGCGAATAAACTTATGGAACTCATCATTCTCGCTTGGCGGGAATGTCGCTTCAGCGGACGAGCAACTTTGAATGCATTTTTGCATTTTGCTTCGAGGCGCCCTTGACCCGCCGTGAAGGCCGCCAGACACGCAAAGGCGCGCCCTTGGACCTCTAAGGCAACTCGATCCCCGTCATAATCAGCGAAGTGACAATCTTGAAAGAATCAAAAACCACAAACTTCTCTGCAAAGCACGATTCGGACACGATTTGGGTTGGATTCGCATCTAACAACTCATAGCCTCACCGAAATAAAAATGCGAATAAAATTACAACTCAAAGGAGTTTTGTCAAACGGGATTGCCAAGAATAAAAACCTAACAATCTCCCCCTTTAGCAATGTCGTGACAAAACACACCTAAACAAATAAAATCCTAAACACCCCAACCCATTACAAAAGCCAACTTCTTTCTCAAGATCATGACCTGCAAAACATATTAGTGCCACAATCTCCAAAACAACTATTAGTCCCACAAGAGTATATGAAAAAACAATAAACATTTGAAAAGATTTTCTTGAAGCATGAGATGGAAAACATGAATAGATGCGACTTGGAGATTTTAAGAACATATAGTATGAATAGATGGAAACTAAGACTCATGCACCTGACATATGACATGAACACATGAAATCTTAAGACACATGAAAAACAACTTTCTCCCCCTTTTTGTCACGAATTGACAAAGGAAGCTCAATCAACTAAAGCAAGATCAAAAACCACACAAGCAATGATATGATGATGTAAATATCAAGAGCATGCAAGAAGGAAATAATAAGCAAACAGTGCATAGTAACATGCAAAACAACTAAAGCCAATCTCCCTTACCAAACAATTCAAAGTGATCATGCTAACAAACTCTTGTAATGATAAACCAAACTTCCCCTTACTAAAAACAAAGAACAAGAAAAAAACGACAAACAATAATATGGTGGAACAAGTAGGGAATTTCAGATTTGTACCTTAAAACACACAAGACTATCCAAGAAGCACAATTACTTGAAAACACAATATGCACAGCCTTTAGAAGATTCCTCATGAAAGAAAGTGATGCATTATGTGAAAAGCATAGATCCCATGATAAAAGTGTATGTGTGACTCTTGGAGTTCGACAAACACTAGATTCAAATCCTAGTAGTGATATGAAAGCTAGACCTCTGACACGAGAATCTAAGCACAACAAAGGAAAGTCAAACCACTAGGAATCAAAGGGTATTTGGTGAGTAAAAACAGAGGCTCCCCTTCAATCAATGAATCCTTTATTTTTTTTTTATTTTTTTTTTTGACATCTTTTTCTTTTCTTTCTTTTGCACATTTTTTTTTTCTTTCTTTTGCACATTTTTTCTTTCTTTTGCACACTCATTGGCGGCTGACACGCTCAAGAGTATGGAAATCGAACCAGAGAAGCATGGATATAATAAGGAAAGCATGGTTGGTGACTCTGAAGTAGCCTTTTCTTTATGGCTGGACTCCAAAGAATAGAAGGAAAAGCCGTGGAGATGCGAAAAGATGGAAGGTGGTTAAGAGACTCAACATCACCCCTAATGTGCTAGTATAGGTCAATTCCTCTAGAAAAGCAAAAGATACCATGCCAAAAGTCCATAGAGAAAAAAAAAAACACTAAGGCGAAAGACTCCAATATTTGCTTATCCAAGAGTGTGTATAGAATGAGACATACTAATCAAAGAACACACACTCCAAAATGAGTAATGATCACAGAAAATACACACATATTAACATGTAATAGATATTCTCATCAATTCCAATATGCACCAAGGACCACTCAAAAATTTTAAGCTTGCAAAACTATACTAACAAAATCTTTTTGTATTTTTTTTCATTTTTTTTTTCTTAACCAAAGCAAGACAAAAAAACGAACATGCACACACTTTTTTTTCTCATTAAAAAAAACACACAAAAATCCAAAAACTAAAACAAATAACCAAATTAACGCAAGTCAAGTTTTCTCACCCAAACCGCTTTAGTATGAACAAAGTTGTGAGAATGGTCGTTCTTGGGTGGTGTCATGACGTTGTGGTTCCCTTCCCCTTCAATGAGAACCCATCTTGACATAATTTCCAACTTCCTATTCCTAGAGCTAGGCAAATGCAAACTCGCTCCATGTTTGGTCTCAAGCACATCAAAATAACGAGGTCTAATATCACCTTTAACCTCATTACCACCAATGAAGTGTCTCCTACCCCACGAGATGTTGGAATTTCTTCCATCTCTATGAGACACTCTCCCATGCAATTTATAACAATAAGAGCGAATATGACCATGCATACCACAATGATAACAAATAAAAAGCAGTGTATCGGTGTACCTTCTTTTCTTTTACCTTACCAACTCTAGGAAGTTTGGGAAGTCTATTCTTATGTTGAATTTTTTGTTCTCTCTTTCCTTGAGTTCTTGTATCATGAGATGTGGAAACACTCTGTTTTTGCTCTTTCTTACCACCAAAACCAATGCCACTCTTGTCAGAACAAATTTGTTGAGACCCAATGATATTGTCCAAAGTCTTTGATTCTCTGTTCCAAAGACCAATGGTAGCCATAGCAGACTTGAGTTCTTCCTCTTTCTTGATCATTAGTTCTTCCAAAGCAACTTGAGACATCTCGAGAGTTTCAATCTTTTCTTCATATGTTGCATAGATTTGCTATAGCTCATTCCTCTCTGTCTCACAAGTCAAGAGTTTTGCACAAAGAACTTGTCGATCATTAGCTATCTTGATGGCATCAATCCTAGCCTCAGAAATCTCCTTCTTAAGTTTGACATTCTCACATTCACATGCTTTGAGTTTTGTTGTGAGTTTGTCATTCAATTTGGATAAGTTAAGAGACTCCTTATACAATTTTTCATAAGCTCGCTCAAGCTCTTCATTATCACTCTCCGAGGATTCATCATCAGTGGCATTCTCAACTGACCTCTTCGGATACTCTGTTCGTCCTTCAGTTTCGGAAGCCGCCATGAAAGCAATGAATTGTTTATGTCACTCTTTGCCTTGATCTTCATTGTCACTTTTATCTTCATCAGATTCTGATTCATCATCCTAAGTGATAGCGAGGGCTTTCTTCTTCTTCAAACGAGTGGGGCATTCTGAAGCAAAGTGGCCAAATCTTTGGCATTCATAATATTGGACTCTTTTAGAGTTTCCTTGTATCTTTCCTTTCTCCTTCTTGGCAATAGAATTAATTTTGAGTTTATCTTTGCCTTTAGAATTAAGAGTATGAGTAGATTCCAAAAGTTTAGGATTCTTTTTCAGAAAAGATTTTTTAAATTGTTTTACAAAAGCATCCGTAATCTTGGAATCTATCTCTGATCCTCATAATCTTCTCCAACTCTATGAGCACTACTATAAGCAATAGTATCTTTTTATTTCTTTTTGAAATTTCTACGTGCCTTATAAGTTTGGAGATTTCCAACCAAGTGATCCAGCTTGAGGTTGTCAACATCTTGAGCCTCCTCAATAGCCGTAACTTTTGGTTGGAATCGATCGGGTAAGGACCTCAAAATTTTTCCTACAATCTTGGATTCCGGTATTTTTTCACCTAAATTGAAGCTGGAATTTACAATGTCACTCAACTTCGCATAAAATTCATCAAAGGTCTCATTATCTTTCATTGAAAGGTTTTCGAAACTAGACGTGAGCCTTTGAAGTTTTGAGCGTTTAACCGAAGGAGTGCCCTCATGAATAGTTTGTAAAATATCCCAAACCTCTTTTGCTGCTTCACAATTGCAAATCCGACTAAACTCTTCAGGTGTGACAACGCAAAAGAGAGAATTGATAGCTTTACTATTCCAGCTACTATTTTGGTAATCAATTGTGTCCCATTTATCGATTGGTTTGGGCAAAGTTACTCCATCAACGGTAATCGTCGATTCAGTCCACCCATACATGACAGATTGCCAAACTTTTTCATCAATAGATTTAAAAAACGATCTCATCCGAGCTTTCCAAAATGAATAATTTGATTCGTCAAGTAGGGGTGGTTGAACCATAGAATTTCCCTCACAAATTGGATCCATTATCACAAATCAAACAAGATCTCGCTCAAAAGTTTTAAAAAATAATAGAGCGACCTGCTCTAATACCAATTGAAAAATCTAGAAATTCCCTAGATGTTGATTTGTAATTATGTATCAATTTTAAGCAGAATATAACAATCCCAATCAAACAATCAAGACAAATCGACACAACGATTTTACGTGGAAAAACCACGATTGGACACCTCCAATTGTGATAAAAAAAACCATGGGCAAAAGCCATAAAACAATCCACTAAGAAGATATAAAGGAATTACACAGATATACTCTCAATTACCTAGCGAATCCACGCCCGAATTGAACCAACCCCTATATGCCTCTTCCAACCCCGTCTTTACTTCGGAATTGTCTTGACGATGAGCCACTCCAGAATCCACCAAAGCTTCAAGCTCGAATTCTTCAGAATCCACTGAAGAACAACTTTCTCTTTTGTGTAGAACAAACAAATTATCCTTTGATGCATACTCTTTAAACCATGAGTTGAATACTCAATCAAAACATCAAAGAAAATTAGCAAAATATCCCCAGATATAAACCCTAGAATCCAAGAAGAAGATCTGGAGAGGTTAATCCTAGATTTGGACTGAAACACGTATTTATAGAAAACTGTCCCGCAATCTCCGTTCGAGCGTCAGCTTGGCCGCCCGAGCGGACCTACGCCGAAACACGAAAGTTCCTTTCGGCGGGAAAATCCAACATCTAGTATTTTTGCAGGTGAATAAACTTCTGGAACTCATCATTCTTCGCTCAAGCGGGGGAATGTCCGCTTGAGCGGACAGGCAACTTTGAATGCATTTTTGCATTTTGCTTTGGAGGCACTACCCCTCAACCTCGCCATGGCGCTGCCCCGAACCCACCAAGGGGTGTTGTCCCCTGGACCCCCGCGAGCTGACCGGGCAGCTCGATCCCCGTCATAATCAGCGAAGTGGCAATTTTGAAAGAATCAAAAACCACAAACTTCTTTGCAAAGCACGATTCGGGCACGATTTGGGTTGGATTCGCATCTAACAACTCATAGCCTCACTGAAATAAAAATGCGAATAAAATTACAACTCAAAAGAGTTTTGTCAAACGTGATTGCCAAGAATAAAAACCTAACAAATTACTCAAATTTTGCGAATCCCAGACTCACGTGAAACATTTAGTAATTTATTTAGTAAAAAATTTGGTATCACTAAAATTACCCTTACAAAAATTTGAGAACTATGATCTTTCATAAACAATCTCAGTTTTTTCCTTCTCATGAAGCGTGATTTTTTTGGATGTGATTGTTTATTTATGGTCATAATCAATCACATTTTTTAACTGTAATTATTTTTACAAACCTGAGATCAATAATATAGTAAGGAGCTCACTTTTTGAAAAAATCATGATCATTTATGGTATTATTAATATCAGTTTTATATAATTAAAAAAAAAACTATGATCTTTATGGATTGATAATCACGGTAAAAAACTATGATATTTTATGCTCCTTTTAAAATAATAAAATAAAATAAAAATAGTTTCTTTAACCAAACAGAATAAAAATAAACCCCACAATACATATTATTCTTTCTCCTATACTAAATATATTATATCTCATACACTAAATGTATTCATAAAAATTATGAAATTTACAAAATCACATAAATTTTTATGAACTTACATAAATTATTTCATAAAATATATAACTCAAACCACAAAATTATGTGCATGGCGAACCTGGTAGCAAAGTGGCACCTTCCGCATAAACTTTTAAAATTTTAAATTTTTATCATGCGATTTAAAATATTTATAAAGGAAGTTTGCATTTCGATCCCTTCAAAATATATATAATTTTACTTCCATCCTTCCAAAATCTAAATAATTTTATTTTTGTTATATTAAATTTTGAAAATTTTCATTATTTTCATGCAATTTTTAGTAATTATAAAATAAATTAATATTTTAGTCATCCTAAACCTTTGAAAAATCTCATTACTTTCACGTCATTTTGAGTTTTTATAAAATAAATTAATATTTTAATTTCCAAAATCTAAACCAAACCAAACCAAATCAAGCATTAAGTCCCATCAAATGGGGTCAGCTACATGAATCCTTCTTCTCCATGCGGCCCTATCAAAGGTCATTTCATTAGTCAAATTAAGTAGATCCATATCTCTATTTACAACGCTAGTCAACGTTAATCTAAGCTTACCACGTTCCCTAACACTTCTGTAGCACTTGTGTCTTTTAAAGCTTTTGGTAAATGTATTTGAACCCTTTGTTCTATTTTGGGAACCTTTGGTGTTGTTGTACTTTAGTTTTGGAGGAGTACAAATTGATTTAAACTTGTTGGGTTTGGTTGTTCACACTTATTCTTGTCAAAAGTTTCTTGGAGACTTAGAAATTCCATTCTAGGGTCGACACCAGCCTTCCTAGGGTCGACCCTCTTACATACGTGTGTTGGTTCCTGGAACATAGGGTAAACACCAGACTGGGAGAGGGTCGACCCTCTTCTGTCTATGTGTTGGTTGCTGGTAGATAGGGTAGACACCAGTCTGGGGTGGTGTCGACACCTGCAGTGCAGTTAAAGCTTTCCCAGATTTTTTATTCTTTTTGGTGTCGACACCACTGTTGCAGGGGTCGACACCTGCGACTTTTTCCCAGATTTTGCTCACGGTTTGGACCTACTTTTTGGGGATATTTTGACTAGATATTTTGAGTTGACTTTGGAGCTTATATCTATTTTTGACCTAGTACTATATAAAGGCCCTCACTTGACATTTTCTCTCACTTTTTCTTCCCTTTCCTCTCTCTAAACCGTGAAACACCTTCTCTTTCTCTCAAAAGGCACTTTTTACTCAAAAATCCTTAGAACTACTTGTTTGAAGACCTCTACTCACCTTGCTCCTTTGAGATAAAGTGTAGAGCTTGCCGAGAGCTTCATTTTGATCGGAGCAAAGCTTGGTTTCTCCTCCGTCAACTTTTGGGTTTTTCTTCATTCTTCCCCTTCTAAGCTTGAGGTAGGGATAAACTACTCCTTATTATGAGTTTTAACATAGATGTTAGTCATTTTGTATAAATGGTGGGTTATAATGATTTTGGAAAGTTAGGGTTTGATTTGAGGTTATGAAAAGGGGGTTTTCAAAATGTTAAATCCCATGTGTATGTGAGATCTTGGAAAATAGTATTATTGTTGTTTAATTGGTGAAATTGAACCTTTGGGTCAATATTGATAAAGGGGGGAAATACCATAGTTGGGTATAGTTGGGTCATTTGTGTAAATAATGACATTTATTATGAGATAATGAAATTGGTTTGGAAATAATGAAAATTGAGAAGTTATGAGAAGAAATGGTGGAGTTAGATTGATTAATCACTCACCTTGAAATTGTTGATAATTTACCTGTTGATGCATTTATTATCTGTTTAGAAATAATTGCTTTGGGCTATCGGTAGAGAATAGTCTTGATTGTTGTAGACACTGCATGATGATTAGGTGAATTAAAACTAATCAATTGAATTTGTCATTGAACATGACGAATGGAATAACATATTGAATATGTGTTTTACTTGATCATTGTAGATGATAATTGTTTATATACATGGTATTGTTTAGGAGGAGATAGAGGATGTACTCTATGGTTTGGAAGGAGATAGGGGATGGACTCCTAAACCGGATATTATTTGGAAGGAGATAGGGGATGGACTCCATTGATACAGCGAATATGTGTATCTATTGAAGTATGAAAGTGTTTTAATATGAGTTGTTATCTCATTTGAAATGGATGTATTGTTGATATGAGTCATTGTCTCATTTGAAATGGAAGTATTGTTGATATGAGTTATAATCTCATTAAATTGTTTGGCCAGGTTCTGAGCCATGTTTATGAATTGAAAATTGGTTAAGCAAAGGAAAGTAAAATGAACATGGATATATTTGTCATGGAATTGGATTGCGTTGTAAATTGGTTGACCAATGTTAACATTTATCGAATGCTCATGTTTTAGTTATTGCTCATATTATGTTTAGCATATCTCTACTGGGCATTGGCTCACCCTATATGGGACATCATTTTCAGGTGCAAGTGATATGCCTCCTCCAAGGTCTTAGCTTAGGAGGTTGTAGAAGCTGAAGTCTTATATTTTTGTGATTATCTTTCTCATTACATGTATATCAAGCCAAGGGCTTATTTTGTGTAAATAGTTAGTACTCTACTTTTGTTGAACCCATGTGTTAACTTGGAAAGTTGTAAGCCTATAGGGCATTTACTTTTGTTGTCAACATGTAATATCTCTTGTAAGAATACTCTGATGAATGGGAATGTACTTTATTCTTAGAAGTTTATGGATGTTATGAATGTATGATTTATGTATTATTTTGAGGGCGTTACAACTTGGTATTAGAGCGTACCAGGGTTGAATACTTTTGGTACGTGGAAAGTGATTAGTATCATAATGGGTTTGTCTCGCTTGATAGAGACTTAGGTGTAATGTTATGTGCTTATGTGATAACATGTTTATGTGACTACTTGGGTATGGGATTTAATTTCTACGATGTTGATTGGATCCTTGGGTTTCTGGGAGTCCTATTGGAAAAACACTTGATCAATGTTGTTTCTAACCGGAACTCTAGTAATGCCATGGGACTATTATTATCCGGGAAATGAAATTCGTAAGTGCTTACGTGATTATGTACTTACGTGGAATGAATTACTGTTGTCCATGCATTAGGACGCGAGTGAAATAGCTTTGGCACATTTGTGAATGTGCTAATGTTTTTCGTTACCTTTATTAGGATGTCAGGACGAGGACGTGGTGGTAGGCGTGGTAGGCCTAGGAGGCAGGAGATGCCTACACCGGATGAAATTCCGGAATAGCAGGAGGGTGTTGGCCAGGCCAACGTGGCCGAGCCAGTAGGTCAGCAGGCCATGGGCGTCTCAGCCCACGAGATGACAGAAGCTTTGAAGGAATCCATGGACATTATCAGAGCTGAGAATTAGGTCCAGGCCCATGTTACTGAGGTAGGGCCTTTTTTTTTTGAAGAGGGAGTTCTTTCGGTCTAACCCGGATGAGTTTGTGGGTGATCTGAAAGAGCCACTTAAGGCTGATAAATGGCTCGAACAGATGACAAAGACGTTTGAGATGCTAGGCATCGAAGACGGGGCTTTGAAGGTGACCTTGACGTCTTTCGGTGAAGACGCCTTGGTCGATGGTGGAAGTTTGTCCTTTGTATTGGTGGCACGTGGGAGGCCTTTGTAGATGCTTTCCAGGAGAAGTTTCTGTCCCCAGCTGTTAGGGAGAAGTTGAGGGACCAGTTTTGTCAGCTCAAGCAGCTGAGTATGCTTGTGGTCAAGTTTGAGGCCGCATTTACCAGTTTATCTAGGTTTGCACCTGAGCTTGTGGCGTCTAAGGAACGTCGTTGTCTTGAGTTCGAGAAAAAACTGAGGCACGGGCTTAAGACTAGGGTTGCTGGGTCCATGACTCGGGAGTATGGACACCTTGTGGATGCCGCGGCACATCTTGAGATTATCATGCAGGAGGAGGAGGAGAGGATGAGGAGAGGAGTCAGGATGGCTAGGGGAACGGTAGGAGGCAGAGGGGCTCTAACCCTCCGTAGTCCCAGGGTGCTTTTGCTAGATCGACCTTTCCAGTGCCGAGTGCAGGCTCTGGGAGAGGTAGTCAGGGAGACATTACTTGTTACAAGTGTGGTCAACTGGGCCACAAGTCTCCAACTTGCCCGCAGAGGGGAGGATGTCAAAGAGCAGCTTCATCTTCGGCTCGACCTTAGAGCCAGAGTCAGGGCAGAGGCCAGCCGCTCTCTTGTTACCAATATGGTTAGGCGGGGCACCTGAAGAGGTTTTGCCCGCAGTTGAGTGGCACATCTGGTGCATCTAGGCCAAGGCAGAGTTTTCAGCCAACTCAGTCAGTTTAGGCCTCAAGGGCCAATCAGGGGGCTTCATCGTCCCAGTCTATGCAGCAGTCTTTTGCTCCGAGAGGTGAGCAGGTAGATCAAAGACCTTCAGGGTGTGTGTATCTTTATCACTTGAGATCTTATACGCTCCTACATTGTAAGAGGTACCTTTTTGTTTTGCAACTCGATTGCCAATGTGTTGATTGATACGGGTGCATCCCATTCTTTTATATCTGCTGCATTTGCATCTGTTTTGGGGTTGGAGTTGGCGCAGTTAGCATCTCCTATATGTGTTGTATCACCTGTTGGGAGTGAATTGATTTTGAAACAAGGGTGTAGAGGTTGTGATATAGAGGTCGTCGATCGCCGGCTTCCATTTCTTTTGCAGTAATGGCTATGTCGGGTTTTGATGTGATTTTGGGTATGGACTGGTTATCGTCATACCGGGCTGTTATTGATTGTTACCGCCAGGTCCTTTGTATATGTACCTTGGCGAGGATTGTTTCCATTTCTTGAGGATCGGGTTGGTAGAGTGTTGCCACGGTGTATGATCATGGGCGGTGAGCTTAGTAGTCTCCTTCATTTGTATGAGTAGTGAGTGTGATAAGCCCCAGACTGTATTGCTGAGAGTGGTTTGTGAGTACTCGGACGTCTTTCCCAAGGATCTTGTTAGTTTGTCACCTCATCGAGAGATTAGTTCTCTATTGACTTAGTACGCGGCACGACGCCGATTTCCATGGCACCTTATCGTTTTGCCCGGTAGGAGTTGAGTGAGTTGAAGATTCAACTCCGAGTTGTTAGATAAGGGCTTTATTGGTCCTAGTATGCTTGGTAGAGCACCGACCCTTTTTGCTAAAAAGAAAGATAGTGCCTTGAGATTTTGTATTGATTATTGAAAATTGAATCGGGCTACGGTTAAGAACAAGTACCCTATGCCTCGTATAGATGATCTGTTTGACCAATTGAAGGGGTCCCGTTGTTTCTCTAAGATAGACTTGAGATCGGGTTACCACCAGTTGAGGGTCAAGGAGGAGGATATTCTGAAAACGGCATTCCGTACGCAGTATGACCATTATGAGTTTCTGGTGATGTCGTTTGGGCTCACCAATGCACCGGCAGTGTTTATGGACTTGATGAACCGGATCTTCCGGGAATTCTTAGATCGTTTTGTGGTCGTTTTCGTGGACGACATTCTGGTTTATTCACCTTCTAAGGAGGAGCATGAGGAACACTTGAGTGTGGTGCTTGAATTGCTTAGAGCCCATAAGTTGTATGCGAAGTTTGGGAAGTGTGAGTTCTGGCTAAGAGAGGTTAAGTTCTTAGGCCATGTAGTCTCCGGGGAAGGGGTGTCTGTTGATACATCCAAGATAGAGGCAGTGCAGGATTAGGCACAGCCTAAGAGTGTTTTTGAGATCCATAGTTTTATGGGATTAGCTGGGTATTACCGTCGGTTTGTGAAAGATTTCTCCAGGCTAGCTTCGCCATTAACTAGATTGTCGCGGAATGGGGTCAAATTTGTATGGAGTTAGACTTATAAAAAGTCGTTCCAAGAGCTGAGGGTTAGACTTACCACCGCTTCGGTTTTGATTATTCCGGAGAGAGGCTTGGGTTATACGGTTTATTGTGATGCCTCACGAGAGGGTTTGGGCTGTGTGTTGATGTAAGAGGGGAAAGTAGTAGCCTATGGCTCACGTCAGTTGAAAATACACGAGAGGAATTACCCTACACACGACCTAGAGTTAGCAGCTGTGATTTTTTCCTTGAAGATTTGGAGGCACTACCTTTATGGTGAAAGATTCGAGGTGTTCTCGGATCATAAGAGTCTGAAGTATCTGTTTACACAGAAAGACTTGAATTTGAGGCAGAGGAGGTGGATGGAGTTTATTGAAGATTACGACTTTGAGTTGCACTACCACCCGGGAAAGGCCAACGTTGTGGCCGATGCCCTTAGTAGGAAATCCATTAGTGATGTAGCTTATATAGCCATCCGGGAGTGGGAGATGTTGGGTGCACTTGGCGAGTTTGATTTGCTTCTAGGCGAATCTGTTGAGGTTGCGGCCTTGTTTTCTGTTATTGTGCAGCCTATACTTATGACTCGAGTGTTAGAGGTACAGAGAGGTGACCTTGAGGTAGAATCCCTCCGAGAGAAAATCTCCAGTGGGAAGGTTGAAAAGGGTTTGACTGTGTATCCCGACTTGAGTGTGAGATACCAAGACCGTCTGTTTATGCTGGAGTCTTGCCGAGAGGAGGTACTTCGAGAGTTTCACCATTCACGCCTTGCGGTGCATCCGGGAGGCACTAAGATGTATCGTGATTTGGGTGCTTGATTTTGGTAGCGGTTGAGAAGTTAGATATGGCAGTTTTCATGTCTAAGTGCCTTACTTGTCAGCAAGTGAAGGCCGAACATCAAAGGCCAGCGGGTTTGTTGCAACCCTTGCCTATAGCTGAGTGGAAATGGGAACATGTCACTATGGACTTCGTTGTAGGTCTTTCGAGGACTCAGCGGGGTAGTGATGATATTTGGGTGGTTGTAGACCGGTTGACTAAGTCGACACACTTTATCCCTATGCGCATGAGAGATTCGGTAGATCATCTTGCCGACTTGTATATTCGGGACATAGCGAGGTTGCACGAGGTCCCAGTGTCGATCGCCTCAGATAGAGATCCACATTTTACTGCTAGGTTATAGCAGAGTTTGCAGAGTGCCTTGGGCACTAGGTTGACCTTTAGCACGGCTTATCATCCTCAGACTGATGGGTAGTTCGAGCGTATTATACAGATCCTTGAGGATATGCTTCGAGGTTGTATCCTTGACTTTAGTGGGTCGTAGGAGAGGCACTTGCCCTTGATGGAGTTTGCCTACAACAACAGTTTCCAATCAAGTATTGGTATGGCACCGTTTGAGGCCTTGTATGGCCAACTGTGTAGGTCTCCAGTTTGTTGGGCCGAGGTGGGTAATGCACCTTTGCTGGGCTCGGAGTTGGTTCGGGAGACGATAGAGAAAGTTGAGCTTATCCGTAAGAGACTTGTTACAGCCCAGAGTCGTCCAAAGTGTTATGCCGACCGTAGGAGGAGGCCTTTGGTATTTGGGGTGGGTGATCATGTTTTCTTGAAAATATCACCTAGGCGAGGATTGATGAAATTTGATAAGAGTGAGAAGTTGTCCCCTTGATTTATCGGCCCTTTTAAGATCCTTGAGAGGATTAACAAGGTTGCCTACCATTTAGCTTTGCCGCCACAGTTGTTCGGAGTACATGACATGTTCCATCTTAGTATGCTTCAGAAATATGAGCCGGATCCATCGCATGTATTGGATTGGACCGACTTGGAGGTAGATGAGGATGCCTCGTATGAGGAGAGATCGGTTCGGGTCTTAGATAGGTGGGATCAAGTCTTGCAAGGCAAGACAATACCCTTGGTGAAAGTTTTATGGAAACATCCGGGGTTGAGGAAGCAACTTGGGAACGTGAGTTGGAGGTCCGAGAGAAATATCCGGATTTATTTGTTAATGTTTGAGTATACATTGGAAATTTAGTTGTATTAATGACGTCTAAGAACATTGTATATGTTTTGGGTTGTGGAAGTATGGTGTTTGTTGAATATGTTATGGAAATGAGAGTTTAAGTTTAACATTGTATATGTTGAATGTGTTATAGGAATGCATGTGTGTTGAAATGTATTAAATCTCAGAATACACATATTGGTAATATATGTTGTGGATTTGTTGTCTTGTGAAGAGATGGAATGACCGATAAATGGGCCATGGTGATGAAATTGATTGATTAGTATGGTTGGGATTGGTTTAATTATGATTTTAAAATTTATCTTGAAAAATTTCGGGGACAAAATTTCCTAAGGTGGGGAGGTTGTAGCACTTGTGCCTTTTAAAGCTTTTGGTAAATGTATTTGAACCCTTTGTTCTATTTTGGGAACCTTTGGTGTTGTTGTACTTTAGTTTTGGAGGAGTACAAATTGATTTAAACTTGTTGGGTTTGGTTGTTCACACTTATTCTTGTCAAAAGTTCCTTGGAGACTTAGAAATTCCATTCTAAGGTCGACACCAGCCTTTCTAGGGTCGACCCTTCCTGTTGATGAAGTTTTGGAAGTGTTATTGGGACATAGGGTAGACACCAGACTAGGAGAGGGTCGACCCTCTTCTGTCTGTGTGTTGGTTGCTGGAACATAGGGTAGACACCAGACTGGGAGAGGGTCGACCCTCTTCTGTTTGTGTGTTGGTTGCTGGTAGATAGGGTAGACACTAGTCTGGGGTGGTGTCGACACCTGCAGTGCAGTCAAAGCTTTCCCAGATTTTTTATTCTCTTTGGTGTCAACACCACTGTTGCAGGGGTCGACACTTGCGACTTTTTCCCAGATTTTTCTCACGGTTTGGACCTACTTTTTGGGGATATTTTGACTAGATATTTTGAGTTGACTTTAGAGCTTATATCTATTTTTGACCTAGTACTATATAAAGGCCCTCACTTGACCTTTTCTCTCACTTTTTCTTCCCTTTCCTCTCTCTAAACCATGAAACACCTTCTTTCTCTCTCAAAGGGCACTTTTTACTCAAAGATCCTTAGATCTACTTATTTGAAGACCTCTACTCACCTTGCTCCTTTGAGATAAATTGTAGAGCTTGCCGAGGGCTTCATTTTGATCGGAGCAAAGCTTGGTTTCTCCTCCATCGACTTTTGGTTTTTTCTTTCTTCTTCCCCTTCTAAGCTTGAGGTAGAGATAAACTACTCCTTATTATGAGTTTTAACATAGATGTTAGTCATTTTGTATAAATGGTGGGTTGTAATGATTTTGGAAAGTTAGGGTTTGATTTGAAGTTATGAAAATGGGGTTTTCAAAATGTTAAATCCCATGTGTATGTGAGATCTTGGAAAATAGTATTATTGTTGTTTAATTGATGAAATTGAACCTTTGGGTCAATATTGAAAAAGGGGGGAAATACCATAGTTGGGTATAGTTGGGTCATTTGTGTAAATCATTTGTGTAAATAATGACATTTATTATGAGACAATGAAATTGGTTTGGAAATAATGAAAATTGAGAAGTTATGAGAATAAATAGTGGAGTTAGATTGATTAATCACTCACCTTAAAATTGTTGATAATTTACCTATTGATGCATTTATTATCTGTTTAGAAATAATTGCTTTGGGCTATCGGTAGAGGATAGTCTTGATTGTTGTAGACACTGTATGATGATTAGGTGAATTAATACTAAGCAATTGAATTTGTCATTGAACATGACGGATGGAATAACATATTGAATATGTGTTTTGCTTGATCATTGTATATGATATTGTTTATATACATGGTATTGTTTAGGAGGAGATAGGAGATGTACTCTATGCTTTGGGAGGAGATAGGGGATGGACTCCTAAACCGGATATTATTTGGGAGGAGATAGGGGATGGACTCCATTGATACAGCGAATATGTGTATCTATTAAAGTATGAAAGTGTTTTAATATGAGTTGTTATCTCATTTGAAATGGATGTATTGTTGATATGAGTCGTTATCTCATTTGAAATGGAAGTATTGTTGATATGAGTTATAAGCTCATTAAATTGTTTGGCTAGGTTTTGAGCCATGTTTATGAATTGAAAATTGGTTAAGCAAAGGAAAGTAAAATGAAAATGGACATATTTGTCATAGAATTGGATTGTGTTGTAAATTGGTTGACCAATGTTAACATTTATCGAATACTCATGTTTTAGTTATTGCTCATATTATGTTTAGCATATCTCTACTGGGCGTTGGCTCACCCTATGTAACGCCCTCAAAATAATACATAAAACCCATAAATCTTAACATGTTAGACACAAGAGAATAAAGCATAATTACATTTCATCACAGTGTTCATTACAAAATGTATTATATGTTGACAACAAAAGTAAATGCCCTATAGGCTTACAATTTTCCAAGCCAACACTTGGTTACAAAAAAAGAGAGTACTAACTCTACACAAAATAAGCCATTGGCTTGATATACATGTAATACACAAAAATACACAAAAGAGTCTTCAACTCCCACAACCATCCAAGCTATGACCTCAGAGGCGGCATAATACCTGAACCTGAAAATGATGTCCCATATAGGGTGAGCCAACGCCCAGTAGAGATATGCTAAACATAATATGAGTAATAACTAAAATATTAGCATTTGATAAATGTTTAACTCACATAAATCAATTCATAATCCATTTCAATTACATGACAAATGTGTCCATGTTTCATTCCATTTTCCATTTCTTATCCAATTTCTCAATTCATAACCCTGGCTCAGAACTTGGCCATATACTTTGGATGAGAATACATCTCATATCAAAACACTTCCATAAGCATCAATAGATACACATATTTGTTGTATCAATAACACATAAAAACACTTCCATACTTCACAAATGATACATAGATTTGATGTATCAACACTTTAATAGATACACATATTTGCTATATCAATGGAGTACATCCCCTATCTCCTTCCAAATAATATCCAGTTTAGGAGTCCATCCCCTATCTTCCCCTAAACCGTGGAGTACATCTCCTATCTTCTCCCATACAAAACAATGTATATAAACAATTATTATATACATAATCAACCAATACACATATTTGTTGTATTAATCCAACCGCCATACTCGATGGCATATTCAATTGAGTAGTTTCGGTTTGCCTAATCATCATGCATTGTCTACAACAATCAAGACTATCCTCCACCGATAGCCCAAAGCAATTATTTCTAAACAGAAAATAATTACATCAACAGATAATTTATCAACAATTTTCAAAGGTGAGTGATTAATAAATCCAACTCCACCATTCCATTCCAAATTATGGCAATTTTATTATTTCCAACTCAATTTCATAATTCCATGATAAATGTCATTAATTACACTAATGACCCAAATATACCCAAACATGGCATTTTTCCCATTTTTCTCAATATTGACCCAAAGGCTCAAATATCATTAGCAACATCATATACCTCATTTTGAAACCCAACATACATATTTATAAGCCAAATAATAAAACCCCTCTTATTACACTTTGAAACCCTAACACCCAAAACTACCCAACTTCAACATTACATCGAAATGACCACTAGTTTATAACAAAGACCATAAAAATGAGTAGTTATCCCTACCTCAAGAGATGAAACCCAAAGGAGATGATGAAGAAATCCCGAAATGCTCCAAATCAAGAAATTCTCGAATTGATAGGAAGCCCACACCAAGCTCTACACTTTTTGTAAAGGCTCAAGGGTAGGAGATCACTCTAACTAGATCCAACTCGAGAGAGAAGATAGATTCTAGAGAGAGGAGCTCTCAAAAATGGCTTTTTGAAAAGTAAGAGCGAGAAGGAAAGTGTAAAAGTGATCTAAGATCACCCAGCTGCCAACTGATGTACGACTAGTTCGCTCGAGCGTCAAGCACAAAAAACTGAATCCGTTCGAGCACAAAAATGCCCGCTCGAGCGCCAAGAAACAACTGCAAAACACACCCGCTCGAGCGCAAAAGGAAAGCCGCTCGAGCATAGATTACACTCCTCCAATACTTTTACAGACATTGGACACCCGCTCGAGCGCCAAGAGGCCCGCTTGAGCGCAACTTGCTCGAGTGTAAGTAAATCCGCTCAAGCGTAAAAAACACATTTGCAGAAGTTTTGCAGAGGTACAAAATGCTGAAAGTGTGTAAACTCTGCTTAAGGTCTTAGCTTGGGAGGTTGTAGAAGCTGAAGACTTATCTTTTTGTGATTATCTTTCGCATTACATGTATATCAAGCCAAGGGCTTATTTTGTGTGAAGAGTTAGTACTCTACTTTTGTTGAACCCAAGTGTTGACTTGGAAAGTTGTAAGCCTATAGGGCATTTACTTTTATTGTCAACATGTAATATCTCTTGTAAGAATACTCTGATGAATGGGAATGTACTTTATTCTCAGAAGTTTATGGATGTTATGAATGTATGATTTATGTATTATTTTGAGGGCGTTACAACTTCCATCTACCGTTACAGTATCGCATCTCTTCACTACCTCTGTTGGTCTCCGTTGAATATGACCAAACCATCTCAATTGATTCTCTCTCAACTTATCTTCTATTGGTACTACTCCTACCTATTCTCGAATACATTCATTCCTAATTCTGTCTTGTCTAATCTTACCACATATCCACCCTAGCATCCTCATCTCAGCCACACTCATCTTATCTACATGTTGTTTCTTGGTTGCCCAACACTTTGTCCCATACAACATAACTGGTCTAATTGTTATTCTATAGAACTTACCTTTTAGTCTAGTGGGTATTCGTTTATCGCACAGTACTCCAGACGCACTTCTCCATTTACACCATCCC
Organism: Camellia lanceoleosa; assembly: GCA_025200525.1. Classification (NCBI taxonomy): domain Eukaryota; kingdom Viridiplantae; phylum Streptophyta; class Magnoliopsida; order Ericales; family Theaceae; genus Camellia; species Camellia lanceoleosa. The sequence continues at coordinate 205,457,232 of CM045760.1, forward strand.
GACTTAATCTTATGGACTACATGCGCATCAATCTCCCTTGCTGTTGTGATAATCCCTAAATAACAAAAATGTTCACTCTTAGGCAGTTCTTGGTTCTCAATCTTCACTTCTCGTCTACTTTTATTGTTATTGTTACTAAATTTACATTCCATGTACTCTGTCTTAGTTCTTCTTATCCGAAATCTTTTAGATTCAAGAGCTTTTCTCCAAATTTCTAACTTTGTGTTAACTCCTTTTCTAGTCTCATCCACTAGCACAATATCGTCTGCACCATGACACGCCATCTTGAATATTTCTTGTCAACTCATCCATAATTAAAGCAAAAGAATAAGGACTTAAGCATACACCTTTGTACAATTTCTATGTCCGCCACTACACGTAAGAGTTTTCCTAATACTTATTATTTATTGGAGTTGGAGTCATTGCCGTGCGGCTTGCACAATAATGACTGTTGTACAGCTCATGGAAATTATTTCAAATTTTATTTTCATCATCGAAACCGTTAAATTTAAAAAAAAAAATATCTAGTAGAACAAATCTATAAAAAATCAAGTTGATCGGATATTGATAAACCCTTCATCAACTCACATTTGTATTCAATTTAATACTTATATATTTATTTTTTATATACACAGATTCAAGTTGATGAAGGGTTTATAAATATCTGATCAACTTGATTTTTTATAGGTATGTTCTACTCGACATTTTTTAAAAATTGAACGGTTCGGATGACGAAAATTAAGTCCAAAATAATTCTCAAAAACCGCACAACTTCTTATATATTCTCCTCAGACAATATCAAATTCAAACAATTAGCCTAAGATCTCATGCCAAAGAACGCCACCACCATCAAATTCAATAAAACCTACTAGTGCCAGCCTTAGCCATCCACTGAACCAAAAAGATTGACCTCTATCTATCAAAAGGTTTCAAATGGGACACGTGGTCCCACAAAAAACACAAAAAAAAAACGGTGGAAATAAAAACCCAAAATAGGGGCACCATATATGGTGCTTGGCCATTTTGCTTTGGTTTGAATTGTGAAAGAAAACCAACACCCATACCTCTAGTCTTTATGAATCCTCTTTACTGTTTAGTTTCTTTAGTTTTATTATTTTCTTTTTTTGGTGAAAATTAGTTTTAACATTTTCAAAAATGGGCCTTGCAGTGCTGTTGTGTAGTGTGTGGTATCTAATAAATTAATTAAAAACTTAGTACCAGAAAATTAAATCTATACTATATATTAAGAAAAAAAGAGTTTTTAATCCCAAGCCTTTTGAGAACTCTAATCTCCCAATCTAAATTTTCTGATTTTTTGATTTAAAAAAAAAATAGTATTTATTAACTTCTCTCAACTCCCAAGTCTTACCCTCATAATAACAATTCAATGCATTAAGAACAAGTATAAAAAAAATTCTTTGAAATCCAACATATATGAATTCATTGAAAAGTCCCAACAAATATAATTATTATCCCTCATAATAACACTTCAATGCATTAAGAATAAGCAAAAAAAAAAAATTTTCTTGAAAAGTCCAACACATATGATTATTATCAAAATATTAAACTTTAATATAATATAAAAAAGGAAAAAAAGAAGACATTTTTAAAAAAAAATGAAAATATTTAAAAATCACAATTCACATATATAGATAATTGTAAACACATTCTGTGCATAATACGGGTGATATGCTTAAGGCGGGATGGACTACATCCGCCTTAATCTCGTTTTCATATAAGATCTCATGCCAAGGAACAACACCACCATCAAATTCAATAAAACCTCTTAGTGCCAGCCATAGCTATCCTTGAACCAAAATGATTGACCTCTATCTATCAAAAGGTTTCAAATGGGGCACGTGGTCTCAAAAAAAACACAAAAAGAAAAACGGTGGAAATAGAAACCCAAAATGGGGGCACCATATATCGTCCTTGGCCATTTTGCTTTGGTTTGAATTATGAAAGAAAACCAACACCCATACCTCTAGTCTTTATGAATCCTCTTTCTTTGTTTAGTTTCTTTAGTTTTATCAATTTCTTTTTTTGGTGAAAATTAGTTTTAACATTTTCAAAAATGGGCCTTGGGTGTTGTTGTGTAGTGTGGTATCTAATAAATTAATTAAAACCTTAGTACCAGAAAATTAAATCTATACTATTCATTAAGCAAAAAGGGGTTTTTAATCCCAAACCTTATGGGAGCTCCAATCTCCCAATCTAAATTTTTTAATTTTTGATTTAAAAATAAATAAATTAGTATATATTAACTTCTCTCAACTCCCAAGTCTTACCCTCATAATAACACTTTAATGCATTAAGAACAAGCATAAAAAAAATTCTTTGAAATCCAACACATATGAATTCTTGAAAAGGCCCAACACATATGATTATTATCCCTCATAATAACACTTTAATGCATTAAGAACAAGTATAAAAAAAATTTCTTGAAAAATCCAACACATATGATTATTATCAAAATATTAAACTTTAATATAATATAATAATAAAAAAGTGATTTAATTCCTTGAAATGTCCAACACATATGATTATTATCAAAATATTAAACTTTAATATAATATAATAATAAAAAAGACATTTAATTCCTTGAAAAGTCCAACACATATGATTGTTATCAAAATATTAAATTTTAATATAATACAAAAAAGGAAAAAAAGAAGACATTTAAAAAAAAAAGAAAATATTTAAAAATCACAATTCACATATATAGATAATTGTAAACACAATCTGTGCATAATACGGGTGATATGCTTAAGGCGGGATGGACTACATCCGCCTTAATCTCGTTTTCATATAAGATCTCATGCCAAGGAACAACACCACCATCAAATTCAATAAAACCTCTTAGTGCCAACCATAGCTATCCACTGAACCAAAAAGATTGACCTCTATCTATCAAAAGGTTTCAAATGGGGCACGTGGTCTCAAAAAAAACACAAAAAGAAAAACGGTGGAAATAGAAACCCAAAATGGGGGCACCATATATTGTCCTTGGCCATTTTGCTTTGGTTTGAATTATGAAAGAAAACCAACACCCATACCTCTAGTCTTTATGAATCCTCTTTATTGTTTAGTTTCTTTAGTTTTATCAATTTCTTTTTTTGGTGAAAATTAGTTTTAACATTTTCAAAAATGGGCCTTGCAGTGTTGTTGTGTAGTGTGTGGTATCTAATAAATTAATTAAAACCTTAGTACCAGAAAATTAAATCTATACTATTCATTAAGCAAAAAGGGGTTTTTAATCCCAAGCCTTATGGGAGCTCCAATCTCCCAATCTAGATTTTTTAATTTTTTGATTTAAAAATAAATAAATTAATATTTATTAACTTCTCTCAACTCTCAAGTCTTACCCTCATAATAACATTTTAATGCATTAAGAACAAGCATAAAAAAAATTCTTTGAAATCCAACACATATGAATTTCTTGAAAAGTCCCAACACATATAATTATTATCCCTCATAATAACACTTTAATGCATTAAGAACAAGCATAAAAAAAATTTCTTGAAAAGTCCAACACATATGATTATTATCAAAATATTAAACTTTAATATAATATAATAATAAAAAAAGATATTTAATTCCTTGAAAAGTCCAACACATATGATTGTTATCAAAATATTAAACTTTAATATAATACAAAAAAGGAAAAAAAGAAGACATTTTTTTTAAAAAAAGAAAATATTTAAAAATCACAATTCACATATATAGATAATTGTAAACACATTCCACACATAATACGGGTGATATGCTTAAGGCGGGATGGACTACATCCACCTTAATCTCGTTTTCATATAAGATCCCATGCCAAGGAACAACACCACCATCAAATTCAATAAAACCTCTTAGTGCCAGCCATAGCTATCCACTGAACCAAAAAGATTGACCTTTATCTATCAAAAGGTTTCAAATGGGGCACGTGGTCCCAAAAAAAAACACAAAAAGAAAAACGGTGGAAATAGAAACCCAAAATAAGGGCACCATATATGGTCCTTGGCCATTTTGCTTTGGTTTTAATTGTGAAAGAAAACCAACACCCATACCTCTAGTCTTTATGAATCCTCTTTACTGTTTAGTTTCTTTAGTTTTATCAATTTCTTTTTTTGGTGAAAATTAGTTTTAACATTTTCAAAAATGGGCCTTGCAGTGTTGTTGTGTAGTGTGTGGTATCTAATAAATTAATTAAAAACTTAGTACCAGAAAATTAAATCTATACTATATATTAAGCAAAAAGGGGTTTTTAATCCCAAGCCTTATGGGAGCTCCGATCTCCCAGTCTAAATTTTCTGATTTTTTGATTTAAAAAAAAAAAAAGAGTATATATTAAAGGCTCTCAACTCCCAAGTCTTACCCGCATAATAACACTTTAATGCATTAAGAACAAGCATAAAAAAAAATTCTTTGAAATCCAACACATATTAATTCCTTGAAAAATCCCAACACATAATTATTATGTAACGCCCTCGAAATAAACCCGTAAATCATCCGATATTGACAAGCTTAGACATAAGAGAATAAAGCATAATTATATTTCATTAGAGTATTTCTTACAAATGTATTACATGTTGACAACAATGAGGTAGTAGCCATAGCTGGCTCTCAAAAACCCTTTTGAGTAGATGAAGCTCATATGGCTGATGCAGTGTTTTACAATCATGTTGATGAAGATGAACCTTTCCTACCACTCCAAGGAACTCACATACCAAACTGGGATGATCTATCTGAAGAAGATTCATCCCTACCTCGTAGAAAGACATTCACCAAATCAAAGCTCTCCAGAAAGCTCCCTAAAGTGACCAGGTTTCAAACAAAAGATGGCAGAGTGGTATACCGTTTATGATAGTGCATGCGGTTGGCAAGTGTCACCAATGCCAACCCCCAGCTAGACGAAGTAGCAATCACCTATCGTGAACCAAATGGAGAAGATCACTGCTGCTACGCTTTGTCTATGCTGGCCCAACGCCTGCCAATGACAAAGAATAAAAGAACTACGGACAAGAGAAGTAGAATGAGAAAAAAAAAACTGTGGCTTTTCCAGCAACAGAAAAACACTTTGACAAATCCAACTACCCTACAATAACTCATTTGGATGGAATCGAAGGCTCAAAAGTTAAATCCCTCACCAAGGCAACCATTTCATCTCCTAACCAAGTCTTCGCCAACTCGGTTGCAATCCTTAAGCAATATGGATTGCAAGAAGTCCGACTTGCTCCAAAATGTTTACGGGACGGCCCTCGGCCCCAAAAGCAAGAACTGGAAGAAATCAACATAGCCCATGAAGGAGAACCCAAGCGTTTTATCTTCATTTGCAAAGATTTGCCAACAGAGCAAAATGGGCCCCTTATCGAGTTAATCAAGAAGTATTTAGACGTTTTTGCATGGACATATGAAGAAATGCCAAGACTAGACAAAGATCTTACCATACATCATTTGAACGTCATCCCCCTGGCTCGCCCAGTCAAGCAAGGTATAAGATTTTATAAGCCCAAGGTGGAGCTCAACATCAATGACGAAGTGGTGAAGCTGCTTGAAGCAAGATTTATCAAACCTATCCAGGATCACACCTATCTAGCTCTCTAGCATCATCCTAGTTATCAAAAAGAATGACCAAATTCGAGTGTGTGTAGACTTTAGAGACCTAAACAAATCTTGCCCCAAAGATGAGTTCTCACTCCCAAACATAGACATCTTGATTGATTCAGCGGCAGGGCACTATATGTTCTCATTCATGGATGGCTTCAGCGGCTATAACCAGATCAAGATGGCTTCAGAGGATGCCCCCAAGATGGCATTTCACACTCTCATAGGTAACTTTTTCTATACTGTAATGCCTTTTGGATTAAAAGGGAGCAACATACCAGAGAGCTATGACAGCCATCTTTCATGATATGTTGCACAAAAACTTGGAGTGTTACATTGATGATTTGGTAGTAAAATCCAAAGAAGAGACTAGTCACCTTAAGACCTCCAAAGAGTCTTTGAATGCTGTAAGAAATACAGACTCCGAATGAACCCACTTAAATGCGCATTCAGAGTCACTTCCAGCAAGTTCCTTGGCTCTATCATTCATCGCCATGGGATAGACCCTGACCTATCAAAGGTCGCCGCCATAAAAAATATGCCATGACTAACAAATCTAGACGAGTTGAGAACCTTCCTTGGTCAGGCATCTTACTTGAGACGGTTTATCCCAACTATGGCCGAGATTACACAACCCTTCAATTCATTACTAAAGAAGGGTGTCAGGTTCATTTGGAATAAGGAACACCAGCAAGCGTTCGAAGGGGTGAAGTCCACTTTAACTTCCCCTCTCTCCATGACTCTTCCTTATCTGGCGAGGCCCTTACTCCTCTACATCACTTCTACACCGAAGTCAATCGTGGCTCTGTTCACCCAAGAAATCGACGGACTCAAACGACCCGTGTACTACATAAGCAGAGTCATCCAAGGGGCTGAGATCCGATATTCCCTCATTGAGCGGCACTGCCTCGCCCTAGTCTTCATTGCCAAAAAGCTTCATCATTGCCTCCTTTCTTACCCGAACCATCTCATGACCAGGAGTGATCCCATCCGATTTCTCTTCACTAAGCCAGTGCTCTCCGGCAGGCCGGTTCACTGGCTCCTATCATTAGTAGAGTATGACATCATTTGCAAAGCTCCCAAGGCCATCAAGAATCAAGCGTTGGTCGAGCTCTTGGCTCAATTCCCCAGCAGAGAACACGAACCGCACTCAAATGAACTGCCAGGAGATAGGTTCCAAGCCGTTGAAGTAAACACCAAAGGAGAATGGATTTTAAGCTTCAATGGATCATCCACCTCTAAAATGAGAGGAACTGAAATAGTCATCACTTCCCCAAATCAAACCGAAGTCAATTTCTCATATAAACTGGACTTTAAATGCTCTAACAACGAGGTAGAGTACGAAGACCTGATACTAGGCCTCATGGCATCACTCCATCTAGGAGTAAGTCTCCTATATATCAAAGGCAACTCTAATCTGGTATTTAAGCAGACCAATGGAGACTATGCTATCAAAGAGCCCTCTTTGGCTTCATACAGAACCATCGTCCAAAGGTTAACAGACAAATTTGACATGGAAAGGATATAACATGCTCCTTGCTCCAACAATCGATACCCGGACGCCCTTGCTACCTTGGCCTCTAAAATAGAATTCACAGAAGAATAAACCAAGATAGAAGTTCTGAAGCGCTCCATGTCGTGCTCGGTAACAACTATCTTCCCCGAAAAAGAACCCGCCGATTGGAGAGCCCCAATCATCGACAAGCTCCGTGCCCCCTCAAGTAAACTACCTTTGTTTGAAATCAAACACTTCATGATTTACCAAGGAGTCCTCTACTATAGAGGGCCTGGGGGTCTACTAACATGATGCATCGACCTTATCGAAGCCAAGTCCAAGCTAGAAGGGGTTTACGATCATTCTTGCAAGACAGGAGACGTGAGCCTCTATAGGAGACTACAATAACAAGGATATTATTGGCCTACCATGGCCAAGGAAACAAATGACCTTTAAGGAACGTGCACCAAATGTCAGAAATTCCCTCCAAAAGCTGAATGCAATTTCACAAAAATCACCTTCGACTGGCGTCAGGTGTATATAGATTACCTCAAAGAAAAGTCATTGCCGCCAGACCACTCTGCAGTTGCAATAATCAAAAAAGCGAGCTTCGAAATTCTTTTTGCAAGAAGGGAAACTTTTAGGCACGACTTTGACGGGAAGCCCTTACGTTGCTTATTAGGAGTAGAAATCCATAAAGTTTTAGAACTTGCTTATGGGTCGGAGCACCAAGGTGGAGCCAAGCTATTCCAACATCTTTTGCATATAGGTTGTTATTGGCCAACCATGAAAGTAGATACCAAAATGTATGCCAAACGTTGCAAACCTTGTCAACTTTATGGAAACCTTATTCACACACCAGCCACCAATTTGCATAATTCAAGCTCACCATGGCCTTTCCACACGTGGGCTATGGATCTTATTGGCCCCATCTCTCCACCGTCAAAGGGACACATATGGATTGTAGTGGCCACAGAGACTTAAACTAAGTGGGTAGAAGCCATCCCCCTGAAGAAGGCAACAAGAGCCGCTGTCTCCAACTTCATTCAAGAATTCATTATATGTCGTTTTGGTATACCCAAAGTAATCTTGTCAGATAATGGAACCCCTTTTGTCAACTGCCAAGTCGGACAACTCTTGGTCTCCTATGACATCACACACCATAAATGAACGCCTTACTATCCTTAGGGGAATGGACAAGCTGAAGCAACCAACAAAACACTCCTTAGAATTCTTTCAAGGACTCTCAAGGATTATCAAAAGGATTGAGCATATGTGCTCCCAATGGTGCTCTGGGCATACAGAACATCCCAAAGAAGGCCAACTCAGATGACCCCCTTTTTGTTGGTATATGGCATGGAAGTAGTCCTCCTAGTGGAAATTTCTATACCCTCAGCTCACATGGCCTTCCGAAGTGGAACTATCGGCACTCTGGACCGTCGGAGCTAGAAGTCCTTGATGAAAAAAGGGGACAAAGCCCAGGTTAATCTTAAAGTTTACCAGAGCTGTATAGCTAGAGCTTATGATACTCTGGTACACCCAAGATAGTTCCAAGAAGGTGATTTAGTGTTACAGGCTGCACCTTACGTCATGAGGGGAACATCAACCCACAAGTTCACACCCAAGTGGCAGGGTCCTTATGTAGTAAGGGAAGTCAATGAAAATGGCTATTCTGAAATTTACGAGGCGACTCTTAAACCCTCCTAAGCCCCATCATTGCAAAATGGTTAAAGGCTTACTATCTTTAGAAATTACTCACTGCTATATGATGTACTACCCTAAGATGTATTGTGCCCATTCGGGCTTCTTCAATGAATATCATCGTTTTCCACACTTATTCTAACTATAATCACAAACAATAAAAACAAATGCTAGTTAGCTGAATATAAAGTTGGCTCCATTAAGTAGTTTAAGATTTTCAATTACAAAAAAGAAAGGAAGGCCCAAATCTCCAACATACAAAAAAGTTTTAGACTATCATATAAGACTATCATATGCTACAAAGCTATGATCCAACCAAATCAAATCAAGACTCTGGAAGCTTGATCTTTTCCCCCTTGGCCTTCTTTTTCACTCGCCAGTTTTGCTTCAAGAATCGCTTTCTTTTTCCTCAAGTTGGAAGTCGCCAATTTTGCTTCAATCAAAGCTCTCTGTGCGTGCTCAAAAGATAGCTTACGTTCCTCCTTTGCTCACATAGCAGCAACCAAAGCCTTATTTACCTCGCCTAGTTCAACCTTAGTCATCCTCCTCCTGACCGGGGATTCAAGAAGAGATAACCAATTATCTAGCCAACCCACCTTCAATCTGTTAATTTGGTCATCTTGAAATTTGCCCAAAACATTACATTAAGTATGGCTGGGCATAGGGTCATCCGACCCGCCCAAACCGCCCTGCTCGATCCGAACTGCACATGTATAGGCAATTTTGCAAACACATTAGGGTAGGGTGCGGTTTGGATTTTATCTAATTTTCGGTTCTTGGGCGGGTTCTGAGTTTGACCCACACCCGCCTAACCAGCCCGCATAAAACACTCTTTTATTTATTTATTTTATTTTTTATTTTTTTTAAATCTAGCCGTTCAAAAAAACCCATTTTTTTCCCCTTCAAATCTGATTGTTCAAAAAAACCCTAATCAAACTCACTTTATCTCCTCTCTGCTGCTATCACTCACTCCCACTCGCATGATTTTCATCTGCACAACATGCACAAATTGATCAAGTCTCTCTCTCGTCGCAAGATTGACCGATCGACCTCATCGCACACCTCACAGGTAGAGCCCTTCTTTGAATCTCAGTCTCTGTTTATGTCTCTCTCTCCCCAATCTTTGATTTTTTTCTAATATATCAGATCTCCCTGTCTCTGTCTCTGTTTTGTCTCCCTCACTCTCTCATCTTGCAGTCTTTTACTCTCTGGTTTTGCATCTACACCGATCAGCTCTCTCTCATCGCAAAATCGACCGATCGACCAACTCTCTCATTGCACCGATCAACCTCACATCACAGATAAGCCTCTCTCTATCTCTCTCTCTCTTTCTCTCTCTCTCTCGCGTTGCAACATATCAGATCTGTTAATTTTTTTTTGTAGCAACAGATCTTTCTGTGTTTATTTCAAATGTATGTGTTTTTTTGATTTAATGTATGTGTTAATTTTTGGAATTAAATCTATTGAATTAAATGGAGTATCAGTCCATAAATCTGTCTGTGTTTGTATAATTTTTGGAATTAAATCTTTTTTTTTTTGAATCTGTATTGGAATTGGATCTGTATAGAATTCATATAATTGGATCTGTATTGAATTATATAATTGAATCTGTGATGAATCTGTATAGAATTCAATGTGTTGAATCTGTATTGAATCTGTTATTAAAATTAAAATTGAATATGTATAGAATTCAATGTGTTGAATGTGTTTTAATTCATTAATTATTAATGTTAGAGCATTTTAGAAAATGGGAGGAAAAAGGTCTAAAAGAAATATTGATAAAAAAAATGGGAAAAAAAAAGAGTTTCACAAAAAAAATTTGAAAAAAAGTTCAATCCGCAAACCGCCAGCAACTGCCCGCGCAACGGCGAACCCTATCCGTACAAATTGCAAACCGCATTGTGGGCGGTTGCGGGTTGACTTTTCCTCAAACCACATACATGCGGGTGGGTCCAAACTGAACCACAAACCGTCCCAAACCGAACCGCAGACACCCCTAACGTTAAGCCAACACCTCCTCAAGAGAAGCTTTCTCTAGGGACAACTTGCAAAAGCTCCTTAAGGAATTCTCCAAAACTATCCAAAAAATAAGTCCGAAGATAGGAGCTACTCAAGTACATGAAAGTAGTGGGTTTATAATGAAGAACAAAGAGTAGTCGAGGAATTAACTCTACTTTCACTCTGGCAAACAACACAGTTGGATCCAATAACTTTTCCTTCCAATCAATCCCTTTAAGAATCACACTACCTAGGGTGTTAATCATATTATTTAATTTTGATGATATCTAAAATATTATTTGCAAAAATTTAGAATTTTTTAATATACATATTATTTGACACAAAATATTATATGTTTAAAATATATATATCTGTTAAATATTATTTAAATAAAAATATTTTTGAAAACTCTACTATTCACTTTTTGAAAATTTAGGCTGATCACTATTCACTTTTTGACAAAATTAAAATTGATTAATTATATTATTTTGACAAATTTGATATTGATTGGTTGTTTTGTTTTCACAAAATTGATATGGAATAGTAGAATATATTTAGTTTAAAATCTCTATAACATATACAATATTTTAAAGAGGGCATATATTTTCAGATCCATCAAAAATATTATTTAAAGAAATTTTTCTGTGTATGCAAATATTTGATTAGAACATTATATATATAACATTATATATATATATAATGCATGCAATGCAAATAGCATACATCACAGGAGCAATTACATTTTTTATACAACATTGATTGTATCATTTAAATTAGCGTGTGGAAACATTGAATATTAGCATATGGAAACATTAATTATTAGCATGTGGAAAGTCATACATGATATAATTCAAATTAACTTTTCTTTTTTCTTTTTTGTACACTTTTGACTAATACCTAAAGATGTTCAAATTTGCAAGAGTGCAAATTTTCTTCCACGTGATTCTCTTCCAAACTGATGTCATCCATGACGTCAGCAAGGAGTGTCTTACCTCCAACGGGTATATTTTTGTGTATAAATAGAAGTGTTCTGTGTGAAGAAAAATCAAGAACTTGAAGGGAAAAATTTCTGTGTGTTCCAAAATTTTGAGTATATTGTATTCTGTTCTTACACTTTCAGATCTAAGTGTAGCCTTTGTTCTTACACTTTCATATCTACTCTTTGTGAGAGAATTATTGTAAAAGAGGGTTTAAGTACCACTTATTTTTATTCATTATTTTTGTGAGAGATTTTGTAAGCGTAAGGCGTTTATTGTTGAGTGAGGCTCAATAGATAAGAGTAAGTCCTGTGCCAAATCCACAAGTTTGGTGGTGTATTTATTCAATTGATAGTAAAGAAATTCTCAAGGAGGTTCCTTGGGGAGTGGACGTAGGTCTGGCGTGCCGAACCACTATAAATCTCAATGTTTGATTTTCTCTCCCTATCTCTCTTACTTTATATTGATAATTATTATTCTGTTTTTTTTATTTGTTAAAATTCTGAATATTGTGTTAATTTTAATATTGTAAAATTTTTAAGAACCCAATTCACCCCCTCTTGGGTTGCCTACCTGGGATAACAATTAGTATCAGAACCTAGACTCTAGTTTGTGTGACTTAACCGTCTTAGAGTAGATCATGGCAACCCCTAGTTATTCCTTACCTGAGGGACAAGCATCCAATAGGCCACTGTAGACACCCCATTTTTGACCGACCTTAAGACTCAGACGTCACCGATTGAGCGCTCGGTGATGTTGCATACTGTGCTCGTTCAGAAGTCTCAGAGTCGTGGCCGTGCGCCCTGCCTCCGGACTTCCGAACTCTCTTCTGTGCCTTGTCTCGGTTTGCGAACCAGGCTCGATTTTTCTCTGTTTTCTTTCCTGAGGGGAGGGAGTGGTCCCGTAGACTATCTCTCAGTGGCCGTGGGCTACTTTTCGTGGCCGTAGGCCATTTTTCCCATTCGAGGTTCGGTTTTGGGCCAGATTAGGCCGTGTGCCTCGGTTGGGACCGCCCAACCATCTCCGATTTCTCCGGTTTTGGCATGCATCTCATTTACTCCCATTTAAGGGACAGGGGCTCGAAACCCACTTGCCGAACACCACTTAGGTGCGGCAGCCCATTTTCGGGATCCCGAACCACGCGGTTTTGGCCCCGAGCATTCATTTTGCATCGATGTCTGTTCATTTTTGGCAGACACCTCTGTTTGGTCCTTCCGAGGGACACTGGGGTCTCTGAGACCCACTTCGCAGCCGAACACCACTTTCGGTGCCCGGCAGCCCATTTTCGGGATCCCGAACCACGCGGTTTTGGCCCCGAGCATTCATTTTGCATCGATGTCTGTTCATTTTTGGCAGACACCTCTGTTTGGTCCTTTCGAGGGACACTGGGGTCTCTGAGACCCACTGACCGAACACCACTTAGGTGCGTGACCCATTTTCGGGATCCCGAACCACGCGGTTTTGGCCCCGAGCATTCATTTTGCATCGATGTCTGTTCATTTTTGGCAGACACCTTTGTTTGGTCCTTCCGAGGGACACTGGGGTCTCTGAGACCCACTTTGCAGCCGAACACCACTTCCGGTGCCCGGCAGCCCATTTTCGGGGCCCCGAACCACGCGGTTTTGGCCTCGAACATTCGTTTTGCATCGATGTCTGTTCATTTTTGGCAGACACCTCTGTTTGGTCCTTCCGAGGGACACTGAGGTCTCTGAGACCCACTTCAGCGATCAAACACCATAGGTGCGGCTTTGTTTTCGGGACCCCGGACCGCGCGGCTTCGGTCCCCGTGCATTCATTTTACATCGGTTTTCTCCGGTTTTTGGCGGGGACCTGTGTTTTATCATTCGAGGAACAGGGGTCTCGAAACCCACTTGACCGAACACCATAGGTTCGGCGGCCCATTTCGGGACCCGCGGTTTTGGTCCCCGAGCTGCTTTTGCATTAGTTTTTGTTCAATTTTGGCAGGTACCTCTGTTTCATCATTCCGAGGAACACTGCAGTCTCAGATGCCCACTTCGTGGCCGAACAAAATCTTTTGTTTTTGCCCTAAAAATATCTAGATATTTTGCCCTCAAAATATCTAGATATTTGGGGAAAGATATTTTCATCTTTTTGGCTATAAAACCAGCAACTTCCAGCTGGGAAAAGGGTTAGAAAAACTCTTTGAGAGCTCCATACACACCTCTCCTCTCCCTCTCCATTTCCAAGCTTCAAACATCCAAGTTTGCTTCCATTCCTTCATCAACTCCAAGCTCTACCTCCACCATCTCCATTTCAGCAACAAAGGGAGCTTCTTCAAGGCCTAAGGATCAGCAAATTGAGGCTACAAGGCAGCAAAAGAATTGTCTTCAAGGGTAAGCATTCAAATCCCTTTTTCTTGCATAATCTTGAGTCAAATATTTACTTTATTTCCTTTTAGTTTTTGGCTTTGACACCTACTGTTTTTGTGCTTATTTTGAGCCCCTCTACAACTTTGTAGAAGGGCTCAACTTCATTTGTTGTCTCCATGATACACTTGTTTCAATACCTAGCTTGTATGTCACAATCTTGCATGCTATTTTTAGCCTATTTGCATTTGTTTTTGGGGCTCCGACGCCTACTGGTTTTGTGCCTATTTTGAGCCCCTCTTCAACATTGAAGAAGGGCTCCATCATGTTTGGTGACTCTATCATGCATCTCCTTTGTAAATCCTCCAAATTACCGTAAACTTGCATGCTTTTTTTAGCTTATGTGCATTTATTTTTGGAGCATGCTATAAACTGATTTTGAGCCTATTTTGTGTCCCCCTACAACATTGTAGAAGGGACCAATCTTGTTTGGTGTCTCCATGAATGGCCTCTCTTTGTATCTCTCTTTGGTCATGTTTTGCATGCTTTGTTAGACTTATTTGGCTCCGGATTTCAGCCTTCATCAGGCTTAGAAAGAGCCTTATTTTTGTCTCCTTGTCTTTCTTTGTTAAGGGCCTTAAGCCATTTGGTGTTTGGTTTTGGTACTTCATGTTGTATCCATCAAATTTTCCGTAAATTTGCATGTTTGTTTAGGCCATTCTAGCTTCTGTTTCTGGCCTTCATCAGGCTTAGGAAGTATCTTGTTTTGGCCTATTCTTTGTATTTTATTAAGGGTCTTAGGCCATTTGGTCATTTCCCATGATACCTCTCTTTATGGCCCCTTTTTGCATGCTATGTTTAGCATATATACATACTGATTTAGAGGTTGTCATCTCTTGCATTTGTGCATATTTTTGTTCCATCTTCAATGTTGTAGAACTGATTTTTTGGGTTTGAGCATTGTACATATCACTTGCTTTGTAATTCCCCTCTTTTACCGTATTTTTGCAAGCTTTTGTTTCCATACTTGTGAGCATTATTTGGCCTTGCTTTGTGCTAATAAAATGCTAGTTTAGGGGCTGCCTTGCCACTGTTTTGCATTCCATATCCATATTCTGTATGTTTAATAGGGCTGTAGGCCATTTCGGGTGCATTTCATCGCATTTTGGGCATCGGTTGCAATTTTATCATAATTTGGGGGCTGTTTTTGCATTATCTTAGTTGCTGAATTTTGCATCTTCCTTATTCCATTTGCTACATCTCATTCGCATGTCATTTTGGTGCTTTAGAGCCTCGCCTCGGTTTTATGCGTGTCTTGGCATTTCGAGGCAACCTCGTTATCTGGCGACCTATATGAGTGTGGCTGAGGCCCTCTCATGTTGGCGTAAGCCCAATTTGCATTTTCATGCTTGTATGTCATTGCCTCGGTTTGCGTGCCCGTGTGCACGCATTTCGAGGCACTTCATTTTTATCTGACGGCAGCCTATGTGAGTGTGGTTGAGGCCCTCTCATGTTGGCGTAAGCCCAATTTGCATTTTCATGCTTGTATGTCATTGCCTCGGTTTGCGTGCCCGTGTGCACGTATTTCGAGACACTTCATTTTTATCCGACGGCAGCCTATGTGAGTGTGGTTGAGGCCCTCTCATGTTGGCGTAAGCCCAATTTGCATTTTCATGCTTGTATGTCATTGCCTCGGTTTGCGTGCCCGTGTGCACGCATTTCGAGGCACTTCATTTTTATCCGACGGCAGCCTATGTGAGTGTGGTTGAGGCCCTCTCATGTTGGCGTAAGCCCAATTTGCATTTTCATGCTTGTATGCCATTGCCTCGGTTTGCGTGCCCGTGTGCACGCATTTCGAGGCACTTTATTTTTATCCGATGGCAGCCTATGTGAGTGCGGCCGAGGTCCTCTCATGTTGGCGTAAGCCCAATTTGCATTCCGTATGCCATTTCATTCCATTTTGTCATCGCCTCGGTTTACGTGCCTGTGTGCACGCATTTCAAGGCACTTCGGTTTTATCCGATTTGCATTTTGGCATCGCCTCGGTTTGCGTGCTTGTGTGCACGCATTTCGAGGCACTTCGGTTTTATCCGATTTGCATTTTTATCATCGCCTCGGTTTTCGTGCTGTGTACGCGCATTTGAAAACACCGCTTTATCCGATTTGCATTTTTATCATCGCCTCGGCTTGCGTGCCTGTGTGCACGCATTTCGAGGCACTTCGGTTTTATCCGATTTCCATTTTGTCATCGCCTCGGTTTGCGTGCCTGTGTGCACGTATTTCGAGGCACTTCAGTTTTATCCGATTTCCATTTTGTCATCGCCTCGGTTTGCGTGCCCGTGTACACGCATTTCGAGGCACTTCGGTTTTATCCGATTTGCATTTTCATATCATCGCCTCGGTTTGCGTGCCCGTGGGCACGCATTTCGAGGCACTTCGGTTTTATCGGATTTCTCATTTCATCATCGCCTCGGTTTGCGTGCCTGTGGGCGCGCATTTCGAGGCACTTCGGTTCTATCTGTTTTTCATCTCATTTCATCATCGCCTCGGTTTGCGTGCCTGTGGACGCGCATTTCGAGGCACTTCGGTTGTATCCGTTTTTCATCTCATTTCATCATCGCCTCGGTTTGCGTGCCTGTGGGCGTGCATTACGAGGCACTTCGGTTTTATTCGATTTCCATTTCATCATCGCCTCGGTTTGCGTGCCCGTGTGCACGCATTTCGAGGCATACTCTGTTTTATCTGATTTGCATTCCGTATGCCATTTCCTCGGATTGCGTGCCTGTGGGCACGCATTTCGAGGCATTTCTTTTTTAGTCTCATTGTACATCATATTTCATGTCATCTCATGCTTGTGTGCCATTTTCTCGGGGCACGCATTTCGAGACATTCTCACTTTCATAGCATTGCGCATGCTAGGTTGTATATTAGTTGCATTGCATGCATATCATGCATATTGCACGGGAAACGAGGCACGTTTTGTACTCCGAGTAACGGAACGAGTCTCAATTCCCAAGTCACCACCACTCCGGATTACCCATGATGGAGTTAGGTTTTGTTGTCGCATTCATACGCATTCATCCCTATATTGAGTTGTGCAATCCGATTCCTCGGCCATCATGCATCGGTATGCGTGATTGATGGCACGAGGATCGAGGTATGCATATATTTGTGAAATACATTGCTATGCCCTTTTCCTGCTCTCTGTTACAGCAAAATCGAGGATCAACAACTTTCCGGAGTTTGGCACGCATTTCGAGAAACTTTGCGAACAGAGGCTAATCGGGGCATCCCAGTGGATTTCCGCGCCAGGCAGCCCAACATGCATCATCCGTCAGAAGCAAGGCAGTCCCTGGCTTGCATGCCAGTTTTACAGTTTTCTTAGTTTAATTTGTTAATTAATTAGAAATCTGTATTATTCTTTTATTCGGACTGTATATTTATTCGGACCCTCTGCGCGAGGGCACAACTGTAATAAGGGTGTGTGAGTGTGATGTATGTCTTCCAACCCCCATTTCTTTCTCCCTTTTATTTATCCGCTTACAATGGTTAGATATAGGGCATATTTCAATTAGCATACAAAGATGACAAAGATGTTTGCATCATTCATCTGTTTTGCACATTTGCTCGGCATCATACAAACTGCATTTGTATTTCAATTCCAAATTGAATACATGTTAGCTGTAGCATTCCATATGCCATATTTAGAATAGCCGAGCCTGCTATAATTGCATCTTTGCATGTGTTGCATTAGGCATCTCTGCATTCTTAGGATCACGCATGGATTTCTAATGAGCTTTTGTTTTGGCTTGGAGTACTCGGTAAGTTGTTACGCTTTAGCATCCTTGCATGCGTGTGAGTGACTGCCATGAAAAGCATGCTTACCATGAGGCTAAATGCTTATGTGATATAACTGCCTTGAATGCCTGTGGGTGGAGGTTGAGTTATCTGAATTGGGACAATGCATTGACTGTTTATTTTAAGCCCACTAGATAGTGGCAACATCACTGTTTTCTAAGCCCACCCGAGGGTGGCAAATCCGCATTTTAGCCTACCTGCGGGTAGCACCATCACCATTTTCAAACAAACAAACATGAAGTGTTTTGTTCCAATTCAGACGGCCCAGTCTATACTTGTTTGCTGCGAGCATCACATAGTAATCTAGGCTAATAACCGGAATAAGAACTCACAAAGTTTTCAAAAACTGATATCATGGTTAGTAGAGGCCGGTCTTTGACCGGGCGAGAGGGGGTGCTCACGATGTGACCTTCCCTAATCGTACCCAAGTCCCCGAGCCAACTTTGGTGATGACGGACACGTGGCCTTCCGGCACCGAGTCAGGGTTTCCTAAATTTCCCATTTTAAAATATTTAGGTGGCGACTCTGTTATCTGGCAAAGCAGTCCATGTTTGGCACTTCTTTTCAAAAAATCTGTTTTCCTTTAAAACGATTTGCCGGATTCGGACTCTTTGGTTCGAGATTGAGAACCGCAACAAAATCGAGTCCGAACTGTAGCGAGGTCCCCCGCGGGCGTTGTTACAGCCACCACTATTTAGCGGCATGAATTTTAGCTATTGGAAAACTAGGATGACCATACATGTTCAATCAATGATTATGAATGCTGAAAAATTATTTGCAATGGTCCAAAAATTCCTACCAAAACCGTAGATGGACTTAGGGTACCAAAACCTAAAGATAAAAGGAATGAATCAGATACTAGAATGACCCAAATTAATGTCAAAGCCATAAACATGTTGTACTGCGCCTTAGATGTCAACGAGTTCAACAGAATTTCCACATGTAAAACCTCAAAAGAAATTTGGGGCAAGCTTATAGTGACTCATGAGGGAACCGAACAAGCTAAAGAATCTAGAATTAGTTTGTTAGTCCATAATTATGAACTCTTTAAAATGAAACCCGATGAGACTATTCCTCAAATGTTTACTCTCTTTACTAATATTATTAATGGTTTAACTTCTCTTGGAAAAATATATACTAATGCTGAAATTGTAAGAAAAGTGTTTAGGTCATTACCAAAAAGTTGGGAGACAAAAGTCATTGCCATTACCATTACCGAAGCCAAGGATTTATTAAAGCTAAGTCTAGATAAGTTAATGGGATCTCTCTTAACTCATAAGTTCATAATGCAAGAAGGAAAGGAAGAGAAGGACAACAAGAAGAAGAAAGAAATAGTCTTCAAATCCACCTCGAAACATCAAGAGGATGAGAAAGATGATTCAGATGAGGATGAGGAAATGACATTTATCACTAGAAAGTTCCAAAGGTTTGTGAGAAAAAAACAACGTGTACGAAATTTTTTCAGAAAAGACTTTAACAACAGGGATTTTCAAAAAGGAGAAAATCACAAAAAATCTGAAGTTACCTACTACGAATGCAACAAACCTAGACACTACAAATCAGAATGTCCGGAACTTAAGAAAAAATTCAAGAAGGACAAAAAGAAAGCTATGATTGCAGCATGGGGAGAAGATAGCAATGAAAGTGACACAGAAACCGAAGTTTGCAAAAATGAGGTTGCTAACCTATGCTTAATGGAACTTGGAAACGAAAATGAGGTAAATGACGAATCCTTTACATTTGATGAATTACAATTAGCTTTTGATGAATTACATGCTGAATTTAAGAAACTTAGTTTGAAAAGTAATTGTCAAAAGAAAGTGATTTCAAGTTTATCAAAAGAAAATGAATCATTAATTTCCAAGATAAATGTTTTAGAAAATGAAGCCATGAAAATGAAAAAGGAAAATGAGATTTTAACTCGAAAAGAGTCTTCAATTTCTGAAAAACATTTAGTTGTATTGCAAAAAGAAAATGAGTCTTTAAAAATGGAACAAATTATTTTGAAAGAAAATATTGAAGATATAATGCCCCAATTTTCATGCCCAAATGATAGTACAATAATCATAGCCCCTTTAAAGTAAAACTGATAATAAATCCTCATACTTACATTACATGATTTAATAGTCTTCATGCAATAGTACAATTAATCCAACAACAACTAATTAAAACAACAAATACCCTCAAGGGTTTACAAGTTCCAAGGCCTGAGCCTGGTTACACAAAACGGTTATTCAAAACCACACATAGGAAGCCCTTGGCTTACAATCCAAATCACAGCAAATGAGCACATTATGCTCTCTGCACATTTCCATTCACCCAAGAATGATTACGATAATAATATTGAATTAGGATGTAATGATAATTCTTGTAAACTAGTTAAACAAATTGTTGTTCTTACTAATCCAAGATGTAATCAAGAAGAAACCGTTCTTATTGAATTAATTAGTAGATAAGAAGATCTAGAATTAAAACAAAAAATATACTGCTAAATTAAAATCTTTGTTAACTGATAAAAAATTAAAACCTGACAAACCAATTATTAGTTTATCTAAAACCTTAAAAAGATTCAAGAATAAACAAAAAGAAATTACTCTTCAAGATTTACAACAAGAGATTAACCAGATTAAACATCTCAATAAAGATTTACAAAATAAAGATAAATTATCAGAAGATGAAATTATTGTTTTAAAAATTAATAAAGAATTAAATAATTTTCAAGCCTATGATGCCATTTCTCCAGAAGAATCTGACAATGAATCTAAACATACTAACCCTGATAATCTTTTATTTGATAATCGATCTAATCATTCCATTAATCATGAAAGAAAAAGATTAAATCTTCTCAATAAAATACATATTCAAAAATGGTACTCCAAAATTCAACTAGTAATTAATGATTTTGCATTAGAAGTTATTGCTCTTATTGATACCAGTGCTGATCTTAATTGTATTCAAGAATGATTAATTCCTACTAAATATTATGAAAAAACTAGTGAAAAATTGACTTCTACTGATGGTAGTCAAATGCATATTAAATATAAATTACCAAAAGTTCATATTTGCCAGAATAATGTTTGTTTTAAAACATCTTTTGTTTTAGTTCGAAATATGACTGATAAAGTTATTTTAGGAACACCATTTATATTTTTACTATATCCCTTTACTACTTCCAATCAAGGAATAACTACTCAATCCCTTGGCCAAACAGTTACTTTTAAATTTTTATCTCCTCATGAAGTTCTTGAATTACATCAATTACAAGATTGTTCTATTTCCCAATCCATTAATCGATTAACTCGTCAGTTAAGATTTCTCAAAGAAGAAATTAATTATAAACGTATTGAACAACAATTAACTGATCATATTCTTATATCTCAAATTTAAGAATTTAAATTAAAATTAGAAACTGCTGTTTGTTCCACTTTACCTACTGCTTTTTGGCATAGGAAAAAACATGTAGTTACACTTCCATATATTAAAAATTTTAATGAACGCCAAATTCTTACTAAATCTCAACCTATTCAAATGAATCATGAATTAGTTGAAATGTGTAAAAAATAAATTAATGAATTATTAAAAAATCAGATTATTAGTTATAGTAAATCACCTTAGTCCTATCCCACCTTTTATGTTAATAAAAATGCTGGATTAGAAAGATGTGTCCATCGCCTAGTTATTAATTATAAACCATTAAATAAAGTTTTAGAATGGATTAGATATCCAATTCCTAATAAAAAAGACTTAATCAAAAGACTTAGTCAAGCTGTCATTTTTAGTAAATTTGATTTAAAAAGTGGTTTTTAGCAAATCTAAATCCATCCTAAAGATAGATATAAAACTGTTTTTACTACACCCTTTGGTCACTATGAATGGAATGTCATGCCTTTTGGATTAAAAAAATACCTAGTGAATTTCAAAATATAATGAATGATATTTTTAATCCATTTAGTCATTTTTTCATAGTTTACATCGATGATATTCTCATTTTTTCCAAATCAATTAGTGAACATTGGAAACATCTTACCACTTTCTTTTATACTATTAGAAGTCATGGTCTAGTCATATCTGTTCCTAAGATTAAATTGTTCCAAACTAAAGCCAAATTTTTAGGATATGATATTCACCAGAATACAATTTTACTAATTAGTCGCTCTATTGAATTTGCTTCTAAATTTCCTAATGAAATTCTAGAGAAAACCCAGTTACAACGTTTTTTAGGATCACTTAATTATATTGCTGAATTTTATAAAGACCTTAGAAAAACTTGTCAATCCTTATTTGATCGGTTAAAGGATAATTCTCCTCTTTAGTCACCTACGCATACTGCTATTATTAAACAAGTCAAACAAAATGTCAAATCTCTTCCTTATCTTGGTATTCCTACTGAAAATTCCTTTGAAATTATTCAAACTGATGACTCTGATATTGGTTATGGTGGCATCCTTCTCCAGAAACTCATTCCTCAATCATCTGAACCAATTGTTCGATTTCATTCTGGTGTCTGGAATAAAGCACAAAAGAATTATAGTACTATTAAACAAGAAATTTTATCTACTGTTTTATGTATTAGTAAATTTCAAGATGATATTTTAAATCAAATTTTTTTACTTCGTGTTGATTGTAAATCTGCTAAGTATGTTTTAGAAAAGAATGTTCAAAATCTTGCTAGTAAGCAAATTTTTGCCTGTTGGCAATCTATATTAAGTATTTTTGATTTTGATATTGAATATATTCCTGGTTGTCAAAATTCTATTTCTGATTTTCTTACCAGAGAATTTTTACAGGGTGGATAATGCCTATTCCCTCTATTTTATACCATAAACATAAAATTAAACACTACAAATCCCTGGTTAAGCATACTGCTGCTCGCCTTGCTTTTCTCAAAACAACCCATTTACCCACTAAACGTGCTCAATATATTCAGTTCCATCGGATTAAAGCTCAACGCCAGCAACTTTCTCATTATATTGACTGTTTACATTCATATACTGATCAATTAGATATCCTCTGTGGATGCTAATTCCATTTATCTATTTCACAAATGTCTCGTCATAGGCCTCTTTCTAAAGCCTTGGTCCCATCTAGTCAACCTTTTGTTCCTTTTCCTTTGGAGTTAGTCACCAAATATGACCCCGCTGAATTGGTTAACCGTTACCAAATTCTTGGTCATATTCCTAAGCCTAGTTATACATCTGCTTTGGCTACTGATCCCTTTACTTCAACTAGTCAAACAGTTACTCCTTATCCTCTTAACCCTATTAAATCCGCTCGATCTGATTATGTTAAATCTACTATTACTAATCTTTTTTTCAAAGAACCTAGTCACCCAAAGAGTCATACTATTCATGATCTAGTAAAATCTTATTTCCCTCCTGGATGGCATTTTGTTCCTCTCCATCCAGAAAAAAAAAGATTACCTTCTATAAAGATATCCTGTTCAATCATCAGTCTATTGTGATTAAACCCATTTATGATCGTACTTACACAAGTAAAATTGTGTATCATTCACTCTATATTCACAATATTGTTTATTTGAATGATTGGGGATCTCCTTTTCAACTCCAAGATTTGTCTGGTCATACCATTCAATACAGTTACTATGATTACATTGATGCTTGGTTCAAAGTTCTCTTGAATCAAAATGAGTCAAATAGTCACTCCTGGTTTCTCCAGTTTGATCAAAAGTTCAAATCTGAATTACTGACTTGGTTTCTGCGATGGTGGACTCAGTATGGCGCTATTTCAGAAATCTTTCCATCCGTAATTATGGAACAAGTCAACTATTTCTCTACTGTTTTCTCATTTACTCCACGGCAAAGGAAATTCCCTCCATTGCTTATTTTTATATCCAAATATAAAATCCCTTGGATATTCAAATGGCAATATGGTATTTCTGATGATGTTATTTACCAGCAACACGTGGTTAAATGGTAGGATAATTTCAAGATTCAACGCATTGTTGAAATTGTTCAAACTGAATTCTCAATCAACATTCATGCCCCTACACCTGCCATGATTAAAGCTCGTGAACCCAGCTTCATTAACCTAGGAAGCCAACTTCCTCCGTCAATGTTGGAAGCCCAACATCCAGTTCTTCAAGCCCAAGTCATCTAAATCAAAGACTAAATCCAAGTCGGCAAAGCGTCTTGATCATAAGTCAAAGGATAAGTCTAAATCCAAGGTTAAGCCCAAGTCCAAGTCATCTAAGGATGAGCTCCTCCAAATGGCTCATCTCCTCATGGCCCAAGCCAAGTCGAGACTCGAGATAACGATTCGGAAGATGGTTCGAGCGGCTCAAACTCTTCTGAAGGATCAACTACTCAAAATCCATATGGACCCGAATTTCAAGATGCTCAGGATCTATATGTCTAGTCAATTGTTCAACCAGTCAACATTGGATTCTATATATATGCATTATAGCTTCACTCTCTACTCATCTTTTGAGAAAAGCTGTTATTTTGTCTATATATTGATTTCCATCTGTCACATGCCACCGAAAGCTATGAATAGTAAAAGCTAAAGTCATCATAGTCAAAAGCTTCTATTAACTTTAGTCATTTGGCCAAAAGTTCAAGTAGCACCCATGTCCTCCATCATGCTCTTCCAGCCACTAGTCACATGCTGCATAGTTACTTTATTTTGCTTATAAATTTGTGAATCTAGAAAATTGTTAGACAGAGTAAGAACAAATTGGAGAGAGCATTCCTTCCTCAAAAAATTATGTCTCTGTAACTTTGTTTTCAAGTTATGTATATTGAAGAACTATTTTTTTTCATTCCAATAAACAATTGTAAGTTAATTTAAGTTACAAATTTTCTGAATAATTAGACTAATATGAATTTGACTATTTTTTCTGAATAAAGGTGTATTAAATAATTTACATGTTTCTCGAGATTTTTCTAAAGCATAGACTTGTTCTAAAGTTTTAACATGGAGATTAACATTAAATCTATTCTGTATAAAAGTAATTTTATAAATTTCTTTAATTGGTAAACGTGTTATATTCCAACTTAAATCAATTTTATCATTTTCTATTTCTACATCTTCTTCATTGATTACTAAACCGTGATTAGGTATAGAGGGCAAAGTTGTTGACCTAGAACTAACCGAAGAATTACTTCTAAATAATCGAATCATTTTATCTTGAAATAGTTTACAGTGAGCTCAATATATTGTCTAATTTTATCATTTTTCACATACTATGTGTTCACACATACCCAATTCGGAGAACCCCTAAAGATCCAACACTGCCTAACCAAAGGACTTACCTAGGACTTGGGACGAAGGATGGGTGGCTAATAGCAAAGTGGAAAGACACAAATAAAATTTGGACAGATTAAAACAAAAAGCTGTGAACAATTTCAACATAGGAGAATGAGTAGACACAGAAATAATGATTCAGTTAGTAACAGAATGTAACATAACTTGGCTTTGATACCATTAGGAAAACGGAAGCAAGAACAAAAAGGAAAATGGATAGAGGAAACAACACTAAAATAAAAATAACACAAAATATAATAAAGCAGTTTAAATTAACTTACAATTGTTTATTGGAATGAAACAAACAGTTCTTCAAAATACATAACTTAAAAACAAAGTTACAGAGATAGAATTTTTTGAGGAAGGAATGCTCTCTCCAATTCGTTCTAACTCTGTCCAACAATTTTCTAGGATCACAAATTTATAAGCAAAATAAAGTAACTATGCAGCATGTGACTAATGGCTGGAAGAGCATGATGGAGCACATGGGTGCTGTTTGAACTTTCGGCCAAATGACTAAAGTTGATAAAAGCTTTTGACTGTGATGACTTTGGCTCTTACTATTCATAGCTTTCGGTGGCATATGACTGATGGAAATCAATATATAGACAAAATAGCAGCTTTTCTCAAAAGATGAGTAGAGAGTGAAGCTATAATGCATATATATAGAATCCAATGTTGATTGGTTGAACAATTGACTAGGCATATGGATCCTGAGTATCTTGAAATTCGGGTCCATATGGATTTTGAGTAGTTGATCCTTCAGAAGAGTTTGAGCTGTCTGAACCATCTTCTGAACTGCTGTTATGTGAGTCTGACTTGGCTTGGGCCATGAGGAGATGAGCCATTTGGAAGAGCTCATCTTTAGATGACTTGAACTTGGGCTTAACCTTGGATTTAGACTTATCCTTTGACTTGGGCTGATCAATACTGGGCTTTGCTGACTTGGATTTAATCTTTGATTTGGATGACTTGGGCTTGGAAAAACTGGATGTTGGGCTTCCAACATTGACTGGAGGAAGTTGGCTTCCTTGGGTTAATGAAGCAGTTGGGTTCTGCTGAGCTTTAATCATGACAGGTGTAGGGGCATGAATGTTGATTGGGAATTCAGTTTGAACAATTTCAACAATGCGTTGAATCTTGAAATTATCCCACCATTTAACCATGTGTTGCCGGTAAATAACATCATCAGAAATACCATATTGCCATTTGAATATCCAAGGGATTTTATATTTGGATATAAAAATAAGCAATGGAGGGAATTTCCTTTGCTGTGGAGTGAATGAGAAAATAGTGGAGAAATAGTTGACTTGTTCCATAATTACGGATGGGAAGATTTATGAAATAGTGCCATACTGAGTCCACCATCGCAGAAACTAAGTCGGTAATTTAGATTTGAACTTTTGATCAAATTGGAGAAACTAAGAGTGACTAGTTGACTCATTTTGATACAAGAGAACTTTGAACCAAGCATCAATGTAATCATAGTAACTGTATTGAATGGTATGATCAGGCAAATCTTGGAGTTGAAAAAGAGATCCCCAATCATTCAAAGAAACAATATTGTTAATATAGAGTGAATGATACACAATTTTACTTGTGTAAGTACAATCATAAATGGGTTTAATCACAATAGACTGATGATTGAACAAGATATCTTTATAGAAGGTAATCGTTTTTTTTCTGGATGGAGAGGAACAAAATGCCATCGAGGAGGGAAATAAGATTTTACTAGATCATGAACAGTATGACTCTTTGGGTGACTAGGTTCTTTGAAAAAGAGATTAGTAGTAGTAGATTTAACATAATCAGACCGAGCGGATTTAATAAGGTTAGGAGGATAAGGAGTAACTGTTTGACTAGATGACGCAAAGGGATCAGTAGCCAAAGCAGATGTATAACTAGGCTTAGAAATGTAACCAAGAATTTGGTAACGGTTAACCAATTTAGCGGGGTCATATTTGGTGACTAACTCCAAAGGAAGAGGAACAAAAGGTTGACTAGATAGGACCAAGGCTTTAAAATGAGGCCTGTGACGAGACATCTGTGAAATAGATAAATGGAATTGGCATCCACAGAGGATATCTAATTGATTAGTATGTGAATGTAAACAGTCAATATAATGAGAAAGTTGCTGGCGTTGAGCTTTAATCCTATGGAACTGAATATATTGAGCACGTTTAGTGGGTAAATGGGTTGTTTTGAGAAAAGCAAGGCGAGAAGCAGTATGCTTAATCAGGGATTTGTAGTGTTTAATTTTATGTTTATGGTATAAAATAGAGGGAATAGGCATTATCCACCTTGTAAAAATTCTCTGGCAAGAAATCAGGAATAGAATTTTGACAATCAGGAATATATTCAATATCAAAATCAAAAATACTTAATATAGATTGCCAACGGGCAAAAATTTGCTTACTAGCAAGATTTTGAACATCCTTTTCTAAAACATACTTAGCAAATTTACAATCAACACGAAGTAAAAAAAATTGATTTAAAATATCATCTTGAAATTTACTAATACATAAAACAGTAGATAAAATTTCTTGTTTAATAGTACTATAATTCTTTTGTGCTTTATTCCAGACACCAGAATGAAATCGAACAATTTGTTCAGATGATTGAGGAGTGAGTTTCTGGAGAAGGATGCCACCATAACCAATATCAGAGGCATCGGTTTGAATAATTTTAAAGGAATTTTCAGTAGGAATACCAAGACAAGGAAGAGATTTGACATTTTGTTTGACTTGTTTAACAATAACAGTATGAGTAGGAGACCAAGTGGGAGAATTATCCTTTAAGCGATCAAATAAGGATTAACAAGTTTTTCTAAGGTCTTTATAAAATTCAGCAATATAATTAAGTGATCCTAGAAAACGTTGTAACTGGGTTTTCTCTAGAATTTCATTAGGAAATTTAGAAGCAAATTCAATAGAGCGACTAATTGGTAAAATTTTATTTTGGTGAATATCATATCCTAAAAATCTGACTTTAGTTTGAAACAATTTAATCTTAGGAGCAGATATGACTAGACCATGACTTTTAATAGTATAAAAGAAAGCGGTAAGATGTTTCCAATGTTCACTAATTGATTTGGAAAAAATGAGAATATCAATGATGTAAACTATGGAAAAATGACTAAATTGATTGAAAATATCATTCATTATATTTTGAAATTCACTAGGTGCATTTTTTAATCTAAAAGGCGTGATATTCCATTCATAGTGACCAAAGGGTGTAGTAAAAATAGTTTTATATCTATCTTTAGGATGGATTTAGATTTGCTAAAAACCACTTTTTAAATCAAATTTACTAAAAATGACAGCTTGACTAAGTCTTTTGATTAAGTCTTTTTTATTAGGAATTGGATATCTAATCCATTCTAAAACTTTATTTAATGATTTATAATTAATAACTACGCGAGGGACACCTTTTTCTAATTCAGCATTTTTATTAACATAAAAGGCAAGACAGGACCAAGGTGATTTACTATGACTAATAATCTGATTTTTTAATAATTCCTTAATTTCTTTTTTACACATTTCAACTAATTCATGATTTATTTGAATAGGTCGAGATTTAGTAAGAATTTGGCATTCATTAAAATTTTTAATATATGGAAGTGTAATTACATGTTTTTTCCTATGCCAAAAAGCAGTAGGTAAAATGGAACAAACAACAATTTCTAATTTTAATTTAAATTCTTAAATTTGAGATATAAGAATAGGATCAGTTAATTGTTGTTCAATACGTTTATAATTAATTTTTTCTTTGAGGAATCTTAATTGACGAGTTAATCGATTAATGGATTGGGAAATAAAACAATCTTGCAATTGATGTAATTCAAGAACTTCATGAGGAGATAAAAATTTAAAAGTAACTGTTTGGCCAATGGATTGAGTAGTTATTCCTTGATTGGAAGTAGTAAAGGGATATAGTAAAAATATAAATGGTGTTCCTAAAATAACTTTATCAGTCATATTTCGAACTAAAACAAAAGATGTTTTAAAACAAACATTATTCTGGCAAATATGAACTTTTGGTAATTTATATTTAATATGCATTTGACTACTATTAGCAGAAGTCAATTTTTCATTAGTTTTTTCGTAATATTTAGTAGGAATTAATCATTCTTGAATACAATTAAGATCAGCATTGATATCAATAAGAGCAATAACTTCTAATGCAAAATCATTAATTACTAGTTGAATTTTGGAATACCATTTTTGAATATGTATTTTATTGAGAAGATTTAATCTTTTTCTTTCATGATTAATGGAATGATTAGATCAATTATCAAATAAAAGATTATCAGGGTTAATATGTTCAGATTCATTGTTAGATTCTTCTGGAGAAATGGTATCATTGGCTTGAAAATTATTTAATTCTTTATTAATTTTTAAAACAGTAATTTCATCTTCTAATAATTTATCTTTATTTTGTAAATTTTTGATGAGATGTTTAATCTGGTTAATCTCTTGTTGTAAATCTTGAAGAGTAATTTCTTTTTGTTTATTCTTGAATCTTTTTAAGGTTTTAGATAAACTAATAATTGGTTTGTCAGGTTTTAATTTCTTATCAGTTAACAAAGATTTTAATTTAGCAGTATATTTTTGTTTTAATTCTGAAACTTCTAATCTACTAATTAATTCAATAAAAGCGGTTTCTTCTTGATTCTGTTTAGTAAGAACAACAATTTGTTTAACTGGTTTGTAACAAATATCATTACTTCCTAATTCAATATTATTATCAGAATCATTACTAGGTGAATGATAATCATAAGGTGTATCCTAAGAATTACTAGAATTATTATCCAAATTACTAGCTGATTGGTTTAATTGGAAGATTTCAAATAATTGATTTTTTGATTCATTATTGATTTGGAGTTGATTAACTTTATCTTTTAATTTTTGTTTTTCTTTACATTTATTAGAATAATCACCCTTTTTACCACAATTATAGTAAGTAATATCTTTAGATTTTGGATGTGATTTCTTATAATATTTTTTTTTTTTTTTTGAGTTTAGTATAAAATTTATCAGTTGATTTGGAAGGTGAATAATTCCTTTTATATTTAGTAGAATATTTTGAAGAAGACTTATGTTTATTGTATTTATGTTTTTTACAGAGAGAAGGTGCTGTTGGAGGTAAACCATATTGTTCACAAAAATTACCTAATTCATATTTAGTTTTATGTTTATCTTTAGCAGCTTTTTGACTAAGCTTGAGATCAATACACATTTTTAGGCCTTCTTTTTTAATAGTACTAATAATATCACCATAAGTTAAATTATCGTATTCAATAACACCTGTAGGTTGACTAAGGACATCCCTAATTTTGTGGGCATAGAGACTAGGTAATCCGTTAATAAATTTTTCTTTCCAAAATGATTTAGTACAATCTTCTCATAGCATAACTCTAGAGGTAAAGACATCTTTATACCATCTAAAATCACTTAATGTAAGACAAGTAAAATTACTAAGTTGATCATGCATACGAGAGTAAATATTAGTAGGAGTACCTATAAAATGTCGAACTATGGTATAAATTAAGGTATTAATTCCATCAGGTTTATAATAGCCAATATTTTCATCAAATATAGGTAAATCATTTTCATCTTTTTGACTTGGATGTAAAATAGATTCTCATTGATCTTCAGTAAGATATTTTTTCCACCAAGATTTGAGCATACCAGTAAAACCAAAGGTGATCAATGAGACAATTTCAAGTTGAGTATAATTAGGGTAATTACCAAGATAACTATTTGCAACCATGGATAAGTGATTTAATTTTTGGAGGATTTGATCTTCACTAAGACCATCGATATTCCATTCGTATAACTTTTTAGCAGATACAGAAAATTAATTACTAAGATTAGTTTCTTCATATTGGAGATCAGGTAGTGTGGGTCGAGAATACCAATTTTTGGTAAGAGTGGTTGGAGTAGGTTTAGGATAATGAAGTTTATTAAGATTAGTCAATTGAAATTGTCGAACTAAGATATAAATTTCATTATCAGTTGTATTAGTTTCGGATTGAGTAGATATACGTTCTAGAGTAGGTTGTTGATTTAAAACAGTAAGACCTTTTTTAGTAGAAGGAGAAGCTTTTTCAGTAGCTAATTTAGAAAATAATTGTTCTATAACTTTAACAGTAGAATTATCTTGAGTTATTAGACTGTCTCGTTTAGACCGATTACTAGGTAAATTTAATATTGGTTGGTCTAAAGTTTGTTTACTAGAAGAGGTATGGTTAGCCGAATAATTATCTAAGTTGGTTTCTATCTTATCTAATTGTTTACCAATAGTTTTTAGACATTGATTGGTATAATTGTTTTGTTCAATAACTTTTTTGATTTTAGGGTCAGTGCTAGTTAATTTAAAAGGAGAAGCTTGAATAACAGATCCTTGATGTTCTATAATTATGGTGGAAAGAGGAGGATGACTAGAACTAACAGTAGTGTTAGGGGAAGTTTTCCATTTATGTTTTGTAATTGTATTAACTTTCTTGTAATGATCTTCTAAATATTCAAAGAAAGGAATTCAAAATTATATTCAGTCCTAAATTTATACCATTTGTGGGTAATTTTAGATTGTTGAATAGAATCATATTTAAGCTGGTAATTATGACGTTTGGTTTTATTATTTTTAGATCTAAATTCAGTATGTAATTTATCTAAATTAGGAGCAAAAGGTTTACTAATGGTCATTAATTGAGGATTGATTGGAGATATAACTTCGAAATCAGTTTGGGTTAGGGAATCTTGAGATTCAGTGTCATCTTCAAATAAATGTGTGTGTGTTAAATAAACAGGTTTATTAATTTGAGAAGTTATGGAGTTATCCACACCTTTCATTTTACTATGAGAAGTTTGACCAATATGAATTTGACTATTTTTTTTGAATAAAGGTGTATTAAATAATTTACATGCTTCTCGAGATTTTTCTAAAGCATAGACTTGTTCTAAAGTTTTAATATGGAGATTAACATTAAATGTATTATGTATAAAAGTAGTTTTATAAATTTCTTTAATTGATAAACGTGGTATATTCCAACTTAAATCAATTTTATCATTTTCTATTTCAACATCTTCTTCATTGATTGCTAAACCGTGATTAGGTACAAAGGGCAAAGTTGTTGACCTAGAACTAACCGAAGAATTACTTCTAAATAATCGACTCATTTTATCTTGAAATAGTTTACAGTGAGCTCAATACATTGTCTAATTTTATCATGTTTTCACATACTATGTGTTCACACATACCCAATTCGGAGAACCCCTAAGATCCAACACTGCCTAACCAAAAGACTTACCTAGGACTTGGGACGAAGGATGGGTGGCTAATAGCAAAGTGGAAAGACACGAATAAAATTTGGACAAATTAAGACAAAAGACTGTGAACAATTTCAACATAGGAGAATGAGTAGACACAGAAATAATAATTCAGTTAGTAACAGAATGCAACATATATATATATATAATATACATAACACTCACCTGAGTTTAGCAAAAAGGAAGATATTTGAAAGTCCCTCCAAATACCTTGCTAGCTAGCAGCGGGACTTCCAAGCAAATAAAGCCTCAGCTTTACACCGCTGAAGGTCGCATCAGTCCAGGCATAGGAAACAAAACCGTAAAGACCAAACGCACTAAAGGCGCATAGCCACCACTCCATCCTCGAAATAACGTCCACTGAAAACAACCAACATGATCGGGGTTGCCCTAAAAACCGACGAAATGGTAATTCCGGCAAGAAAACCAGTGCCGATGAACAAGGAAAACAAATTGTTGGAACAATCTTCTGTGTAAATAAAATAAATTGAAATAATTCAAACAAAATAAAATAAAACTTACAGAATTTATTTTGTTGAACTGAATCAATAATTAAAGACCAAGTCGAGTGTGTGACATTCTGTCCTTAAGACAGATTCGCCCTCCTACGGTACTTACGGTTATGTGGCGTCTATCTCCTAGGATACATTGATCTTCACAAATTTGTAGTAGCACTTCAAACAAATTTGTCCAGCGAACTAGAACCTTGTGTTCTATAACTCTCTGAAATTTATTCTAAATCTAATATGAAGAATAAAGGACGCAAGAGAGCAAAATGAAAGCAAGGAAAATGAATTTTCGGAATCAATCAAAATTGGAATGGGGCTGCCTTTATATAGGCTTTGTTGGCACCTATTCAATTTGAATAGAAAAGGTATAAAGAAGGGACATAACCCTTCCTTTAAAATAAAGAGACACCATGAAAGGTTTGCACCCTTTCATTCAAATGGAGGTTTGACCCTTCCTTTAAAACAAAAAGACACCATAAAAGGTTACACCCTTTCATTCAAAATGGAGTCTATTTCAATTCACAACTACCTCTTTATAAATTTTCCAACAATCCCCCACATTAATGAAATTGACAGAAAGAAAATGCAACAACATGATGTAAATCTGAGAGTCTGAAATTGGAAATATTCTGCAAAGGATAGGTAGCTTTTGGCTTTGAACCTTCCCTTGTGAGACACTATCGGATTTACTAGCTAACCAGTGAACATAATGTCTTGAACTGTTCAGCCGTTTGTGTAAACTAAGACAATAGAACTCACACAGTATATCCCCAGACACAGTTTAGTTCTCACTATTGTGTTCATTTTGGCCCTGAACAACCTGGTCTTTAATGAGTGCTCTAGAGAATTGTAGCCCTACACAAATCTCATAGAACCGGCCTAGTTCACACTCACATAGCTGATTCTTATGAAGAGTATCCTGCCATACTCCACTAGGTTTACCTAGATATAAGAATCATTAAAATTTTACTTAACCTCAAACGCTGCAGACATCACTATTTCATCAAAGAAATGGGTAGGAGTTAGACTCCCCGGTGATCCTTCTGAGTCATTCACAACTCGGTTGTCCCTTTAAACCTAGATCTTGGGATCTCCAGTCAACTAGGTTGGGTTGCCGTTATGGTAACTCTTATTTAATAGGCTTAAGTCCCATTCCCCTCAATGAATTATCAACTAACTCCCTTGCTAACCCTTTGGTTAGTAGATCCGCTATGTTGTC
Organism: Camellia lanceoleosa; assembly: GCA_025200525.1. Classification (NCBI taxonomy): domain Eukaryota; kingdom Viridiplantae; phylum Streptophyta; class Magnoliopsida; order Ericales; family Theaceae; genus Camellia; species Camellia lanceoleosa. The sequence continues at coordinate 205,491,505 of CM045760.1, forward strand.
TTTAGACTTAACATATTCTATGGAAATAATTCCATTAGAGAATAGTTGTCTCACAGTGTTATGTCAACGACGAATGTGTCGTGACTTACCGTTATACATATGACTCTACGGTCTACCTATAGCTGATTGACTATCGCAATGTATGCATATAGCAGGCACCGGTTTTGGCCATATTGGAATATCTTCAACGAAGTGGCGAAGCCATTCTGCCTCTTCCCCTGCTTTGTCTAAAGCTATGAATTCTGATTCCATAGTAGACCTAGCAATGCAAGTCTGTTTGGAAGATTTCCAAGATACAACCGCCCCACCAAGAGTAAAGACATACCCACTGGTGGACTTTAAGTCTCTTATATCCGATATTCAATTTGCATCACAGTATCCTTCAAGTACTGCTGGATATCTAGTATAATTCAACCCAATAGTACAAGTAAATCGGAGATACCTTAGAACCTTTATAATTGCTTTCCAGTGTTCTACTCCCGGATTACTCGTATATCTACTTAATTTACTTACTGCATAAGCTATATCTGGGCGAGTGCAGTTCATCAAGTACATTAAGTTTCCAATAATTTGGGCATACTCTAATTGAGAAATACTTTCCTGTACATTCTTAGAAAGATACAAATTAACATCTACAGGTGTTCTAGCAAGATGATCATCATCTTTACCGAATTTGTCAAGTATTTTTTCAATGTAATGAGATTGTGACAAAGCATAACCTTATGATATTTTGGTAATTTTCATACCAAGAATTACATCAGCAATGCCCATGTCCTTCATGTCAAAATGTTTATTCAACATTTTCTTAGCAGTTTTAATCATATAATTATTACTACCTATGATGAGCATATCATCTACATAAAGACATACAATGACATAACATTTGTCTGTGTTTTTAATATAAACACATTTGTCACACTCATTAATTTTAAATCCATTTGACATCATTGCCTTGTCAAATTTCTCATGCCATTACTTTGGCGCTTGTTTTAAACCATATAATGATTTAACCAATTTACACACTTTCTTTTCTTTCCCTAGAACAGAAAACCCTTCTGGTTGTTCCATGTAAATTTCTTCCTCTAACTCACTATTTAAGAAAGCGGTTTTAACATCCATTTGATGAATTTCTAAATTGTATAGAGATGCAATGGCAATTAGCATTCTAATGGATGTTATTCCAGTAACCGGTGAGTATGTGTCAAAGTAATCAAGACCTTTTTTTTGTCTAAAACCTTTGACCACAAGTCTTGCCTTGTACTTGTCAATTGATCCATCCGCTTTCATTTTCCTTTTGAAAATCCACTTGTACCCAAAAGGTTTACAATCTGGTGACAAATCCACCAATTCCCAAGTGTGATTTTGCAAGATGGATTCAACTTCACTATTGATAGCTTCTTTCCATAAAGGAGCTTCAGGACTGGACATAGCCTCTTTAAAAGTTAAAGGCTCATTTTTTAACAAAAATGTTAGGAAATCTGGACCAAAAGATTTTGAGATTCTAGCACGTTTACTACGCCTAGGTTCCTCTTCCTCATTTTGGTCTAACTCTTACTTTTGTTCTTGATCATGTTCTTAATCTTGACTAGTAATAGCATCATGAGATCTTTTATTGTTACTAGTCTCTTGTCCAGTCTTATTTGGAAATACATGTTCAAAGAATGATGCATTCTAAGACTCAATAATAGTATTTACATGCATTTCGGTATGTTCTGATTTATGAATCAAAAACCGATATGTACTACTATTCTTAGCATAACCAGTGAACATGCAATCAATGGTCTTAGGACCTATCTTAGTCTTTTTTGGATTGGGAATAGCCACTTTAGCCAAACACCCCTACACTTTTAAGTATTTGTAGGATGGTACTCTTCTATGCCACAATTCATAAGGTGTTTGATTCACTTTCTTTCGGGGTACTTTATTAAGTATATAATTAGCAGAAAATATTGCTTCCCCCCACAAGTTCTGAGGTAATCCAGAACTTATTAACATGGCATTCATCATTTCTTTTAAAGTCCTATTTTTCCTTTCAGCAATTCCATTTTGCTGAGGTGAGTAAGGAGCGATGGTTTGATGAATTATTCCATGTTCTTTACAAAATTCACCAAAAGGTGATTCATATTCACCACCTCTATCACTTCTAAGTTTCTTGATTTTCTTACCAAGTTGATTTTCAACTTCATTCTTATATTGAATGAAAGTTTCCAAAACTTCATCCTTGGTTCGAATTAAATAAACATAACTATATCTAGTACAGTTATCTATAAAAGTGATAAAATATTTTTTCCCACCTCTAGTTTGAATTGATTTAAAATCAAAAATGTCACTCTAAATTAATTCAAATGGTTCCGTACTTCTTTCAATTGAATGAAAAGGAGTTTTGGATAATTTTGCCTTAACGCAACTTTTACATTTATGATTTGAATCAATGTCAAATTTAGGTAAACATTCCATATTAATTAATAATCTACGCAAAGATCCATAATTAACATGTCCTAATCTACCATGCCATAAATTTGAAGACTCAAGCAAATAAGAAGAAGATGTATTATTATTAATAACTGAGGGTACAACGGTCATTACATTTAACTTGAAAAGGCCATCAGACATGTAACCTTTTTCTAAATACATCCCATTCTTAGTAAGTATAAATTTATCACTCTCAAATACTAGCCTAAACCCATTCTTACTCAACAAAGATCCGAAAACAAGATTCTTACGAATGTCCGGTACATGCAACACATTGTTGAGAGTGAGTTCCTTTCCAGATGTCATCTTGAGTACAATCTTTCCTTGTCCTTTAACTTTGGAAGTTGAGGAGTTGCCCATAAAAAGTTATTCACCATTGTCCACTGTAGAATAAGATGTGAACATCTTTTTGTCGGCACAAATATGGCGAGTAGCACCAGTGTCCACCCACCATTCTTTAGGATTTCCGACAAGATTTGCCTCGAAAACAACTGCAGAAAGATTGATATCATCCATACCATTGGAAATATTGTCCACTTTGGTCATATGGGCTTAAGCAGGCTTCTTGCTTGTTCTTCTTTTGCTTTTGCCTTTGCTACGACAATCTTTCGCCCGATGTCCCGCTTTGTCACAGATGTAACATTTGCCATTAAACTTGTACTTTTTATTTTCCCCCTCTTTAGAGCCTTGTGATGAACTTTCTCCAGAAGACTTTCGTTTCTTGGTTTTTGAAGCATGTTCCACCATATTTGCCTTAGACTCCATAGGATGCTTACCAGCCCGCTTTTCAGAATTGTGGTTGTCCTCCTCAATCCTCAAACGCATAATTAATTCCATAGAAATTTCTTTGCGCTTGTGTTTGAGGTAGTTCTTGAATTCCTTCCAGCATTTTGGTAATTTTTCAATTAAGGCTGCAACTTGGAAGGATTCACTGAGAGACATGCCTTCTGCGTGAATGTCATGCAGAATGAGTTGGAAATCTTGAACTTGCCTGATCACAGTTTTTGAATCAACCATTACAAAATCCAGGAATCTTCCAACCACAAATTTCTTTGAGCCGGCGTCTTCCGTTTTGTATTTTTTCTCCAAAGACTCCCAAAGTTCCTTTGCTGTCTTAATAGGACTGTAGACGTTGTACAATGTGTTGTCAAGTCTGTTCAAGATGTAGTTCCGGCAAAGAAAATCAGCATGTTTCCAGGCATTAACTGCAACAACCACTTGCCGATCGGTTTCATCCTCTTTCAAAATAGGAGCATCCTCACGGAGGAAACGAGCCAAGTTCAAAGTTGTAAGATAGAACAATATTTTCTGTTGCCATCTTTTAAAGTCAATTCCTGAGAACTTCTCTGGCTTTTCACCGTGATTTACTGGTACTGTTACAACAGAAGAGGGGGTTGGCGTCATTGCAGCCACCACAGTAGTACTTGTTTGGGCATTAGTTTCAGTAGCCATCAATTCTAATTTATAAAACAAAATTAGAATTAGAATTTACACTACACAGAAAATTAAACCAAATTCACAGAATTAAATTCTGTAAAAAATAAAAGAATCAAGAATGTAACTTTTATTTTTTAATTAATTTAGAAATAAAATAAAATTTTATTCAACCAAATTAATTCCACACATGAAATAAAATTCTGTAAAAAATAAAAGAAACAAGAATGTAACTTTTATTTTTCAATTAATTTAGAATAAAATAAAATGTTATTTAGCCAAATTAATTCCACGCAGAAAATTAAATTTCTGTAAAATAAAAGAAATAAGAAAATAACTTTTATTTTTCAATTAATTTGGAAATAAAATAAAATTTTATTTAACCAAATTAATTCCACACCGAAAATTAATTTCTATAACACTTCAATAATTAAAATACTAAAATAAAATTTTAAGTAATGAAAACTCAGAAAATAATTTCTAAAACCCAAAATTAATTTCTGAAAAAATTCCACAAAAATATATTCTGAATTGTTAATGACACCAGTATCGTACTACTAGTTGTCAAAGAAAATAGACAGTATATTACTACTATCTATCAAATAGCAAATAATCACTATTTGTTTTTCCAACCAGAATATTATTTTGTAAATCCACAGAAAATAATTTTCTTAAAAGAAGAAAGAGAAACGAAAACAAACGAAAAATTCTGTAAATAGAATAATTCGGTTCTGTCTTAAGATTGTTGGAACAATCTTCTGTGTAAATAAAATAAATTGAAATAATTCAAACAAAATAAAATAAAACTTACAGAATTTATTTTGTTGAACTGAATCAATAATTAAAGACCAAGTCGAATGTGTGACATTCTGTCCTTAAGACAAATTCGCCCCACTACGGTACTTATGGTTATGTGGCGTCTATCTCCTAGGATATAATGATCTTCACAAATTTGTAGTAGCACTTCAAACAAATTTGTCCAGTGAACTAGAACCTTGTGTTCTATAACTCTCTGAAATTTATTCTAAATCTAATATGAAGAATAAAGGACGCAAGAGAGCAAAATGAAAGTAAGGAAAATGAATTTTCAGAATCAATCAAAATTGGAATGGGGCTGCCTTTATATAGGCTTTGTTGGCATCTATTCAATTTGAATAGAAAAGGTATAAAGAAGGGACATAACCCTTCCTTTAAAATAAAGAGACACCATGAAAGGTTTGCACCCTTTCATTCAAATGGAGGTTTGACCCTTCCTTTAAAACAAAAAGACACCATGAAAGGTTACACCCTTTCATTCAAAATAGAGTCTATTTCAATTCACAACTACCTCTTTATAAATTTTCCAACACAAATTAGTTTCCCAAACCCGAAGCATCAACCCAGCTCCCGTAGTCCATCATACAAACACCCAGCTTACAACACCAATATCTACAGCTGAATAGGAAGGATAGACTATTATCAACGCCGATCAACCTCATCAATCACCTACTGGCAAAGCTCAAAAAGCAGCGGCACCGGAAAGCCAAAAACTCTACCAACGCCGGAGACTCCTGCAAATAGCTCCATCTCCACAACAGAAAAACAATAGGCCCGTAAAAACCAAAAGTTTGCTATTGACAGAGCTTGGAGCAGACAACAGACCCAGCACAACCAGTGACACACCACCACCTATGACCCAAACCACCTATTGAATTGAACCCAGCAGAACTCTCTCTCTTTATTTCTCTCTCTGTGCGTTGTGTCTGTGTCCTTCTCCCTCCTCCAGCTGCTACTGTGTGCATGTCGAGAGAAAAGCATGCTGGTAGAATTTTTTTTTTTTTGGTCACCCACCAGCCAGCTGCTCTGCCAGAGTGGGAGAGACATGCGTTGATCCTTTGTGCATGTGTGTGAGTCTGCTCTCTGTTCTATTGTTCCACCCGAGATAGATGAATTGTTTAGCTCCTGTGCGTTGTCTTTCATCTCCCCTCATGCACACTACTTCTCTCTCTATGTTATCTCCAATGATGTATCTATAGTGTGTGTGGCATATTGAGAACAATTAGCCCTATCTCTCTCTCTCTAGAAAATATTCTTTACACCTTTTGACCCTACTCCAGCACCTCTTATTTTCTTTTAGAAGACCACACCACCTTTTCTCTACAATCTCTCTTTTTTGTGTATTTTTTTTGTATTTTTTTAAACATTTTCCCACCATTTTCCCACCGAAAGTGAGTAAGTCCCAGCTGGAATGTAACCACTCCCCCAAAGTGAGAGAGAGAGAGATATATATTATAAAAATCCTTCCCACTCAAATTTTTCTTAGCCTCCCTCTCAAATAATTTTCCACTACTCCAAAAACATTATCCTCATGCTGACCATACACGCCAAACAATCACCACCACACTTTTGTTATTTTATTTTATTTTATTAATTAATTAATTTATTTATTTTTTGGTCTTTACAAAAGACTTGAAAAATACTCTTTCAAAATTCACTCAAAGTAGAGAAACTTTAGATAAAATTCTTAAAAATCAAAATCGTACTTTTGGTAGAGCCGGAATTGGATATAAACCTTTTTAAAATATAAAAATTGTCAAAAATGGCTTTGTGTATGCATCTTCTAATCACTCTCATCTCACATGTCATTTTTGTGGTACAAAATGTCATATTTCACCTTCATGTCCTGTTAAAAGAAATCATTTATCTAAAATAAAAAAGAAGTGGGTCCTTAAGGACATTTTAAGAGTATCAAATTCTAACTTTTATGGACCCAAGAAAAAATGGGTACCAATAGTAAAATCAAATTTTTGTAGGTATGTTTCAAGACAAAATTCAGTAACGATAGATGGTATCTCGACAGTGCATGTTCGAGGCACATGACTGGAAATAAAGTTATGTTTGCTACACTCCAACCAAAGGATAGCGGATATGTGACTTTTGGCGACAATAGTAAGGGTAAAATCATTGGTGTAAGAAATATTGGTAAAAATCTCTCTCCTATTATTGAAAATGTTTTATTTGTTGAAGGTTTAAAACATAACTTGCTTAGTATTAGTCAATTATGCGATAAAGGTTATAGAGTTATTTTTGAGAAAACTCATTGCACTATTGAAAACACCCTAGAAAACAAAACTTTATTTGTAAATTATAGACATGAGAATGTATATGTGTTTGATTTGCATGATTTGTCTTCTCATTTTAATATTAAATGTTTATCTGTTATAAATGATAATGGTTGGCTTTGGCATAGAAGATTAGGACATGCTCATTTTGATTTAATTTCCAAGCTTTCAAAAAATGAGTTAGTCATTGGTTTATCAAAACTTGTTTTTGAAAAAGACAAACTTTGTGATGCATGTCAATTTGGAAAAAAAACTAGAATTTCTTTTAAATCTAAAAATATCGTTTCAACTACTAAACCGCTTCAATTGTTGCATATTGATTTATTCGGGCCATCTAGAACATTAAGTTTAGGAGGAAAATTGTATGCTCTTGTTTGTGTTGATGATTATACTAGATATACATGGGTATTATTTTTAGCACATAAAAATGAAGCTTTTTATAATTTCTCAAGACTTTGTAAAAGAATTCAAAATGAAAAAAATCTTAATATTTGTAGTATTAGAAGTGATCATGGTAGAGAATTTGAAAATGATGATTTTATTTTGTTTTGTGATGAGTTTGGAATTGATAATAATTTTTCTGCCCCTAGAACTCCTTAACAAAATGGAGTAGTTGAAAGAAAAAAATAGAACTCTTGAAAAAATGGCCCGTACTATGCTTTGTGAAAATAATTTGCCTAAATATTTTTGGACGGAAGCTGTTAACACTGCATGCTATGTTGTAAACTGTGCCATGATTAGACCTATTCTTAAGAAAGCCCCTTATGAAATTTGGAAAGGTAGGAAACCTAACATTAGTCACTTGCGTGCATTTGGTTGTAAATGCTTTGTATTGAATAATAATAAAGGTAACTTAGGAAAATTTGATGCTAAATCGGATGAAGCTATATTTCATAGTTATTCAATCTCCAGTAAAGCTTATAGAGTATTCAATAAAAGAACTCTACTTGTTGAAGAATCTATACATGTTGTTTTTTATGAATCTAACAGCATTAATTGAATCTTGTAAGTAATGATATTGTAAAAAACCAACCAAGCATGGAGAGCATTTACATAAAAGAAAATGAAGAAAATCCATTACGCGAACATGAAGAAGAAATGACAATGGAAAAACTTCAAGAAATATATGCTCTTCTAGAAAACAACTCAAATCTACCAAAAGAATGGAAGTATGTTCATGGCCACCCCAAAGACCTCATCATAGGTGATGCGGCGGAAGGTATAAAAACTCGTTCCTTTGTTAGAAATGTTTGTGGTAACTTAGCGTTTGTTTCACAAATTGAACCAAAATCGTTTTTAGAAGCTGAAAATGATGAAAACTGGATTTTAGCAATGCAAGAAGAATTAAATCAATTTGAAAAAAATGAAGTTTGGTTTTTGACCCCTCGACCTAAGGATCATCCTGTTATTGGTACAAAATGGGTTTTTTGAAATAAAATGGATGAATCTAGAGTTGTTACTAGAAATAAAGCTAGGTTGGTAGCCCAAGGTTATAATCAAGAAGAAGGCATTGATTTTGATGAAACTTTTGCACCTGTTGCTAGATTTGAAGCTATTAGAATATTACTTACTTTTGCATGTTTTAAAGATTTCTAATTATATCAAATGGATGTTAAAAGTGCTTTCTTAAATGGGTACATTTCGGAGGAAGTTTATGTTGAACAACCCCCGGTTTTGAAAGTCATAAATACCCGGATCATGTTTTCAAACACTCAAAAACTTTATATGGTTTGAAATAAGCTCCTAGAGCATAGTATGAAAGATTGAGTAATTTTCTACTTGACAAAGATTTTTCTAGAGGAAAAATCGATACAACACTTTTTATAAAAATCAAAAATAAAGATATGCTAATTGTTCAAATTTATGTTGATGATATCATTTTTGGTGCTACTAATGAAAATTTGTGCAAAGTGTTTGCTAAAGACATGTAGGGTGAGTTGGAAATGAGTATGATAGGGGAATTAAATTACTTCCTTGGTCTACAAATTAAACAAACTAATGATGGAATTCATTTAAATCAAACGAAATATATCAAAGATCTACTTAAAAGGTTTGAAATGGAATCATCAAAGCCTGCAATAACTCCAATGAGCACATCGATAAAAATCGATAAAGATGAGCAAGGTAAACCTGTAGATGAAAATAAATATCGAGGTATGATTGGTTCTTTACTCTATCTTATTACAAGTAGGCCCGACATAATGTTTAGTGTTTGTATGTGTGCATGTTTTCAATCCGCACCGAAAGAGTCACGCATCACCGCAGTTAAACGTATTTTCAGATATCTTGTCGGTACTCCAAATTTGGGATTATGGTATCCTATGGGAACCACCTTTGAACTTTTTGGTTACTCAGATACCGACTTTGCGGGATGTAGACTTGACCGAAAAAGCACTAGTGGCACTTGTCATTTTCTTGGACACTCTCTCACTTCTTGGTTTTGCAAAAAACAAAACTCAGTGGCTTTGTCAACTGCTGAAGCAAAATACATTGCCGCTGCTGGATGTTGTGCACAATTGCTTTGGATGAAACAACAACTTCAAGATTTTGGACTTCATTATGATCATATTCCTATAAAATGTGATAACACAAGTGCCATTAACCTTTCAAAAAATCTTATTCAGCACTCACGCACTAAACACATTGTAATAAGGCATCATTTTCTAAGAGATCATGTACTCAAAGATGACATTGAACTCGAATTTGTGCCTACAAATCGTTAATTAGCTGACATATTTACCAAGCCTCTAAATGAAGAACAATTTTGTTATATTCGAACAGAACTTGGTATGATGAATACTCCAATATAATGTTTATATTAAAAATAATTTTTTTAAATAATTAAATAAAATATTTCTAATAATAATTATAAAAATAAAAATAAAAATAAATTATATACATATATATTCTCTCTCTCTCTCTCTCTCTCTCGCTTTCTCTTGCATCCGCTTCTCCCTAACTCTTTTTTTTCTCTTTCTCTTGCTCTCGCTTCCCTTCTTCCTCACATCCTCACCGACTCCATCTCCATCGTCTACAACCAGCTCCACTATCCACAAAATCATCCATCACTACCATCATCCACCCAAATCCTCACCAATCTACGAACTCCTTCACTTCTCTACCTAAAATCAGATTACCATCTTTACCCATTCATCAAGTTTCTTCACCAATCCATCAAGTTCTGTGACTGATCTATCAAGATCCATTGTCGATATACAAAAATTTGTCACCGGTCTACACGATCTTCTCTATTTCTTCCGATCATCAAGGTCATCACCAATCAACATGTTAAAATTCTTTTTGCACTGTGTTATATTTTTTTACTTGTTGTATGTGTTCCAAACTCTCTTAAATTTAATAATGGTTGCTTTTACCTTGTCTGAAGAAATTGTGTTTTATTTTTATTTTCTCCTTTTATGCTAGTGCACTTGGTGTAGTTGTTTATGGCCGGATCTTAATGGCCCTTGGTATTATAGATTGGTAATCTATTTCTTCTAATTTATGTAATTTTCAGTGCATTAATTCAAGGGGAGACTCATATTATGTAATATTTTGAGATTAAAAATTAAAATAAATAAATAAATAAAGGGCGTTTGTATATTATGTGCATAATTTTATGGGGAGTATATATAATTTTTACTCCTTATCTACACCAACCTTTTTTTTTTTAGGGGGGGCAGAATTTTTAAATATATAAAAAAATAATATAAAAAAAAGGGGGTGGAGAAATGCTTGCAATTTTATTTCAAAAGAAGAAAATTTTACTCGATTACATGAAGTTTTTAGAAGACTTCACAGATTTTTTCTGTTTCACTTCTCTCAACAATTTTTCATGAGCCTTTTTTACATGCTTCCTCTATTTTCAACTTCTGTGAGTCTCGGCATTATAACAGTTGCATAATATTGCACCGCATTTTCTAACTGTGCATTTTGCCTTTTTAGCTCTTTTTTCTCCTTACACATATTAACCAATTGTTGTTTTAACAAGCACACATCATTTCTTCATTGCTGATTCTCTTGTACTCTTGCTTGTAATCATTGTGCCATATTAGAAACTGCAATCATTGCCTGTGTACTAAGAGCCATAGTGTTATTAATAGCATCGATATCATTTTGATTACCAATAACACTAGAACCCCCATTTACAAGCATAGTATGTACCTGCACCACTGGTGCCCTCTCATTTGCCTGCATTACAGGCACCTCATGCAGGTCTGAACCATTGATGACTAAGGTAAGGAATGACATAATTACACAAGAAGGTAAAACAAATTTTTCTCTCCAACACTTGACATTTTCGTCTCTTTGCCTATCATCCTTGTCACTTTTTATACATTTCATCGATCCAATCCTCGATGCATATCTGCTCAAATCTTTTGTTTGTCAACATTTTGTGCACTCGAGATGCTCCAAAATCCCCACAATGATTCTGACAAGACAGAAGGCCCATTATTTTATTTTTGGCCGCTCAGATTATTTTATCAAATGTGTTTGTTTCATCTCTTCATCTTTTATTTTGATGATGTCAAAGCGGGAGAAAAAATATGATTTTGCTTTTGAAAATTATATGTTGCAGGGTTATCAAATATTTTGTTAATTTTATTTTGTGTCAAATCCATACAAATATTGCTATCATCAAGAAGGGGGAGATTGTTAATCATATTATTTAATTTTAATGATGTCTAAAATATTATTTGCAAAAATTTAGATTTTTTAATATACATATTATTTGACACAAAATATTATCAATTTAAAATATATATATTTGTTAAATATTATTTAAATAAAAATATTTTTGAAAACTCTACTATTCACTTTTTGAAAATTTAGGCTGATCACTATTCACTTTTTGACAAAATTAAAATTGATTAATTATATTATTTTGACAAAATTGATATGGAGTGGTGGAATATATTTAGTTTAAAATCTCTACAACATATACAATATTTTAAAGCTGACATATATTTTCAGATCCATCAAAAATATTATTTAAAGAGATTTTTCTATGTATGCAAATATTTGATTAGAACATTATATATATATATATATATAACATTATATATATAATGCATATAATATAAATAGCATACATCACAAGAGCAATTATATTTTTTATACAACATTGATTGTGTCATATATATTAGCGTGTGGAAGCATTGAATATTAGCATATAGAAACATTAATTATTAGCATGTGGAAAGTCATACATGATATAATTCAAATTAACTTTTATTTTTGCTTTTTTGTACACTTTTGACTAATACCTAAATATGTTCAAATTTGCAAGAGTGCAAATTGTCTTCTACGTGATTCTTTTCCAAACTGATGTCATCCATGACGTCAGCAAAGAGCATCTTACCTCTAACGGGTATATTTTTGTGTATAAATAGAAGTGTTCTGTGTGAAGAAAAATCAAGAACTTGAAGAGAAAAATTTCTGTGTGCTTCAAAATTCTGAATATATTGTATTCTGCTCTTGCACTTTCAGATCTAAGTGTAGCCTTTGTTCTTACACTTTCATATCTATTCTTTGTAAGAGAAGTATTGTAAAAGAGGGTTTAAGTACCACTTATTTTTATTCATTATTTTTGTGAGAGATTTTGTAAAGGTAAAGCATTTATTGTTGAGTGAGGCTCAATAGATAAGAATAAGTCCTGTGCCAAATCCACAAGCTTGGTGGTATATTTATTCAATTAATAGTAAATAAATTCTCAAGGAGGTTCCTTGGGGAGTGGACGTAGGCCTGGCGTGCCGGACCACTATAAATCTTAGTGTTTGATTTTCTCTTCCTATCTCTCTTACTTTTATATTGATAATTATTATTCTGTTTTTTTTATTTGTTAAAATTCTGAATATTGTGTTAATTTTAATATTGTAAAATTTTTAATAACATAGGGGAAGATGAATAGGGGAAAAGTGTCCATCAGTAGCATGAATAAGGGAAAAATCTCCATCAATAGCTGGCAGTGATGACTTTTGAAGGCTACCCCCAAGATCATTGGCACCATTTTGAATAAATCCAAACAACTCACGTACAAGCACATCACCCAAGTCTGAACCCACTGTAACAATAGATGAGTTGACTCCAACTTCAGAACTCGCAGGATTGTCGGACACATTACTCTCTAGGCTCGCAAAGCTCACAGAAGCATGTAAAGAAATGGGTGCAAAAGAGCCAATGCCACATGACAAACTCACGGATGTACTCACACTCCCAACTCGGGAGCTAGGCACATCAAACTACAACCACCTTCAAATAAGCGAGCAACAGGGACACCACTTCCAATCTTGGCCCGTAAAAGAACCAATGCATCCCTAGAATTTGGTGCATCCAGCAAAGAAGGCCTAGCACTAACCACGTCACATCTAACATCATCTTCGAATCCCTTTCCCCAATAATTTCAAGATTCTGGTCTGAACCTTCTTTATCATCCTCAGTACTCCCCGACCGTCTATAAGCATAAAGTCTTGCCTTGCTTTTACCTATCTCAGAAGTAGGAACTGTCGAAGGAAAAACACTAATTTCTAAAAGGCACTTCGTCCTCAAATCCGTAGTGGTGTCACCAAGAACATCAATCCCTTCAAGGGGATTTGGAGGGATTAGGAGGCCACCATCATGAAACCCACCTTCATCAGTGGGCAAGGCCTTAGGCTGCACCAATTTTATTCGACACACGCCAGCCGACCCTTGCAAACAATACAGGTATTTTAATACAAACATATTGGAGATGCTACAGACACGCAAATAATTTCAAAATGTGAAACGTGAGTTTGTCTGAGATGAATCGGTGAGGTCACTCGAGCGACCCTCACTTGGCGAGTAACCCTGGTTTTAGTAGGCGGATCTATACCTCCGGCCTTCAGAGGTACTCTCCCAGGCACTAGAACAAGAATAGAAGCAAGGAACGGCCTTTTACACTTGGCACAAGAGGGACAGTCAGGAGAAACAATCTGGGCTTGCTCTAAAACAATAGCCACCTTAGATAGGTGAGCTAATGGGTTAGGTTCCCCCCTACTTGCAACTAATGAGCCTCGCTCTCCGCGAGCCATACACAACTCAGGGTCGTCAGACGTAGGGGTGAGCAGCGGATATACTGATCCGCCCAAACTGATAGAACCGAACCGATTCGCCGCATTTTGGACCCATGCGTGATGATGAGCCGGACTATGGATTGATTTTTTCTAATCCAACTAATTTTGGACGGATGGCAGATTTGAGGTTCCTTTGGCCGCAACCAAACCACCAAACCGCGAGCATCCCTAGTAATTTGTAAGACTTTGTATTTTCAATTTGTTTAGATATTCTATTTGTATTTTCAATATGTGGATGAGGCATACAATGATTATAATATTTTAAAGTTTCTAACCTTCTTTCTTTAGATGAGGCATGCAATGATTGTAATATTTTTTTAAGTCATTAACTCTAATACTTTTTTTTTTTTTTTTAGGAAGTGCACAAGTTAAATTATGTTGAAAATTTATAAAATTTTAAACCGCCAAACCGATTCGCATCCATCCACCAATCTGCCAATCTGTTCAATTCACATTCGCCGGATTGGCAAATGGATGTGGACTGATTTTATCCAATCCGCCAATCTGGCGAATGGATGGTGGATTGGAGGTTTCATGGCCACAACTAATCCGCGCCCACCCCTAGTCAAACGGGATGAGCTTTACATGGACAAGCGCAAGATCGCTACTTAAAAAATCCCGAAATGATGTAAGATTGCATCTCCAATATTTCCTCCAACTAGGGGTAGTTCCGCCAATTCTATCCTTATTTGCTAGCACAACTCGACCCCAACGCTGTAATTCTTCTGAAAGAAAAGAGAACACATACAATTGCATAAAATCGGCCGCAAAAGGCACAGGGAAAGGAAGATGTTGAGGAACCCCTTGGTCTAAACCAAACTATTGAGCGACCCTTAGAGGATTATAGGCTACCACACCGTATATGCCATCCACAAAATAAGGTAAATACCCAGAAATGGTGCTAAGAACCATCACTAAATCTGCATCCCCCAAATAAGACACACTCAGTTCAAGAACAAGCTCCCAATCATCTGGGCAGTAGGCAATAGTAGAAAATACTCCACAAACTAGCATGACATAAGAACGAGCAACAAACTTGTCCTCAAAATCAAAAATGCTGGCCAAACTCCTATGAACAGATCCCCCAGCCCACCTAGCAAAACGCGGCTCACTTTCTTCAATGGAAAATACCTTTGGCATAGGGACTAAGCTAGAAAATCTCTCATTCAAAAATAATTGCATAAAGGTAGTAAGGAGGAATCTAGTAACATCATACTGACCTTTGGAACGATCAACACCCTCCCGATACATATCCAACCTCTTAAATAGCCCACCTAGAAATAAAGGAGCCAATGGAATCGGACGGCCGGAGGCAAGAATCGCATCAAAAGGAAAGAGCTCGTGACAAATACCGTCCTGAGGCTTACCCGTCAAGACGTACCACAATAGCTAATAAGTAATGAAAGTAGCTAAATGTTCAACACTCCCCCACTTGTCCCCTTCCATCCCTAGACCTATAAATCCATCCTCCACATTTCCTTGGACCTGATGGCTAAGATCTCGAAACCCGTAACGAAGCCATCCCCCAAAACTGTTTTTCAGTCGTTTTGTGATCGAGGTGTAACCAACACTTTATTCTGATAACGACTCAATAGCTTCCCTGCCAATGCCACGGCCTCCTCTCACCTCGTAACAATAGCCATCTGGCTAAGGGACAAACTTCCTGCGCTAGGATTCGCTGATCCAAGGTGCTCTAACCCTGTCAAAATAGCTATATCCTCCAAAGTAAGGGTCGTCTCGCCCCACTGTGCAATAAAAGTGTAAGAACTCGGACTCCAATTAACAATGTAAACTCTAGCCAAGATGGCTCCCGTCTAATCCGCATACGCTAAGAAATAGTAGTAGCAATTTTAGCTCCAGCAAGCACCTCACAATATGAGAGATGACGAAAGATAGCTGCACTCCAAACATCAAAGTTATCTTTGGGCCCATATAATCCTCAAAAGCAAGAAAAGAATAGGGGTAAGTGCCCCTCTCCACATGAAAATGCACAATAGACTCTGGAGGAACAAAAGCCTTAGCCCCTTTCTTTAGCTCAACCCCACCAAGAAGCAAATCAGTTGGGCCCTCGCCACTGTCATCAAATAATTCCACCATCACCCAAAATACATCCATTCCACCAAAGAAAGGCACCCTACACCAGTAATTCACTGGAGGGACGCTCAAAGGATCCGTATCCTTCTTGGCCTTAAAAATACTTTTCTTAGATTTAGCCATTTTTGACTTGGAAATGCCATGACGGGAAACTACACTTCCCCCTTTCACTTTAGCCATATCACAAAACCTCACCTCGCCTGCATCAACACAAGACTTGCAAATCAGAAATGGCATTCACCTTTGAGGTACAATTTAATAAAATAAAATAAAAAATTCAATTAGTTCACAATTAGTGAAAACGGCACGCTAGGTAGCAAAGAATCAACTCTACAAGAAGGTGTTCAACACTTTAAAAAAAAAAAAAAAACTGCTCGCACCAATCCCAGCTTCCCCCATAATACACTTGATCCCTCTCATTGCGGCAGTACACCTCGCAATACCCCTTTGTTCCCCGCTCAACTCCTAACACTGTTTGGCTCCCTCATATTTGATCCCCTCTCCCTCGCCTTCGTACAAGTACGTTTCTTTCCCTCGCTGATTTTCTAACCTTTCTCCCTCACTGCTGCCTTTCTTTTCACCCTTTTCCCTCGCTAACCTTTTTCATCGAAAAAAAAACAAAAAAAAATATTAAAAAAAAAAAACGTAGTGCCCCGATACACAAATTTGGCCAAAAACTTTTTTCAATTAGTTCACAATTAGTGAATAAGGCACTTTGGGTAGCAAGCAATCAATTCTACAAAAATCAACCAAGGAAGAGTTTGACACTTAAATAAAAAAATTAAAAAAAAAAAATTTGACTCGAAGCAGCCCCCTCACCCCTCGCACCAATCCTAACTTCCCTCACACTTTCCACTCGCACACTTGATCCTATTTTGGGATAGGTCTCCTTCCTTCGCATGAAGCCACCTTTTCCTTGCAATTTCTCCTTACCCCTCGCACCAATCCCAGATTCCCTCGCACTTTCCTCTCGCACACTTGATCCTATTTTGAGATAGGTCTCTTTCCCTCGCAATTTCCCCTTGTTACATAACCTACAAAAAAATTTCTAGTCCCCCTTGCCCCATTTTTTTTTTATATATAATTCACAAAAATTCTTTTTTGGGCTTCCCTAGCTTCAATTTTTTGTTACATAACCTACAAAAAATTTTCTAGCCCCCCTCGCCTCATTTTTTTATATATAATTCACGAAAATTCTTTTTTGGGCTTCCCTCGCTTCAATTTTTTGTTACATAACCTACAAAAAATTTCTAACCCCCCTCGCCTCATTTTTTATATATATAATTCACACAAACTCTTTTTTGGGGCTTCCCTCGCTTCAATTTTTTGTTATATAACCTACAAAAAAATTTCTAACCCCCCTCGCCTCATTTTTTTTATATATATAATTCACGAAAATTCTTTTCTGGGCTTGCCTCAATTCAATTTTTTGTTACATAACCTACAAAAAATTTTCTAGCCCCCTCGCCTCATTTTTATATATATATATAATTCACGAAAAATCTTTTCTAGGACTTCCCTCACTTCAATTTTTTGTTACAGAACCTACAAAAGAATTTCTAGCCCCCCTCGCTTCATTTTTTTATATATATAATTCACGAAAATTCTTTTTTGGGCTTTTCTCGCTTCAATTTTTTGTTAGATAACCTACAAAAAAATTTCTAGCCCCCCTCGCCTCATTTTTTTTATATATATAATTCACAAAAATTCTTTTTTGGGCTTTCCTACTTTAATTTTTTGTTACATAACCTACAAAAAATTTTCTAGCCCCCCTCGCCTCATTTTTTTTTAATATATAATTCACAAAAATTCTTTTGTGGAGCTTCCCTTGCTTCAATTTTTTTGTTACATAGGTCATGTTTGATTCACAACACTAATAGTGAAGTATTAATAATCCTATTAAATTAGTGTAGTATTCACTATCCAATTGGATTAATATTCATTGGATTAATAATCCCACCCCTACCCCATTACTAATAATCCTACAAATTTGTTGGATTAATAATCCATTGGATTAATAATCCTAAACCAAAATGTTAAAACAAACATAGGATAATTGGGCCCACGGATTAATAATCCCAATCCCATGTCCTAATCCACCCAATCAAACATGCTCATAATGTACAAAAACTTTTCTAACCCCCCTCGCATCATTCGTTTTATATATAATGCACAAAAATTATTTTTTGGGCTTCCCTCGCTTCAATTTTTTGTTACATAACCTACAAAATTTTTTCTAGTCCCCCTCACCTCATTTTTTCATATATATAATCCACGAAAATTCTTTTCTGGGGCTTCCCTCACTTCAATTTTTTGTTACATAACCTACTAAAATTTTTCTAGCCCCCCTCGCCTCATTTTTTTATATATATATAATTCACGAAAAAAAATTTTTGGGCTTCCCTCGCTTCAATTTTTTGTTACATAACCTACAAAAAATTTTCTAGCCCCCCTCGCCTCATTTTTCTTTTCTTTTTTTTATATATGATTCACGAAAATTCTTTTTTGGGGCTTCCCTCACTTCAATTTTTTGTTACATAACCTACAAAAAATTTTCTAGCCTCACTCGCCTCATTTTTTTTTTATATATAATGCACGAAATTTTTTTTGGGGGCTTCCCTTGCTTCAATTTTTTGTTACATAACCTACAAAATTTTTCTAGCCTCCCTCACCTCATTTTTTTTAATATATAATTCACGAAATTCTTTTTTGGGGCTTCCCTCGCTTCAATTTTTTGTTACATAACCTACAAAATTTTTCTAGCCTCCCTCACCTCATTTTTTTATATATAAAATTCACGAAATTCTTTTTTGGGGCTTCCCTCGCTTCAATTTTTTGTTACGTAACCTACAAAAAAATTTCTACCTCCTTCGCCACATTTGAAAATTCTTTTTTTGGGCTTCCCTCGCTTCAATTTTTTGTTACATAACCTAAAAAAAAATTTCGAGCCTCCCTCACCTCATTTTTGTAATTCACAAAATTTTTTGTAGTCCCTCGCTTTAATGCTTTTTATATAACTCACAACTTTTTTTCTTTTTTTTTTTTGGTCATCTCTCCATTTTTACAACTCTTCAAATTTGAGCTCTCCTCTCATAGCTTTCAATTCCCTCATAAAATTTGCTTAAGTGTAGATCTCCAAATTCATAACTCTCTAATATTTTATTCTACTATTTTATTATTATGCCCTAACCCTACAGCTTTCCAATCTGTTTTACTATTATTTTTTTAATTTTTTTTTTAAAAAAAAACTCTCCGACCCTTTGGTTCTCCATATTTTATTATAAAACCCTCCAAATTGCCCCCATCAAATTTTTGACTAAGTCTAACGCTTGGCTCACCATTTTGTTTAGGCTCTACAAACACAATCTACTTCTATTTTTATTATTCATCAAAATAGAACCATATATATATATATATATATATATAATTCATTTAAACTAAGATTGCAAACATTCCTATACAAATTAGCCTGCGATTACGCAATCCTTCGGCTCTCCTTCTCAAGCTTTACCCACGGCAAGGACCCTTTGAAACCCTAGCTTCGGTGAATCCAACGGATGAAAAGATCAGCCCTCCTCTGTCGCCCTTCGCAGAACCCTTACGGCTCACTGACAACGACCACCACAACTCGCCAGCACCTTTCTTCCCTCCTTTCTCTCTCTAACAACTTGCCTCTCTTCTCCCTTCGTGACTTTGATATTTGATCCCCTTCTTTGATCCAAAAAACCCCATCGTTAACAACCACCCTAGCTCCACCTTTTTCCTTTCTTTTATTTCTCTCTCTATCAACCTAGAACCAACAAAGGAGAGATTATGAAGAAACCCAGAATTCAACTTAGAGTGAGAGACTTTGAAGGAACCCAAAACTCAACTTGGATTGAGAGACTGTGGAACACTTAGACCCGCACTCAAAAGAATAGTATAGCAAAACCCTATAATTGCCAAACACCTTTTTTTTTACCAAGTCAATAAAACACCCTTCTGTACAATGAGTAAAAGGAGCAGACAAAGCAACCAATCGAAAAATACAGAGCTCTTATTTGATAATCAAAAAAATAAAATAAAATAATATATACATATACAGACTATATATTTCTACAAAAACGCAAGCTCCCTATTCGAATAGCCCGAACAAGTTACCCAGAATATACACAACCTTTTTTGAATTCATATGGAGTATAGGTTCTTTGTGGCAAAAATGCAATGTTCAAGCGGAACGAGGAGCTTCAAAAAAAAATAAAAAAGGTATATATACACACATACTGAGGTTGTAACTTGTCCGAACAATCTTCTGTGTAAAATAAATAACTTGAAACAAATCAAACAAATAAAAAATAAATTACTTGCAGAATTTATTTTACCGAAATGTAAAAGTACAAAAAGATCAAGTCGAGTATGTGATAGAAAAGAACAAAAACTATCAAGTAAATCAACTCTATCAAGTAAATCAACAACCAACAAAACCAACTTTAATCTTCAGTAGCTTTCCCTAAACTATCTGTTTCAATTTTCAATAAAAAAATTTAATTGGTCTCTAAGTGAGTTACTCGAAGCTTTCCCTAGTCTTTAAGTTTACAATCTTCTTTTCCAATGGATTTTCACCACCATACATGCACCAGAAATACTATAATTTACAGCTGGTGTAGCCCAACAAATCCCATATTTCTCCTATTCAAATGCAAACCTGCCATAGATTTCCTCATTGTCAAGTGAACATGTTCATTTTTCATCCAATTCCTCCTTGCTCTATGGCCAAGTCTACGTGTCAAGTTTATGTTTCAAAATATTCAAGGTTATTTAAGTAGCAAGAATATATGCCACAGTTCAGCTGTGGTCTATTTCAAAATATTGAAGAATTTTACTCGAAGCTTTCCTTGAACATTCCTTGAGTGAGAAAACAACAAATTTGAGCATTCATAATTTGAAAATGGTGGTTCACCCTTTGGGAACTCATTCTATTTGAGCATTCATGAAGTAATGAGCCAAAAAATAATCCTAGCTTTCCCTCACAGTAAACAATTTTGGGACCAAACCCAATAACAGAGGAGAGAACACAACGTAAAATCTAAAAACACCCAATAAAACAATAACAAAAAGGCAAAGTTGAACCCCAAAAAAACAGACGAACAGATGAAAGAAAGAAAGAACTAAAAAATAGATAAGAAAACATTCTTATTCTTAAGATAGATTTACCCCCGCTACGGTGCTTACGGATTAATGGTGTCTATCTCCCAGGATACAATGATCTACACAAATTGTAGTAGCACTCCAAACAATTTGTATGGCGAATAAAAACTTGTGTTTTATACACTCTTAATTTTTCCTAAAAATTAGTATGAAGAGAATTTATTCAAAGGAGCAAAGCCGGGAGGGAACCAAGAGAATTTCATATTTTTTAAGATGTAGAAATCTACTGGAAAGGCCTGGTATTTATAGCAAATTGGTTACCAAACAGATCTGTCCAAACAGATGCAGTTTTGAACCAAACATGTATGACATTTGAATGAACAAATACAGTTCAAATTTGAACAGATCTGCAGTAGTTTGAATCTATATAACTGATGGCAGTTTCTGGCAGTTTTAAACCTGTTAAAAGACAATTTATCTGTTGGGAATTTTGGACTAGAAGAGGCACAATTATGGACAAAAAATTTGAATTCAAATTTGGTACAAAAAAAATTCAAATAAATTTTTGTCCAAAAAATTAATATTAGAATCGACCTGACCCACAACCCACACCCGCGCCTAACACGGCACGACCTGACCAGTTGATCGGATGAACGGCGGCAACAACGTGAGCGCGTGTGTGGTGGTTTGAGCCAAGGTTCAATTTGTCCATAACTCTTCCCTTCTACAAACTTGGGGTACCCCTTGGGACCCAACCCAAGTGTTGCCATCTAGAATTTATATACATATAAGTTCTCTTAAGTTTCTAATGTGGGATAACCATTTTAAGGAAACCCACATTTTACTTCTTCAATTGTCCATTTCACGAATTCGAAACCGACGTTAACTTCTCATTCACTCATAAATGGTTTTGACAAACCGTCTTCACCGTGTGACTTGTCATGCGGCAAAGAACACGTCACCTCTTTGGACTTACCTTAAAAGACGTATGGGCCCCATTCAAATTTGGGCGCAAAGATGACCCAAAATAATCCTATAAAAACCCAAACATTCCAATATTCCCTCCCAAGGAAAAATCCTTAAACCAATCAAAAATTCTCTTTGCTGGTTAAAAACATTAAAAACTGACTACAAAAACCTTAAACTCTCCAAAAAGTTACTTTGCTAATAACTACACAAGCTATCATAAGCTACTATGAGCAGCTCCAAATCAGTAGCTATTCATGATCTGCTCTAAACCTATAACTTCAATTAGTGAGTTGTCATCTCCATAGATTACTCTTTCCCAACGTAAAGCGACAAAAGTTAATAAATTCACCCCTATTTTTTCGATGCAATCCCTTTATAAGAAAGCAAACACAACACAACACAACACAAACAGAAGCAACTTCATACTCAATTGCTAACACTCCATTCTCAACTTCAACAAACCATTCACTTAAAAGATGGCTTCCAGAAGACAAAAGCGCAGAGATAATACCGTTTGACGGCCAGCAAACAATAAGGCTCGAAACTCCAGAGGTTTAAATTACAGAATTTCCAATTCTCACTCTAGAGCTTCGAGCTTCAATCCCACTCCCCACCGTCCAATGTGCGAGTTCTTTCGGAGAATGCTTGGCATGCCCCCATGGCAATTCCAAGAGAGTTTGTTGGAATCCCCCTAGGTTCAACACCCAACATCCTCATATGCTGTCCTAAAGGTACCTAAGGAACTTCAGAGCAAAATAAGGGGATGGTACAAGTAGTTAACATTGCCAAATAGCCACACAATATCGCCATTTTCCACTTGGTTAATGCCAAACCAATAAGGCAACTTTAGTCTCCAGGGATCCACTTATCAAGTAAGGCATGTGCTGATTCCACATTTCAAGAGGATCCGAATCAACATTCTGTCTCAAAAACCAAGAGAAAGGGATTTGGACCACTACATTTTCATCATGTCAGCCCCGTCGGAAAACCCAAATGAAGATTCGGGACTTGGATAGGACATAGAAGACTTTGCAAGCCTCAACCTGGGAGAAGATACTGCTCCCGGTAGGACTCTGCCAACCACTCGTCGCAACACCCCGCTTAACATCCTCTTCTTTAACACTGAGGGTGTTGCTTGTCTTAACTTCCTCTAACACTACATGCATCTACATTCTAGCGGACGCTTCCACCTAGTTATCATCACAAATACGGAAAAAAAAAAAGAAAAAGGGGAAGCGAGGCCCAGTTCATGAGCCAAATCATGGGTTATACTAACACCAAGGCCGTAGCCCCCCTCCTAGCGGTATGAAAAGGGTGATGGATGGAATTTGTTGTCTATGGAACGAAGCAGAAATCTCCTGTGAAGTGGTGGAGATTCCGTGGAATCAAGTCATCGCCCAACAAACCCATATCTTCATCCGATCGACTCGCACCAAATGAAACTTAAAATGTAAACTCTCCATGAGTAATCCAAATCCCTTCATTGTATCAAAAGCCTAATTTTAGATGACTCTATCTGAATTGCATGAGCTAATATTTTCAAAACTTTTTAACACAGTCATAAACAAATATTCTCATTAGCTATAAGAGCATCTATACAATGGGCATTATTGTAGGTACTTATATCGCCCAATCTGGCGGCAAGCCCTATAGGTGCTACATCACCAAAATCGGAGCATACATACAAGCCCAAATATATCTAAATATGAAAAGCCCTATAACAGGCAGCACCATGGCCCCGCAGGGCCCATGGTCCTTCATTCCTCACTCCAAGACCAAACAACAATATAATCAGCCCTCGATTCACTTGGACTTGGACTGATAAACACTGGCTCTCCTAAACAATGAGATAGGCCCGCGGCCTATTCTCCTACTTGATCGCTTGGAAGCGAGCCCCTCTCCTAAACATTGAGATAGGCCTACGGCTCATTCTCTTACTTGGTCGCTTGGAAGCAAGACCCTAGCTCTCCTAAACACTGAGATGGGCCCTAGCCCATTCACCTACTTGGCTGGCTGGGTTGGGAGCAGGACCCAGGCACTATTGCTCAGGATCGTTAGAGGATATTAGACTGGCGGCTGAGGTCATGGGATCGTCGAGATGGTCATCTTCTTGCTAAGACAACTCCATCTTGACCAAGCTTGGAGAAGAGGCAACAACGACCTTACATTCATGTCATCCGATGCATATACGAAACGTTACTTTTTGCCTGCCATGAAACGTTGCTCTTCGCCTGCTGTCAAGCCACAAACGACAGAAGGGCTCATATCACTTCTGGCAGAGTTAAGGAGAACGAACCACATGTCTAACAGTTTGCTTGGGCTCCAATACTCTTGTGGCCTATATAACGTATCGTATATGCAACAAAACAACAACAACACAACTTCATAATTCTAACACACTAAGTCTCACACTCAAACATTCCTTCTCACATTCTACATTAGTGTTCAAGGTCCATCACTGCCAGTCTCTCCCTCTCCAAGCTTGCTTTGATCTCCTCCTCTCCACCTCCAATGATCTCAGGCCATTGGAGTGCCCGTCATCTTCCCAGACCACCTTTAACCATACCTCTCATCCACATACTTTAATCAATCTAGCAGAACACTAGCATTGCGTTTGAATCTTGGATTTGTATAGAGATTTGGGCACTTACAAATCGTTCATAAGCATGAACATGACCGGCAAAGACAACATCAACTTTGTAGCGTACAAACCATGGCTCAAACATCACTCTCATGGTTTCCCCTTCCATATAATGATACTTGTTGTTGTTATACTATGGAGAATGCATAAGAACAATCAACCACGGCGTCTCACTTCTATTCACTTTCGGTAGCTCCTCTGCAAGCCATTGGTATTGAGGAGTATACTTCCCTGAAGATGATGGATATGTAGATGTTACTATAAAATGACTATACTAGAATTTATATTGGTAAAACATCACATAATGAGCTATTCGGTGCAATTGATTATAGCTTTGAGTAAAAGTTTTTTAACGTGTTTGACGCATTGGTTGGATTGTAAATTTAAGTTGCAGAGTAGTGTTCATTCGAGTAATTGGTAAAGTGGTTTTTTTTTTTTTTTTTTTTTTTTGAGTAATTGTTCTTTTTGTCCTTATTAGCTATAGAGGTTCAAGAGTGGAAGAGAAATAGGTAGGGTGGGTTGTTTATATAAGGGCATGCTGATAGTATTTAAGAAAAATGCGAGATATTTAAGTATAATTTCAATTAAAAAAAAAATTCCCACATAAGCGGAAAACTAAGCACCACCCCCTAGCTAGCTTTTTAAATGAACTTAGTTGGCCTCAAATAAGCTGAAATAAAAATTATTTTACCACAAACTACAACAAACATGTTATTTAAATTTAACCAACTAAAAACAAACAGCCCCAACATATTGTCAAGAACTTTGAAATCACTTGAAAATGAGATAAAAGCAGCATGTGAAGTGTGATGTGGCTTACCATATGCTGAATAGGAAGACAAGACAATGATGCATGCTGAAGCTCTCTTGATTGAGTACCAAAAAGGAGAGATACTATTGGAGGCCTTATAAGGGACATGATATTTGTGAGAAAAGGCTTAAATGGTTCGGTTTCACCCTGCACAGATTTCACCACTACCCTGTTATTATAATTTCATGTCTCTCATTCACATTTTGTACAAACAGATAATATTCATATATCAATAAAGCTTTAAAAGCATGGTAAAGTCATTGTGGGGATATATTTCTGAGTACCAACACGTGGCAAGGTGACGCCGACGTGTCAACCGAGGTGCCACGTGTCGTGGTAAGTTATGCCGAGGTAATTTCGGAGTTGCCGAGGTTATCTCCGAAGATATCGGAATCCGGGATAAGCGGATAAAGGACAGGAGTCCTAGATTAGGAGAAGACTTCAGTTTGGATAAAGGTAAAACTCTTGGAGAGTTTTTGTCCTAAACCCATTGGGAGTTCCAGATTAGCAATAATCCTGAGTCCATTGGAGTTAGGCTCCTATTGGGACTAGGACTGTATTGACTATAAAAGAAAGGCATCTCCATGGATCAAAGGTACGTTTTTAATACTCAAGCTTGTGAGTTGAATACTTGATTATCTTTGAAAGATATACTGACTTGATCGTCGGAGTGCCTCCGGGTGGAAGAACCACCGCCGGAGCCTTTTCTTTCTGTGCAGGACAGCAAGGTGCCATCTATTCTGCCTGTGTTCTACAGCTGAATTCCTAAGGAGAGTAGTGTGGTCAGAAAATCACTCACACAGTCATAATGAAACTGAGAAGGGTAGTAAAGTACTAGCATTTTGTTTGTTGTGTGGATCATTATAAATAAGTTTAAGCTTCATTATTGATCTCATAGAGGTCCAAACTTGATTAGTTTCGAAGCTGGCAATTTATGCTCTCTTGATATGCAAAGGTGGAATATTGATTTCATGATTAGCAGCTATGCAAAAAATCAGGATCATCTGTCATTCTTTTCTTTGCAATGATTTTGTTGTGGTATTTCAACAAGTTTACATTTGAACCAAAATGATGCAGTTTAGAATGTGTAGCAAAACGACCTAGGCAATTCCTTGTTAGGAGCTGAGAATCCTTCACGTTAGGAGCTGAGATTTGCAAAATTTGAATAATTGTTGATCTTTTTAGGTTTGTGGAGGCAATTTGAGATAGCCAAGGAAGACAAATAAGCCTAGAAACACCGAAATAGAGCACATAAATGAACAAAAAATTTACACGAATAGACATTTTTTTTAGAAGTTTGCCCAACAAATCACAGGAACTATGCCAAGAAAATATCAAGAAAAAGCTAGAATTCACCTCAACAATGAAAGTCATATGAACTCAAATTTGACCATATACAAATGAGAAACAATATAAAACATATTTCTTGAAACAACAAAACATGGGTTATATGAAGCTTACAAGTTCAGGAACAAAATCAAGCTCATGATTCCCTACAGTCCAAATCCAAGGTTGATAAGCTACACTTCTCTCGGTGAACCTTCCCTATGTATCCCATCTTACATTGTTGTGAAATGGATAGTTATCTGCATAAGAAAGGTCTCCCAAAAACAACACCGCACTCCCCTTCGATGGGCTTAGCTCATAATGGGTGAGTGTCTAGTTTGAATCGAAAGTCTACCCTAGATCCCCTGCACAAAATGCTCATCTCTCATGTTACTATTGAGATATTGCCTGTTTCCTTCCCTTTAAGAATTAGGGTTGAAAACTGTAATAAAATCATTCTGTTGTTCTTCAATCTGACCCAAAGCTTGACTTTACTAAATTAATAAAACAAGGCTCGAGCAGAGGCACTCACCCTTTTTGGTTGAGCTGTATCTTGCCAAGTGGGACCAAGAGAGAAGATAATTACACAAACAATGGTAAACCAAGATTTTGGCTAGGGGGATGGTGTTCCCACCCCTACCCTAATGCACTTCCCCCAAGTCCGATTTTGTCACACACCAACAAGGTGTGTGAACAAAATACACATTTTGATTAGTTCAAAACTATGGAGCCCACAAGTTTAGGTGTGGTCAATACACTTTTTCGATATGAGGTCTACAATTTTAGATCAATGAGCTGATGTGTATTATTTGCATACTTTGTCAGTGTGTGAAGAAATTCAATTTTCACTTCTCCCCAACCTCAACCCCAACCCCAACTCCAACCCCACCCCCACCTGCGCCCCCCCAGCCTGACACATTTCTCCCCAACCTCAACCGCAAACCCCGACTTGGACAATAATACTCTCCCTCATCCCCTCCCCGTCCCAAACCTACAAAACAAATATTTCAGCAAGACATTTCATCAAACAAGTAAAACTCCATTCAAATAAACTCCTAGAGTGTTACAATGAGGTAAATCACCAATGGTCCAATGCCATTGCCAATAAACAATTAGACCAACCAACACAAAATTTTAGAAATCACCATAAAACCAATCTGATGGATAATAGTTTATACCTATGAGACCAAAAGTATATGGGACATCTGGCCCAACTTCAGGAGGAGTCATTAACCAGAAAGTCCTTGTTGTGTGTCCAATCCCAACCTCATAGTAGTATTTTGAGTTATACTACACATAAAAAACATGATAAAATTTGACTTTTGCATCAAACCCTTAAAAAAACTACGCTCAATTGCACATTGAAACAGATCACAAACAGTAAATAAAATGGTTGAAACTCACACTCAAGTTCTCGCGGGTGCAGTGATGGATGTAACCAGAAGTATAGTTGTAGAATTTATATCTACCTACAGTGCCCTTGGCCTTGTTCTTGTGATAAATGTTTTCACTACTCCAATAGAGCACTTCATTGGAGCCAGGTTCATCTTCAGTGACCCAAGAGACAATCACTGCCTTCCCCACACGATCTCCTTGTGTTATATGAACCTTCAAACACATAACATAACCCACATATCAATTTCTTTCTTCTCTTAAAAATTTCTTGTTTGGTATGGTTTTCAACTTTATATTATTTTAATTTTTTGAAAATAACCCATTGTTTCAAGAAACATCAAAAAATATTTTTAAAATTGTTTTTACACAAAAATAAAATCACATGAAAATTACGAGGATTTTTGAACTTTTCATGGTTAACTATCTATCCCAACAATTGCTAAACGCCATCGAAGTTGCCACGAATGCAAAGATGAAAAGTCTCATTATTATGAATTGGTTAAATAGTTGCTAGAAGAAATTTACATTTCAAAAGAAAAAAAAAAACTACATATGGTACTAAGGTGTCAGGATAATTTAATACTAACGAGAAAGAGATGAAAAATAATACACTACGGTCATGTTTGATTTACAAGATTAATGGTGAAGTATTAATAATTCTATTAAATTAGTGTGGTATTCACTATCCAATAAGATTAATATCCATTGAATTAATAATCCCATCCCTACCCCATTATTAATAATTCTACAAATTTGTTGGATTAATTATCCATTGAATTAATAATCTTAAACCAAAATGTTAAAACAAACATAAGATAATTGGACAACGGATTAATAACTACAATCCCATTCTCTAATCCACCCAATCGAACATGCCCTACGAGTAAGAAATAGAAAGGTAAAAGTTGAAAACAAAACAAGAAAAGCAAATCTCATCCCCATTTTAATTTCTTATCAGGCAAAAAAACACGTGTGAGGCGGGGTGGGATATATAGCAAATTGTCATGGCCAAGCAAAAAGAGAGAAAATGAAAGAAAGCTCACCTGTTGAGGCGCATTATAGCCAGAAGGCACACGGAAGACATCGCTGTCATAAGGCATATCAACACTTTTCTGAATCATCCTAATGAAAGCACTTGTGGTTCTTCCAAGTTCCATTACACATCACTGTTTCATCCAATGCAAAACCCATAACAACAACAACAAGAAAAAAAAGACCAACAAGAAAATCCCCTATTATCACCCATCTTTACCCTTCACATACCTACCCCAAACCACCTTAACCTACACACCTCCCTCTCTTTATAAGAAAATCCCCTATTATCACCCATCTTTACCCTTCAAATACCTACCCCAAACCACCTTAACCTACACACCTCCCTCTCTTTATATATATATATATATATGTAGGCTATAGAGAGACATAAATACCCACACTGTTGTTGGTTGTGAATTCTCTGTCTTTCTCTTTCAAACTCTCTCTCTATCATCGGATCATAAGTTTTGTTTCTCAAGTAATGCTAGAGACTCTAAATATTCTATCAAAAATTTTACCAAATGTCTGTGAATCCCACACCCATGTGAGACATTTGGTAAAACTTTTGATAGAATTTTTAAGACCTCTAGCATTTTTGTTATTTCTTTGATATTCATTTAGGTAGCGAGGGAGTGTGAAATAAAAATACGAGACAGAGTATAACACAAGATTTTGATTTCTTACCTGCCTTATTTATGTAAAATGGGAATATCCAAAGTTTGTACTATAAATTGGATTTTAATAGATTTAAAAAAATAATATAAAAAAATTATGAAAAGAAAAAAAGTGATAAAGTAAAAGGTGCGTTTTTATTTTATTGATTGCGTAACAACTTGATGCCAATTTGTTAGAGTCTGGATCCGTCGTGTTTAAACAGATATATAAAGGATTATAAATTTGTTTTTTGTCCGTCAATTCTAGGCAGCTTATATAGCATGGTCCGTCACCATTCTAATTAAATTATACTATAAAACTATTTTCATATTATTATGTTGTTGTCATCCATAAACAAATGGAAGAGGTTTGTCTTTTTCTTGTGTTGGTACACTTTATGTATCCCTATGGATGGAATTGGGATCCTCTCCTTGAGCCCCCTCCTTGAGTCCCTCCTTGAGGGGCCTTCGGGTCTACTTTGAGGCTCAATTTTGATAATCTGAACCGTTCATATTTTTATATTTATTCAGTATAACATACCTGTAAAAAATCAAGTTGATCGGATATCAGAAAGTATGTGTTCGAAAACTGTTTATTAAAAAATAGTTTGTAGTCCTAATTTTCTGAACACATACTTTTTGATATCCGATCAACTTGATTTTTTACAAGTATGTTATACTGAATAAATATGAAAATGTGAACGGTTCAGATTATCAAAATTGGGCCTCAAAGTGGACCCGAAGACCCCTCAAGGAGGGACTCAAGGAGGGGGCTCAAGGAGAGGATCCGGACTCCTATGGATGGTTTCAATGTTGACAGAGAGAGAGAGGGAGAGGTGCAATTATATAAAATGTTTCAATTATATATAAAACTTTGTATGTTAGACCTACAATATCACACTAATATTTATATATAAAAAAAGAGGAGATGGATATTAAATAATAGAAAAAAAAAATTAAGAGTTTATTTTAATTAATACTAGAGTTTTCAAAATTTTAAAAGTAGTTAACCAAATTAATTGGAGTTAAAGGTTCTCTAAAATTAACTTAAAATTTTTAAAATTTATTCAATTTAACTTATTTACATTTCAAATCAATTTCAAACGAGGTTTAATCAAATTAATCACAAAATGACCTTTAATAACTTTATTTTTTAAAAATTTAATTTAAATTTTAAAAATTTTAATTTAATTAACATATTTATATAAAAATTTAAGCCATGTTTGGAAAGAGAGTTTTTTAGTAAAACAAAAATTCAAAAAGTCATTACAAGTTGTTATAATTCAATTTTCCTACTTTTTTTTATATATTTTTTTATTAAAATTCTTAAAAAATTTAAGAGTAAATTACAAATTCACTCCTAAGATATGTTTAAAATACAAACTATTCTTTGTGGTTCTAAAAATTATATCTCGTCCTTTGAAATTTCTAATTTTATAACACATGACTCTTTTTATCAATAAACTATCAAATCTATTAATAGTTTTTAACGATGTCATAAATATATTTTAATTAATAATTCAAGTTAATTTTATTATTTTATAAAAGAGTAGTTATGAATTTTGTTTTTTCAGTTAATTCTGTTATAAAAATTATTAGAAAAAGGTATTTATAGTTTTCTATGTTAGAAATGGTTATAAAATTCTGGGTAAAATCAGAATTTTTTTCTAAGTTTGGTTTATTTTTTAGGTAGGCCCGGTGCGTCGATTTACGCTGGTCAAAGTGGTAACGCGTTCTATGCCGCGTTGTCATTCACGTGATATATTTGGTTGCTCAAAATCATTACCGAGTGAATGAGAAATTGAAGTCAAAGTGTGCTCCATGGAAATGGAGTTTTTGTGGAAAATCTTTAAATGTTTGAATAAGACTTGTCCCACATTGATTTGGTAGGAAGTTTTGAATGGGTTTATAAGGCATGGGTTTGGTACTTAGGGTGTGCCCCAAGGGGTACCCAAGTGTTTTAGAGTGAGAGGTTATGGGTAAAATGGGCTAGATCCATTGGACCCAAAAATCACCACACGCGCGCCGCCGCCGGCGTCCGTCCAGTCGGCTTGGCTTGGACGCGAGTGTGTGGTTGGGTTGGGCTTATTCGACCAATACTAATCTTTTTAGGTCAAAAATATTTATATTTTATTTTATTTTTTGTAAAATAAAATCCAGAATTCAAAATAAACTAGTTTGGTTTTACTGTACATCCAAACAGGGCCCTTCCCGTTTTCAAATTAAACCGGAAATAAACTGGTCTAGTTTTACTGTACATCCAAACAGGGCCCTTTCCCCTTTTTTATCTGTTTAAATTATGAACCCAACAGATTCAAATCTGTTTGAATTCAAAATCAACAGGTTTCATACTTGTTCAATTCAAAACCTGTAGCCACCTTTATATCTATAAATAGGACAACCCTCATTTGGATTTTATAACTCTAATTTCGTCCTTTATAATTCTGCAAATATTCTTTTCATATTGCTACATTATTTTCTTCTGTGAAAGAGTATAAACACTTAGTGTGTTCGTTAGGAAAACAATTTGTAGTGCTGCTATTGTTTGTAGTAGATCATTTTATCCTGGGAGATAGACGTCCAAATTCTAAAAGCACCGTGGAGAGAACGAATCTGTCTTAAGGACACAGTGTCAAACACTGGACTTGATCAGATAATTATTCAAAGAAATTAATCGAGTAAGTGATTTTATTTATTATTCTGTTTTATTTGTTTATTTAATCAGATTTTAATTTTGTTTTTGTAACAAAATAAAATCTGTTTTTCTATATTTATTTTTGTTTCGAGTTTGATTTTTGTAATCAAACAAATTCTCTCACTTCTTTTATTTCTTTTATATTCTGGTTGTTGTTAAGTACACAACAGAATTTAATCTTTTTAAATACAGTGAAGATTGTCCAACATTCTACACTACAAAAGATAATTTGTATTTTAAGTAAATTACAGGAAAAATACTATGATACATACCCCTCAAAATGTGTGTATTGTGGGTTGTTTTGGGAAGTTGGTAAAAAGCTGGCTTTTGGCTTTTTACCAAGTTTTTTGGCTTTTTTGGAAGTGATTTGGGAAATTAGTAAAAAGCTGGCTTTTTACTTTTTAGTTTAATATTTGTTTATGGTGTCAAATCAACTTAAAATGACCAAAATACCCTTACCCAACATAAAAGATTTATTTTTTTATTTTTTTTTCAGAGGCCCTAATTTGTAATTTTACACCTGCGTTTTTAGCACTTGCCAAATCAATTTTTTGGCGTTTTTGGTAGCCACGTTTTTAGACATTTTGTCCAAAAATGTGACTTTTTACTATCTTCCCAAAATGACACTGTATATCCTATAACTAAAGAAAAAATGGCATAACTTTATACTTTCTAAATCATAACTAAAAAAAATGTTATAACTAAACATAAGGTGAGACATAATTAAAGATCTCACGAGTCATAATTAAAATAATGTCATAATTGAAGAAGAAACTTGGTCATAACTAAAGATGAAAATGATATAATTAGAAATACATATGATACACCTACGGCTGCAAATCAACAGAGCCCTTCGTGAACAAGTTTGAGCCCAATTCAATAAGTGCTCGTTCAAACTAAGTTCGTGAAATTTTTATTTTTATTTTTTGCTTTTGAGTTGGACCTCGTTAAATTTTTAATAAATAAACCCAAATATATTAAAACATGACTAATAAGTTGGTTGGTTTAACATTTATTATTTATATATTAAATAATATAAAAATATGTATACAAAATAAGATAAATATATTATTTATATATTTAAAAAATATAAGCGTAAATGATAGTTATATAGATAGTACATTTATATAATAGTGGTGGTAAATATTATTATTTTAGTAAAATATTGACTTTTTTTTTTAGTATATATGTTTATATATTGTATATATAATTGTCTAATCAAAATTTTAATTGTAATTTTAGTCTCATACATGAATATAAATTTATAAATTTTTTGACTCGTTAAGGTTCGTAAACAAGCTTAAATTCGAGTCAAGCCTAAACTAACTCGGTTTGAGCTCGATTCGTTAAATTTTATCAAGTTCGAGCTGAAGTTTTAACTTGTTAAAATCTTAAAGAACAAGTCTAAAAATATTAAGGGGTTGTTTGGGGTGTCCTAAATAAGTGCACTTTTTATCTTTTTGGACTAAAAAATCGATGAAGAAAATATGGATGTTTAGGTTAACTTTTTGACTTTTTATGAAAAAATGTGTAATAAAAAATTGTAAAAATTAATTTGTAGGGAAAAATTAAAATTGAGAGTTGTGCAGCCGTAATTGTTGATTTTTAGTGAATAGTGTTAACTTTTTAACTTTTTTAAATAACTTTTGACTTTTTAACTTTTTTATAATATACCAAACTTGACCTAAAATTTGACTCGACTCGACTTTACATACACTCTTTAAAAAGGTGTATATTAAAATTTCTCTTTTAAATAAACCACAAGAATTGTATTTATAATTTACTTAAAATTAAATTACCAAAACAGCCTCAATCTCAAACAAACTTTTTATAAAAATCTTACAGATTTTAAATATTTTATTAAAAATTTTAGCAAATAACTCTCGTAAATATAAGATCCTACAACCATATCAGACATTTAAAAAAATATTTAAAACCTCAAACATTACTCAACTTTTTAACATCCCACCGAATTACTAGCGAGTCCAATGCTCATTACTATTAGGTGGACTGAAACTTCACTGAAAAGATACAAAAGCCCCAAACAAACAAAAATACGAACAAATCCAAATCGTCAAAAACAAGGAATCACCCTCTGCGAATCACTGAAAACCCTCAAAAATGGGCAACACAAACTCAATCAACCCACCACCACCACCACGGCCACCGCCAACGCCAACGGCGGAGGCAGAACCAGAGTCGTCGGAAGTCTCAAACTTCACTTGCGAAATATGCATCGAACCCATGTTATCAAACAAGAAATTCACAAACAAGGGTTTATGTATCCACCCATTTTGCATCGATTGCGTGACCAAGTACATCCAAGTCAAGGTCGAAGACGACCTCATCGCCGCCGTGAAGTGCCCGGGGCTGAGCTGCGATCACTTTCTCGACCCTCTCTCATGCCGACCCATCTTGGCCCCGAAGCTCTTCGACAAGTGGTGCGATGTGCTCTGCGATAGCGCGATTCTAGGGTTTCAGAGATGTTATTGCCCTAATCGAGATTGCTCTGCGTTGGTGGTGAATGAGTGTCAAGGGATTGTTAGGAGATCGCTTTGTCCTAATTGTAAGAGGTTGTTTTGCTTTCACTGTCAGCTTCCTTGGCACGCTGGGTATAGGTGTGAAGAGAGTGGAGAGATGAGAGATCGGAATGATATAGCATTTGGTGTTCTTGCTGAGAGGAATAAGTGGATGCGATGCCCTAAATGCAATCATTGTGTTGATCTCATTGAAGGTTGCTCCATTGTCAAATGCAGGTTCTCTCTCTCTCTCTCTCTCTCTCTCTCTCTCTCTCTCTCTCTCTCTAACACTGTGTATTAGGGTTTACTAGGCTTTTTCTAGCTCAAATTGGGGATTAGGTATCATAATTCAGCTAATTAGGGCAGTTGAGTGAGTTTGCTTCGAAATCTTTTTCAATATGATGCGACTTTGGATACTGTTTTTTTTTTTTCCCCTTCTTTTTGTCCCTGTATAATAGGTTATTTTCTGTTTGGTGGTTGAGAAAGGATGAAAGAAGGAAGATATCATAGGATTCTGATGTGTTGTATTGTTGACTTGATAAGTACTGGACACCGAGCCTGGGTTTCTTCAGGGGCTCGGGGTCCTCGGGGTTGGGGGGTCCGAATTTTTGTGTGCTTTGTAATTTCTTGTTGGTTCCACGCTGGCTTAACTTATACTTATTTTATATGGTTTTTTGATTATTGTGAAATTATGAATCACGTAAATTCTTATATTCTTGTATGTGTAAGATTGATTCGATTCGATTTATTTTATCTTTCTCATTTACTATTTTGCTTCTCACCAATCTTGATTAGGAATTGTTGATTCCTCAAGAACTCTTGAACCTAGAATTGAAGGGAGGAAAAAAACAATAATAGAATTGTAAACTTAGTTCAGTTTGATAAATTTGGTGAGAAAAGAAAGAAAAAAAAAATGATTGTATGTCTCATCATTGCCTTTGGATGAATATGAAATAAAAGGCGTGCACCATATGCACTTTATAATTAAAAAGAAAATTTTGAGATATAACTAAATTAAAGAAAAAATGTCATAACTAAACACAATATGAGTTATAATTAAAATAATATCATAACTAGATAACAAAATTGATCATAACTAAAGAATAAAATGAAATAATTAGGTGTGCATATGATACATCCTTAAAAGGATGTATATTAGAATTTTTCTGAAATAAATAGGACATGTGTTTTATTATTTTTATCGTTTTGTATTTAGATGAGTAATTTGGGTATTTTGCAAATTTTATGTACCTCGACTTTCTTCTCGCCAAATTTCACTAATTTTGGTGAGAAACAAAAAATGAGTTTTAAGAAAACTTTCTCTTTCTCTTCATTTTGTCATTTCCTCAATCGTCCAAACAAGCAATGAGTTTTTCTGTCAATTTCTTTTCTTTTTGCACAAAACCCATCTCATCAATCCAAATGGACTTGAATTCTTCATCAACTGCACTTGTGAAAAAAAATATATTAATTCCCCTGCATAATAAGGCGATTTTATACTAGTCCTTACTTGCCCACATTGGGACAAGGTTTTCATAAAACAAGATGTGACTTCAACAACTGGAACAGGGATGTCATTTCTCATTGTTCATTTGTTGTTTGTTTTCTCAGTGGCAAAACAGTGGAAAGTGAGAGAAAATGTTATATGATGTGGAGATGGATTGATCTAATTCTTGCTTTCATTTTGGATGTAGGTGTGGAACCAATTTCTGCTACAAGTGTGGAAGGAAGGTGAATCAACACTGGTGTGACTGCAACAGGAATATGTGGTGCAGGGTTTTGTTCCTTCGAATCTGTATAGTCATTATAATCATCTTGCAATTCTTGTTTCTGTTTGGAAACGTAATGAAACTTGGTAACTGAAGAAGTGCAAGCTTATTGTTGATAACTCATGCCAAAGTTGGAAGATACTTTTAACTATACCACAAACATTATCTGATCTCTTTCTAGAGCTTCAGAGCTCCATAACTGGTTTTCCAGACTTGCTTTGTACAGGTACTATACTAATTATGGCCTTCTATTTAACTGTGGGTACAAAAAGTTGTAGTCTTAACATTAAAAGATTATAGTTTGATGTTTGCTTCATTTTACTACCTGGATGGTCTCTCTCTTTCTCTCTCTCTCTCTCTCGGGAGCCTGCATTTGTTTATTTGTTTTGGATTCTGGTTGCAAGATGTGTGGATACATTCATTACTGATTTGAGGCACTGTTTTCATGGTTTATGGTTACTTTTGCTCCTCTGTTTGAGGAGCAAGAGATATGGCTGTAAACGTGCTTCAAAATGTCTTCAACCTTGACTTCTTTTTTTTTTTTTTTTTTTTAATCGTTCGAGTCAATCTCGTATGAACTCTAATAGAACCATAATGAACTGAGCTCAAATAGTTTAGTGTTATTATTATTATTATTATTATTATTATTATCATTTAATCTTATTGAGTCAAGTAGTATCTTGTTCAAGCTTTAATAAAAAAATTAACGAGCCGAACACGAGCTGAGCTCAGTGAAAGATTGACTAAATCAACTATGTTTGACTGGATTGTACCCGTGAGATTGTTAAGGATGAGGTTGAGTTCTAACAAGGTAGTGCAGTTGTATATGTCAGGTATGCTTCCAATCAAGAAAGTATTCCCAAAGTCTATATACTGCAAATTCCCAAGGTTTCCTAGTTCCTGTGGAATTAGACTGGAAACAGATTTATCACAAACAGTTGGGTCCAAAATTTGTAAGCAAAGAACCAACTGAGGTGGAATGTGTTCAGTTGAATGAATTCAAAGATAAATCAAGAGCCTGCAGGGTGGAAATGTTTCCAAGGTATAAAAACATTTTGCCTTTGAGCTGCTTGTCAACTCTACAGTTAAGGATGGGTAAAAAGGAGAGGGTTGAGAGTGATTTCTGTTTATGAGATAGAGATAGAGATAGAGATAGGGTGGTGGGAATAGATTGGTTTTTGATTCAGTCACTGGTAGGACTAGTGAGGGTGTGGGGTGCCTTGGTGGGTTGGTGGTGGTGTGGGTGAAAAAGCTCACACGGCATAATATCATTGGTGGGAACATAAATTTTATTTATTTCATTTGTTGTTTGGAGAAATATGACAAGATGAGCTATAATAAAATCGTAAATTTCAGTTGACATAGTCGATGGGTGTTTCTATTTGCACACTGCAATTTCTTTCCACTCATGCTATTTTTAATTTTTAATTTTTTTAAATTACAATTATATACCTCAAGTTAATTATCATTAAAGACAAAGTCTACATTTTCCTTAACCCCACCACTGTTCCCTTGTTGCAAAACTGTAGTAGTTACCCGGCCCCTTCTACAACCATAAAGTACTACTATCGCAAGCCACCACCACGAACCCCCATCCGCCTCGTTTGGACTATCAAAGTTGGACAATTGGTTGGAATGCGAAGACAGACCATCAAACTAGTGATGGTATGTATTCATTTTAAAATGTCAGATAGGTCCCACATGAAATAAAACACAAATGGTTAATATGAATTTTACATATCTGAAAAAATGATAATAATGTCTTTGATTTGTTGAGATTACTTATGTACAATGGTATTTTAATTCTATTTGCTTACTATGTTAATAGACCTAACAGGAGCTTCACTCTATAAATTACAAGGATTTACATGGTTATTTTTAAATGATAATGAGTTATATTTTTATTTTAAAACTAAGGGGTAAGTTTCCCTGATGGGTGTGCTTAAAATATGAATTTTAATTTTGAATTTATATTATATTTTTTATATTGTTTAATTGATGAAAATATTCTTTAATAAATTAAGTGAATAATTTTAAGTCTTATCCTTTAAGATGGAGAAATTGACGCTTGGTGCAAGAAAAAGAAGCCATTTGACCAAAGAAGGGAAGGAAATTCATGGACACCAAGTGAGCCCTTTTAGATGGAGAAATTGACTCTTGACACAAGAAAAGATGTCATTTGACAAAAAGAGAGAAGGAAATTCATAGATACCAAGTGAGTCATTTTCGATGGAAAAATTGACCCTTGACACAAGAAAAGAAGCCATTTGGCAAAAAGGAGAGAAAGAAGTTTATGAATACTAAGTGAGTTGTTCACTTTTAATAATAATATAAAAGATGTAACTCATATCATATTAAAATGTCTTTTTGGCATGATGGATATAAGTGCACTTATTTAGAAAAGTGTAGGGATATATTTTCTGGGTAGCAACACGTGGCCAAGGTAATGCCGACGTGTCAACCGAGGTGCGACGTGTCCTGGTCATAACGCCGAGATGATCTCGGCAAGGCCAAGGTTATCTTCGAAGATGTCGAAATACGGGATAAGCGGATAAGGGACAAGAGTCCAAGAATGGGAGAAGACTTCAGTTTGGGTAAAGATAAGACTCTTAGAGAGTTTATCCTAATCCTACTGGGAGTCCAAGATTAGCAGTAATTGTAACAACCCTCGTCACTGTTTACCGATTGATTATTGATTACTGTTAAATTGGAACTGATTATGACTGATAATTGAACTGATTGAACTATTGAATTGACTGACTGAAATCTGAGACTGATTGATTGACCGTAACTATTTAAATGCATAATCTATCTATTTGACTGGCAAATTATCTATTCTCGTCTTATGTATTAAACTGCAAATTGAAGGCCTTATCGGCGGCCAAATCTGAAATTGATTGATGTTCTGTGTTCATCATGATTAATGTGATTTTATGGCATATTTATCTGAAAATCGATTTGATGTGATTAAATTAGATTAAAATAAACTAAATCAAAGAGTTGCGTTATTTACGGAATTGCCATGCTAGTGGGCCCTTTTATTATAACATTTTTTAGCCTTATTAAGCATTCAACAATACTTTTCATTAGCTCATTTTGAGAGCTCAAAACCGACTTAGAGAGAGAGAAAAGAAGAAGATTGATTTCACATGAGAGTTGGCTTGAATCTTGAAAGAATTGAAGAGTGATAACAATATTGAACTCCTAGACTCTTAATTGAAGACCTAAGGTAGATCATTGACCTTCTTTATTGTGCATTCGAGTTTATTCTTGCATGATTCATGGGTCTTTAGTGACCTAAGGCATGAATTGGTTCAATTGTGTTGAGTTGAAGCCCATTCCATGCATGCATGCTTGTATTGATAAGTTTGAAGTTGTTTTCATGGCAAATATTACATGCATGCTCATATTTATGTTTAAGTTCATGGTTTCATCATGATTTTGGAAGTTTAGACTCATTTGAACTTGCTTTGGAGCTTTGAAGTTGATTAGATTCATGGACATTGCATGTTCATCATGTTCTTGAGAATTGATTTGAAAATGAGTTTAAATAAACTACCCTTGGGCTTTGATTTTATAAATTGAGCTTGGAATCATGTAATATTACGAGTTTACAAGAGTTTTTCAGAAATTCAGCCTAAGAGGATCGATTTTGATGCTTTGAAACTTAATTTTGATCTTGGAGTTCAAATCTGGAATTTCCAGATTTTGGTCGTTCGCTCGAGCGGAGGAAGTGCCGCTCGAGCGAGGAAATCGAGCTCCCAGCATCTCTCATTTCTGATCCTTCGGCCGAAAGGCATTATACGCCGGCGGAGGCTTGTCACGCGCCGGCGGGTAGTTTGCTTCGGCGTGGACCTTTGTTGCATGTCCGCTCGAGCGGGGAAACCCACGCTCGAGCGGGACTCTGTTTTTCTGAAAATTCTGAAAACTGTTCTCTGTGCACATCTTTGCATCCTCATCCCAATCTAGGCATTCTTAGCCCTAGTTTAAGACATCTTAATGAGGATATAGATGTAGAACACACCAAGGCAAATTAGGGATTAAGTTATTATCTTTCCCAACTGTGTAGCTTAGTGTGTGTTCAATCTGTTAACTGTGTAGGGTTGGCTTACTAAGGAGACGCTTTAGCTTACTGTAGCCCAGAACTCTGTGAGTAACAATTGTGTAAAGACATGTTCAAATGATTATCTTTTGAATACCGAACTGAACTGTTTACTGAACTAGTATTATTTACTAAATGAATGTATGTCCTTTATTTCTGAACTATACTGTGGCATCTTTAGCACCTATTGATTACTGTTACTGTTACAGAAATCTCTGTCGATTCTCTCGTTGGAACCACTACTGTTTACTGATTGATGGCCATCAACTGACTATTCGGTCTTTTAAGACCTACTGTTTACTGTACTGCTACTATCACAGATACCTCTGGAGCAAAGTGCTGCACAGACCTAAGTGCTACAATGTGAGCCACCTCTAGAATCTGTGCAAGACACCTCTTGAATCCATACTGGGCTTTAAGCCAATCTGTGAAATCTGGAGCAAAGTGCTGCACGGACCTAAGTGCTACAGTGTGAGCCACCTCTAGAATCTGTGCGAGACACCTCTTGAGTCCATAAGAACTGTCTTTATTCACATCGCCATCATCCTTTATTCTTTGTTATTATATCAAGTATCGCATTCTTATCGCTATTCTTATTCTTTATCATTCTTTATTCTTTATTCTTTATCAAGCATCAGATCTTTATTCGCATTACCATCTTTATTCTTTACTACTACCATCGCCTTCTTGCTTATTCTTTATCTTTGTACGATTACTATGATTTCTAAATGACTGATATGACATGAAGTATAAGCCACCGACGGTATAACTGATTTACCGAGACAAACGGCCGTTTAAAATACTGAAAGGACATTCTTTCTTAACCCCTTTTCGCATTATGTTATTCACTGGGCTTTACCTCACTGCTCATATATATATGTAGGTGTACAGGCACCGGACCGTTGCTAGAAGCGTCGGGGTAAACTCCAATTTTGTCAAGCCAACCTTTGTGTCTCACTTTGAGGTTCCAGTACTGTTCAAGCTATGGCTTAGGGGTGTTTTAATCTCCCCGCCAGTCTCTATAACTATGATGTACTACTGTATAAACTGAATATTTTGCACTATACCGTACTGCTTAAAAGGGATTAAGTCCCTGTATTGAATGATTGTATATATGATGCATACTGTTCTGTACTGACTGTATATGTGGGTGAAAAGTCTTTTTGCATACAGACTGTCACAGCTCATTGGACATAGTTTATTTACTGTATTGGCTTCCGCCATGCCCCTGTACTCTATTTTACTGTATTACTGTTAAGCAGGCCTTCGGTAATTTCGGATTATTGGGCGGTTACGGTGCTAAACTCGTAGGGGCGAGTTTGGGTCGTGACAGTAATCCTAAGTCCATTAGAACTAGGTTTCTATTGGGACTAAGATTGAGTTGGCTATAAAAGGGAGACACCCCCACGAGTCTAAGGTATGTCTTTTATGCTCTGTCTAGTAAGTTAAACACTATTGGTTATCTTTAAGAGATATTTTACTGACTTGATCGTCGGAGTGCTCTCGGGTGGACGAACCACCGCGGGATTCTTATCTTTCTATGGCAGGTCGTTCGGGCTTAATCTATTCTGCCAGTGTTCTACAACTGAGTACTAATTTGGCAGTGTGGTCGGAAATTGACACACACAAAAAGTACATTTATTTGGGTCACATCACCTCTCTACTTTCTTGTACATCTTTTTTGTAAAAAGTTAAAAAGTATATTTATTTAGATCATCCCAAATAATCCTGACTGAGGGGTTATTTTAGATGATCTAAATAAGTATATTTTTTAACTTTTTATGAAAAAATATACAGAAAAATAGAGAGGTAATGTGGTGAAAAAAAAGATAAAAAAAAATGAATTATTTAGTGGATGCCAAAACACCCCTAAGTTTCAAAATAAATAATATTAAAATAAATAATATTTTTTTTATCTGTCATATTAATTTCGATTTTATTAGCTTTATCCAAAGAAAAATTTATACAATTGTGTCAAAATTATAACATCACTTGTATTTTTTTTAATAAAAATTTAAATAAATTTGTTCACAAATTTATTACTCCCTCCGTCCCAAAATATTAGTCCCTTATTTTATTTTTTATTATCTCAAAATATTAGTCCCTCTTCAAAAATCAAGTACAAAAATAATATAAATTTCCTATTTTGTTATTCTTTTAAATTAATAAACAATATAAAAAGTACAATTATGACGTTGATATTCTTAAAAAATGTACTATCAAAAGAATAATTTTGAAAAATTATTTTTTTTTAAAAGTAATAATTATATTATCAAAAAAAATTAAATTTCTCAAAAAAGACTATTATTTTAAAACGAAAAGAGCATTTATTTTAATGGTATAAAAACATGATGCCTTACCCTTCCGCTGAACGGAATTATGGTTACCGTCCACGTCCTAGTTCCAAAACGATTAGATAAAATTTGTCTGACGTCACAAATAAAAATTTCAAATAAGTCTTGAGCACCGTTAAGTAGTGTCAAGAGTGTTTGCGGCGAGTGAAAAGATGAAATTCATCAAATTTTATCATGTCAGGTCTCCAATCATTCATTTTTTTTTATTTATTAAATTTGAGTAAAAATTAAGTTGTTTATTTAATTTGATACCACTTCTTTTAACGGTGAACATTAAATTTGTTAAATAAAATATATACAAAATTGAGAAAAGGGTCGATCGGTGGATCGATCGGTAAGACTAATTTTTTTTTTTTATCTGTTTGAATCTTTTGACCTGTTTGAGCCTATCTATTTAAAAGGGAACTAGTCGACCGATTGGCCAACCAACT
This sequence comes from Camellia lanceoleosa, assembly GCA_025200525.1. Taxonomy (NCBI): domain Eukaryota; kingdom Viridiplantae; phylum Streptophyta; class Magnoliopsida; order Ericales; family Theaceae; genus Camellia; species Camellia lanceoleosa. Next base: position 205,535,524 of record CM045760.1, read on the forward strand.
GGACATCTGACTAGTTGACCGGTAAGCCTCCTTCAACGATAAAATACAGTAAAATAGTAAAATTTAAATCCTGTTCTCACTTTAATAAATTTTTTGTTTTATTCTTATTTTAATATCAACTGGTTAAAATTATTGTAACTCTAATAACTTTTTGATTAAATTTTAAATTTGTTATAAGGTTTGATGAATAGTTAGAGGTGCCTTAATATAGAAAAATGTTTGGGGGTCTTAATTTTTGTGGCTCAAATGGCTTAAAATTGTCAAAACGACGTCGTTTTGACAATTTTGATATTATTTTGTACTCAAAATGACGTCGTTTTGACAAATTCGAGCTATTTAAATCACAAAAATTAGGACCCTCTACCATTGCTGCTTAATATATTGCGATTGAAAAGAATAAAATATATTGCGATTGGTTTCGAAAAAAAAGCAACTACCAGTCCTTTTACCATGCTTTCTTGCAACGTGTCCACTTCTCATTGGCAAGACATCTCCACTCCTCGAAGCAACCTTCCAGCCGATACGACTGGTAGATAGATACAGACCTCCACACATCTATATATAGAGATCAATCCATCGATATCTAGGTCCCTCATCTCTCTCTCTAAACATGGATCACCGTTTCTCTCTCGTCCTCGTTTTCTCTCTCGTCATTGCGACGTCCTCCGCCTCAGTCGCCGATTCGGACGGCGATGACGTCATAATCCGGCAGGTCGTCGGCGAGGACCACCAGTTGAACTCCGACCACCACCACTTCAGCCTCTTCAAGAGCAAGTTCGGAAAGTCGTACGCCACCAAGGAGGAGCACGATCACAGGTTCTCGATCTTCAAGTCTAACCTACGCCGGGCTCGCCGCCACCAGCAGCTCGACCCCACGGCGGTCCACGGCGTCACTCAGTTCTCCGATCTGTCTCCGGCGGAGTTTCGCCAGAAACACCTCGGCTTGAGGAGGCGCCTCAAGCTTCCATCCGACGCTAACAAGGCTCCGATCCTTCCGACGAGTGATCTCCCGACAGATTTCGATTGGAGAGATCACGGAGCCGTCGCGCCCGTAAAGAATCAGGTATTATATATATATACACGTGTGTGTGTGTGTGTCGATTAATGAGGAATTAGGTTTAATTGGCTGTTGATTTTGCAATTTTGTGGTTAATTTGTGTTGATATTGTGTTTTTTGGGAATGATTGTGATGCTAATTGTGGTGTTGTTGATAATGAATGGTAACTAGGGTTCTTGCGGATCATGCTGGTCGTTTAGTGCCACTGGGGCCTTGGAGGGTGCGAATTTCCTTGCAACAAGGAAGCTTGTGAGCCTTAGCGAGCAACAACTTGTGGATTGTGACCATGAGGTTTGCTGATTTTGCCCTTCCTTTATTTTATTGAATATAATATGTTATTTTATTGAATAAATTATGTGTGTGTGTGTGAGTGTTTGACTATGTTGTGATTGATTGTTTGGTTCTATTGGCAAATAGAATCATTCTGTAGATCAATTGTGGGCTTCAATTAAACATTAGGGATGATTTATTTATTCATTTAAACTATATATATATCATCTTGGATAGAAACTATTGCTTGGCACCATGGTTAAAGTTAGGGCTATAACAAGTAGGTTTTGATATGAGAGCCTCCACTTTGTGCATGTATTGCAAAGGTTAGGTGCTACAGAACGGAAGATGTGAACTCGAATCTTGCGTACACCTTTAGAAAATTGTGATAATAGTCATGAATTTTCTTTGTTAATGAGCTGGTTTTTCACCACAATCGAGCAAAAAGTTTTAGGAAAAAAATTATGAAAAAAAAGTCTTTTGCTTGACTTTTGTAACAAAATAAACTCTCAATTTTTATTTTTTGTAATCAATTTAAATCCTAATTTTTTGATTTATTTTCAATCTAAATTATTTGTCTATGTTCGTTAAGTAAAACTAATAGAAAAATAGTATTTTAGTCATTAAACTCAATATAAGTGTACATAAAGTATTTAAATTACTCTTTTCTGTTAGGTTTAATAACTAAATTTTTTTTTTCTTCAATTTTACTTAACAAAAATGAGTAGACAAATTGAAAGATTAAAATTAAAATTGATAAAATTAAAAATTCACGATTTATTTTGTTCCAAGGGTTAACTCAAGTTTTTTTGGTAATTTTTTTGAAGTTTAATAGATGATTCTTTGCCTAGTTTGAAAGCTAGGTTTTAGTTAAACCTAGATATATTAATGTATTTTTATGGTGAATATAAATTTGTTATTGGTTATAATTCTAAGGACATTGATTACATATTAGTCAATTCGTCTATTGTAGTTAGCATGGTTGATGTGGGACAAGCCCTCTGTTTTTTCTTTAAGTTATATACCAAGGACGGGGGAAGTCGACACGATAGAGCCAAGAGTTACAAGGTGCCATCACCCTTTCAAAAGTAAGACCCTTTGGGAGTGGTGCTTGAATTGTGCCTTATAACTCTTGGCTTTACCGTATTGATTTTTCCTCATTCCCTTCTATATAACTTAGTTAGGGGAAAAAAAAAAAAAAGAAATCAATTTGTGAATTGGTGGAATACGGCATAAACATCATAGAGTTACCATTAGGCTTATCTACTTTTTCTAGATGAGAAAATTCAATACTAATGTTGATTGAGGTTCAAGACAAATTTCTTTAAAGATGTTAAATAGTTGCTCTTTGCTCATTGACTTGATTTCCTTTGAAGTTTAACTATCTTAAGCCTCGTTTGAGAACATGCTATTTTAGTAATTTTTTGACTAAAATACGAGGTAAAAAGATTAATATGTTTGGGATGACTTTTTGGTTTTTTACGAAATGATGTGCAAAAAGTAAAAGAGAAAAATAAATCTCTAACTTTTTGGTATAGATGGTTAGTTTTTTGGTTTTTTTATTGACTTTTAAGCTAAAATATTGAGTTGCTAAATGAGACCTTAATGTTCTGAAATGTTAATGGATGATATTTAGGAGTTATGGTTACATAATTACATGATTATGACTTTCACAGGAAAAAACCCTAATGTAAACTTACCCAACTGTCTGGAAAACAAAATGAAGATTGGGTCACATTGTTCTCCATTTCACCTTTTCTTGTTTTAAGCTGCAATGAATAGAGCCATATCATTTGTGTGTATCTCATGGATTATGCATATCATATGAATGCATCTAGTGAAAATTGATGAAATTATGTATCTTATACTACATTTCACTACTAACATGAAAACCTCTTCAGTTTTGTGTCCATCTGATATACTAGTTTGGACTACGAATATGTATATGTTTATGACCTCCAGCTTTATGGACCAAATGGTTACCTTATTGGTCTCTCCCCTGATGTGTTGCTGACTTTTTGGTTTTTGTTTATGTATTTTTATTTTTTTGGATGTACACCATTAACTGGGTGGTTCATTGCAATAATACTATTGTTTTCTTTCTATTAAACTTGTATCATCTGTAGTGTGATCCAGAGGAAGCTGATTCTTGCGACTCTGGTTGCAATGGTGGGCTGATGAATAGTGCCTTTGAGTACACACTCAAAGCTGGTGGACTTATGCGAGAAGAGGACTATCCTTACACCGGTACTGATCGTGGAACCTGCAAATTTGACAAGACCAAGATTGCTGCTTCAGTAGCTAACTTTAGTGTCGTCTCCCTCGATGAAGACCAAATTGCCGCAAATCTCGTGAAAAATGGTCCTCTGGCAGGTACGGGACATTCTCTTCCCACTTATTTTCTTCATATTTTTTTTCCTATGAATGAAATCTTGGGTCAATAACTTTGCATATTTAAAAACATTTTTTAAAAAAATTTAGTCATACAAGTTAAAAACTCAACTCAATTCAACTTGTCATAATCCCAACTATTTGGGGTTGGCTACCTGCATCTGTCTTCCTCAGACAATGCCTCGTAACACATTTGTAAGATTGGTTTCTAGTAAATCGCTTTGCACCAAGTAATAATGAGTTGCTGGAAACATAGAATATTTGGCAACTCTCTTCTGCTGCGTTCAGTAGTTGCTGGAAAATATAGGTACCATCATAATTATTTTCTTGAGGGCAACACTTTCCACGAATACTTTCCTATAAAAAGTATGAGATTATGGATGGTGAAAAGTTTAAATTGTTTTTGTATATAAACTTTCTTGTAAACTGAACAGTTATGAGGAAAGTAGACCATTTCTATTAGCTTTTCCTTTCCTTTCTTTTAATTGGTGCATCGGGAAAGCATCGATAAGCCAATTTCAGCACCGAGGAGTCCTTGAATAGAGAGAGCACTAGATCTTTACTAAATTTTGACTGTCAACAAAGTGAATAAATCCCTGAAGTAAATAAAAGTTGTGTTTATACTTTCTGCTAAATTGCATATGGTGCATCCTCAAAAAATGATAATAAAAAAATAAAAATATATGTATATGAAGGACGAATATGGTTTGTTAGGCAGTGATCCTGATATTCTGTGTTTTTTGGATGCAGTGGCTATAAATGCAGTTTACATGCAGACATATGTTGGGGGAGTTTCATGCCCATACATATGCTCGAAGCGCTTAGACCATGGGGTGTTGCTGGTAGGATATGGTTCAGCTGGCTATGCTCCGATCAGAATGAAGGAGAAGCCATACTGGATCATAAAGAACTCTTGGGGAGAGAATTGGGGCGAAAATGGATTCTACAAAATCTGTCAAGGCCGCAATATTTGTGGAGTGGACTCTATGGTGTCGACTGTTGCTGCTGCTCATATTGCCTCCTCTCACTAATTACATGAATTCTAAAATGTATATAAGGAGTTATATAGCAACTCCACATTGTCAGACATTCAATCTCTTTTTCTCTAGGCATACGAGAAGACTTCTAATGCATATTCACGTATGGCAAAATATTTCTGTTTATATATATATATGTAATACATATATACATATCTGTTTCTGGTGCAAGTTCTCCCATATGTTCTTCGAATATTTTTAGATGGGGGTACCTAGAATGCTTTGAAAACAAATGATATCATTCCCATGCTCATGCAGCCAATGTTTCTTGTGATCTCCTTTGGAAATATGTTATTTTATTGAGTTTTTGATTTTTTATAAAAAAATATAAAAAAAATAAAGAGAGTTAATGTGATAATTTCTTAAAAATTTTAAACTTGAAAGTTATATTTTGTTCATGCTGTCAGAAACTGATCTCATTGCCCTTACAATTAAGGGTCATCACAAGGCCTGTGGGATTTTACGAAGCCTGAGCCCTGTACCTAAGGTGGGCTGTCTTAGCCCAGACTTAGGCCCAAGAGTAGGATTTGAAGCCCAACCCATTTTACTGGCTGCTAGGCCTTTAAAAACTAAAGGAAAATGAAGGGGAAAAAACTCAAAAAAATATTCTTTAAATTTTGGCCCATTGGAACAGCAAGCCCAACTTATTGGGCCGTTGCTCATGAATTCAACCCATCAGCCAGTCTGGGCCAAGCTTGACCAATGTATTGGGCCAGAGCCCATTTATTCATCCCACCAGCCTGTCTGGGCCAAGCCTGCCCAATATTGTGGGCCAAAATCCGTTAATTCAGCCCACCGTGTCTGGGCCAAGTCTACATAAATTATTGGGCTGCCGTTGGCCCAAGCCTGTACAACTTATTGGGCGCATCATCAATTCAGCCCGCCAGCCTGTCTGAGTCAAGATTGTTGGGCTGAAATCAGGCCTAAAATTTTGACCTACAGGCTGGTCAGGCCCAAGCCTGCCACATCGGAAAAAAAAAGAGAAAAAGAAAGGTCTTAGGGTTTTAATTTCCACAAATTTTCTATCAAATATCTCACATAGATTTCTGTTTCTAATAAATGTTAAAGATCTCAAAAGTTTTATCAAATTTTTGACTAAATATCTCACTTAAATCTCACACTCATGTAACACATTTGATAAAAAAATAACATAACTCTTCAATCTCCTCATTGTTATAGTTTTGGATGGGTGTCAATGTCATATTAGCCACTACACAGAATACCTTATGGTCATGTTTGATTCACAATATTAATAGTGAAGTATTAATAATCCTATTAAATTAATGTGGTATTCACTATTCAATAGGATTAATATTCATTGGATTAATAATCCCACCTCTACCACATTACTAATAATCTTACAAATTTGTTGGATTAATTATCTATTGGATTAATAATCCTAAACTAAAATGTTAAAACAAACATAGGATAATTGGACCCACGAATTAATAATTCTAATCCCATACTCTAATCTACCCAATCAAACATGTTGTATATGTCTGTTGGTTAACACAACAAGCATTGATTCTGAGATTTACACATTCAAATCACTTTGGTACGTGAGATAAAATAAAATAAACACTTCGACTAGTCCCATTTATTCTCTCCCCAGGTATAAATCCCCAGAACATAAAAATTGATTTGATGATTTATACAAGGAAGATTTTGATCAAAACTCTCTTATAAAAAAATTTTAATGCATTAATAACAAGCACATACTATTACTACCAAAAGAATAATGTTATATGTATCAATTAGTGTACTAATTAATATTCCAATTGGTAACGTAACATAATTTAAGAAAATTTTGATATTTATAATTTATATAATGAGTGAATCAATAATAATGTCATAATTAATATTGATACACTAGTTAACACACTAATTAATGCATATAATACCACCGTTATCAAAATATACTTAGTAAGTAATTTAATATTTTAAACTTTAAAATAATATTACATTTTATATAAATGTCGATTTTTAATAAAATTAATATTTTTAAAATCCTCATTAAGATTTATCAAATAAGATCTATGTTGACTTAAAAAAAAAGACCCGTTGAATTGACGTAAACAATAACATGATATTCTGATTCGCAATAACATTTTACTATTGCAAAAAACAAAATACATACTACATGAACCAACTAAGAATATAAATACACAACATTTTTAAAATAAAATTATATATATGCATGATATGACTTATTTCTCATCAAAAAAAAGTTCCATGATATATATATATGCATAAACAATATTGTCTAAGAAAAAAAAAAATACAATCCTTACTCAATTATGTGTCTCCTTAAGAGGTTTATGAAGTAAAATAAATTAAATTGTCCTTCTCTTGTCACCAAACAAAGGTTCAATATAAGAGTTTTGGCTAAGTTTCCCTTTATCTATATCACTTTTGCTTTCAAAGAAATTAACAAAAAAATTTCAAAATTATACTAGTCAATATTTTTTGAAAAATATTAATAACCATAATTATTAAATCACATCTAATTTTGTATAAATAGCATACACAAGAACTCCAAAAAAAAAAAATTTTGAGCCTCCGTTTAGAAAGTGAGTTGACTTTTTGACTTTCTTAACTATTTTAACATGGACTAAAAAACTTAATTTGGAAAAGACTTTTTCACTTTTTGAATTTTTTGACTTTTTTTTGTAAGAGAATAGTGTAATAATTATGGGTTGGATGTGATGTTTTATTTGTTATAGCTAAAATAACTTATTTTGTCTTTTGTGACTAAAATAGCCCGAAACTAACTTGTCAAACTGACCCTGAAACTAATCATCTAAATAACGGTAATGCTACGCTTCAAGAAAAATGTTTCAGGAAAAGCTTCAGGAAAATTCTCTTACCGGTAAGAGGTAAAAGACCCATCACGTCAAAGAAAAAAAATAAAAAGTGGTGGGTCTCTTACCAGTAAGAGAATTCTCTTACCGGTAAGATAATTTTCCTGACGCATTTCCTGAAGCCTTTTCCTGAAGCCTAGCATTTTTGTCTAAATAATGCCTCGGAGGGCACACATGAGGACTGGAGGGAAGGCAATTCTCCATAAACCAATCAATAGTTAAGGACTTTCTCCATGGAAATATATGATCACATTGAAAGCTCATCACACAATCTCAACCAACCAACCGAAATAAAAAAACAAAAAAGAGCAAAAATAGAAAGAAAGAAAGAAAACAACTTAATCACAATACATTGTATAGTCACCATAAATAGCTGCAAGCCTCGCTATGAGACTTGCTTATTGGCGGGCTAAATAAATAAGAGCAACAAATGCTAGGGTTGGGAAGGGGCTCTTGCAAAGGTTCCATCTCCCCTGCCTGCATGACTTTTAAGTTAATACTTGGCATTTTGCTTCCCAATACATATTTCTCCAAATGAAAGAATCAATAAAAGCCCGTACTTATGCACACTATGAGCCCGACTTTCCAACAGCACAGTCAGGTTTCATAATCCTATTCCTCCTCAGTACTAAGTAATGCAAAAGAGAAGGGAAGGAACTTGTAACCATCTCCCTCATAAAACTTATTTTGGAACTCCACCCAATGCAGACGTAACGCATGTAGGAACGCACTGAGAGTTTCCATCACCAACAACACACCAACAGTTGCACTAATGAAAATAATGATGCCCACAATAAAGATGATTACATTGTTGTACCTGTTGTCATACAAAGTTAAATGTTAATAATTAGTCAAAGTAAAAAGTTCTTTCTCATCAGATAAGTAGTCATCCCATCTGCTAAAGACGATATATTTTATTTATTTTATTTTCCGTGCCAACTGCTGTGTTTCCTACATCCCATGGGTTAATTGATAGAATATGTGAACACAACAGCCTGCTATAAATAAACCTTAACAATGGACTAAGCAAAACCAATCAGCAGAATTAAATGGATACTCACCCCCAAGAAAGAAGAAGAACCTTCTCATAGAATACGGTGGACAACTCCGAGTGGGCAAGGCTGAATGAAGTCAAAAGAAAAATCAATTGCATGATTAGGCTCTGCTAATAAAATAAGACTAGCATATAAATGAAAACAAGAAGGTATAAAAGATGGTGGGTATAAGGATTTGTCAGGAAGCACTTTTTTTTTTTGGATCAGCAACAGACAAGAAAATTTTATTAAGGCACAAGGCCAAGAGGATGAGGCATCCTCAAACAGGAAAAAGGAAAAATACATCCAAAAAAACAAAACAAAAAACAAAAAGCCATCAACCACAAATTATTCAAAGCAAACCGACACCCAATCTGAAGCGATCAAAAACAAAGGGATCCCACGGAACACAGGACTCGCCGAAGCCCAAAAAGATGCCAAGTATCTCACTCTATCCCATAAATAGTCTATATCCCTATTCCCTCCTTCGAAAATACGCCCATTCCTTTCCAACCAAATGACCCAATAGATTGCAAAAACCACACTACTCCAAAGAACTTTAGCCCTCTTTGACCTTCCAAAAACTTGAAAATCAAATAATAATATTTGAGCAACACCTTTAGGAACCACCCACTGTACATTGCCCAAACCAAACGCCCTATTCCATAACAACCTTGCCACCGAACAATACAAAAAGAGATGATCCAATGATTCTCCACTTTTACAACACATTGTGCACCATTGAGGATTAAGATACCATGAAGGTCTCCTCTTTTGCAAGGAATCATTTGTCAAAATACCCCCATGAACACCAAGATCCACATGAGCACTTTCACCTTAAGAGGAACACATGCCTTCCAAATCTTTTTGTGAAACAAAAACTGAGGTACATGCAGAATATCAATGATTTTATCCAAGAAAGATTTACAAGTAAAAGACCCTAACGAATGAATATTCCAAAACCATTGATCTTCCAAAGTTAGAGACAAAGAAACATTTTCAAGCCTTGACAATAAAGATATCAACTCGGGAATTTCCCTATCATGAAGATTACGGGAAAAATTAAAATTCCACGAACGAGGGGCCAACAAAGAAACAGCCACAGACTTAACAGAACAATTATGAGATTGAGAAATTTTATACAGAAGCGGATAGGATTCAGCAAAGGACAAAGAACCCACCCAAACATCTTCCCAAAATCTAACCATATCCCCCTTACCCACCCTCGCAGAAATGAATTGGGACCAAATTGGATAGATATGAGAGATAGACTTCCACGGAGCACGCCCATTACCCCTAGAAACCACCTGAGAGTCCCTACCATTAACATGCAACCCATATTTGCTTTTGACAACTGCATGCCATAATGAATCACGCTCAATTGGGAATCTCCATAACCACTTGCCCAATAAAGCCATATTTCTAGTCAGGAAGCACTTTTGTAGCATATATGTAGCAGTGTACAACTTACTGCTGTATGAAAATGTACACATCTTAGCTGGGCAAATAGAAAACGGTTAAGCAGTGTCTGGATTAAGGATTGAGAGGTGATTTGTGATGGGTTTTGTTCATTTTTCCTTTCCCATTTCTTTTCCCTACAGAATTATTGAACCAAACACACCCATAAAGTTATTTCCCACAGGCAGGGAGCTCTCTTCCTGATGTTTTGCTAGTAAAGGCATAATCAAACACATCTCTGGAATTGGATGAATATCAAGGAAATCACATAGCAAGGCAGATAAAAAAATATAAGGCAGGGTCACGTTCTACAGGAATGAAAGAATTCTACTACTATATGTCCATGATCCATTGAATTTACTGACTCTTTCGAGTTTCAATAGATTTCTCAATGTAAAGTTTCAAAATACCATTGAAATTTTGGATTGCTTTGATGAAATTTAAGTTTGTAGAAGCATACCTGAGGGCCCACAAACGAAGATATGAAGCTGTATTTGAGACTGCCCCAAGTACAAACTCTATCGTATGTATAAGTTGATGGACGAAAATTTCACTAAACTCAAATTCCTCCCCATGAGAATGGGAATCATGACTTGCCTCCAATTGTAATGAATCTTCTGTGCCTTGAAGTGGCACGTAGGACTGACCGCGGTGTCTCTAAAGAAGCACAACATTTAGAGTGAGAAACAAAAAAATACGATTATCATAAATTATTTAGGTAAAAAAAGAAGCGTACATCTTCATGCTGTTTCTTCAAAAGAAGAGGCTTTGGGAGCAGCATCCATGGAACAGCAACGAGGGCCAGCAGCAGCAGTACAAGCTGATGACGAAACAATAGATGAATTGAGATTAATATACACATCTTAGCTCCCATGCGAAGAGTTTATTTGGTTCAAAAACGGAAACAAATCATAAAAAAAAATATAACTGTGGCTAGAAGAAAGTGTCAACCTGAACTGTTCTCTGGCCAGCAAAAAGCTCGTTTTCCCCAAGTTCGTCAGTGGGACTGAGGAACATATATATCATTACGTGATATAAATCAGCTTTTGAACCAGTGCACCATTTTACAATGATGAGGAGGGAAAGGTAACCGAACAGGCTATTTAAAAATATCAGCTGAGGAACAAATTGGAACCTAAAAAAACAAAGTGGTTAGTAGTTATCAGAGCAAGCAATTGGCTACTGCAAGTGAAGAATGTCCAAAAACATGTGGATTTATACACATCTATTACTCTACAGACGCGTATATGTTGCTATGAAGGTTTTGAAAAAAACTTAACAAACGCTCAACATATTACAGTACCCATTCCTCAAAAGATTGATATTAGCAGATGACACTCACCAAATATTCAGGCTATTGCGGAAGAACTTGGCATTGAAATAGCTCAAAAAGATTCCAAGGTTCATCTGGGCTACCCCAAGAAGTATTGACATTTTCATCTTTAACGAATTGAGGAATGGCAACTCACTGCGGGAACCATGCCAGACAGGGTCCACACCAAATGGATATGTGTCACCCACCTTAATCAAGCCTGCAGTAGTAGCATCCCTGAAACAATGCCGTTGAGTATGTAAAGAGCATAACAGATAAAAACATAAAATAAGTCATCTAAGGTTCTCATTAGACCTGCAAGAAAGATCACGGCAAGCATAGGCTGAACGAGCAAATAGTTCAAACGGGACAGAGAAGAACTCATTATAGATCAAGCCTGTGTAGATTGAAAAGAGTGCCATCATCAAAATCACATAGCGACCACCAAAGGTCATTTCTGTGATGTCTCCAAGCTTCTGTATTTTGCACAGTAAATCTAATCAGTATTGGATAAAAATAGAAGATTCAGATGACAACTAGAAGAAAATAATGATTTGATATGACTATTTAAAACTCAGGACTCTGCTTGGAAGGGGAGGACTTGCAGATTCCTATTATTGTATAGCAGAAAGTAAACAGTCAATAATGAGAAATTCAACCCCAGTAAAGGCATGATTGTGTAATATAAAACATGCAAATATAGTAGCATTCATGTACACTAGAGGACAAATCTAAATATACACTGGTATGGGAACTGCTTTTCTACCAGTAACATTTCAAAAATAAATTATTGAACGGCAGCACAAATGCCATATTTCCAACTACGGAAAAAAAGGCATTCACAAGTTTAAAAATGAATTAATAAATAAATAATATCACACATATATCAGGTGAAATTGAAAATTTGGTCAACAGCTATTCAGGTCAAATAAATAACGATAATTGAACACAATGAGTTTCTTCATGTAGCATTACTTGAATCAGTTAGTATAAAACACATCTCTGCATGTTCTGATTATTAAAATTTCAACTTGGTATCTGAATATAACATGTTTGGCCAACATGGCATTAGAAAAAACTTAAACAAATCGCGTTCCTTTACATACAGAAGGTCAGCTGCATTGAACTCTATAGGCAAAGAGTCATGCTTTGGCAGAGGAATCCATAAACGTAGGACCTTATGGGGTCCAAAGAGATCAAACTGGGATGAGAGATGGGACAATATTCAGAGAGAAAAAAGGCAGAGAGAGTAGATCACAGTGAAGTGCAAATAGTGCAGATTGACCTAGAAAAGAGGCACACGGGCCTATGTTTATAAAAGCCCATGCCTGAACAATTAACAAGGGATTAGACATGATGACAAAAGGACACTTTCACAGGATAGATACCAGGAAAAGCACTTCAAGTCTCTCAAAGGATAGTGTAGACACAAATTTTAAAACATGAAGTGTTTCAACACATTTCAAAATTTTATGTTATAAATGTCCACTGTTTAGTTTTTGGACTAAACAGTGTTGATTATTTGAATAGCAAGTTCTTATTTCCGATCTGTATTTCAGATCGTTAATTACACATTTTATACAAATGAAACCTCCGATTAATGAAGAACAAAATAAACAACAAAAGGCAATTTAAGAAAAACAAATATTTTATTGAAATTGTTATGGGTTTTGAACCCTCGAATACAAAATACAATTCTTTGGTTTGGAACCCTTTACCTATTCATCGCCATTAGCGTAGGTTCTTGAGTTCTTTAGGCTTCTCTTCTTCTTTCTTGTAACGACTTCTTTATCTCTCAATTTCTTTCTCTCTCTCCCTGATCTTTTCACTTCTGATTTTCTCATTCCTCGTTTTGTGTGATGGTCCTCATATTTATAGAGGGCCATCAGATGATAGGAATGCCTCACCTTCAACTTGAATTTCAAATTGAACGATAGCGCCATTTGAATTTTGAATAATAGCGTTATCTGATTAATCGTATATCTGATTAACCGGATTAATCTTTGGGGTTTCATCCTGTGTGGTATCCTTGCTGTAGTCTCTACAGGTGTCAGCTTTCGTAGGCTCCACGTGTCACTTGAGCATCTTGAATAATGTCGTTGAGATACAACGTCGTTTCATTTATGCACTTCAACCGATCATATTGATCTTTTTAGGAAGTGATTACCTACAACTTTCCTATCATAGGCTCTATGCGTGTCATAAATTTAGTTGAAATTTATGTGCCAACAGATAGCGAACAAGTTTATAAAAGCCCATGCATGAATGATTAACAAGGGATTAGATGTGATGACACAAAAGAACACTTTCACAGGGTAGATACCAGGCAAAGCACATCATGTCTCTCAAAGGATAGTGAACAAGTCCCACAGAACTCTCTCTCAAATACCAGGCAAAGCACGTATGTCTCTCAAAGAATAACTGACTGACTGCAAAGATGCTACCTGCAGCGGAGGTCATGTGGATGGCACCACACCTCAGCCAACCTGCAATCCTTAGCCGCGAAAGCATGAAATTTCATAAATTATATAGCAATCCATAGACCACATCACTGTGGTTACTAAGATTATGACACAAGCCTAAGGTGACATCATAATTGAGTTGCTTCGTAATTGAGCCCAGTTCCCACCAGGTAAGTATCAATAGGCCTGGGTGCATCTGACCAGAGGAAGCTTGGCACGAGGTGATGAAGTCCATCATACAAACTTACGAGGATCTCAAGAATCTCCAAACGCCTAGGTCCAAAGCCAAGGCATGTATGGTTTACCATCTTTAAGGGACCGAATGTGTTACATCCTGGAAAAGTGGCAAGTGGAGGTCTAGATTTCATCAAAGTACCGGGTCATGTCACCAAAACTGGATCTGCCACAAGTACATTCTAAAGATAGCAAGATAATAAGCCATGGCAAGTCAATAAATGGATACAAACTATAAGGTAGGTCTTGGCACATAATCATATAGCATAAAACACATTACTTAATCACAATGCAAGAAAAAAGAAGCATCTAATTTCTGATAGAAAATGTACACAGCAATGTAATAAACTCGGCAGATAAATGAGTTGACCATATGAGCATGGGTTGATGCTGTGCACAAAGATAGAAGTCTTATAGCCAGTTCCAAAGAAATGAAGTGGAAATTACCTGACCAGAGAGTTTCTTTTCCCTGATTATGAAATATAATGTCCCAAGTAACAAGCATATACCATGCCCCCAATCACCAAACATGACTGCGAAAAGAAAAGGGAACGTGACAACAGTGAATACACCAGGATTTGCTTCTTGATATTTTGCCACCCTGCAGTTAGATGAACATAGCATCAACATCGGGTGAATATCGCTGTAATATACAATTACATTTGGCAAATGAATAATGGGCAAGTAAAAAAGTAGCATATGTACATCCAAAGCACACAGGATTTCAGGCAACATAACACAGACTATGCCCTTTACAGTGTACCATAATATTAGGTAAATATTTCAGTTGAGAGGACTTGAATGACCAAATGTAGATCTTGGAGAATGACGGAAATCATCATCTTCTTTTTTTTTCGAACTTACTAATAAAGCAGAAAGACAACTTGTGCAGAATAGGGACCTACATGTTAAAATTGTGCTAATATATCTTAGTGAGGTTAGTAAAAGGAAATCTTCACTACATTCCTTTTTGCTTCTCTTTTTCCTTTTCCTAGAAGGTCTTTTTGTCAGAAATTTTGAAGTCACTCAGTAACACCATCACAACCCTTCTGCCCCTGCCTTATCCGACCCCCATGAGAAAACGAACATAAACACACCCTTTCCTGGTGCTACTACTGCTACTTATAAACCAGGTGGTTTGCCTAACCTTTTAAAATTAGTTTCTATAAACAAACATCCCGCTCTACAATTTCAATACCTTTTTTCCTTTTCTTTAATCTGGTCCCTACTGTAGAATTACTCAGCTACACAATGTGCATTTACCTAATGCCCTAAGCAATTAAAGACACATGCAGTCCAAATCATGTTGGGTCCATTACCATCCCATTCTGGAAGATGTTAGCCACAGTGGGCAGAGACACTAGTTTGATGGCAATAATACAGAGGAGGACCATAATGCTTTAATCCACCATCTTAAAAATCTAGTTTACATTCTGGATATCCTCATCCTCATTCTGCATCTGGTCTCTCATTTCTATTGAAAGAGGTAAATATGAATATATATATATACCAAAGGACAACCCAAAGGGAAAAAAAAATTGTGAGGACAAAGTAAAGCAAAGAACTGAAAGGAAAAACAAAAATTAAAGAAACGAACATTGAACGTCTGTTTGTTGTTATCCAATATCAAATTATGCTGAATAAAGAGATCAATGGAGAAAGGATAGTTTCTCTTCATGTAAATGTGCACAAGAGAAAACTAACTTCCTATTTAGCATACAATTTGTTTTGGGTGGGTGTATAAAATGAAGCTCTCACAACCTGGTAAAATCAAACCACTACCAAATAATATACCAAAAACTTACTGAACATTACAACTCTATTAGTCATGCCAGTGTTTTGTAAGAAAACAGCATTGGCTTTACATATTACCTTCCTGATGATTATAATTACCATGTACTAAAAATATACAAAACCTCCCAGTAAAACTCACCCATATGCATCAACAATCTCCTGAAAAGCAGAAGTGAATTTGTTTGTCTGAAAATAAGTAGGCGGTGACTCTTTTGTATGCAAAATCTGGAAAATGGCACCAACTTGAGAGTTGGAATCATATGATGCCCTCTGCAGTGCATCCTGAATCTGCACAAATTAAATCCAACTGTGTTCAGTAACTGTCCAATCCACAGTCAAATATTATAGGCAATTCAAAGTGAGCAATCCGATGCATCCTGAATTCAGTACAATTAAACACACCTGCTTTGCTGCAAAAGCAGGACTCCAACCTTCTCCCACGAGACACTTCTTTGTCACATCAATACTAAGCATATTTAGAGTATGGTAAATGGATTTCTCCCTCATCACCTTTATGAGAAAAAAATAAACAGATAATTTAATGGCTGAACAAAAAAATTTTGACATAGCAACAATGAATTAATTTTATGAATAAGCATCATATACAAATAATTAAATTCTATGTCCACATTTGATCAGCAATGCAAATGGAACTTGAAACAATAAGATTTCAACAGACCAAAAGCGCCCACTGCTCATATTGTTCACCAATTGTTTTCAACAAATTGCTGTGGTGCATCAGTCCAGCATCTACTGTAGTCTTTAGCTCTGACAGCCTTCCCGAGACCTGAAAGTTATTGGAGCTATAGATATCAGATTAAATGAACAAGCACATAAATGTAAATGCTAGTGTTCAGCCCAGGCACAAGTGCAACACAATTTTCTCCACAAATTGAAAAGCAAAATGCATAAAAAAAATGTCAATGACCAATAAGAATAAAGACAATTGCCAAGACAATTAAAGAAAAAAATCAAATAATTTGAGCATCAAGAACGCTGGGTACTTGATCCAACTCTTTGATAGGAAGAGGCATCAGTAAAAAATGAAATTGCATCCCCCAGACCAGAACTAGCTAATAATACACAAACAGAAATAGCAAAACTATCTAATATATCACAATTAAAATGGCCAGACACACTTAAATACGTTATGCTTGCGCATGGTTGGTTAGAGAGGAAGCTTGATCCGGATATGTTTGCTTTTTTAAATTTTTTGGATGATGTTATTGGTTAGGAGTTGGTAATTTTCCCAATTGGGGGTTTTTGTATTCTTCGCATGATCTTGATGCTCTCTTAATAAAGTTTGATTATTTATTTATCAAAAAAAAAAAGAAAAAAGCCGGCACATGGGAATGGGGGCATTCCTCGTCATAAGGAGATGAATGATCATTCTTTTACGTCATTGAATCATAAAATTTGAAATATCTCTATCTCTCTATCCATCTCCAGTTATCTTCTTCTCCACCTCTCCTCTCCTCTACCAATTGGAACCATTGCCACTCACCACTTACCACACCCAAGGCAGATTACCTCATCTCACTGTTGACCACTACACATACCAATTGCTGACTGCCACATGCACCATCACCAACCACCACAACCTCCACCCTCCCACAACCAACCACTAGTCATATTACATTATATTCTAGCAGTTTTGAGTAGGCTAAATCAATATCAGAATGGGAATTACCATTATATTCCCCCATAATTCCATGTTGGCAACCAAAAATAAGGATGGGGATGAGGATTCCATTGTATTCTATGTTCCATTCCCATCCAATATGCATTCCATTCCAATATGCTTAATTCCAGGATACCAAATGTGGCCTTCATACATATGGCAAAAGTGACAAGACTCAACAAAAAAATGACAACAGAAAGAACAGAAAGAATAAAACTGCAGCATGGACCAAGGGAGGAAAAAGACAGATTTTAAAGGACAGTGATCTTCTCATAGTTGTGACAACAAAAAATCAAGGAAAAACACAATGTGTACCTCAGTGAGCATCTGATTTTGTTTCCCCAAGTCCTCAGGAAAAGGGTAACGATTTGCACCAAAAGTTTCACATATTTTAGTAACTTTGTTCTTTGCTCTCTCACCAGTATAGAATGCCATGAACACATTTTTATCAACCTGCACGTTGATAATCACAAATCAGATCCAAAACACCAGTCCAAACACACACACACACACACACACAAACACAAACACAAAATTGACTTATTCAAATAGAAGCTTATGCTTATGAATAACCCAACTTATCTGGGAAACTGTTAGTGTTGCTAAATTAAAAAGGATAGTCCTTGTGCTTGTAATGAACTGGAAAACAGAAGGAAAAAAAAAATATGTATATATATGTATATATGAATTGTTGAGCATCTTAATTTGTATTTGGCTTTTTGAGATACAGATAAAGGCATTCAAACAGACAACATGCACATTTAATGTGGCATGAGATGGGACATTAGTTTATCATCTAATGAGGGTAGACATCAAACCACTTTCTTGTAAAATTTTACACAACTTATAGTGTACAAATAAGAGCCCATGCTTCAAACCCATGGGAGTGGACACAAATCCAGGAGTACCACCTGGTTTTCTTACAGCCTTGGCAATGAGCATAGCATGACAGAGGCCTATCTCCATGACTTTGCAATTTGAAAGAACCGTGCAAAACACAACTCAAAGACCATGTCAAATAAGGGCCTTGCGAATGTATATGCCAACCAACATAGATATCATTCAAAAAACACAATCAAGTTTGTAACAAATGAAACCACATAAAATGAGGAAATTATGCCAACCGAAAAAGAAAATTGCATCACTAATGCACAAATTATGGAAGAGAAACAAACTCCATTATTAATTAAATGTAGGTGCCAATAGTATTAGCCGTCACATATTCCACCAATAAGCAAGCCACTATTATTTACTTGACTCTTCAATAAACATAATGCAAAGACACGGCTAGAAACCAGATAATACAACAAAGAAACTAAGAACAGAATATGAGAAGGTGATTCACATGCATTTCAACTGTGACAACTGAATCAACATCCTTATGTAAAATGAAAACAATAATGTATGAGAAGCACTTACCCCAACATCTTCTCAAGAATTAAACAATAAAACTACAAAATGTTGGTATTAAGTATTAACCTTTTCCCCAGTCACAGGATCAATAACAGAGTCCTCAAGGACAATTTGCTTTATGAACACATTACCCCTGGTAGCACGAAATATAATCCGTTCAAAAGTCATGGATTTTTCCCTAGGAACAAGGCCAGTGAGAAAACCCAACTTAACTTGCTTGGATGAATCAGCTGTCATTTCCTACGCCAAATAACACACCATGAAGACATATTTTCTCTAAGGAAAACAAATTTTTCACTCAATACTAGAAACAAAAAGATATCAGCTCAAGTTTTACTTGCTCCAATAGCAGAGGAGTGTCTAAGGACTCTTCACCAATCTGCTGTGATCCGAATTCTCTCTGCCGAGCTGTAGCACTATTTTGGGCTGAGTAGAAAAATTCACCAGCCTGAAGAAAACAATAGAATCTCATTTTATATGAAGGGACAATCAAAAGGATATTCCACAACCAAAACATGCATAGAATCAGTATCAATAAATGTGGGAACCGAGTGAACATGGACAAAATCAACAATCAAAAATACCACAAGGTTAAGATCTTTAAAATCCGTCAAAACATATCACAAGGGATGCGCTTGGTTCCTTAATTCCCAAGAACTTATTACTGCATTAGTAAGCCAAAAAATGGCTTCATTAATGCTTGCAGTGTCAATGTCACAAGCAGGAAAATCAGATGATGGTGTACCGCCACCAAAGTACAAGTATCATAAGTCTTTAGTGCCTAAATGGGCCCCTATATGACTAGAACAAGAACTTGACAACTTATTAGTCACTCAATAAATCAAACCCCAAAAGCTTACTAGCAGTTTTGTTATTATTGATTCACATCATAGTGCCTGTTTAGTGCAACTTAAAAGCTACTTATTTCAGCTTTCAGCTTAATTTAAGCTATTTTGATGTGTTTGGTTTAGCTTATAGCTTATAGCTTTTTGGAAGTCAGAAATCAGCTTATTCTTTGAGTGGGGCAGGAGATGCTTAATTTATAAGTCAGAAATCAACTTATGTTCATAGTTATAAGCTATAAGCTATTTAGGCATAAGCTATAAGCACTTTCCCACAGCTCTACCAAACAGGGCCATAGAATATTAATTTTTTCACATATATCTAGCATGTTGCAATGGTACTGCTCTAATGAACTGTAAGTCACATCATCATGAGAAGCCATACCTTCTGCAGAACAATCTTATATTCTAAAAGTTCACTGTAGGAACGCTGCAACTTGTCTCCGTTTGCATTCATTTCAATTAGCTCAGCTTCAAGTACTCCAAGTTTTACCTAATATATGCACATAAGACTAGTCTATACATAAGATAACAAATGAAAATCACTAGCAGTAATAAACATTCCATTTACCTCCAAGTCATCCATATCAATATCAGCTCGTCCCACAGGCTTTGTTGTAGGTGACCAACCTGCCCTCGACATCTCTTCCCTGAAATATCGCAACTTCCGCGCCATCTCAGCGCATCTTTTAATCTTTAAAGAGAAAATAAACTTCACGTCAGGATGGAGATAACAAGAAAAGAAATGCAACAGTGTTGTTGTATGATGGATATTGCATGGCTATGTATCATATTGATGGCTTCAGTATAATCAAGAGATGAATGCCAAATCCCTTGCCTACGGGGTGAACCTTTGAAGTTAGCATTGTCCCAACCAGATTGTCCCAAATTAATATTACGTCTAAAACAATTCAACCAGGGCACTTTTTTCATCACATCTTTCAAGCACACCCACACACACGCTAGCGCGCACACATGGAACTCAGGAAAAGTCTTTTTGTGCATTTTGCAAACCAACGACAATCCAATAACTTCATAGGCTAAAAAAATTATAAATAAATAAAAGCAGACTTTTACAGTGGTTCTTCCTAGTCCAGTTTTTTTTTTTTTTTTCAAGATTAAAGAAAATGCAGTGGAATCAGTCTCTCTTGATCATCCCCACATTGCAAAAATATGTAGCCCCAATCTCAGTCCAAATTTATAACACAAAAAACATAGGAAAACTAAAAGTACAAAAAATAATAAAAATAAAATTAAAAAAACTACTTTCTCTATGGCTGTCATTTTTGGGGGGTAAATCAGAGTGGGAGGGGCAGTCAAACTCATAACCTCTATGACTGAAGTGAGCATTGCCTTGTAAAGTTATTGAGCTTCTTCATAGTTGGAGAAGGGCAAGAGTGATGAAAATGCTGTATTTGATTCCCTTATGCGTTAGTGTGGATCATCTAGAGTGAGCTAAATTGTAGATCTTTTAATGCCATGGAAGTACCTTTGTATAGGCCAAAGAATACATTTATAAGCATTTTGTATAGTCAAGAGTCGAGAGTCGTTAAACCCACTCTTGACCACTTCTTGAATTTTATAGAGTTGTTTTATTCACAAGGAGTTGTATAGTTGCTTGATTTCTATTCATTTCTTTTAATATACGGGTGGCATCACCATTGATGATGTATGTCAACAGAAAATTCAGAGGTATCAAAATAATAAAATAAAACATAAAAGCAGTTTAAACACTGTTGGTCACAACAATGTTGGCAACAACCATCACAGAATTTATGTTTATTCTATATGAATCTAAACCAATCAATGATTAATTATTTTCTTCAACAGAACCTTCTTAAATGTCAGCAAAACCATATTCTACTAAATGCTGGCATGTTAAAAGCCTTTCTGATCAGAAACAGAATAGAAAAATTTACGCAAGTATAAAAGTGCAAGGGTTGGCAAGATGGTCCACACTTATCACCAATAAAGTAGAAGCAATTACTGTTTGCAGTGAAGTTAGCACAAGTCCTAATCTTTAAAGACCAATTATACTTGATTTGTGAAAATAAAAAGCTAGTTAAACCTGCACTAACAATCTCTCCGGAAAAAATAGACAACATTTGGAGATTACAACGTATCAATGCATATTAACAACCAAAATCCAGATTCCAAACAGGGCCCATTTAATCATCAAATTAGCCCAAAATGTTTCAAAAGGCATCTCAATTATCCACCGGATCACCAGAGAAGACCAAGGAATGGAAAAGTTTATATTCTCGATGAAAAACCTTAACTTAATGCTCCTATTATCAAAGTTTTGTGCACATATATATAAAGTTTCTCAAAAGTACTGGCAGCAAGAGGCGTCAAAAGAACTTAATTCTTGTTCAGATGTTAAAACGCTGATTGATTTTTACATGCAGAAAGCAAAGGTACTTGACACAAATCCATGATGATGTAAAGTAAACAAAAGTTGGGCTTGCAAGTTAAAAAGGAGAAACAAAAATGCACCTGAGTGGCATAAGTTCTCTGGAAAGGACTCTTTTCTGCATTCAGCTGAAACAAATAAATATGACAATCAGAACATAAGATAAAAAGATTATATATACTATATGTTAAAAAGGTTCCAGGAAAAGAGTACATTGCTAATAGAGCAGAAATAAATATATTTGTGACATGATAAGAGTAGCACGGATTAAAAATAAATTGAGAGACAACAAACTAAATTGGTTTGGTTATGATCACTCTAAATAAAGATGTTAAAGAGACGAGAGTGCCTAAACTAACATTGGATGTCGTAGTAAAAAAAATATGTGAATTTGTTTAATTTAACGGAGCATGTAGCACCCTTAACAGAGCATAATAACAAAAAGGGTTCATGTAGAATATCCTGTTTGATTTGGACACGTGATTCAATTTGGTTATCTAGTGTTGACAATTGTCCGTATGAATCTTGTACAACCAAATTATCTTACATCTCATTCACTTCTTCTAATCAATTAAAGCCAATATAAATCCAAATATATTTCAGTCAGTTGCTAGAAATTCAGTTTAGATTTACAATTACATATCCTAGAACGCCGCAAAAACTAAAAACATATAAATTACAAAGTTTAATAACCAATATGAACTACTATTTCAATATGCGTCTCACAATTGAAGCCCAAATAAATTGGAATTAGCTTCTTCTACCACTGATCAACTGACAATCGATCGTGCAAAGTACGATTCATATACAAATAAATTTCACAAAAAAACCCTAATTGCAATACATAACGAAAACATGCGATTTCTATCAAACAATTCGTAACCTAGGGTTTCACTGTGTCAAATCCAAGACACCTAACTCAAGCGAACTATCAAAACGAAGAATTGACACATATGAAGAGAGAGAGAGAGAGAGAGAGAGAGAGAGAGACATCTTTGAACTGGATGAGGCCGAGGTCGCCGAGATAAGCGACGGTCTGGTGAGCTGACTCGATGGGGATGATGAGTTGAACCAGTTGCATCGGCTGTGACCGTAACAGATCCATCGGCGGGCAACACCCTCCTCCGCCACCCCGCTCTGCCATCTTCTCTTCCTAAACCTTCGATCTCTCTCTCTCTCTCTCTCTCTCTCCCCCTCCCGTGTGGTGTTATGGATCACTGTCTGATTACTAGGATTTACCTCTTTACCTCTCTCTACAATCATACACGTATCAATCTTTTCTATATATATTACCATCGAAAAAAAAAAAGAAAAAAAAAAAAGAGAGCCTTGTCATTACATTGACTGACGGTTTAGTTTTTAAATTTTAAATTTTATTCTCTATTCTTTATTCTTTATTTAAAAATGAGAATTAGGCCAAGTTTGGGAAGTTTAGAATAAGTGTACTTTTTGACTTTTCTTGTATTATGTGTAGAAAAAGTAGAGAGGAGATATTGATTGATGTGACCCAAAAAAGATAAAAAGATGAAATAAGTGCACTTATATTTGTTTCCCAAACAAGGCCTTAGTTTCACAAAATTAAATACAAAAAAATATTTTTAAAAATTATTTTGTATAGAAAATATATATATTGATGAGTTTATTTTTATTTTTATTCACTAAATAAACTATTTTTTTTTAATTAAAATATCAAACCGACAAATGTGATTGTGATTATAATTTTGCATTTGGGTCCAGCTTGTCTCAAGTTGAGATCAAGGCTGGACCCGTCCAGTTCGGCTTATGGGGTTTATTTTTTGGATCCATTTTAATAATTTGAACCGTTGAATGTGTAGAACTCGTCGAGTATTACATATCTATAAAAAATCACGTTGATCGGATATCAATAGCTATGTGATCAAATTAGTTTTGTATAAAAAAATTGGACGGTGAAAAAATTAACGGTTGATAAAAAACTGTTTTGTTCAAATAGCTATCAATATCCGATCAACGTGATTTTTTACAGACATATAATATTCGACGAGTTCTACACATTGAACGGTTCGGATTATCAAAATGGGACTCGTGCTGGGCCTCCACGGGCCCAACAGCACGATCCAGTCCGATCTTGGACTGGACCAAAGCCACTGCCTTTGCATTTTAAACCCCTAACTGTGTTTGTTTTACTCTCATACCCTAATGTTCTATATTTTGGGGTTGTTTGGAATATCCTAAATAAGTGCACTTTTTGAATTTTTAGACTAAAAAGTTAAGGGAAAAAAATGGTTGTTTGAGTTAACTTTTTGACTTTTTATAGAAAAATGTGTATTAAAAAATTATATAAATTAGTGTGTAGGAGAAAATTAGGATTGGGAGTTGTGCAACCGTACTTTTTGACTTTTGGTGAATAGTGATAACTTTTAAATTTTTTAAATAACTTTTGACTTTTTGAATTTTTTTCAACTTGCCAAACTTAACCTTTGTATTTTACCCCTCTTATGTACTTTCTCGATTCCCACCCCCAAGTTATTTTCATCTTAATCCACCCTCGCACATACTAGAAAATTAATTTGTGTTTTATCTCTCTCTTATCCACTTTGTCCATTCCTACTCCCTTTATCTAAACCTTGCACATGCTAAAAAATTATAGAAATAAATTCTATTATGATTTGTGCCTTGAAGCATTTAAGAATTATCTTAATAAGCACTTACGATTACTCCAGTGTAGGGTTATCAATAGATCGGATTTAACCCAAATCCGACCAGAGTTCGTTCTGAAAACTCAAATCCATGTAAAAAAAAATCTGATATGGTAATCCGATAATTCGAATATGTTTAATTCATTTATTAAACAGATCGAATGTGCAAAAATTCGATCTGATTCGATTATTGTCAATTTGAGCAAAGAAAACACAAAATGGAAAGAAAAGAAAAGAAAAAAAAAAAACTCAGATTAGATAAAATTGTAGCTTAATAAATAAATGAATGGACCCCAATCGGGTCCGATATTGAAAATCATTGGATCTACATGATCTATAATCGGATATGGGCTAAATGGATTTGGATCAGATTCGGGTTTGTTTTAATCAAATTAGATTTGGATTTTGACATATCTGAGCCGAATCCGATCCATTTATTGGCCTAGTCCAACAGTTAGATGATTAAAAATGAGAGCTTTACTAGAAGGCTGTGTTTGGTTATGGTATTTGGAGAGTGATTTATAAAACGAAAAGAGAAGGGTGCGTAAAACTAGATAAAAAGTAAGTATATTTTATTCACATTTTACTTATCTTTTTTCTTTTCTTTTCTAAATCATTTCTCAAATACCCCAACCAAATACAACCTAAGTAATTTATGAAAACATCATGGTTGATTTCTATGGAGAAAGAATACTTAGAATTGAATTTGATACATTTGATTTTGCTAATGATTGCATGTATTTAAATTTTATTCATAACATCTTATACTCAAAATTGGATGGGTCCACTGAAATTATCTATCACAAAAAACATATATATCTAACAATCTCATTTGTTCTTTAAAATATTGTTTAAATTAAAATATATAATAAATGGGTCAATTAAAATATATATAAAAGAAGGTTGATATGGAAATTTACTCTGTAAAACTGATATGGAATATTTATCTGACAAATTGTAGTTGAAAAGCTTTTTGAAGAAAGTACCATGAAACACCTTTCTTTAGAAGTACCACTAAATGTAAAAAAATTTACTTTTGCCTAATATAAAAAAAAAACAATGTTACATATCACTAATTTATTATTATTACCTCTACTATTAGTGAGGTGACAATTGAAAAAAAAAAAACAAAACAAAACAAAACCCAAGGCACAAAACACATGTGACAGTGAATGGGACCCATTGCCACATCATTAGAGCCACCACTAATTAGTGGTCTAAAGCATTTTTGTACAAAAAATAATATGAAAATGATGGGCATTTTGGGATTTTCGGATGGGCTACTAATATACATGGCCTTTTTTGAGAAGTAGGTTAAAAACCATTTCCTAACTTTTTAATTTATTTTAGATCATATCATATCTTACATTTTTTACACATTTAAAAAAAAAAAAAGTCAAAAAAAAAAAAAAAGGCAGCTTTTAACCATGTGGACAATATTGCCCGGAATGACCAATTTGGACGTCCAAATGGGTGGGCCCATAATTGTGGGCTTATTGGGCTCTCATCCTTTATTAATTAGCCCAAAGTAGTTGTGGGCTTAACATTGGGAGTTCACTTCAGTCTCTTGTTTACTACTCTGGGCCCATCCATTTGAAGCGCCCCCCCCCCAAAAAAAAAAAAAAAAACCCTCAAAAAAAAAAAAGAAAAGAAAGTGAAGTACCCATTCATTGGATCCAAACAATTGAATTCTCTAGCCCAGGGCTGCATTAAAATATTATTTTTAAAAAAATACAAAACAACTGTGCTACTTTCTTAAAAAAAATTAAAAAATACAAAAGTTTGGAATATGGTGCATGCTGTGCTTTAAGACACATGAGAGACTGTTGGTGTCCCTTTGGGTGGGATCCATTCCAGATTTACTTTGGTGATCTAAGTAATTTATTTTGTACAACTTGATAGAAAGATCATTTATATACAAAAAAAAAAATTAAATTGATTGTCTATTGATAACCACATAAACGAATTATGTTTTTAGTATAATTTCTAGTATGAATTTAGATTATTTTGCAAAGAACTATATCATATTGCTCTCATATTGCAAAAGAATCTAAATTCAAAATAACTGCAGATTATATTTCTAAATTCATCAATAACATGCATAATAGCTACAAAGAAAAATTTATTCTCAACTCTTTCAACTGAATGAATTGGAATTGAATCAACTCATGATAATCCCAACTTTCACTTAAACGAAACAGTCTTGACAATCATACAAGTAAATTTCTGTTCATCATAAAGAATGTTGTTCATATGTATACATGCTCAGTTTATTCACACAAGTAACTGGCTCAAGACGCAAAAAATTACTACTCATGTCACCTGTTTGGTATAGTTTATCATAAGTTAATAACTTATAATCATAAAGTAGAATCCAAAAGTATCCATTTATCAACTTCTAGATAATCAAATTTTTCTTACACGTGATACTCTCAATCAATGAAGGGCATAAAAAAGATAGATGGTCAATCTTATCACTCACCCAATTGACCAACGACTGATTATTCAGTAGTCCTCAATTACCACGTGACATTGTTTGCCTGATGGTACAAACAAATGATTTAGAAAAATTACAAGTCGAACAATGTTAACCCACCTTTATTATGTAGTTGACAGATAATGAATAATTCGCCTAATACGTTTTGGTAGAAGCATTTCATATATAATGCTACATAATATTCCAAAACTACTTAATAATTTTTTCTAACAAAATAAGTGAAGTAAACTTTCAATCACCCATTACTAATTTACTAGTTTTTGTTTTTAGTTTAGGAGCACCACATTAACCATTAATTGAGTTGATATTCTTATGTGTTATTGCAGTATCTTCATAAATCTGCAACCTAATATATATATATATATAATTATATATTATATAATTGTTGAAGGAGGATGAACAAGTTCTTAAATCCATGGTTAGCACACCCTGCATTTATGCCTGTAGTTAAACAGATTTGGGAAAACAATCAGGTGACAGGTTGGGCTGGGTTTAAACTCATGAGGAAACTGAGGGATTTAAGATCGCATCTAAGGGTATGGAATAATGAGGTGTTTGGCAATATTGACTCTCTTTTAAAGTCCGCTGAGGAGGAGTTACATGAGTGGGATTTGCAGGCAGAGTATGGGTCTCTAGATGATGCAGGTATTAGAAGTAGAAGAGAAGTTAGAAGTATGGTGTGGAAATTAAGCAAAGATAAGGCAAAGGTTGTGGCATCAAAAGTCCAGGGTGCTATGGGCTCGAAATGGTGATAAAAACACTAGGGGTATGTTTGGTTTGAGTTTGGGAGATAAAAAGTACGAAAAGTTGTTTGGTTTGGTTTTTTTGGAAAGATGTTTTGGAAAATTATTTTGAGAGAGAGTTTTGGAAAAAGTGATTGATTTGATGTGTATGAGAGAGATTTTTTTGAAAAACTTGTTTGGTTTACAAGTTTTGGGAAATTTTTTTGGGAAAATTTGTTTGGTTTGAGTTTTTCTGAAAACTCATTTGTAGAGAAATTTTTCCAAAATTTTTTGGGAAATTCAAACCAAACGAACCCTAGGTTTTTCCACATCATGGCTAGCAGTAGACAAAGAAAGAACTTGTTAGACTTAGTGTGTGTGGAATGGGAGTGCTTGGAGGAACCTGCTCAGATTAAACAGGCTGTGGTGAGGCATTTTAGCAAGCAGTTTAAGGAGTGTTGGTCTGCGAGGCCAAAGCTTTCGGGCCCTTTTAATGTTATTAACTCAGAGGCAGCAGCTAAATTGGAGGCAGTGTTTACGGAAGCTGAGATTTGGGTAGCAATTCAAGATTGTGACGGGAACAAGGCCCCCAGTCCCAATGGTTTTAATTTGGCATGCATTAAAAAATGTTGGTCTGTCATGAAAAGTGAGATTGTTCAACTGTTTCATGAATTTCACACAAATGCTAAGCTAGCATATGGGATCAATAGTTCATTCATGGTACTTATCCCTAAGAGGGATAGTCCTTCAGGATTAGAAGATTATAGACCTATTAGCTTGGTCAGTTCAATCTACAAGATCTTGGCCAAGGTGTTATCTAAAAGAATAAAGCAGGTTCTCCAAGCTGTGATTAGTGAGGTGCAGTCAGCGTTTGTTAGTGGTAAACATATATTGGATGGAGTGTTGATCGCCAATGAAGTTGTAGATGGGTGGCACAGAGCTAGGAAGAAGGAAATTATCTTGAAGTTGGATTTCGAAAAAGCCTATGATTCGTTAAGTTGGGATTTTTTGCTACCTATGTTGGGGAGTTTTGGCTTTGGGGCAAGGTGGATTAGGTGGATGAAGACTTGTGTTACAACAACTATGGTGTCTGTATTAGTTAATGGGTCACCAACAGAGGAGTTTCAACCTCAAAAGGGATTAAGGCAAGGTGACCCTCTATCTCCTTTTTTGTTCATTGCAGCAGCTGAAGGCCTTAATCTTTTGTTGGGTAAGGCTTATTTAAGGGAACATCAGTAGGTTCTAATCAGCTGGGCATCTCTCACCTTCAATTTGTTGATGACACCATCATTTTCTGTGAAGGAGGTATGGAAGAAGTCTTCAATATTAAAATAGTTTTAAGGTGTTTTGAGGTGATCTCTAGTTTAAGGATAAATTTCCACAAAAGTGTGGTTTGTGGGGTGGGTTTTAATGAAGACCAGACCAAGGAGTTCGCAAAGGTGCTCAACTGTCTGCCGAATAAATTTCCTATTAATTTTTTAGGCTTGCCTCTTGGAGCAAATCCTAGAAGGAAGAGCAATTGGGATCCTGTAATGGCGAAATTTCAGAAGAAGCTTTCTTCTTGGAAAAGGAGATTGTTGTCGTATGCAGGTAGATTGACTTTGATCAAATCGGCCTTGTCTAATTTGCCTATCTACTTCCTGTCAATCTTTAAAATGCCTAAGGGGGTAGTAAAAGCTATTTCTAAGATTCAAGCAAATTTTCTCTGGGGTAGTTCTGCTGCAAGCAGGAAGGTGCACATGGTTAAATGGAAGGAGGTCACAAAAAGTAAGAATCAAGGTGGCTTGGGCATAAAGGACTTAGGTGTGGTCAATGAGTGCTTGTTGCTTAAGTGGTGGTGGAGGTATGGTAGTGAGGATAAAGCTCTGTGGAAAGAAGTGATCTGCTCTAGGTATGGTAAAATTGGCGGGGGATGGTCTCTTTGGTTGAATCATCCAGTAGGGGTCTCACTGGTTTGGAAGGATATTTCACAACTTTCTACGGTTAATCAGCAATTGGGAGAATTTTTTGGAGAACAGGTTCAAATAATAGTGGGCAATGGGAGGATGATAAAGTTTTGGTATGACCCTTGGTTAGGTGGCAAAGGGCTGAAGGATGAATTTACTAGGTTGTTTAGTTTATCCACAGAGAAGGAGGATTCCTTACAGCAGATTAGTGCAAAGATTGGTGCCTCAGGTAGGTGGCAGCTTCAATTCAGAAGGCCTCTCCTAGCTTGGGAAGAAGAGGAGCTGTAGAGGCTGGTAGGTATGCTGCTCTTCACTCCTAGGCTCAGAGATGGGGTAGAAGACTCCTGCTCCTAGCTAGTAGAGAAGTCAGGTCAGTTCACTGCTGCCTCTGTATGGAGATGGAGGGCTACAGCTGGTGGGAATGATCTAGTAGTCCCAGCAGAGGTCTGGGAGAGTTTGGCCCCTCCAAAGATGCAATTTTTCTGTTGGTTGGCTTGGCGTGGCAGAGTTAAAACTTCATCATTTATTCAAAGAATTAGGGCTCTTCATTTGGGTGCTAGTAATTTGTGCGTTTTTTGCCAAGCGGAGGTGGAAACTGTTGAGCATGTGCTTTTGATGTGCCCTTTGGTGTGGAAATACTAGTCTCGCATGGTAGAATGGTGGGATCAGATTTGGGCTATTCCAGGTTCCATAGAAGGTCTGGTGCAGTGGTGGCATGGGGGCCGACATAATCTCAAGTCTTGGGTACTCAAAGTTTGGAAGATTATTCCCTCTGTAGTTTTATGGTCAGTTTGGAGATTGAGAAACCAATGCTTATTTAAGGATGCTATTCCTGATATACAAGTTCTTTGCGAACAAGTGAAGGTGCAGGTAGCTTTGTGGTCCAAATAACACTTGAAGGTGGAGTATTCAGTCCATGATTTAGTGTCCAACCTCTACCAGATCAGATGGCAGTAAGGTTCAGATCAGTAGAAGTTTGATGTCTAGTTGCTGGTTGTATATCTGGTTGTAGAAGTTCACAGTAGTAAGGTTCAGATCAGTAGTGGTTGTGTGCAGCTGGATGTAAATCTGGTGTGTGGTAGGCCTAAGTTGGTTTGGCTCTAGCTTGATGTATGCCTGGTTGTCTGCTGTATATGGAGGATGGGTTGGGGGCTGTACTTAGTGTGTGAAGTTCTTAGATAATTTGCTGTTAGTGTTGCCCCTTACCCAGAGATCTCCTATGTTTGCTGTTTGATTGGAAGCTCAGTTGAAGGTATACAGAGTGGTTGTCAAATGTCTCTGAGGCTTTGTGAAGGCCTCCTAGTACTCTTCAAATTCAAAATTGCAGTTATGGCACAAACTTTTCACTATGGGCTTCCATTAGGCTGAAGTCTGATTGGGCTGTTGTAATCTGCATTGTAGTGCATTGCACTGCAGTGTTCTGGTAGCTATGTTGCTTTGGTCTCTATGAGGCTTGGGCTGTAGTCTGCTCTAGATTTATGCTGCCTTGGTTTCTGTCTTGCTGCAGTTTTTTTGGTTCTGTTTCGCTGCAGTTCTGTCTAGACCCAAGAAATTAAATATCCTCATAGTGTAGTTAGTAGGAGGGAGTGGTAATGCTATTGCTGGCAGTGTTATGGCTGGGGTAGTGTTGGCTGATGCATAGGTAGTGTTGGTCTGGTAGTGTTTTGGCTACTGCATTGGTTGTTTTGCTGGAGCTTTGGTTGGTTTTGTGGATGAAGCTGAACTGGTTGGAGTCTGATTTTGGTTTATGTGGCTGAAGTTGAACTGGTTTTGTGGATGTTTGTGCTGTTTCTGATCTTTGGATTGAGTGGCTGAAGCTGAACGAGTTCTTATGGAAGTCTGTGCTGTCTGGGCTGGAGTGGGTTGATGTTCTGAACTCTGAATTCTGAGCTGGTATAGTTGAGGTTCTGAATCATGTTTTGGTATGCATTCAGGTGGGCTAGCTTGTGCAGAGGAGTTTAGATTCAGAATAAGGGGATGAGGTGTTGGTGATAGTTTTTGTTCTGTTGTTCTAATGTTGTGTTTCTTCCCCTTTCTTCTCTTTTTTTCTTTTGCTTGGTTTCTCACCAACTGGCGCTTGGAGCTTCGTTTTAGCTCCGAGCTCCTCTTTATTGATGTACTTTTTCATACTTTGTATGTTGCCATCAATAAAGATTTCTTTGCTGATAAAAAAAAATATATATTATATAATTGTTTGCAATGCTTAAAGGTAATCAATCATATAATATAGGACTCATGCATGCTCGTGGATGAGTTTGAAAAAGGTGTAACAAATTAATGATCTAATGAACTGTGGGCACCATGCATGCATGTGCCTGATTAATGATTGTTAATATGGGTTTCTTTTTTAATTAAGGCGTTAGAATCTTCTACTTTTTTTACTTCTCTGAATATTTTTTTCATTCGTGGATGAGATCATACAGTTCACTCAATAGCTTGTAAATTTACAATTTTTATAGTTTTTGTTTGCTTTTTATTCACACAATCTTAATGTAAAATAAAGACCATGCTACACTGAAGAAGCAATCATCTCCTTTCAATCTTAGTTATTATGGCAAATTATGCGATGGCCCTATAATTTGTCTTTTGTATCAGTTTGCTTTCTATAATTTCAATTATATCAATAATATATATTAATAAATTAGACATAAATTAAGGATAAAATAGTTCATTCAAGAGAGAATAGACCGTTTTAAATTCAACGCCAACTTCTCCGTCATTTGAAGAAAATGAGTGAACTGTTTTATCCATTGAATTCTGTCCAATTTGTAGAAAAGCATTATAAATTAAATTAAATTGGCATAATATAAAAGTTTTAAAGACAAAATTGATATAATTAGAACCGTAAATACCAAATTGAAACAAGAGGCAAACTAAACAAACTACATGTATAGTTTGCCCTCGTTATAATTATTCATGTTTCTTATAAATAAATAAATAAATTAAGTCATTTTTTCTTCTAGATTTATGGGAACAACAAACAAGTCCCAACAAATCTCCTGAAGAACAATTAGCTATTCCATAAGGCCAATAGCTCATTGCTCGTGACTCTTTCTTGTCGACTTTTTACTTTTCTGTAAATTAACTAGAGAAAAAAAGCTCAAAGATCAACTTATTCTAACAAAATACTATGAAACTGACAAACTTCATGAATTTAATTACTTCTTTCCTGGAACCTCTTAATCATGCATGGTCCCCTCATTTTTTTTCCAAAGCATATATATATTTTTAAGTATGTATGTCCTAATTTAAAGTTCATGATCATATTATATCTCAAAGAAACATCACTATCAAGTTTAATAGCATAAAAAAGGGTAAATTACACTTTGC
Source organism: Camellia lanceoleosa (assembly GCA_025200525.1). Taxonomy (NCBI): domain Eukaryota; kingdom Viridiplantae; phylum Streptophyta; class Magnoliopsida; order Ericales; family Theaceae; genus Camellia; species Camellia lanceoleosa. The sequence goes on from CM045760.1 coordinate 205,568,956, forward strand.
CCTTTTATGTTTAGTCACTTTTCGACTTTGGCCTTTTTAAGTTTTTTTTTTTTTTTTTTTTTTTTTTTTTCATTTTGGCTTTTCATGTTTCAAGTTTTCTCACTTTATTCCTAAAACTAATTTTTGTTTAAAATTAGACAGAAAATATCATAATAACTGTCACATAATACAAAAAATATATAATTATATTAGAGTTTAAGTTTATGTTAAAGGTATGAGTCATATATAATAAAATATTTTTATGTCACGTAACTGACAATATATCATTTTCTGTCTAATTTTTAACAAAAGTTAACTTTAAGAGTAAAGTGAGAAAAACTTAAAACATAAAGGGTGTGTTTGATTGGACGGACTGAAAAATGGGGGATTAGAATCCATCGGACTTGAGTCCTGGGACTGTGAATCCCCCGGACTATTTGGTTGAATTGGATATGTATCCTGTGTTTGTTTTTTTATGGGATTGGATGTCTGGATAGGACTATTTTCAGTGAATCCAACGTTTGGTTGGATGGACTAGATAAGATAAATGAACAAAAGACTATTTTACCCTTTTTCAATTGTTTACTAAGTAATAGTAATATTAAACATATTTTTAATATTTTAATTATTTTTAGTAAACATTAAACATACTAATGGTTAAATTTTGTTTAAAGATATTTAAACATACTAATATTGATAAAAAATTTTGACTGGTACAGATTATTTTTATTTAAACAAATAAAAATTTTTAGTAAACATTAAACATACTAATGGTTAAATGTTTAAATTTTTATTTAAACAATTAACATTGAAATTATTTTGATGTACAGATTATGTTTAAACAATTAACAATTAACAATTAAATAAATGTTGATGTATAAATTATGTTTAAACAATTAACAAATGTTGATGTAATTAACAATTAACAAATGTTGATGTAATCAAATGTTGATGTATTAAAACATAATTTAATAGATGTTAAATAAATATACATGTTGATGTAAAGATGTTGAAATAATTTAATAAACATATTGATGTACAGATGTTTAAATGTTTAAATAAAACATAATTTAAATAAATGAAATTATTTATTATTGAAATTAAACATTTAATTGTTTAAATAAAACATCTATTAAATTTAAATAATGAAATTAAATAAAACATAAACAAAATTTTAAAATAAAACATCAATAAAATATCTATAAAAAATTATTTTAAAAAATTAAATAAATAAAACATTAATAAAAAGTTAAATAAAATTATTTTATTTTTAAATTAAGACATTTAAATTTTATTAAATATAATACATAATTAAATAGTAGATGGTCAAAATTGTCGTTTTCGCATCTAATCCAAACAGTGATTAGTCCCTCCAAAACAATCTCACCCCCCCAGGACAGGATAGTCTCCCATATGGGGGACATGGAGTCCGGCCGGACATGGAGTCCAGCGGACTAAAAAAAAATCAAACGACGGATAAGGAGGGAGGCTGGACATGGAGTCCAAATAGTGGATAGTCCCCCCCTTATCCTCCCAATCAAACACACCCAAAGGGTCAAAATGAAAAAAAAAAAAAAAAAAACTAAAAAGGCTAAAATGAAAAAATGACTAAATATAAAAGCATCAAAGTATAATTTACTCCGATAAAAAAACTAGATCAATTACCCATCTCATGCTTCTTTTCCCACTACAAAATGCTTGGATTCCTTCCATAAAAAGTCCCTGCTTCGCCTTCCATAAATGGAGGTTTTTAATTACTGAATAATATTTGGAAAGTCATCTAGATGCTAAGTGTGAGTGAGAGTGCATTGCGCTACTCCGAGGATTTCTCAGTTTGGTAATTGATTCTAGTTGCACCTAACATTGAATTGAGAAAGAACCATTCGTACCTGTGTTTCTTTTTTATCTCAAGGTACAATGGATATATTCCATGGTTGTGTCATTCAAGAGTATCAATCTTTTTTTTTTTTTCTTTTTTTTCTTTTCCCTTTGGTTAGTGTGAATGTCCCTTTAGCATAAAATTAACACTAAACATAGGGGTTGTTAAGTGCTTTTCCGATTAGGGTCGCTATCAATTATATACAAAATCAATAGATGCCCACTCAATTAATCTTTTTGCCCAAACTAAAAAAATATAGTAATTTATGTTGTGGGCTAGCTTTGCTTTCTTCTTTGTGGTAAATTAATACAGTGATTCCCTTCAATATTGTGTTAGATTTGATAAAATTTAAATGATGCAATCGCAGAAAGCTAGCTCAATCGCAAAGTTCATGGATAATAAAATATCACAGACAAAATAGCTTGAGCACTCTCTAGCTTGCTGAAGAAGGAAATCATATTTTTATCTCAACTTACAAGAAACAAGAAACTAAATATATAAAGCAGTGTGAGTTTTAATTCCACTGCATAAATATAGATAAAAGCTTAATTAATGAATAAGCTAATATAGCCTAATAGAGATAGGCTTGTATTGGTTGTGTTTTGATTTTTGATTTTCTGGTTTTCATTTTCAAGGAATACATAAAACTTGTTTGGCAAATTGTTGTTTAAAACAAGTTTCACAAAATTTTCTGAAAACAACTCGCTTAAATAAATAAATAAAAGGTGTTTTCAAATTTTTGAAAGCTAGTTTTGTGCAAAAATGAAAACAATATAAACACAATTGGTACATATTACAGTGAATATGTATTGATATTGGTGATTCAATTATATATTAATTGGTATCTGTCTAAAATCCGTATATATGTATATGATGATATGCAATATCAATAGAACATGTGTAATGAGAGCTATATTTCTTCCCTTATCTGCATAATGTTCTAAGTTGTACATGTGTGTATGCAATATGCCTATCCATGTAAGAGAGAGATATCAGATCTAGCACATGTATAGGATTTGAATGGCTATGCATGAGAGTGAAACAAATAATAGAAAAATAATCATGAAAATCCAAAACTGTTTATCCATAAAGCTCGAGATTTCAAGGTCGGCAAAGAAACAGAAAACCGGGAGAAAAGTTGCTTCGAAGTTCATAAACAACAACAAAACCAGTACTAATAAAAAAAATTGAAATTGAAGGCGGATCAGAAAAAAGAACAAATATACTAGTAAATTAAGGATAAGAGACAAAATGCAACATTACAAAAACATTTTTAAAATCACCGACAAGATCAAATAATTCTTCACTTGGAATTGGGAATACAAAATACTCCCATTCTACTTTCTCTTCCTTTCTTGTTCAATGATATTATAAATTACTCAAAACAACATCAATCGCGCAGATACAAAGCTTAGACAGAGAAGAGGGGAAAAAATGTTGTTTAAGATTTTGGGTATGGAAAGTATTGCGTACCGGGAATGAATGGACTTGGGTAAGAAGAAGTGAGACCAGTAGTTATGAGATTTGGTTGTTGTTGCACTGAGGCACTCTCGTCGGCAGTGTAATGAGTCTCAGCCTCAGGGCCTTGATCATAAAGAATTCCTTTGAAGACATGTCCTCCTATGTTGATTTCAGTCTGATATGCATATTGATCAACAGCATTATCATGTGAGCTCACTCTAACACATCGAAATGTTGTCGGGATATGCAATTCAGCCGGAAAATTCCCCACTTCCAGTCCTAAAAAAGTACTCAGTCATCACATTTGAGCTAAACAACACTTTTCTTTGGGTAAGTAGTCTAGCTAAACAAATTAACAAAGCTGAACTCAAACTGAGAAATTGAATTTTTTTAATTTTTATCATAGGATATTTAGGGCTTTGCCCCAACTAGTCTATTTGACACATATACTAGATAATTACTCAGTATAAGCCCTAAGGTAGCCTAAGGAGAGTAGAGTAGAGAATGGAATCCGAGGCATCCTACTTAGCAAGAGAGCATCGAAATCACTGGCTAAAACCAGTTTTCCCACGTGCACAAATTTCAATCACAAAACTAGACATTGTGTGACAAGGTTGTATTTGATTTTGTGCACTTATAATTTTTCTGCTAACATGACAATAAAGAAAAAGAAGAAAGCTGCTAGGGTTTGTGGGTATACTTCAGATATCTAATTCATTACACGCAAATGATATGGCTTTGAAGTGTGCTAGAGAAGATGCTCTCTCTCTCTCCCTCCACATACATAGAGACAGGATGACAGGATCTGTGTTTGGCATGGAAAAAATTACCTGTAGAGGGATTCTGTCTGCATCTTTTAGGGTTTTGGGCTTGGAGCTGTTGATGAACAGTGGGAAACTGTTGTTGAAGCCTAGAATGCCTTCTGGAGACAGGAACCCAAGTGCTCTTGACGTGGGTTTGGCACTGAAACCCTCGGGTTTTACAGCAACTCCTACACCTCATATAAGCACAGTCTTTCTTTGCTTGGTTTCCACAGTCTTGACACCTTAATGAATCTGATCCTCCTCCTTGTCTCATCATCATCACCAACTCTGATTTCTCTTCAATTCTTCACTACTGCCCACTCCTCATTTGGTGCCATTTTTGAGATGGGTTTTTTTTATTTCTCTCGATAATATGCTTTTTCATTCTGAGTTTTGGTGGGTTTAGTGGATCTGAGTCATCTAATCATTTGTGTTGTTTTTGTTTGCTAGAATTGGGAATGTATTGTATTGGGTTTCTTCGTAGATTGTTTTTTCTTCTTTTCTCTTTGAGCTCTTGTATGCATATATATCTTAAAGTTTCTCAGCCAACTTTTACACCAATGGAAATTATTTTTGAAGAAAAGAGGTCTCATGTCTCTACGGACATGTACTGCAATGGCTGTGATTAACTCCAACATTTTACAACACAACCCACTCAATAGAAAAGAAAAGAAAAAAAAGGTGGTGTTTGATAACAATTTTTTTTGCGTTTTTTTATTTTTATTTTTTCTACTAAAAGACAAAGTTTTTGCAAAATGAAAAAAAATAAATCCAAACAAAATATCACATCAAATCCCATAATCATTTCATTTTTTCTTTCACAAATATCACATCCAACCAAAAAAAACTCAACTATTTTCTTAAACATAAAAAAAAATTTCTCCAATAATATCCTACAATTAAAAAACCTACATAAAAACTCATTTCCCAAACACCCACAAAGAAAGGCAATCAATAGAATGCTATTCTTAGCCTCTGTTTGGAAAATGAGTTGGCTTTTTGGTTTTTTTGGCTTTTTTGACCTGGGCTAAAAAGCTTGGTTTGAGATAATTTTTTGGCTTTTTTAACTTTTTTTATGAGAGAAGAGTGTAATGATTATGGGTTAGATGTGATATTTTGTTTGTTGTGGCTAAAATAATCTATTTTTTCTTTTGTGGCTAAAATAGCCCCAAACCTCCATGCCAAATGGAGCCTTAAGAGGTTACAATTCAGTATAAGTTTTTAAAAGCAATTTTAAATCAGTGGTAAACTTTATAATTACTAATAATTAAAGCCTTAAATTTTTGGATAAATTATCAATAGGTTCTAATAGTTAGACTTAATTCCCATCAAGTTCTATTAAAAATAAAAGTCTCGGTAAAATTGTAGTTAAAAATAATTTTTTTATGACAATTTTTTTATATATGTCGCTAAAAATTGATAATTAGTGATTTTTTTATTATATTTTTATAAATTGTCGCTAAAACTTACAATTAGTGACTTTTTTTTGACAAATTTTTTCATAAGACCTATTAGATAATAAGTAGTCCACTTATTAGGACTTACATGCAAGTTTTTAATAAATTTATAGTTATTTTATAAAAACATCACCAAAAAGTATTCCCCCCTCCCCCTCCTCTTTTTTGTTTGATTGCCAGTGTAAAAATTAATAAATTAGTAAAATTATATCATGGGCAAGTTCGATATCACTCCATTAGATTATCATAGCAAGAGCAAATTATACATGTGATTCCATAATCATTCTTATTCTTATATAGAATGGTGTGATCCTTTTATTCAAACCAAGCACTGGCTCATAATTTCAATAGCAAATTATTTCCATGGTTCTAATTTACTTTTTGTGTCAATTTAATTCATATAGTTTTAATTTATCAATTTCGTCTTTTTATTTTTTGTATTTTGTCAATTTAGTCAATTGATAACCTGTATTAAGATATTGGATAGAAATCATATGCAAAATAAAGAAATGCTAGGTATCTCTATGTGAATTAAATGTAATCAAAATTTTAATATTGTGTTTAGTTGGGAGATTTGCACAGGAATATGGAAATAGAAATGGAAATGGAAATGGAAAAGGTAGGTAAAATGTAAATAAAATATACTTATATTTCACACACCCTTTCTCTTTCTTTTTCCAAATCACTTCTCAAATCTCCCAACCAAACACAACATAAGAGAATCTAATATAATTAGAGAAATATGTGAGAGAGAGAGAGATAAATAATACATAAAAATAATTGGTTGATTGATCATTAGATTTAAGAAATAAGTCTAATTTTTAAATTTAAATAAACTCTTATACATTACTATAATGTTAAATATAATTTTAATGCGAGTAAAGAGATACGCTAGGTATCTCTATATCTCACAAGAGAATGACAGGTTACTAGTAATTTATTCTTCTCTCTCTATCTCTGAGTAGGCTTTTTTCTTATTATTCACTACTGCCATTTGAATTCCAAACTGATGGTGTGGGTGCATGCACAACAAACTCCAGTTCCAGTTGGAGAGATCAGATCAGACTGTACATATGTAGCTTTTTTACTCATTATTCTTCCAACCCACCAAAATAATCCCACCTCCTTTTTTTGAATTGTGACTCTTCCTTCCTTTTTATAATTTCAACCGTGCTTCAGACCCCCACTGGGGGTCGACCCCCAGTGAGGTGGCACCATTCCATTCGCTGAAAAAAAAAAAAAAAAAAACAATTTTTTTTTTTGGGCCAATCCCACCCCTACATCCATGACCCCCAGTGACCCCCACTGGGGGTCTTAGGCATTTTTGTTATAATTTACACTACTCATCCACTGCTTGTACTCTACCAACAGACACATTGGTTAAACCAAGGAATTAAACTCTGTGTAGTACTCCTCCTCAGCGCCACTTTCAGGAAATTTTCAATTATTATTATTTTTTTTATAATCGGGTATCTAGGTAAATCTCACTAACCCTACGCTCCTTCCATGGAAATTGGGCAAATTTCGAGCTATGCCCTTTCTAGACATAGTCCCAAAAGATTAATAGCACTCACTGAGAGTTAAACTGTAGATCTAATGCTTATTATGTTTGGATCATAAATTTATTTAAAGAAAGAAAGAAAGAAAGAAATAACAAGAAAAAAGCTAAAAAATAAAAGTTTCTACTTATACACTTTTTCTTTTCAATCTACAAAATTTTCGACAAATTCAAAATTTAAATACTATTTAAAATATAATTTGAAGAAATTTCATTTTAAATGATGTTACCTTTACATTGTGAAATTAAGAGTTTTTCTTTTAAAAATCATAATGCCACGTCATTTCGAGTGGAATCTATATATTGACTTAGTCATTTGATACTTATTAAGAGAAACGTTGTAAAAAATATGTCATCTTTTTGCAATTAAGTTAAAAGCTTTCTTATTAACTTTTTGATTTTTTTTAGTTCTACTATTTCTCTAATTTTTTTATAAAAAAAAAAAAATTTCAAAAAATTAACTTTTAACTTATTTTCCAAAATAGGCCTATATATAAAATGGCCAATGCCTTTTTGGGAACTTTTTTATTCTTTATTCTTATTTTATTTTTTTACTTTTAAGTCCTTGATTTGAAGGTCCTCAATTTTTATTTTTATTTTAAAAAAACAAAATTTAAAATGTTCCTTAAAGCCCAAAAAATAAAAATAAAAAAAATGACGACGACGACAACAACAAATTTGTTGATATTTATTTATTATTTTTTTTTTATCTTTTGTGAATATTTTAAAAAATTTATTAAATTTTTTTTGTAAAACTTTTAAGACCTAGTCTATAATAAACTACAAAGTAAAAAAATCAACTAAAAAAAATTTGTAGCAAAAAATAGCAATTGCCAGGTAAATTGGACTAGTACAGTCCTCAGAAGTTTGGCATCCAAGTCCTAAACTTATATGCTGAATGACATTTGGATTCGATTACCACAATCTTTTTGATCCCGTATTTAAACTTTCCTTGAATTGAACTCAAAGGAGCGGTATCAAATCCTTGGCAAAAAATAAATATAATATAAACAAATTTAAATATATATATATATATAAACAAAGATGTTCAACAAATTCTATTTACAATTTTACAGTAATAAAATCCACACAAAAAAAAAGAAAAAAAGAAAAACAAAAAAGCTACAGCTGCAATCTCTGTCTATCAATTCCTGGAAAATGGAGGGAGGGAAAGGAAGGGGAGTCTGCTTTGAGCTTTGAGTGATGCCATCTTTGAATTCTCTATGGAATTTGATTTTCCAGTGCCATCTCTACTAATTTGGAAAACTTACACAATCATCCTATTTTATGGTAGTAATAATTATTTAATAATGTCGTAACAACATTATTCAACTAGGTTTGTAGTTGTCACAATCCAATTATAATAAAAAATAATAATAAGAAAGCATTAAAAGGTTACGGTCGAGTCCTAACTTTGTATTTATTTAAAATAAAATTAAAAAAAAGCTACGCACAAAACTATAAAGAACCCCGACCCGCTTTCATCTCTGGTTATCACTATATCAGCTATTTCTATTTTAAATGCATTGGTGACAGCAAATTAAACACCCAATATATGTGGTCACTGGCCTAATAACCCCGCCCAACCCAACCTGCTCATAAAATTAAACCGGGCTAAGATCTTGAGCTTGAACCCGCTTATTCTTGGGGCCGGACTTAAAATGATTAATTATAGTCCAGCTTGGCCCCGCCCCGCCCAGCCAACCCAACCTGTCCATACAGCTAGGTTGGGTTAAGAACCATTTGACTCTTTAGAATTTTCATCATTGGACTGCGTAAGCGTTTGATAATTTGTACTACATTGAAAATGTGCCTTTTCTCTTTTCAATAAGAGAAACAACCAAAGAATTTGTTTAAATGTTTTGGCGTAGAACCAAAAGATCCTCTAGCAATGAGAATGAAATTCAACCAAAGAATTCAGATTTTTCATCATCGGATCATGCAACACCTGCAACACCTTCACCGCAAATAACTTACACATCAACTCAGTCCATATGGCAAAGAATCTCCAACTCCTATACACCACTGTACAACAACTTCCAACAACCTCTGCAGCAGTTTTGTTTCAAACCCAACGCGTTTGTGATGTTCACAGAGCTATATTTTTTTACCTAAATCAACTTGGCAGAGTACATTTCCAATTTTCTCATTCACCAAGACCAGAAACAATTGCTTCAAAATCACATCACAAGGTCAAAACCAAGATCATTTTCATCTCCCTACTGCTCGGATTGGTGCCTCAACGTTTAAATCATCATCTTGGTTATCATAATCGATTGAGTCTAACCAAGACTTCACACAAAAAGGAAAACCCATATAGCTAATCACATTCCATCTCATTTCATGGTAACCAATGCTTCTTGACATAGTACCCACATATAAGAATTTAAAAGTTAGGATCAAGTATAGATCAGTCTACTTGTTGAACCCTCTATCTCAATGCTAATCTATTATTACATTTCATTTCTTTCCTGTGCAATGATGTTCCTCAACTTCCATTCCAAATCTTTCTTCTTCCTCAAGCCTGGTAGACCTAGAGGAGGACAACATTTCTTCCCTCCAAACTTTCCCTTCCCGACAGGATAAGGAAAATAGATGGACGGAAGCTACACAAACCCATCATCATAGTTCATTCCCCTTTGACAGCATAATAATGGAACAAAATGAATTTTTTGTGCCACGAGTTTATTACCAAAAACCAAAGATAAATAAAGAACCTCAAGAACATCATGGAAAGGAACAAGCAGCTCCACTAACATGAGGAATCCACCCAATATATATATATATATATTTACCTAGGCTGTAGAAAACAAAACTCTCAGATAAAGGTCAGGGTTTTATGAGTTCTGAATTCTTAATTTTAAACTCAACTATTTTATTGATACAATTTCATGCTTACTCTATCCCTGACAGTTTTGACCTACCAACTATACATTACCGTACTCTATCAATGCTCTCCCAAACCTTTTTATTAAAATCGGCTTGGAACAAATACAATCAGGTCGGGTAATTTAGCCTAGAAAACAAGCAAAACATAAGCAACACCTCCAAAACCCGAGAGGCTAGGTAGCCTAGGATGAGAAGAGGGATCAAAATGGAAACCATTTGAAACATAATGCAATAAGCATATGGAGAGCACAAGGAATCTCAGACCATTATACCCGAGCACCAAGAACATCTAAACAAGAATAAAAATGCTATCTTTAGGAAAGAAACATACATATTAGTAATCAAAAATAATTTTCCATGCCATTACAAGTGACTCAAAACACTTGCAAGAAAGAAGGGGCACCAAAATCAAAACGAAAGCTCTGAAAATGAGTTTTATTTGTCAATTTATATGCCCTAAATTTACCATAAATTGTGGCATTGATTTTCTTAATAGATCAACTCACAAAAGCTTAACCACATTCGAAATAAATTCATATAAAATCAAGAACCAAATTCAGACGGATCAGAATTATATAAAATAAGTAACAAGAAACAGAGACAATGACAGACATACAGCAAAGAAAAAAATATAATCCCAGATTAGAACTAAACTAATAGAATAGCTATACAGACCTAAAAATCAGATCAGACTTATTCACAGTACCGAATCACCATTGTTCGATCATAATTGGCTTCAATGAACCCTAGTTCTTCCTAGACGATGATGTTCTGCAAACCCAGGCCATGCTTTCCATGGACGCAACCAGGGCGATTGTAGTAGTACGGCAATCTCTTCGACTTGTTCATCTTCGGATACGCCCTTTTCCCCAATTTCCTCATCCTCTGCCTCCCAAATCGATCGCTCACACTCTTCGGCACCAATTCATCATCCAAATCATAATCCTCCTCCTCCTCCTCCTCATCATTGTCATCATCGTTGTTGTTGTTGTTGTTGTTGTTGTCATAATCATTGTATTCATATCGTTGATCAATCGATACATGTTTCGTAAAATCTTGCTCATATTGTTGATCAATCGACACATGTTTCACGATCAAATCTTCACAAACATGATCAATGGTGTGATCTATGAGATCGGGAGGAGGAGATTGAGAGGAGAAATCGGAAGAGAGAGATTCCAAAACATAGAGATCGTCGTCGTCGTCGTCGAATGAGTAGTCTTCGTTTTCATCATCGGATTGGTTGATGAGTTCCCAGGAAGACAAGTCATCGTCGTTGGCCTCGAAAACGTCTTCGATCCAAGCATCGGCCATTGTTGCTCCCTTCTTGTTTCTCAATCTTTCAAGTATTTTCTCCATTTTCTTTTCTTCAGTTCTTTCTTTCTCTTCTCTTTTCTTTTCTTTTCTTTTATTTCTTATCTTCTTCACCACCAGAGAGTCTTCCTCTCTTATTTATACGAAGTGTGACGTGGCACTTGCGAATTGGGTGGTGTTTTACGTGGTTGTTATTCATTGGCCTGTTGTACGTGGCTGATTGTAACTAACAACTGTTGAAAGGAAAAAAAAATTAAGAAAAACAGACCGAAAAAAGAAAAAGCAAAATTTGCCATCTGCGCCGGACCATACGCTTGGGTCCATTTGGGTGGTATTTGAATTCAATATTACGCGCCTGTTGAAAATATATTATTTTAATAATTTTTTTATAAAATAACGTAGAAAAAAAATAAAATGAGCGATATTATAAGTTAAAATAATTTTTTTAGTTAAAATAGGATAAATTACAAACACACCCTCTAAAATTTATTTAAATTACAAATTATATTTTGTGATTCTAGAAATTACATTATGTCCTTAAAATTTCTAATTTTATAATAAATAGATACTCTTATTAATAAATTATCAAATTAATTAATAGTTTTTAATAATGTTAAAATTTTATTTTAATTAATAATGCAGATAATTTTATTATTATATAGGTGAACAGTTAAAAATTTCACTTTTTTAATTAATTTTGTTAAATAAAAAATTTTGACAGAGAGGTATTTGTAATTTTCTAAACCACAAGAGGTAATTTATATTTTAAGCAAATCTCAAAAAGTGTATTTGTAATTTACCTGTTAAAATATTTAGTCCCTAAATGTTAAATATTTGAATCGTTTTTATCATTTAATAACTTTTGGGCTTAGTTTGTTTAAAATGAAATATGTAACAAGTAAAAGAAAGAAAAAAAAATTTAACTTTTATGAATTTGTTTAAGTTGAAAGTGATAGAATGTATAAGAAAGTTAATTTTTTTTATACAATTCATATTAGCATTATAATTAATTTTTTATTTCTTGCAAAAAAAATAAGAAAGTACAAGAAAAATTAAATGTGTGAGTTATCCATAAATAAATTTTCAATTTTTCTATATTTTCTTACAAAATTTTCATCTTAATCAAATGCTTGAAAGAAAATATATTTTATTTTCTATTTCTTTTCTTTCACTTCATTTTTTTTTTTTACTTTCACTTTCTACCGAATTTTCTTCTTGATCAAAATTCTCTTTCAAGTATTTATATTTTAATTAGTCCATAAGATATTTTTATATTCTAATAAGTCCTATTATTTTAAACGTTTGATCCATCAAATTATAATTTTCATATTTAAGATATTTTATGAATAATTTTACCTATACAATTTTTTTTAAACCTTTAACAATTTAATGATGTGAACCTTTAGCAATTTAATGATGTGAATATTTACATTAAATAAATTTGACAGTATAAATATTCAGGTTAACAATGCGAATGTTTAGATCATGAAACATTCACACTATCAATGTGAACATTAATACACGCTTCAGTTTATTATTATTGAGGGTATTTTGATAATTATGTCACTCATAAAACTTATTGGAATATGTAAAAATAATTTGGACTAAGAGAACATAAGTAGATGAAAAAGATTTATAAAGAAATGCCTCTGAACTTTTATAATTTTAAAATAATTATACACAAAATTTTAAGCTAAAAAGATCTGAACTAAAGTAAATTGTGTAAAAATACATAAATAAGAAATATGTATGTATATATATATGTTTCAATTTAAACAATTGAATTATTAATAAAAATGAGATTAAATGTTGTGTGAATTGTGTGAACTAAAATTTTATGAAATCTAATGCAATTAGGTGGTTTTATTATATTTTCTTTAAATTTCAAAAAGAGTCCGACAAATTTACCCTAGGATATAACGAGTTATATTTTAAATACATTACAGAACTTATTCATTTTTTAAAACTGTTTTCAAATTTGGTTTCATAGGATTTTTCTTCTTTTTTTTTACAATTTTTTTTTTTTTTTTTGGTTCATTAGGATTATATAAGTTAAACTATTCTAGATCATTTTAATTAAAACACAGTATGAAAATTAAATAAAAATAAGTTCATAAACGTTTCAAACTTATTAAGGGTTTGTTGGCGAAATGAGTTGGCTTTTTAACTATTTTAATCCGAGACTAAAAAGCCTCGTTTAAAAATGACTTTTTTTTACTTTTTTTGAGATAAAGAATAAAATGATTATAGATTAGATGTGATGTTTTGTCTTATTGGACTAAAAAACCTATTATGTTTTTTTATAACTATTTTAGCCAAAAAAATCCCAAAGGCAATGTTTGGCATGAAGGTTTGGGTTAAGTTAAGGTTATTTTAACCACAAAAAGATAAAATAGACTTTTTAATCAAAAAAGACAAAATGTCACATTCAAACTATAATCATTTTATTTTTTCTCTCATAAAAGTCAAAAAAGTTAAAAAGCCTATTCCAAGCGTGGCTTTTTAGCCCCACACTAAAATAGACCAAAAAATCAAAAAATAAAAAAACCCACCCACATCTCAAAGAAAGCTATATTTAAATCAGACGTTAAAGATTTACTTTTTAGTACGAAAATTATAGTGTATGAAAATTCCTTATTTGTATCCTCTTTAACTAAAGAATAATTGAATGGTTATACCACAGATAATTGAATGGTTATACCACAGCTCTCATTAAGTGATGAATTTTATAATAACACTAATTCCAACTATAAATGTATCATGGCTCTTATTGGATTGGTTTTGGTTAAGAAATTAAATGGATTGCTTGTGTGTGCGCATAGTTTTGTGTGTGCGCAAGCAATGGAATTGCAAACCCTTTTAAGCAAGGATACATGACATGTGTAGTTTAAGATACTCAGCTTATACTTGTATTATTATTATTATTTTATTTTCGGCGACTATTAAGAGCCCTTATTTATAGTCATGAGGTATCACCATCTCAACTAACTCAACGAAGTACTTGAAAAGTTAACCAACTTTAACAAAAACAATAACTTTTTTGAAACAAACAATAACAAAAACTTTAAACAATGATAAATTGACAATCACAAGATTTATAAATTTAACAGCTAGTCACCAAGAAATCTATTCATCAATGTAAGCTCTAAAGTAGTAGATCTAGTTGACTACAATTTAACATCACTCGCTCGTGTTTAGCAACCAAACAGAAACCAAATTAACACTTCAAAAGCAACCAAAATCGCAATGAAATCCAATAGCTAAATGAACAAAGATTGGAAATTTCAATTCAATTATCTATAAGCACAAAACAAAGCTATGCCAATAGAAACAGCAATGAACATCACAGAAAATAAGCAAATTTTCCCAAACAACATTTTTGCATATGCCAATATATAAGCCCTCGTCTTACCTATGACCAATGTCTACTTTTAACAAAGACCCTAGGTCATTCTTGTCTATCAACAACTCACAAGAATAGCCCCAACCAAAAGTCTCAATTTGTTTATTACATTCAAAACCATAATCAACTAAATAAGAAAAAATTTAAAAAGTGGGGGAGACAGGAAAGCAGAGAAACGGTTCAATAGAAACTTAAAACTCTTGATCAATATTTTCTTACCTTTGCCTACCGATGACAGCATCAGCTTGAACAGCCCTGCTCCTGGAAGATGAGTATAAAAATATGCTGGGTTCAGTAGCTAGTTCATCTTATCTGGGAAGGAGAGCAAAGCAAGCCTGAAGCATCTGCTCCGACCACTGCAAGATCACAAACAGTACAGAGCTGCCCTTCCTGGCTTGGCACAAACCGGGCACTACAATAAGGGCACGAGACATCTTTCTGTCCTCGGTAAATGGGTACATGTGTTGCTCCACAAACCACAAAAGGATTTCTGAAATCATAGTTCAGCTGAGTCACGTCTTTCATGTTCTTCTCAGCAGTCTGAAGCACTTGCCGGGCCATCTTTGCTTGGTTGTCATTCGTCGGATTGGTCTCCAAGAGCCGTCTCGCGAAATTGGCTGCCGTACTGAGGTTCTTAGCCTTGTAGCAAACGGTCATTGCATTTTGCAACGCTAGCCTCAAGTGAGGCATTTGAAGGTTGCAGTGGGTGAAATAAGCTGCAAGCTCTTGTTGGCGTACTGGGTTGTCTTTCATTTCCTTCCTCAAGAGCTCCATTTGCAGACCCAAAACATACTCTTTCACTATAATGATCAATTCCTTCACTTCGTCGACCTCTCTTCTTGACTCGACCACAACCAATGGAATGGTATGAAGGATACTAAGGAAGAGCCTAAGAGCCTCAGTGAATTTCCCAGATGTTGTGGCTTTGTAAGCAGCCTTGAGTTTCTCTTCCAATTGAGAGAAATTGAACACGAGTGCTGGTGGGCCCCTCACATTAGGGCTAGCAGACTCGCTCCATCCTCGTTCAATTGCCAGGGTTAACACTGGAGCGGATGAAAATGCACGTAGATAGGTATGGCTACCAGAATGAAGATCAAGAAACATGGATTTCAAAGGACTGAAGTTTTTTATTCCCAATTGCCGACTCAGCAAGCGCATTGCGGTATCAAAATTGCCAGCGGCTGCATGTTCGGCAGCGAGAGAAGATCTCTGGATCCAAATTTGGCTTACGGGCATGCCAGGAGTAGGGGCCACAAAACAGAGCGGGCATTGACTGCCTTTGGAGTATCTGCCTCAGGAGGAAGCTCCAAATCCTCGAGATCCCATCCACCCTCGTCATCATTTTCTTCAGGTACTTCCCCATCCTCCAGAACAGCTGCAATATCCCCATTTTGTAAGCCATCGACATCAATTACATCGAGTTCTTCGCCCCAATCAGCATCGGCAGCCTCTTCATCTTCATCAGGGGCACCCTTCCCAATATTATCAAGCCCACCCTCAAATATGCCTCTCATGACTCTCAAGAGGGGCCAATCTCCACCACACAAAACGGGGGTTGGAGACATCAGAAGAGATGGTACTTTACCCTTCGGCAAGGCAGGAACATTATCTCCCAATTTTGTCGCTAGATGTTCGGCAATATCATGTAGGCCGTGGACTGAAGCAGTGATATATGCAAGTGGCAAATGCCCGGCATTCTCCAAAATCTTAACACGCTCACGAACATCACCAAGATACAAAGCATTATGGAACTGGCCCATGACATCGTTCTTGACCTCGGCAATTTTAAGCATTTTGGATAGTTTGTCCACATTGCCAGTAATGAGATAAAGGAAAGACAACCTCTCGAAATTCTTTGTCCTCTGGTAGGCATACTCAACAATTCCAGCATTACCTTGGCGAAGAGCCTCCACCCCTAATCTGTACCAGTGATCCTTCTCATCAATTTCTTTTGCAGAAGCAACCGCAATCTGGATGTTCCCACTCTCAAGAGCCAGATTGAAACGGGTTCTCTCATCTTTCACAAAATGAAGAGCAACTTCAGGGAATCCTTTCTGCTGCAAATAAGCAATCATTGCCTGCCCACAGAGCTGGGAGTTCCTTATCATGCTCATAACATGGTCATATTTCTTCTTCATTAAGGACAGCTTAAAGATATATTCTGTTGCATCAATTACTATAACCTTGTTCTTTCCATCTCGGTCCAAGCAAAAAATCTTATTCCCTGAAACTTTTGTGATGTATATTGGGACATCAAGGGTCCTTATTATTCCACTATCTCCATTGGGAAGGCAGTACTTGATGTGATTCAGGGTTGTATAAATGAAAACCCCATTGTCGTCCCAGGCTCCACTCTTCACACGAATCGTCTCGTGAAGGGTGCACTGGTGCACAAGTTTCTTACTGGTAATAACTATAGCATGTTTGCTTAGCAAAGCTACACTCTCCATATCATTTGACCAAATAATATACTTAACAAAAGGAGTTTGCAGATCACCAAGAATAATTCTCTGCTGAAGGTCAAATATAACAACCCTGTCCTCTGCCCTACAAAGCAAGTTCCCTGTTCCCGCATAGAATATTGCATCAGCAGCAATAGGGAGACTACTCTTCTTAACAATCTCATTCTTAAGGTTCTTGATTAGAATTTGATTGCTGCTTTTGTCGATCACAGCAAACCTATTTCGAGCAACAAAGACTGCTGACCCTCCCATACCTCTTTTTGCCTCTTGCACGGTATCACCCCTATTAATACTGTCTTTAGGAATTGCATAGAGCTCATAAGAGCCACCATCAACATCAGAACAGATTAGAACAGCATTTTCTGTAGGACTGTATGAAAGAGTGCGTGGACCTTGATTTAGGCTTGTAGAACCAGGGCGTCGAATTGGAATCACTTGTGTGTCTCTCTGAGTTGAGAACTCATAAAACCGCAAAAAGCGATCTTTGGCATAGAACATAGTATCTCCACTTACAGAGAAGGCAGGTCTTTCTCTTTCCAACTTAAACACAATCATACCACTATCGTGACCAGCAGCTAGGAGATTCATCTCAGGGTGAGCTGAGAGAATCCAAAATCGATCATGCTCCCGCCGGAAAGTTTGAACACCAGTCCGCTTTGTTACATCCCAAACACGAATGCTCTTGTCCTCTGAGTTGGAAACAATTATGTCCTGCTTGGCATGAAACATGACACATGACACATTATTCATGTGCCCCCTCAATGTATCCACTTCCCAAGCCTTTGTGTCTGAAAAAAATAATAGAATGCCTGAACAGTTATGATAGTTCTAATAAATCGATTATTAAAATGATAATTATATAACCTCTCTGGAAGTTTCACTGTTGTCCATATCAACTGAGATGAGATGTAATAATTGTTTCAAAACTTTCTAATCTGGTACAGAGCTAGGATTCCAACGTTGGGGGAGGGTGGCAGAAGGAAAGTACGGGTGGATGGTGGGTCAGGTCAGGATTAAACGTTTAAATAATTATTAAATATTATTTAATATAGTGCGATCGGACCGATCAAAAAGCATAGAAGACCAGTGGCAGTGATAGTCTCAATTTAGACACGCTGCCCACTTCTAATAAATCTATTTGAATATTACTCAAAGGGCATGTTTGATTGGGTTGATTAGAGTATGGGATTGGAATTATTAATCCGTGGGCCCAATTATCCTATATTTGTTTTAACATTTTGGTTTAGGATTATTAATTCAATGGATAATTAATCCAACAAATTTGTAGGATTATTAGTAATGGGGTAGGAGTGAGATTATTAATCTAATGAATATTAATCCAATTGGATAGTGAATACTACACTAATTTAATAGGATTATTAATACTTCACTATTAGTCTTGTGAATCAAACATGACCAAAGTGCCTTAAGCCTATAAAGCTTCTCAAGCAATCTAATTAAAAATTATAGGAGCTCACATAACAGACCAATATATTTTCACTAGTAAAAATTCATTGCTTTTAAAAACCAAAAAAAATATTTAAAATGGTTAGACGCAAATCAAGTAACTATATTTCTTGTTTATTACAAGATTTTTCACGTGGTTTATCAATGGTTTTTTAACATTAGAATATATTGAATTTTTGGAGGACCATTACATGGGGCATTAAATTTTGGAGGGCAACCCTTGCACAAAGGGAGCTTTCAAAATTTTGAAGGGGATAGAGTTTGTGGTGAGGCCATTACATGGGGTTCAATAAATTTTGAAGGGTAGCTCTCATAAAAAATGGGCTCTCTCAAATTTTTCGAGGGCCCAAGATCCCCTGACCCCCTTCCCTCCTCCCAAGTTCCAATACTCGTGTTTATCAAATAGTGATCCATTAATTACTACCACAGTTTGAAAAGAACCTAATAACTACCTTATGAACAAAAGAGAGGGGTAAAAACATAAAGGGAATTCTTGAACAACTGACCATTCATGCGCCACAGCTTCACTTGACGATCATCTGCTCCCGAGACAATCAAAGGCAAGGTTGGGTGGAATGAAGCCCAGTTGACTCCACGGTCGTGACCTTCCAAGACATACTTAACAACGGCGTCCACCCCACCAAAAAGATCTGTGTTCATCTGACTCAACCGCAGAATGTCATCAGCAGGGGAGACAGTCTTCTTCCTCAGGGCACCAATATCCCAAACACGAACTGTCTGATCCAGCGAGGCTGACACAACAAGGTCTTCCTTAGGGTGGAATGAAGCACACATTACATAGTGATTGTGTCCAGTTAAAACAGATATACAAGTACGTGACTGCCAATTCCAAATCCTGATGGTCTGATCATCACTTGCACTCACAATCCAAGGATACTCATGGTGAAACTGCACAGTTCGGATGTAATCAAGGTGTCCAAGAAGAGTAAAAAGACACCTATGCAACTTGTAGTTCCAAACCTTAATCTTGTAATCATCTCCTGCATAAGCAACAATGTGGATAAGATGCTTACTGCTACCAAAACCCACCACATAAACAAAATGTGCATTGTGTTATCAGTGGCATAGCTAGGAATTTAGGGCTAGTTTGGCATGTACTAAGGCCCCGTTTGGGGAGTGGCTAAATTAGCCAATTAACCAAAAAGTTATCTTTTTAGCCAAAAAGCCAATAATCCATACCAAAAAGTCAAAGATTCTCTTTTCTCTCTACTTTTTACACAGCTTTTCGTAATTAGCCAAAAAGTCATCCCAAACATACAAGTTTTTTTTACCTACCTTTTTAGCCAATTAGCCAAAAAGTTACTAAATTAGCCTGTTCCCAAACGAGGCCTAAATAAGCCAAAAAGTAAAAAAATACTATCTTATTTAAGTCACATCGTCTTATTTCAATCACATCACCTCTCTAACACATCACATCAAACCCAACCCAAACCCAATCCAAACCCACCAATAAGTTAAAAAGTGCACTTTTTTAGGACATCCCAAACCAACCCTTAATTGAGAGGGGTCATTAAACAAGTCATTATCAATATAAAATTTTTAGTTATACACACAATCCATCAAAATCAACTCCCACATGACCCATTGTAATTTTATATATTCCTAATTACATCAACAAATGTAATTTAAAGTTGTCAAATTACATGTAAAAATAAATGTTGTGACGTTAATACTATTGCTTTAATAAAAATCAAGCAAAAACATACAATGTTGACAATTGTCCGTGGTGTGTTTTAATTTTCTAAACAACCTCACTACCTATGCTATCAAACACATCATTTTCGATATATGTAGGAAATCATAAAAGACAGATATCAAAGGTCGCAATGTAACAACTACTTCTTCTGTTGGCATAAAAGAGACCACTAACAAGAACCGGTCCAGAGCTCTCTCTTTTGCTTTCCTAAGGTGGGCGTTTTACTCTCTTTCAAATAGTAGACTATTCAAACCTCAGAGTATTCAGATGCATGTAATTTTATATATGTTATTTTTTCTATTCTATTGGGTTCAATTTGTGAAACCCATAAATTTATTGTTATGTTTCCTAAAGTCATTGGGGTCACTTTGTATAAGTCCAAAAAATTTGGCTAAGAGTCTAATATACTAAACAAAAAATTTTAACATTCAGTGGCGTCAACTGACACCATTGACTAAGCCGTGGCTACACCCACGTGTTATACTCCAAACAAGGATTTATATTTAACAAGTTGTTCAAGTTCATCATTTTGTTTAAATGGAGATCCATTAAACTTCTTCCAATAGTCTTTAACCCTTCCCAGACAACATAAATGAAATTTTGTATCAACTTGGCCAAGACCGTTAAAATAAAAGTCGAAATTTAAAAAACAAAAAACAATATGTCAAAATAATGCAGCATAAAAGAAACACAACCACCAAATTGTTCTCCATGTGATTATTGAATACAACAAAAAGTCCAATTTATTGCATTTCATCAATGGCATGCCATTTATTTCTTGACATTTTGACCCACTTCTACACAGAATCTCCAAAAAAAAAAAATTGAATTTTCTCATCTATGACGCATACTAACATAAAAGCAGTAAAAGTAAATAATTCAGATCAAACAGGTCTGAATCACAGCCACCTATACTCCAAATTAACTGACACACATTTTTAGAATGATTACTTGAGTTATACAATGCAAAATCTAGGCCTCAACATAACGCATCAAACCATTCACGCATAGATCTATGAAATATCAATAACAAATAGTCACATCAAATAGAATCCAATAATTTAAAATAAAAACAAATAAATTACAGAGGATCACCACAGCTACAATGTAGGAAAACTATAAAAATCTAAGTCACTGATAGACTAAAATTTAAATTGTCAGCAATAATTCAATACCTCCAGAGACAAAAAGTGGCTGAGATTTGTGAAAGTGAACGCCACGAACAGGACCATCATGCTCATCGAATCTGTCAATGAGAGTCCCCATCCTGTAATCCCATAGCTGGATGACACCGCTGTGAAGACTCGCGAGGATCCACGGTCTCTTAGTGTGGAAACTCAGTCCCTTCACTCTATTACTCTTCGTCTCAAATTTCGTCAACATTCTCTCCAATCACAACAAATCTCAAAAATTCTGTACCCAACAATCACTTAAATCAAAAAAACCCACACAATTCTCCAAAAAAAGTACAAAAATTAACGCGATTTGCAACTCAGAAGGCTCAATCCAGATCTCACCATACACGAATTACAACACTAAAACGCCAAATTAGTCAATTTAATTAATCACTAAATGAAACCCTAATGATATAAATTAATCACAGATCTACAGAGATCATAGCTTTCAATTTGATGAATTGGTTCAGAAAATGAAGCGAATTATTTACCTCAGATCTGGCAAAGCTAAACGATTGATCCGATTGGATTACACTACCGAACATGTAAGAGATGAATACAGAGAGAGAGAGAGAGAGAGAGAGTTTTAGAGAGAGAAGTAATCCACGGGCTCGTAGATCCAGAGAGAGAGAGAGAGTGAACGGAGGTTTTGAGTTCTCTCGCAGATCTGGCCTGGTTGATTGTCTGCGTTAATTTTAGAGAGAGAGGGGGTGTAAACTGAAGTTTTTTTGGGGGGTGAGAGTCGCGGTGAGGCTGGTTGGGTTGGGTTGGGAGTGATTATGTACATGTTGACTACACAAGTACAGTATGCTTCAGATAAATAGGGTCCGTCTGATTGAGTTTTGAATGGTTATGATATTTTGGTCATATCTATGTTAGTTATCACATATTCCTTTAATCTTAAGTAAGGACGGCTCAGTGAACGGTTTAGATCTATTTGGGGAGGTATTGTGAATACGTATGTAAGAAAAAAAAAAAAAAAAATTGACTAAATTGATTGAATTAGACTAAGGCTTCGTTTGGGAACCCTTTCTTTTAGAGCTAGTTTGGCATGTACTAAATAAGCCAAAAAGTCAAAAAGTCACTATCTTGTTTAAGTCACATCATCTTATTTAAATCACATCACCTCTCTAACACATCACATCAAACCCAACCCAAACCCAACCCAAACCCACCAATAAGTCAAAAAGTGCACTTTTTTAGGACATCCCAAACCAACTCTTAGTCAAAAAATCAAAAAGTTATTAAGGCCTTGTTTGGGGAGTGGCTATTTTAGTCAAAAAGCCAACTAAAACTAGTCACATCACCTCTCTACTTTTCTGTACATCTTTTTGTAATAAGCCAAAAAATTACTAAAATAGCTTGTTCCCAAACGAGGCCTAAATTAGTCAAAAAATCAACAACCCATACCAAAAAATCAAAGATTCTCTTTTCTCTCTACTTTTTGCACATCTTTTCGTAAAAAATCAAAAAGTCATCCTAAACATACTAGTTTTTTTTAGCTCATATTTTAGCCAAATAGTCAAAAAATTACTAAATTAGCCTGTTCAATTTTTAAATTGATCTTTTTTATTTTCGATTTTCGATTTAGTATCGATTCAAGCATCTTATGCACCGAATTAAATTTAAATCGAAACCGGCCGTTTTAACATATATTGTATTCATAATATATATAGGCCAAGTTTGGCATGTCACAAAAAAATTAAAAAGTCAAAAAAATATTCAAAAAGTTAAAAAGTTATCACTATTTATCAAAAAAATATTAAAAAATTAATTTTATCACTATTCACCAACACATCAATTTGACAAAATCAGATATGTGGTACGGTTGTGTGACAAAAAGTTGCACAGTTAGGTGTAATTTTACCGCACTGTTGTTCGGCCCGTGGGGACCTATCACGAGTCTCGTTTTGATAATGTAAACCGCTGAATGTGTAGAAATCGTCGAGTACTATATGCCTGTAAAAAATCACATTGATCGGATATCGATAACTACATGATCAAATCAGTTTTGTATAAAAAAATAAAGATGTTATAATTAACTGTTGGAAAAAAACAAATCTGATCAGATAGCTATTGATATCCGATTAACGTAGTTTTTTATAAAGATATAGTACTCGACGAGTTTTACACATTGACGGTTTAGATTATCAAAACGGGACCCATAATAGCCCCCACGAGCTCAATAGCACCGTCCAGTGCAATGCCTAAAAAGTAGACAATTACTTCTTACCATCTATTCTGCTTTGCAGAAATGACAGCCGTACAAGTCAACCTCTAATCTTCTCCTACACTCTAACTACACATTAATTTATACAATATTTTAATACATATTTTTTCATAAAAAGTCAAAAAGTTAACCCAAACAAACATATTTTTTTCTCAACTTTTTAGTTTAAAAAGTCAAAAAGTGCACTTATTTAGGATACCCCAAAACAACTCCTAATATAATGATACTAATAAGTATAATAAATTATTAACCTTAATTAATTAATTAATTTTATCGTCTTTATAACCTAAGTACTTGTTTGGCATGCACTAAAAAAATGTATTTTTTTGTATAAATATACTTATTTTGGTTACATCAATCAACATCTATCAACATCTCATTTCTATTTTTCTATCCACTTTCTCTGCTTTTCTACACATTTTTTAATAAAAAGTCTAAAAGTGCATTAGTTTAGAACATTCCAAAAGTTTGTAAACTCTTATATAATTTTAATTCTAACTCATTATTCTTGAATCCTTATTATTTTTTAACATTTTTTTATTTTTATTTTTGTTAATTTAGAAATTGAAAAGTAATTATTAAATAGATGAATTGGATATGTTTTAAATTGTGAACAAATAACTAATTTAATATTTTTAAATATAGATTAGTGATTATATTTAAAAGCGATTCAAGTTTAAAAGGTCTTAAATCAATTCAACCATATTGAACTAAATCGATTCAATCAATTCAATTCAGTGCGGTTTGATTGAAGAAGCGATTTGTATCGACATTCAAAATAATAAAACTGATATTATCGATTCGATGAAATTTTTGATCTAAATACCGATCGTACTGTACCCAACCGATTACATACCTAATTTTCAATAATGTTTTCACAATTAAAAATTTTAAAAACAAAAAACAAACACTTTTCTTATTTTATAAATTCAAGCTAAAGGTAAAATTTAATTTTTTTTTTATAAAAAAATAAATTACTATTACAAAGTTATAACATTGTTAAGTTTTGATAATTTTATTTATTTTCATAATAGAACTCGCAACTAATATTTCATTTGATATTTGCGAATAAAAATAGAAAAAAAAAAACATTTGTAGCATTTAAATAAAATTGCTAAATTGCTAATATTATCATATTGCTTATATTTCTAAATTACTAATATTACCAAAATCATAGTCTCATTTAATAAATCTTCCAAGTCAAAGTTGGGAAAATTATTAGGGGAATCTTGTTAAATGGATGATATACTTCTATTTTTCTCTATAGTGGCCTTATTTTGTTGTTATCAACGATTAAAAAGCAATAACTAATAACAGAATAATGTCAACTCTACTGTTTAGATAAAACAAACAGAGTGTACTTTGGCAAGTCTACTATTCTGTCATTGTGTGTGTTTTATTTGCATAGAAAATTCTTCAACACCAAACCTTAAGCAAAATGTTCAAGTTAATTCTTTCCTCAACTTATTTATTCAAAAAAAAAAAAAAAAACAACACAACCTTATCAACATCCAGAACAGACTGTAGTATTGTTGGTAGATCACCAATTCCTCAAGGCATGCAAATCTAAATGTATATTGATATTCAAATTGCACTCACAATCAATGAACATCTTAGGAAAAGCCATGGATATCATATCAAAAGGATTAATACGAATTTCCATCAGCTCACACTTCTCTTGTTTTGTCTCCTTTACTTTTCTTTTCATTTTCGCAAATTAAAATTTTTGCAGTGTCTTATAGAAAGTCTCTTTTTAAGTTGACAAGCGGAGGCTCTCTAAAAAGGTCCTTTGAATTTGAATTATGGTAACTCAAACAATTACGGACTAAACAAAAATCATAACATCAATTCTTTAAGATAAGATACAGAGACTGATAAATGCATTATTTAACATTCAAGTATAAGAAACATAAAATTAAAAACATTAGTTATATATTGTTTTATTTGTTCAACTTTGTTAGCAATCAAATAAAGTTGAAGGAGATAATTAAGAATTGAAAATTAAAGAAAGTAAAATGCACGTCTAGGTTTAACATAAGGAAATTAAAGCATTTACAATATATTTGAAACAATTAACAAAATATCACTTCTAAAAGAAGAAAATACAGACAGCTGAACAATCCATTAAATTTGAGTAGAAACCTCAAGCCCTTACTGCAATGCTCAACACACCCAATCGAGAGTCAAAATTAAAATAAAAACAAAAAACAAAAAAAATTACTATCACTATACAACACACCCATTCATTAACATCAAAATTGAAACCAAAACCCTATAAACAAAGGCTTGTATTTTCGTCTTTGCTACTCACTTATATCTCACTTAACAAACAAACCAATCACATACCACCATGAGAAGCAACGACAACAATCTAAAATACTAAATCAATAGTACAAGTTAACTATTTGAAATAGAAGATAGACAGTAATTAATATGAGAATTTTACCCATTACTACCAACAACAACAACAACAAAATTGTACAATAAAAATTATACCTTGTGTTTTAAAGTATGAATCTAAAAAATTGACTAAATCTAGAAAGACAACTCACAAAATGGAGACATAAGAAGAGAACAGTACTACCTGGTTAAAAACTCCAATCAGCAGTGTAGCTCAAACCATGGAGATTTGAAAAGTGTAGATCATTTTAGAGATAGTATGAAGAGAATCACAAAAAACAATAAAATGGTTGTTTGGTGAACTCTGAAGCACTATTGTAGCTACCAATCACTCTTAAAAGTTAAGCTTGTTGGAACAATCTTTTTGTGTAAAATAAATAACTTGAAACGAATCAAACAAATAAAAATAAATTACTTATTAAATTTATTTTACCGAAATGTAAAAATACAAAAAGATCAAGTCGAGTATGAGACACTCTGTCGTTAAGACAAATTCGCCCTGCTACGATGTTTACGGATAAATGACGTCTATCTCTCAGGCTACAATGATCTTCACAAATTATAGTAGCATTCCAAACAATTTGTACGGCGAACAAGACCTGTGTTCTAAACTCTTTGAAATTTTTCCTATAAAACTAGTATGTAGAATAATGCAAAAAGAGCAAAAATTCAAAGCAACAAAAGAATTTATGAATCCCAAACTGCTGGAAATGATGTAGTATTTATAGGCAAAATAGGTGACCTTTAGATTTGTCCGAATAGGTACAAAAGGGAGAAACATATCTGTTTTCAAACTGGAACAGGTGCAGTTCGAATTTGAACAGATCTGCTACTGCTAGCAGTTTTAAACAGATAACTGCTGGGTAATTTAAATTTGTTAAAAATAGTTTATCTGTTGGGAATTTTGTGGAATTCGGACTTGGAAGAGGCACAATTTTTGGACAAAAAAAATTGAATTTAAATACATTTTGAAATTCAAATAATTTCCTGCAAGAATTTGAAAAAATTCAAATAAATTTTGTCCAAAAAATTTAATGTTAGAACCGACCAGAACCACAACCCACACCCGTGCATTCATAGCTTTCGACCGCCCGTCGGACGGATGATGGCGGCGGTCTTGCATGTGTGGTGGTTTGGGCTAAGGTTCACATTGTCCATAACTCCTCCCTTCTACAAATTTGGGATGCCCCTTGAGGCCCAACCCAAGTGTTGCCACCTAGAGCTTATATACATACACAAGCTCTCTTAAATTTTTAATGTAGGACAACCCATTTCAAGGAAACTCACATTTTACTTACTGAATTGTCCATTCCACGAACCCGAAAATGACGTCAAGTTCCTATTTACTCATAAATGGTTTTGAAGAAACATCTTCACCATGTGACTTGCTATACGGCAAGAAACACGTCACCTCTTTGGACCCACCTCAAAAGATGTGTAGACCCTATTCAAAATTGGGCTCAAAGTTGGCCTAAAATAAACTTAAAAAAACCATAAATTCTAACAATTCCCCACATGAATGGAATTTGACGGAGAGAAAATATAACAACATGATCTAATTATAGAATTGGGAATATTCTACAAATGATAGGTAGCTTTTGACTTTGAACCTTCCCTTATGAGACACTATCGGATTTACTAACTAATTAGTGAACATGATATCTTGAACTGTTCAATCATTTGTGTAAACCAAGACAATAAAACTCACACAGTATATTATCAGACGCAGTTTAGTTCTCACTATTGTGTTCATTTTAGCCTTGAACAACCTGGTCTTTCATGAGTGCTCTAGAGAATTGTAACCCTTCACAAATCTCATAGAACAGGCCCAGTTCACACTCATATTAGTGATTCTTATAAAGAGTATCTTGCCATGCTCCACTAGGTATACCTAGATATAAGAATCATTAAAAGTATTACTTAACATAAAACGCTGCAGACATCACTATTTCATTATAGAAATGGGTAGGAGTTTAACTCCCTAATGATCCTTATAAGTCATACACAACTCAGTTGTCCCTCTGAACCTAGATTTTGGGATCTTCAGTCAACTAAGTTGGGTTGCCGTTGTGGTAGCTCTTATTTAATAGGCTTAAGTCTTATTCCCTTCAATGAATTCTCAACTAGCTCTATTGTTAACCCTTTAGTTAGTGGATCCGCTATGTTGTCTTTAGACTTCATATATTCAATGGAAATAATTCCATTAGAGAGTAGTTATCTCACGGTGTTATGTCGACGACGAATATATCGTAACTTACCGCTATACATATGACTCTGTGCTCTACCAATTGCTGATTGACTATCACAATGTATACATATAGCAGGCACCGGTTTTGGCCACATTGGAATATCTTCAAGGAAGTGGTGAAGCCATTCTGTTTCTTCCCCAACTTTATCTAGAGTTATGAATTCTGATTCCATAGTAGACCTAGCAATGCAAGTCTGTTTGGAAGATTTCTAAAATACAGCCTTCCTACCAAGAATAAAGACATACCCACTGGTAGACTTTGAGTCTCTAGTATTCGATATCCAGTTTGTATCACAGTATCCTTCAAATACTGCTGGATATCTAATATAATTTAGCCCAATGTTAGAAATCAATCGGAGATATCTTAGAACCCTTATAATTGCTTTCCAGTGTTTTAACTCCTGGATTACTCGTATATCTACTTAATTTACTTACTACATAGGCTATATCTGGACGAGTGCAGTTCATCAAGTACATTAAGCTTCCAATAATTTGGGCATACTCTAATTAAGAAATACTTTCCTGTACATTCTCAGAAAGAAACAAATTAACATCCACAGGTGTTCTACCAATGTAATGAGATTGTGACAAAGCATAACCTTTTGATGTTTTGGTAATTTTCATACCAAGTATTACATCAGCAATCCCATGTCCTTCATATCAAATGTTTATTCAACATTTTCTTGGTAGTTTTAATCATGTCATTATTACTACCTATGATGAGCATATCATCCACATAAAGACATACTATAACATAACCATTGCTAGTGTTTTTAATATAAACACATTTGTCACATTCATTAATTTTGAATCCATTTGATATCATTGCTTTGTCAATTTTCTCATGCCATTGTTTTAGTGCTTGTTTTAAGCTATATAATGATTTAACCAATTTACACAATTTTTTTTTCTTTTCCTGGAACAGAAAATCCTTCTGGTTATTCCATGTAAACTTCTTCATCTAACTCACCATTTAGGAAAGCGGTTTTCACATTCATTTGATGAATTTCTAGATTGTACAAAGATGCAATAGCAATTAATATTCTAATGGATGTTATTCTAGTAACTGGTGAGTATGTGTTAATGTAGTCAAGACCTTCTTTTTGTCTAAAACCTTTGATCACAAGTCTTGCCTTGTATTTGTCAATTGATCCATCCACTTTCATTTTTCTTTTGAAAATCCACCTGTACCCAAGAGGTTTACAACCTGGTGGCAGATCCACCAATTCCTAAGTGTGATTTTGCAAGATGGATTCAACTTCACTATTTACAGCTTCTTTCCATAAAGGAGTCTTAGGACTGGACATAATTTCTTTAAAAATTAAGGGTTCATTTTCTAACAAAAATATTAGTAAATCTGGACTAAAAGATTTTGAGGTTCTAGCACATTTACTACACCTAAGTTTCTTTTCCTCATTTTGATATATCTCTTGCTCTTGTTCTTGATCTTGTTTTTTATCATGACTAGTAATAGCATCATAAGATCTTTTATTAATACTAGTCTTTTGTCTAGTTTTATTTAAAAACACATGTTCAAAGAAAGACGCATTCCGAGATTTAATAATAGTATTTGCATACATTTCGGAATGTTCTGACATATGAATCAAGAATCGATATGCACTACTATTCATGGCATAACCAATGAAAATCCAATTAACAGTTTTAGAACCTATCTTAGTCTTTTTAGGATTAGGAATAGTCACTTTAGCCAAACACCTCCACAGTTTTAAGTATTTATAGGATGGTACTATCCTATGCCACAATTCATAAGGTGTTTGATTCACTTTCTTTCTGGTTACTTTATTTAAAATATAATTAGCAGAAAGTATTGCTTCCTCCTACAAGTTCTAAGGTAATCCAGAACATATTAACATGACATTCATCATTTCTTTTAAAGTCCTATTTTTCTTTTCAGCAATTCCATTTTGCTGAGGTGAGTAAGGAGCGGTGATTTGATGAATTATTCCATATTCTTTACAAAATTCACCAAAAGGTGATTCATATTTACCACCTCTATCACTTCTAAGTTTTTTTTAATTTTTTTACCAAGTTGATTTTCAACTTCATTCTTATATTGAATGAAAGTTTCCAAAGTTTCATCATTGGTTCGAATTAAATAAACATAACTACATATAGTATAATCATCTATGAAAGTGATAAAATATTTTTTCCCACCTCTAGTTTGAATTGATTTAAAATCACAAATATCACTATGAATTAATTCAAGTGACTCTGTACTTCGTTCAATTGAACGGAAATCAGTTTTAATTAATTTTGCCTTAATGCAAATTTCACATTTATGATTTAAATCAATGTCAAATTTAGGTAAATATTCCATATTAATTAATCTACGCAAAAATCCATAATTAACATGTCCTAGTCTATCATGCCACGAATTTGAAGACTCAAGCAAGTAAGAAAAAGATATATTTTTATTAATAACAGAGGGTACAACAATCATTACATTTATTTTGAAAAGGCCCTCAGACACGTAACATTTTCCTACATATATCCCTTTTTTGATAAGTACAAACTTGTCACTTTAAAAAATTAGTCTAAACCCATTTTTACTCAACAAAGATCCGGAAACAAGATTCTTGTGAATGTCCGGTACATACAGCATATTGTTGAGAGTGAGTTCCTTTCCAGATATCATCTTCAAAATAATCTTTCTTGTCCTTCAACTTTAAAAGTTGAGGAGTTGCCCATAAAAAGTTGTTTACCGTTGTCCACTATAGAATAAGATATGAACATCTTTTTGTCGGCACAGATGTGGCGAGTAGAACCAGTGTCCACCTACCATTCTTTAGGATTTTCAACAAGGTTTACTTCGGAAACAACTGCAGAAAGATTTATGTCATCTACAACATTGAAAATTTTATCCACTTCGGTCATATTAGCTTGAGCAACCTTCTTGCTTGATCTTCCTTTGCCTTTGCGTAAATCAATTTCTAAGAACTTCTCTGGCTTTTCACCGTAATTCACTGGCATAGTCACAACATGAGGAGGGGTTGGTGCAATTGCAGCCACCATACCAGTACTGGTTTGAACATTAGTTTGACCAGTTTATGTAGCCATTAAATTTTGTCAAAATAAAAAAAAATAAGAATTGTAACTTTTATTTCTAATTAATTTGAAAATAAAATAAAATTTTATTTAAACAAATTAATTCCGCACAAGAAAATTAAATTTCTGTAACACTTCAAAAATTAAAATACGGAAAACAGAATTTTAATTAATGAACACTCAGAAATTATTTCTGAAAAACAAAATTAATTTCTGACAAACTTCACAAATAAATATTGTTAATAACTACTAGTATATTACTACTAGTTATCAAAGAAAATAAATAGTATATTATTACTATTTTTCAAACAGTATATTATTACTATTTGTTTTTCTAACTAGAATATTATTTGTAAAACCACAGAAAATCATTTCTGTAAGAAGAAGAAAAGAAGAAAGGAAACAGACAAAAAATGTCACGACCCGCTCTCCGTACCCAAGGGTTAAGCATCGTGATGGCCAGTAACTGAGGTTACCTTCGGCCAATTCTTAAACAAATCAATAAACGCGAGCGGAAGTAATATTTAAATGAGGGTATCAAAATAATCATTGGAGCTTCTATTTTTATTACAAAATTATATTGACCAAAGACCGATATTTACATAGAAAAATATCAATAAAAGTGTTGTGTGTGTCTATTCCGCAATCTCGCATCTAAGACTTTCCAAAAGCTATTTTTGAATTGCATATTTCTTGAAAATTAGTAAACAACTATAAGCACATGGCAGAGTGAGAAATATTATATTAAGAGTATAAGGGACACGAAATAACCATGGATAGTTAATTAGGCCAAAACATTTACATAACTCAGTCTGGTGAATAAATCATTGAAGTGGTAGAAACTGAAATACATAAATTATGTAAATATATAACCATAACCACGGTACAAAACAGAACAGAGCTCACAGAAGTGACAGTCAGAATAGAGGTACGGATTTAAGAGGTGGCTCATACGAACTCTAGAGGTGACTCCCACAATAGTGTAGCACTTAGTTCCGTACAGTACTTTGCTCCGTATCGAACAGAAGTCAATGAATCCATGACAAACAGAGGACCACAAAGTGGTCAAACAGAGGCCAATGGTTATTTAAGTCCCCCAAGGCATGGGACTCCCATGGTGGTACTTACAAAAATATTTGTTTATAAGGTCATAGTCAAATATTCTTTAAAATATAAACAAACATATCCATGTGTTTCATTTTCACAAATAGGGTTCAGAAATTAAACCACGTAACTGAAATTGTAATATAATTTATAAAACATAACTTGTGTAAAGTAAATATGGTAAGTCAAAACGTACGTAAAACATATAATGGTAACTCAAGGTATAATATAACTCACCTTAAAAGTAATTCTTTACTCTTTTTTTCCACTACCAAAAACCCTCTTGACTTCCACTATTCTTTCATTCCTTCTCTCTTTTCTTTCTTTCCTTCTTTTCCTCTTCTTTCTAGGATCACCACCTCCTTATTTATAAGGAGGTGAGAGCGTCAGTTGGCTAACATGTGGCCCGGCGCATCTCTCTCTCCAGATTCATTCATTAATTATATAGATTCATACTTATCTCTAATAGATATTTAAGATAATTATATTTTGACCCAATTTTTTTAATATAATTATATAAATAAATTAATCCCTAATTAAATTATATTCTATCGTATACCAACAAAAAATAAATTATTTATTTTACTACCACATCCATTATTATTATTATTTATTTATACTTTGACCCCTAAATTCATAATATTTTACAAAATTACACATAATAATACAAAATAAATCATATATTTTTCCAACTGTAATTAAATAATATTAGTATAAATTTTACAGAATAATTAAAAATCTGGATTGTTACAATATTCCCTCCTTTTAAAATTTCGTCATCAAAAATTGTCATGTGTGTAAACTATCCGCTGCGCACTCTGATAAATATATATTAGATGATTAATTTAATAGAAAATATTACCTCAAAAAAAAAAAAACGTTACAAAAAACAACTCACGGTCTAGTTGTCAAAAATTGATTTGAGCCAAAATAAGAAATAATTGGTGACTTTAAAAACTTTTCACTCTTTTTGTTTACGATAAAAATAAAAAAATAAAAAATAAGAACACAATGACAGAATCATATGTAAGAGTTGAAAAAATTTGAGGTGAACTTTTCATTGATGGGAAATAGTTTCAAAATTAGTATATTTATAATTTGAACCCATTTTTTAAAAAATCGAAATAAAATTTTTTTTTGAATACTAAACTAAAAATTATATATATTTAATTATATTATAATTTTTGTGGGTGCTTGAGCCCGACATCCTTTGTTTCTTTTCTTTCTTTTGCTATAACAAATATAAATTATATCTAATATTCTTCACAAATTATGCACAAAAAAAAAATATATATATATATATAAAATCATATAAAATTATAATATAATTAAATCGACTAACAAAATATAATATTTGTGTACTAATTACCTGCTATCCTACATCTTAAATGTGCATGTGTCCTATGCTCCAATGATATTTTTATTTTTTATTTTTTCATAAACCATTGCTCTGATACCATTTGTCACGACCCGCTCCCTGTACCCAAGGGTTAAATATCGTGATGGCCAGTAACTGAGGTTACCTCCGGCCAATTCTTAAACAAATCAATAAACGTAAGCGGAAGTAATATTTAAATGAGGGTACCAAAATAATCATTGGAGCTTCTATTTTTAATATAAAATTATATTGACCAAAGAGACCGATATTTACATAGAAAAATATCAATAAAAGTGTTGTGTGTGTCTATTCCGCAATCTCGTATCTAAGACTTTTCAAAAACTATTTCTGAATTGCATGTTTCCTGAAAATTGGTAAACAGCTATAAGCACATGGCAGAGTGAGAAATATTATATTAAGAGTATAAGGGATACGAAATAACCATTGATAGTTAATTAGGCCAAAATATTTACATAACTCAGTCTGGTGAATAAATCATTTAAGTGGTAGAAACTGAAATACATAAATTATGTAAATATATAACCATAACCACGGTACAAAATAGAACAGAACAGAGGTCACAGAAGTGACAGTCAGAACAGAGGTACGGATTCTAGAGGTGGCTCATATGAACTCTAGAGGTGGCTCCCACAACAGTATAGCACTTAGTTCCGTACAGCACTTTGTTCCGCACCGAACAGAGGTCAATGGATCCATGACAAATAGAGGACTACAAAGTAGTTAAACAGAGACCAATAGTTATTTAAGTCCCTCGAGGCGTGGGACGCCCGTGGTGATACTTACAAAAGTAAATGTTTATAAGGTCATAATCAAATATTCTTTAAAATATAAACAAACATATCCATGGGTTTTATTTTCACAAATAGGGTTCAGAAATTAAACCACGTAACTGAAATAGTAATACAATTTATAATAATTTATAAAATATAACTTGTATAAAATAAATATGGTAAGTCAAAACATACGTAAAACATATAATGGTAACTCAAAATATAATATAACTCACCTTAAAAGTAATACCTTACTCTTTCTTTCCACTACCAAAAATCCTCTCGACTTCCACTATTCTTTCCTTCCTCCTCTCTTTTCTTTCTTTCTTTTCTTTCTTTCTTTTATTTCTTTCATTCTTTTCCTTTTATTTCCAGGAATAAGGAGGTGAGAGCGTCAGTTGGCCAACACGTGGCCCGGCGTATTCCTCTCTCCAGATTTGTTCATTAATTATATAGATTCATACTTATCTCTAATAGATATTTAAGATAATTACATTTTGACCTAATTTTTTTAATATAATTATATAAATAAATTAATCCCTAATTAAATTACATTCTATCATATACCAATAGAAAATTAATTATTTATTTTACTACCACACCCATTATTATTAGTATTTATTTTTACTTTGACCCTTAAATTCATAATATTTTACAAAACTGCACATAATAATACAAAATAAATCATATATTTTTCCAACTGTAATTAAATAATATTAGTATAAATTTTACAGAATAATTAAAAATCTGGGTTGTTACAAAAAATTCTGTTTAAACAGAATAATTCGAGTCTATCTTAAAATTGTTGGAACAATCTTCTGTGTAAAATAAATAACTTGAAACAAATCAAACAAATAAAAATAAATTACTTACTGAATTTATTTTACCAAAATGTAAAAGTACAAAAAGATCAAGTCGAGTGTGAGACACTCTCTTCTTAAGACAGATTCACCCTGCTATAGTACTTACGGATAAATGACGTCTATCTTCCAGGATACAATAATCTTCACAAATTGTAGTAGCATTCCAAACAATCTGTACAGCGAACAAAACCTGTGTTCTAAACTCTCTGAAATTTTTTCTATAAAACTAGTATGTAAAATAATGCAAAGAGAGCAAAAATTCAATGCAATAAGAGAATTTCTGCATCTCAAACTGCTAGAAATGATGTAGTATTTATAGG
The DNA here is from genome assembly GCA_025200525.1 of Camellia lanceoleosa. NCBI lineage: Eukaryota > Viridiplantae > Streptophyta > Magnoliopsida > Ericales > Theaceae > Camellia > Camellia lanceoleosa. Next base: position 205,604,920 of record CM045760.1, read on the forward strand.
CAAAATAAGTGACCTTTAGATTTGTTCGAATAGGTGCAAAAGGGATGAATAGATTTGTTTTCAGACTAGAACTGGTGTAGTTCAAATTTGAACAAATCTGCTGGTAGTTTTGGACAGATAACTACTAGGCAGTTTAAATCTGTTAAAAATAGTTTATCTGTTGAGAATTTTGTGGAATTCGGACTTGGAAGATGCACAATTTTTGGACAAAAAATTTGAATTCAAATACATTTAGCAATTTTAATAATTTCCTGCAAGAATTTAGAAAATTTTAAATAAATTTTGTCTAAAAAATTAATGTTAGAACCGACTCGACCCACACTCGCTTCATCTAATGCTTGGCTACAGACGCATGCATATGGTGGTTTGGGCTAAAATTTACATTATCCATAACTCCTTCCTTCCACAAACTTGGGATGTCCCTTGAGGCCCAACCCAAGTATTGCTACTTAGAGCTTATATACATACACAGCTCTATAAAAGTTTCAATGTGGGATAACCCATTTCAAGGAAACCCACATTTTACTTCTTGAATTGTTCATCCCACGAACCCGAAAACGATATCAAGTTCCTATTCACTCATAAATGATTTTGACGAATCGTCTTTATCATGTGACTTGTCATGCGGTAAAGAACACATCACCTCTTTAGAACCACCTCAAAAAACGTGTGGACTCCACTCAAATTTGGGCTCAAAGTTGGCCCAAAATAAGCCTATAAAAATTATAAATTCCAACAAAGCTATCAAGAGGAGTCACAAAGAGGTGTTACCCAAAAGATAACCTAAAAGGGAAGTGAATTAGGTTTTGACAAATACAAAATAATAATACCCAATAAAAATTACAATTTGCACAACAAATAATTAATTCCAAGTAGTAGATAAATAACCGTTAATGATAATGCTTAATGAAGAATTCAACAATGAAGTATGTAATTACAGTAAATAGTTATATTAGTTAAGCAAAGAGATTAAGAAAGATGAAGCAAACAGATTTATAGTGGTTCAATTTCAACCAAACCTACATTCACTCCTCAAGCTTCACTTGAGATTTTCCACTATCTTTTAGCTTCAATGGGTGCTAGCAACCTCTTCACAAATGGAGTAATTCTCCACAAATTTTACAAAGACTATAACAAGTCCAAAACCTTGCCCTATTTAGCTGATTCTCAATCACACTCAAAAAGTCAAGAAACTTGAGTGTACTATACTTTTACAAAATTATAATGATAGGTTTTGCTTTCACAGAAAGCTTGGAATGAAACTCTCTCAAGAATTATAACAAAGATTGAAGCTTTGAGTTTATATCAGTAAAAATAAAACCCTTACAGGAATATATACACTTAAAGCTAAAGCTCACTGTAATTTCTGAAAGTAAAAAGAAAACCAAATGAAGAACACTTCAGGGAATAGAGAAAGATAAGAGTGATGAAAGATCAGAGAAAATTTATTGCTTATGTTGTTGCTTTCTTATTTTTTTTGTTCAGCAGAAGCTCTGCTATTTATCAAGCAACAAATCAAGGAGTTGCGTGTGACAAGGAGATTGAGTAAGATTTTCGTTAAATCTACTCGACTCAAATTTGCATTTCCTATACAAGATTAGATCGTGAAGGAGTTGAAATATGGGTCTGATTGATGACAACTATTTTTGAAAAAGAGTCGTTGTAGTACAGAGTGGCTATCCAGCTGGATGTCTAAAATGAAATTTTGTTCTTAAGGGACATCTGCCCGGATGTCCAGTGGGGTTTCAGTCGTCAAGGATGAATTCCACGGTTGACGAGTATACTGCTGTGCTGACAATTGGTGCGAAGCAAAATTGAATTGAAGCAAAATTGTGCAAAACGGTCGTCCGACCAGATGTCCTCCCTGACGTCCGGCCCCCTCTGGGCTGGCTTCTTCATTGCTTCTTTGTGTCATTTGTTTTGGACTCTATTTTAAATTTGAAATTAACACCTGATTAAGCATATTTTTACACTTCAAAAAAAATGATTAGGAAAGATAATATAATTGTATATAATAAAATATTTCAATCTATTTTTCTATTCCAAATAAATCAGAATAATATCAAAAATAAATAAGTCTAACAATCTCTCCCTTTTTAATATTGGCACACCATGATATTTTGTTTTGTTTGAGAGTAAGAAAAAACTCTCCCTCATGTCATGCTCCACCTGAATGATTGCTCATATCAGATACACAAGTTAGCACCTTAGCAATCAATATGATTTTAATCAAGGCATGGTATGAGATTAAGATACCATACTCGAGTGTAGGATACGCACTTCCAAAAGTTTTATAGACGAAGAACCCCGCTTACTCTCCCAGTATTTACATACCTACAAAAATACTGAGAGTTGACAAATTCCGCTGGAGCGTGAGAATTGCAGCTTGAGCAGAGGAGCAAAATTTGTGAAGCCCATTCAAGCGCTAGAAAGCCCGCTCGAGCAGAAAAGCCAAAATCTGGGCATCACAGGTTTGGAAAAATACACAATCAACCTGTTCTAAACACGCAACCACAACCCAATAACCAAAATAAAGGGGAGACAAAGGAAACAAGATATGAATCATTATTCAGGACTATACAACCCGAGTCCGAAACACAACAAGTGACGGGCCAAAACCAGAATCGCTATGGGTACCCAATCTCAAAACAATAAAGCAAATAGGCATTAAAAGTATGAACATCATAATGACTGGCTTTGGAAGTGACATTTTCTAATAAAAAGCAATGGAGAATGTGGAGATGGGGTTTAAGGTGTTTGGCTTAAAGGTTGGACCCGATGGAATAGTGTGCGGAAGTCAATAGTTAGATATTGACATGCTGGATGTGAATACTGACCTTCCTCTCGGGTTCAAGGCTTCTTAGTGCGAGGAGCCATAATTGTTTGAAAATAAAACAGAACAACCATTTGACAATGGTTAATAATCAAGCAAAAAAAATATCAGGTCCTTCAAATGAGGTTAACAATGGTAGGCACATATGAGCAATTGTAATTCTGTAGTGCTGAAGTACAACAAAAAAAAATTAGAGTTTTTAAAAAAAAAAAAAAAAATTGTTAGGTCTCATGGCACTGATTGATAAAAAGGAATACAAGTTGCAGAGTCAAAAAAAAAAAAAAAATTCAAGATATTAAAGCCAAATAACCATGTTGATAAACATGATAAGTTCCTAACATGGAGGTATATAATAAAGACATAATTTAGTGAAATATCAATGGAAAAGATGAAATCATCCTAAATTTTGACATATCAGGACAAAATTGATTATTACTTCCGGAAGGAACTTAATTGTTTCTAATCTTTTTAAGGATATTAGGGAAACAAGAGATGGAAACATAAATTATGATAGTTAGTGATTATACAGATGCTAAGCACAATCTTTATATTATCATAGAAATTGACTACATAGTTGGGAAAATTTTCCGGAGGTTCTACAAGTCTGCCACAAACATCTATATATATAAAGATATATATATATATATATATAAGCATATATATATATATATATATATGTGTATGTGTGTGTAGGCAATGTAAACACTAAAAACAAATTTCAAGTACAGATATGAAAAAAAATGAATTAAGCAACATCAATCTATTCAATTCTAAGCAAAATATTCATGTGGGAACAAGGTTGATGAAAAGATTTCACCATTTTCAGTTTTGAACAAAACCCACCATAGATGTATATCTCAAGTAAAATCATGGAGTTTGAAACCAAAACATAAGAAAAAACAAGAAATGTAGGAAAACTTACTTGAATTTGTGTAAGGGTTTGATGAAATATGTGATTTTAGAGAGCTTTAGGAGAAGAAGAGATGAAGGTTTAAGAGGTAGGGCACAGATTGTCGAAGAATAAGGGTAAAATTTGGACAGAGCAATCAGTTTAAAGTATTTAAAACTTGTCCAGATGGGCACCGGTCGACCCCCCGGTTGTCTCATCGGACGAGCGGTCAGGCAAAATTTTTTTTTGCTCCTTTGTTGTAGTCCTACTATGTTTCTGAGGTTATTGGTTGTGGCTAAGACTTATACAGATGTGGTTTTTGGATAGATAAAAACATAATCACAATAATAAAAACAAATTGTTTGACATCAAAATTATGTTGAAGAAGAAATGTATAAGAAACTTGATAGCATTCAATTGATATAAATGTTTTCATATTAATGTAATAGTACAAATACATCATTTTAAGAAAAATTCGAGTGTCACATTTACAACAAAACCTTTTAAGTAGAATTCGACATTCCAAGTTCGCTATGAATAAAATTAAAGCGATCCTCGCTTAGAGGTTTTGTGAAAATATCCCTCAATTGATTGTCGGTGTTTATAAATTCAAGAACAATATCCCTTTTTTGAACATGATCTCTTAAAAAGTGGTGTCAAATTTCAATATGTTTTGTTCTTGAGTGTTGAACCGGATTTTTTCTTAAGTTGATGGCACTAATTTACATTTAATAGGGATGTGATCATAATGCAAATCAAAGTCTTCCAATTGTTGTTTCATCCAAAGTACTTAGGCACAACATGTGATAACCCTGTCTCGTGTTATGTTAATTAATTTTAATTATGATTGTGATTATGTGCTTGATATGATTTTGAGTGCCATTTATATGATTATGCGTGTGTTTGAATTTTTATCTGTTCACCGTAGGAAAATCTGTTTAATTTTCTACTATAGAATTTAAATTGAAGGCCGTAGAGGTGTCAAAAAGTGAAATTGACTGTATTTTTATCCATAGTATGATTTTTAGAGTCTACGGTGAAGTTTAATTAAAAATTGATTCGGACCAAATTAATTAGATTAAATTGATTAGCCTTAACCCAAATTGATTAGGCAAATATATATAAGTGACTTATTTACACTTATGTTCACTTTTTGAGCTCATTCTTTATAACTTGGCTGAAATCACATTCTAGAGAGAGAGAGGGTCGGTTCTAGAGAGAGAAGAAGGCTCAAATTCTGAATTTAGTTCAAAGCTTAGGAAATTGGAAGTTAGACCTAAGAAATTAGCCAAATTTGAAAGGATTAGAATTTCTATGTGAGTAACCAACCCTTAATTCATGAGTTTGAGTTGTAATTATATGAATTCAAAGAGAATTGGTAATTAAGGACAAAGTTTAAGCTATAAATGATGAATTTGAAGTCAATTTCACATGCATGTAGAGAATTGTCATGAATTTGCATAATCTAGCATAAAGCATGTTAAATATGAAAAATTGGGCACTAAAATTTACATGCATGCATAATTTGTTGAACCTCTTGACTTTGAGCATTATCTACATCATTTGACATGGAATTAGAGTCCATAAATTACATGCATGTGCCATCCTTGAAGATATGAAGTTTGGTAACTTGTGTTATGAAGTTGTGTGGACGCGCTCCCGGGAACTCTCCGAATATCCGTGCGCGCCTGTCGGAGGGGGGGTGCGAATTCTCGTTTTGTTTTCTAAGCTACTACAGTTTGGACTCAAATGTCACGGTTCTGAATCTAATCTTATAATGTGCGATGTAAGACCGATAAATCACTAAAGAGTCCAAATCCGGCAAATCGTTTTGAAAAATTGATTTTTATAAAGAAGTGTCAAACATGGACTGCTTTGCCAGATATAGAGTCGCCACCTAAATATTTTATTTTGGGAAAATTTAGGAAACCCTGACTCGTGCCTAAGGCCACGTGTCCGTCATCACCAAAGTTGCCTTGGCTCGGGAACTTGGGTACGAGAGGGAAAGGTCATTTAATGAGCACCCCTGCTCACCAGATCAAAGATCGGCCTGTACTAAGCCTGATATCTTGTTTTTGAAAACACATGTGTTCTTATTTTGATTAATTAGCTAATCTTTCTATGTGATGCACACAGCAAACAAGTATAGACTAGATCGCCTAATTTAGAACAAAACATTGCATGTTCGTTTGAAAACAGTTTGAAGTTTGCTACTTACAAGTAGACTAAAACGCGATTTTCAATGAATTGTTCAAATTCAAGTAATCCAACCTTCACCCACAGGCATTCAGGCAGTTATATTACATAAGCAGTTAGCCTTATGGCAAGCATGTTTTCATGGCAACATTAACACACATGCAGTATGGTAAAGCGTAAACACTCACAGTGTACTCCGAGCCAAAACAAAGAACTAGTTAGAAATCATACATGATCCTAGTTCATGTTAAGATGGCTAATGCAACACATGTGAAAATGCAACTAAAATAGGCTCGACTATTCTAGAAATGGCATATGAAATGCAATTTGATACATGTATTCAAATTGGAATTGAAATACAATGTAGTTAGTATGATGCACCGAGCCCGATGCATGCAAAACAAATGAATGGATGCACGCATGCGAACATAAGGTATGCTAAATGAAATATGCCCTAAAACTAACCATTGTAAGCGGTTAAGTAAAAGGGAGAAAGAAATGGAGGTTGGAAGACATGCATCACATACACGCACGCTTATTATAATAATGCGCCCTCTCGAAAGAGGACCGAATAAGAAGCTAACTAGCTAATCTAAGTTAATTAAACTAATTATTACACAACAAATTAATTAACTAATCCTAGTTAACTAATTATTACAAAACAATTTGAAATAGCTAAACGCATTAACTATTAAGTACAAACCAAAGCAAAAGCTAGCTATCTAAACATGGCAGTTAAGGAAAGCAGTAAAATAGGAGGTTCTCGAAGGGATAAGACTAAATGCATGCTTGGTCGCCTTGTTCAGAAATCCAATGCGATGCCCCGATTTGCTTCTGTTTTTATTTGTTTTCAGAAACTTGCACTAAGCTCTAGAAAGTTGAAGCTCCACCTAAGGAAACTTGTGGGAGGGTGGCCGACCACTTTTGGTCTCTCCAGACACCTGCCGACCACTTTTGGTTGTTGAAAAACCAGAAAAGTGGTCGGCCAGTTAGTTTTTCTGGCTGGCCGGCCAGTTGTTGCTGCTGAATTCCAGTTTGCTGCAACAGAGAGCAAGAAAAGGCATGGCAATGTATTTGCAAGATATGTGTACACAACCACCTCTCTATCATGTCATGAACTCAAGGGGGTGTGGTTTTTGACCCTCGGTCCACCAATCGCGCATTTCAATGCATGATGGCCGAGAGACGAAGTTGCACAATTCAATATAAAATGAATGCACAAGTAAACACATAAAGCCTAAAACTCTATCATGTATGATCCAGAGCGTCGGCGACCGAGAATTGAGGCACGTTTCATCACTCTAAGTATGAAACATCCCTCATTTCCCGTGTTTGGACTAATACCTATTCCAAACAACAATACAACACATAACATGGCATACACAATGCGACTCAAGCATACAAACATGGGAGGGACAAGCAGGCAAACATGCAATTAACATACTAGCATACACAATGCGAATGAACTACATGGCATACACAATGCTCATGACAACTAGCATACACAATACAAATGGTAACTAGTATACACAATGTGAATCAAGAGCATGGCATGCGCAATGCAAACAACAACATAACATGCACGATGCGATGTGACATGGCATACACAATGCTCAATGGGCTTAAACCGAATGTGGGTAGACCTCAGCCATGCCAAAACAGAGGCCATAATGCTAAAATGAAGGCACCGAAAACACATACAAGCATGCATGCCAATTGGCTCACCAATTAAGGCACTAAGGTGCAACTCTCAAGAACACTTAAAGAGTGAAAAGCATGGAAGTGTAACAACACTAAGTGCACTGGAATAAGGTAAGAAATGATGCTAAATCATTCAAACAACACAAGTATGGCATGCTAGGGTCTTTAAAGCATGAAGCTAATAAAGAGGACTACAAAGGAAGCATGCAATACATGGCACAAATGCATGAGCTAAGCATGGATAGAGCTCAAGTAGGTCAAAATAAGGACCTAAACATGCTGAGATAAGGGCTCAAAGGCCTAGGCATGCAAGCATACGAGCTAAGGCATAAATTAGGCAACAATGCATAACACTCAAAGGCACTTAAAGCATGATTGAGGTAGGAACATGGCAATGCTAAATGCTCTGAAATGTCATGTTAAGTAATGCCAAATCATGTACACAACACAAATGAAGCATGTAATGGTGCTCAAAGCTTGAGGCAAGCAAGAGCATTTGTACTACAAGTATACAAAACATGAAGCATGTGACCAAGGTAACCCAAAATAGTCCTAGAACATATCAAAATGAGTCTAAAGCATGCATGGAAGGAAGCCAAAATAAGCTAGCATAAAGGGCATAAGGCATGATGCATACAAGGCAAATAAGGTGGATTACACTACACTTATTAAGACTAAGCATGGGATGACTTAACCAATAAAAATCAGAGTTATATCATGGCATAATAACCCCAAATAAATACTAAAATGATGGCTCGCAAGCTAAGGCATGAAGGCATACACAATGGTTCATGTTAAGGCATAAATGGGGAATCCCTCCAACGCATTGAATGAGTGACAAATGTGAATGCATGGCCATGGCACATAAACTGAAATCACATAATAAATGATGCCAAATCATTAAAATAGTCTAAGTAATGTATGCTAGTGAACTCAATACACAAGGCTAACAAGCTAGATTGAACCATAGCTATTCAAAGCAAGGCATGCATAACCAAACCAACTAAAATCAGACCTTAAACATGGTAAAACATGAACAAAATCTTCTCAGAGCTAAGCCAAAAGCATGCTAAAATGACATGTCAAAGCATGATGCATGTTAGGCTATTTCATGGAATTACACTACAAGTGTATTAACCATGCATGGAGTGACCAAACCAAACAAAAATGGTGGTATGCCTCAGCAAAATAACCACAAATACAAGCTAAGATATGGCCAACAAAAGCTTAACAAAGATGCTCAAACATGAGGCATATGAAGCAAGTAAACAAAATACAAGGAGATGGGATGACCCTCTCCTATTTAGGACACCAAAACCACCTTTCCACCACTGAAAATCCTCTAGATTTCAGTGGTAGAAAGGTTATGCAAAGGGTTCAACAAGAGCCCAAAGGGATGGCTCGAAACAAGGCCTAACAAGGCCTAAAAGGAGGTAAATCACCCTAAACGAAAAAGTGACCTTAAACAATTATTTTAAGCATGCAAAAAAAGAACTTTTTCTAGTTAAAATTTAAGCTTAAAAACGTATGCAAGAAGGGCTAAAAGCTTAAGTAAGAAAGAGGGATTTAAAGGTCAAATACTCACCCTTGAAGACCTCCTTTACAATTGTAACTCCAGCAAGTTCTTTGAGCTTAAACCAGTCCAAGAACACCAAAAACAACCCCTTAGCGCCTCAGCAACTAAAGGAAGGTGCTTGAGTGTGTGTTTGTTTGTTAAACTAAGACAAAATATAAACAAATCCTTCCATACATATGTATGGAGGATAGCTTTAATGCCCTCCAACTGTGCCAGCTGGAGGAAAATATCTCCAAAAAGGTGCCTTCAAGTGGTTGGCCTACTACTTAAAGTGGTCGGTCGACCACTTCAAGTGGTCTCCCAAGACAAAAACTGGTCGGCCATAGGTGAGAGAGGTCTAGAGCATGAAAGAAAGCTAGTGGTGTGGTGGCCGACCAGAAAATGTGGCCCAAAGATCAAGTAAGCCAGTTATCTGACCAGAAAACTGGCTGGCAGAAGAAAAAGTGGTCTCCAAGGAGAAAAAGTGGTCTCCCACCCTTGTACCACCTTCCAAACAAGGAAAACAAGGTTTGTACCAAAAACAAACCAAAGCGGATGCAAGACAAGAGATCGAGAGGCAAGGCACGCGGTCGAAAGCCTCGAAAACTGGTCTACGAGCATCAAAAGTGGTGTGCCACCACAAAAGTGGTCTTTCGGACCACAGTGTTCCTCTAGGCAAAGGCAACAAGGTGTGGTTCAAAAACCACGCCAAACGGAGAACGTTAAGCGGCCTCGAGCCAAGGCGCGCAGCCGAAGGCCCCGAAAACCAGAAATTAGTCTCCAAACGGGAAAAGTGGTCTACGACCACGAAGAGATGGTCTACAAGACCTCTCCCTTCCTCTGGGAAGAGAAACAAAGTTCGGTCCAAAAACCGAGCCGAAGCACAAAAGAGTTCAGAGGCCCGGAGGCAAGGCTCTCAGCCAAAACTCCGAAACCTCTAAACGAGCACAGCATGCACTATCACCGAGCGCTCAATCAATGACGTCTGAGTCTTAAGGTCGGTCAAAAATGGGGTGTCTACAGGTTGTGAAGAAAAATGTGAAATGATTTGGGATTTGAATTATGGTTTTGGACAAATTAGACTCAATTTGCTTATGTCCTTATGTTGTATAAAGATTTCCATGATTTCGTATCAAGAACATGATCTTTAGACATTCGAAGATGTGTTTTGAAGCTTAGAAAGAATTCTAGAAAACCCAGAATTCGACTTATCCACCCGAGCGAGGAAAGTCTCACTCGAGCGTGAAAACTTAACTCCTAAAAGTTTTGTAGAAAACTGCACGGTAGCTTGAGCGGCCAAAGCTGCGCTCGAGCGTACCTTGTTTTACAAGACTTCTCACTCAAGCATCAAAAGTCTCGCTTGAGCGTAAATTGCAAGCAACCAGTACTTTTGTAGACCAAAAGGGGGGTCCGCTCGAGCGGCCAAAGTTGTGCTCGAGCAAGGAGCCTTGTTTCAGAAAATTTGACAAGTTATTTTTGTGTTTTGTTTTCCGTTCTCTTTCATGTCTAAACACTCTTAGGCGTGCATTGGGCATTGTAAAGGACCTAAAAGGATAAGAAGAGGCCTAAGAGAAATAAACAAATTAAGAACGAATTGAATCGTTTGTAACTCGATATGTTATGAAATGTGTAGGGTCAAGCGCAAGGGGAAATCCACCGGCAGAACACTATCAGTAATATCTTAATAAGAATGTATTGAAGTATGCTACTTCCAAATGCTCACTTATGTATGAGTTTTGCAGAGTTATTAAATCGAATTAGATATTCGTCATACAAATGATTAGGGTAAAGGCCGTTTGATAGAAATGATTGGACCAAAGGCCATTTGAAATGAATGATTGGGCCAAAGGTTGTTTGATATGAATGATTAAGCCAAAGACCATTTGATAGAAATGATTGGGCCAAAGACCGTTTGACATGAATGATTGGGCCAAAGGCCGTTTGACCCGAGCGAATTGGGCCTAAGGCCGTTTGATAAAAATGAATTGGGCCCAAGGCCGTTTGATACGTTTGAGCCTAAGGCCGTTTGATGTATTAGATAAAAACATGAATAGGCCTAAGGCCGTTTGATATGTTTGTTAACAAATTTTTATTCATGTAACTTTCTTATTTGATATTATTTACTGGGCTTTCGCTCACTCACATTTATGTGTATATAGGTGAGCAAAGAGACGTTCAAACCCAGCCTCGGTGAAGATTATGAAAGGAAGTTAAGTTTTTGAGGGGTCAGCCTGAATATCTCACGCACGTAACTTTGTTTTTGTCCCTTTTGCCCTTTTATTACTCTTTGCTATTTTGGTGATCACGTTGGATCACCTATGTATATAAGTTTTGTTTAGCTGGTTGCATATCTGAATATTCCTAGATGTATGTAAGATGTTAACTCTATTTATATGTGTGAGTTATTATGAAATGCTTTGGAATGATTTTACTATACCACGTAAGCACAGCTCATTGAACAGAGTTTTTAAATCTACTTCCGTTTTGACCCCTTTAATATTTCTGAAATTGTTTGAGGCTGTAGATAATCTCATGATTATTAGCCGGTTATGACCTTAATCTTTAGAAGCGGGATCGGGTCATGACACAACAACTTTCGGAAACTATATATTCAGCTTCGACCATTGATAAAGTAACAAAATTTTACTTTTTGCTAAGCCAAGATACTAATGAGTTACCAAGGAAGTGACAAGTGCCACTGGTATTTTTTCTATCAAGTTTGTACCTGGCAAAGTCAGCATTTGAGTAACCAATTAAATCAAATGCAACACCTCTAGGATAAAACAGTCTCAAATTTTGGGTGCCAACAAGATATCTAAAAATTCTTTTAACAGCACTAAGATATGATTCCTTAGGATTTGATTGATATCTAGCACACATGCAAACACTAAACATAATATCGGGTCTACTTGTGGTTAAATAGAGAAGTGAGCCAATCATACCTCGATATTTTGTTTGCTCAGTGGACTTACCCTTTTCATTATTGTCTAGCTTAATTGACGTGTTCATAGGTGTTTCAACTATTTTTGAATCATACATACCAAATTTTTTGAGTAATTCTTTTGTGTACTTAGCTTGGTTGATGTAAATCGATTCTTTATATTGTTTGCTTTGAAGCCCAAGGAAATAATTTAGCTCCTCCATCATGCTTATCTCAAACTTACCTTGCATACACTTAGCAAATTCCTTATACAAGATTTCATTAGTAGCACCAAATATAATGTCATCCACGTATATTTGCACAATAAGTAAATCATCATTGTTGGTTTTAACAAAAAGTGTTGTGTCAATCTTTCCTCTAGTAAAATTATTTTCAATCAAAAAATTACTCAAGCGTTCATACCATGCACGAGGTGCTTATTTCAAACCATACAAAGTTTTTGAGAGTTTAAATACAAGATTTGGAAAAACATGATCTTTAAAATTTGGGGTTTGTTTTACATAAACTTCCTCATTTATGAAACCATTTAGAAAAGCGGTTTTTACATCCATTTGATAAAGTTTGAAATCTCTATAACATGCGAATGTAAATAACATGCGAATGGCTTCTAATTTAGCAACTAGAGCAAATGTTTCATCGAAATCAATACTTTCTTCTTGATTGTACCCTTGAGCTACAAGTCTAGCTTTATTTCTAACAATGGTAGTTTGTTTCTAAAGATCTATTTTGTGGCAATAATGGAATGATCTTTAGGCTTTGGTACTAGATTCCAAACTTTGTTTATCTCAAATTAGTTGAGCTATTCATGCATAGCTATCATCCAATGTTAATCGAATTCGGCTTCTTGATAATTCTTTGGCTCAATCTGTGAAAGAAAAGCTAAGTTACCACAAATGTTTCTAAAAAAAAAAACGAGTGGTAACACTTTGGTGGGATCACCTAGGATTAAATCCTTAGGGTGATTGTGAACAAACTTTCATTCTCTTGGCAAATCATTGTTGTTTCCTCCTTCTTCTTGAGGAGGAATAATAGGTTGTTCAACCTCTTTGTTCAACTTACACGGTTGGTCCTTTTCTTTGTAAATACTTGAATCCTTTACATTTGGTTCCAAATCTATATCATCACTAGCAACTTACTTTTGAGAAGAGATGGTAGTTTCATCAAATGCCACATGTATAGATTCTTCAACAACAATAGTTTTTTTTATTAAAAACATGATAAGCTTCGCTAGTTAAGGAATAGCCAAGAAAAATTACTTCATCAGATTTTGAATCAAATTTACCTAAGTCGTCCTTACTATTATTATGCACATAACATTTACAATAAAAAACATGCAAGTGACTAATGTTAGACTTTTTATCATGTCAAAGTTCATAAGGAGTCTTTTTGAGAATAGGTCTAATCAATGCACGATTTAAAATATAATATGTGGTGTGAACGGCCTCGGCTCAAAAATATTTAGGAAGATAATTTTCGCAAAACATTATTCTACACATTTCTTCTAAAGTTTTATTCTTCCTTTCTACTACACCATTTTGTTGAGGGATTCTAGGTGCTGAAAAATTATGTCCCATACCATACTCATCACAAAACAATTTAAAATTTTTATTTTCAAGTTCTCTACCATGGTCGATTCGAATATTAGTAACAAGTAAACCTTTTTTATTTTCAATTTTACGACAGAGTTTTATGAAAGAAGAAAAGGTTTCATCTTTGTGTGCTAAAAACATAACCCATGTAATTCTTGAATAATCATCAACAACAACAAGACAATAATGTTTACCACCAAGACTAGATGTCCTTGAAGGACCAAATAAATCCATTTGCAATAATTGTAAAGGTCTAGTTATAGAAATATGAGATTTTGATTTAAAAGATGTTTTGGTTTGTTTTCCTTGTTGACAAGCACCACAAAGTCAATCTTTCTCAAATTTAATTTTTCAAAGTCCAATGACCAAATCTTTTCTCAAAAGTTTAACAATTAAATCCATATGAGCATGACCAAGTCTTCTATGCCATAACCAACTATTATCACTATTAGCATATAAACATTTAACATCACTAGTATAGAGATCATTGAGATGAAAAACATAAACATTATCATGGAGATTACTAACAAATAGGGTTCTGTGATCAATTGTATTATGCAATGTGATTTATCAAAAATAACACGATTACCGTTACCACAAAATTGGCTAATACTAAGTAGGTTATGCTTAAGTCCATCAATGAGTAAAACACTTTTAATGGAAGGATTATGAGAGATATCGATGCTACCAATACCAATGATTTTTCTTTTCATGTTGTCTCCAAATGTGACAAATCCTCCATTTTGGGGTGATAGAGTAGTGAAGAATGATTTGTCTCCAGTCATGTATCTAGAGCATCCACTATCAAGATATTACCTTCCTTCTTTAGTTTTGGACTTAAGTCATACCTACAAAATAGTAATCAAATGTTGGATTTTGGTACCCATGATTTCTTAAGTCCTTCTTGGTTAGTTTTGTTAGTTCCCTTAACAATCTAAATCTTTTTAATTCCCATATTCATAATCTTTTTGAAAGGACAAGAAGATATATAATGGTCTTTCTTTCTACAATAATGACAAGTAATATGAAGGTGTGTTATGAGAGGTACCTTTTCAAAATTTGTTTTGAGATTCTTTTGTGTCTTAATAGGGTCATATCCAATGCCCGTCTTATCAAAAACACATATTTGATTTCTAAGAAGTATGTTGAGATTATCTCTACATTTTACAAAATTTTCAAGTGTTTTTGTCAAATCATAACACTATTTTTCCAAGCAATTTTCTCATTAGAGATGGTGTCAAAATCATTTTTCAAAACAATTTTCTCTTTCTTTAATTCTTCTACATTACTAGATAAAGATGCAACAGATTTCTTTAGTACATTATTTTTGGCACAAATTTTTCTAAACTCATCTTGTAATTCATTGAAAGCACTTTCAAGTTCTTCATAATTAAAGGTCACCTCATCTTGACTGAAATCTTCTTCTCCTAAAGCCATGAAACACAGGTTGGCTACTTTATTATTTTCAGCTTCATCATTTGAGCTATTATCATCACCTTAGCCCCAAGCTGCTACCATGGCCTTTTTGTTCCTTTTGTAGCCTTTTCTAACTTTTTTTAATTTTGGACAATCCATCTTCATGTGTCCCGAATTTTTGCACTCATAGTAAATAATAGGATCTTTTTTTGGATGTCGTCTTTCTTGTATTCTTTTCTTGAATTGTCTTCTTTCTCCATGATTGTTTTTCTTGTAGTACTTTTTGAGATTCCTACTAAACATGGCATATCCTTTATCTTCACTAGAGTCTTCATTTTTTTTTCTTCATGGGATGAGGCTTTGAATGCAATTCCATTCTTCTTTTAATCCTCATCATTTTCATGTCCCTTCATAGTGATTTCATGAGTCATCAAGGAACCCATGAGCTCATCCAATCCAAGTGTGGAGAGGTTCTTTGCTTTAATAATTGGAATGACTTTAGCTTCCCAATTCTTTGGTAAACACCCAAGAATTTTTCTCACCAACTTATTGTTAGTACAGATTTTGCCAAGAGATTTCAAAGAGTTTATAATTTCAGTAAATCTAGTAAACATGCTTGAAATAGATTCATTAGATTTCATTTTAAATAATTCATAACTATGAACAAGCATATTAATACGAGATTTTTTAACTTGGTTGGTTCCTTCATAAGTTATTTCAAGTTTGTCCCAAATTTCTTTAGTAGAGTCACAACTAAATAATCTGTTATACTCCTTAGAGTCTAATTCACAAACAAGGGTGAGTTTGGCTTTAGCATTGGCTTACAATAATCTGCGATCCCTCTCATCACATTCGTTTTCAGTTTTAGGTACACTAATATTGTCTACTAATTTGGTAGGACTTTTTGGACATTTGGTGGCTATAATCTACATAGCATAATCTGTGGCTTGAAGATATAGGATTATCTTCTCTTTCCAATGACTATAATTATTTCCATCAAACAAGGGTGGCCTATTGGTTGCTTGTCCTTCAATAGTGCTAGTAATAGCCATGGATCGAAAACTCTCAGATGGTTAAATCTAAGCAAGCGTCTAGGCTCTGATACCCATTGTTACCCAAAAAATAACTTAAGAGGGGGGTGAATTAGGTTTTGACAAATACAAAATAATAATACCCAATAAAAATTACAATTTGCACAACAGATAATTAATTCCAAGTAGTAGATGAATAACAGTTAATGATAATGCTTAATGAAGAATTTAACAGTAAAGTATGTAATTACAGTAACTAGTTATATCAGTTAAGTAAAGAGATTAAGGAAAATGAGGCAAACAGATTTATAGTGGTTCAACTTCAACCAAGCCTACATCCACTCCTCATGCTTCACTTGAGATTTTTTACTATCTTCTAACTTCACTAGGTGCTAGCAACCTCTTCACAAATGGAGTAATCCTCCACAGATTTTACAAAGACTATACCAAGTCCAAAACCTTGCCCTTTGTAACTGATTCTCAATCACACTCAAAGAGTTAAGAAACTTGAGTGTACTACACTCTTACAAAATTTGAATTTGAAATGAAACTCTTTCAAGAATTATTACAAAGATTGAAGCTTTGAGTTTATATCAGTAAAAATAAAACCCTCATAAAAATATATATATATATATATATTTAAAGTTAAAGCTCACTGTAATTTCTGAAGGTAAAAAAAAAAAACAGATGAAGAACACTTTAGAGAATAGAAAAATATGAGAGTGATGAAAGATGAGAGAAAATTTCTTGCTTGTGTTGTTGCTTTCTTGTTGTTTTTTGTTTAGCAGAAGCCCTACTATTTATCAAGCAGCAAATCAAGGACCGTTGACTGTTGCGTGTGATGAGAAGATTGAGTAAGATTTTGGTTAAATCTACTCTACTCAAATTTGCATTTCCCATACAAGATTAGATCGTAAAGGAGTTAAAATATGGGTCTGATTAATGACAACTATTTTTGAAAAAGAACTGTTGTAGTACAAAGTGGTCGTCCAGCCGGATGTCCAAAATGAAATTTTATTCTTGAGGGACGTCTGCCCGAATGTCCCCCGAACATCCTCCCGGATGCCCAATGGGGTCCCCGATTGTCAAGGATATACTGTTAGGTTGACAATCAGTGCAAAGCAAAATTGAATTGCAGCAAAATTGAGCCAAAAACCCTTGGACGGACGTCCGACCCCCTTTGGGCTAGCCTACTTGACCATCTTTGTGGTTAAATTTGAAATTAACACCTGATTAAGCATATTTTTACACTCCAAAAATATGATTAGGAAAGATAATATAATTGTATATAATATAAGATTTCAATCTATTTTTCTCTTCCAAATAAATCAGAAACAGAATCAAAATAATCATTAAAAATAAATAAGTCTACCAAGAGGAATGGATCGTAGATGTATAAAAATGAACCAAGAGATAAGAAATGTGTGGTCAGAATTTGAACCTTGACCTGCAAATGGAAATAATTATTGAAAATTATTAGTAGCATGCACTCAATTGCAGCTTAGGAAACAAAAAAAAATAAAAAATAAAAAGACAAACTAAACCCTTTAGAGTAACCAAATTACCTGAATGCAAAGAAATCCTATGCAGAACTCACAACAAACACTTGATAAAAATGTAAGAAAAGAGACAAAGAACAAAATAACAGAGAGGAGGAAAGAATAAGAGAAGAAGATAATAGTCGTAAAATGGGATGCACCAATGAGAAAATGAGACGAAAACCCTCTGATACGATTTTCTGCAAATCCTTATTCTCCATTGTCATAATGTTCTTAGCCTTTTCCTTTGAGGTTTCCGATTCACCATTGTCTCCACTTTCACTAACGTAGTAGAAGAGAAAGAAACTGGTGACGCTGTGCCATGGTCATTGTTTGATGAGCGGTCTTGGTCGTTTTTGCATAGGAGAAGGCAGAGACAGAAGCAAAGAATAGAGGAAGAGACAAGAGAATAGTAAAGGCAGGTCTGATGTCTATTAAACTTCAATCAATTTTGTTTTATTTATTTATTTATTTATTTATGTAGCAGGAGCAGTAGGGGCTATGGTGGTTGAAGTCCTCCATCATATCAAATTACCAAATAGCCCTCAAGTGGTTAAATTGCATAAAGGCTCAACGAGGGCAAAATGGGAAACAAAAAAGACAAAAGTTAGTTTTTTGATTTTTTTTTTTAAATGTGTGACAAAATAGAGAGGTTATGTGAATCAAAAGAGGTTAAAAGCCAAAAAAAAAAAAACTACTTTTAATCTCTTTTTCAAAAGAGATCAAAATGTAACATCAAATTCATAATCATTTTATTTTTTTTCTCATAAACATAACATCTAATTTCAAAAAATTCAACCATTTTCTCAAACACAATTATTTTAGCTTACTAAAATAGTCAAAAATTAAAATAGTCAACTTTCTAAACACTATCTAAGTGTTAATTTTTTATTTATTATAAACTCAACTATATATAGACTAATCCACTTATCATACCTATCATATTATTGTGAGTAAATTTAAAAATTATAATTATAAATATATGGTATTTCTTTTTTATCTACCCATCGTAAAAGATGAGTGAACAATTTCACGCTTTTATGTTCAAAAAAAATAAAAAATAAAAAATTTCACGCTTTTTTTCCCGAAGAAAGATTATTGAAATCCTATTAGTTGCAGCCTTTTTCAAATAACACAATTTATTTTATTTGTTTTTTTATCATTATTTGTTTTACAAGTCCACCACAATGATGGGGGGAACAAAATGATTTTTTCACAAGATTAGAAGTGTAATTAGAATTGAAAAGTGAAAAAAGAAAGTTACGCGTAAGTTATAATAGGTGAATTTTTTATCTAATATATCCTGTGAAAATTAATTAGTATGTTTAATTTTAATTTTTTAAATTTAATTTTCTAAAAAAATTAAGCTTTTTATTTTTTATATTTTTAGTGAATATTTTTTAAATTTTAAGTAATTTTTTTTTAAGATACACCTTACTTAAATATATCTAAAAAGTAATATTTAAAATTTTTAATAAATACATAAAAATACAAAAAAATGTATTGAATTTTAATATAATTTTTTTACATATATTTTGGGTGTTTAATTATTTTTTAAAGCATTTTTTTTTCATAAATATTATACTTTTTAAGTGTATTTATGTTAGGTGTGTCTAAAAAATAAAAAAAATACTTAAATAATTAAAAATATTAAGTGAGAACAAAAAAATACAAAAAAAAATAGAATTTTCTAAAAAGTAAATTCTGGAAATCAAAACCAAACTGAGTGAATGACGTTTTTCATAAAATACTATTAAAAAACGTCACTAGTTGTTAATTTTCTGCAACAATTTGAAATTTTTGTTATAAAAAAGTCATTAATTATAAGTTTTAGTGACATTTTGAAAAAATTATTCAAAAAAGTCACTAATTTTTAACTTTCAGCGATAGTTTAAAAAAATAGTCACAGAAAAATATCACTAATTATAAGTTTTATCGACAATTTATAAAAATAATGACAAAAAAAAATATTAATTGTCAATTTTTAGTGAAATATGTAAGAAAGTTTCAAAAAAAATTTATTTTTAATAACAATTTTACTAAAACTTATTTTTAATATAACTAAATAAAAATTAAATCTAATTATTAAGACCTATTAGCAGTTTATTCAAATAAAAATGGAGCCATGGGCTAAATCATTGCCGTAATTTGGCCTTGAGAATTGGGCTTCTTTACAATCATAAAAAAGTGGGCCAAAATCAACTTCGGAGTGGGCTAAATCATTGCAAAAATTTAGGGGGGGTGGGTGGGTTATGGGCCGTCCTTTGGACCGGATTTAATTTTTAGGAAGTCCTGACCCAAAATAATTTAGTCTATCTTTTATTTTTACTTTTTATATTTAGTTGAGTGATTTTATTTTAAACCCAAAATATCCCTATCCCCCTCTCTCTCTCTCTCTCTCTCTCTCTCTCTCTCTCATATTTCTGTCATTAGCACACTATCTCCTCCTCCTCCATCACCATATATGTCGCTCAGCTCAACCACCATCTTTATCTATCATTGTTAACAATGCTTGTCTCAACCAAGGCTGTCATTCTTCTCCTCCCTCGCTTAACACCATTGTGTTTCTCCTTCGTTGCCATCACCGTTGCTCCTCTCCCATCATTCATCTGCTAGCTTCAACACTGCAATCCTCTATTATCGATCTACCATCTTCAACATCGTCGTTGCCACCATCTTCCTCCATCACCGGTTTGGGATGCAAAGCATCCAATCAGTGCATTGAAAGGTGTTGTTGATCTTTTACAGACATGTAACTGATCTGATAAATTTGTTACTTAATTCAGTAATAAATTTATCATTCAATAATTTATGAATGATAAATTTATCAGATTATAGATTTGTAGATGTAAATGTGAGTATTTTATTAATGGAATAACAGAGCACATACAAAATAAATAAATTTATGAATGCTTCATAAAAATTATTCCTTATGTTTTAAAGTATTAATCTAAAAAATTGACTAAATCTAGAAACACACTCACAAAATAGAGACATAAGAAGAGAATAGTACTACCTGGTTGAAAACTCCAATCAACAGTGTAGCTCAAACCATGGAGATTTGAAAAGTGTAGATCATTGTACAGATAGTATGAAGAGAGTCACAAAAAACAATAAAATGGTTGTTTGGTGAACTCTGAAGCACTATTGTAGCTACCAATCACTCTTAAAAGTTAAGCTATCGAGAGGAGTCGCAAAAGAGGGATGGATTGTAGATGTATAAAAATGAACAAAGAGATAAGAAATGTGTGGTCAAAATTTGAACTTTCAGACCTGCAAATGGAAATGATTATTGAAAATTATTAGCAATATGCACTCAATTGCAGCCTAGTAAACAAAAAAATAAATAAAATGACAAATTAACCCTTTAGCATAACCAAAATTACTTGAATGCAGAGAAATCCTATGTAGAACTCACAGCAAACACATGATCAAAATGCAAGAAAATAAACGAAGAACAAAATGGCAGAGAGGAGGGAAGAATAAGAGAAAAAGAGAATAGTTGTAAAATGGGATGCACCAATGAGAAAATGAGATGAAAACCCTCGGATACGATTTTCTGCAAATCCTTATTCTTCATTATTATAATGTTCTTAGCTTTTTCCTTTGAGGTTTCAGATTCACCTTTGTCTCACTATTCTTGCTAATGTTGTAGAAGGGAAAGAAGCAAGGAATAGAGGAAGAGATAAGAGAGAGTGGTGGAGGCAGAGACAGAAGCAAAGAATAAAGGAGACAAGAGAGAGTGGTGGAGACAGGTCTGATGTTTATCAAACTTCAATCAATTTTTTTTTTTTTTTTTTTTTTTTTTTTTTTTTTTTTTGTGTGCTGCGGTAGGAGCAATAAGGGCTATGGTGGCTTCCCAAGACAAACCCACAACATTGAAGTCCTCCCTCCACAAGTAAAAACCGAAACACTATACACCCCATATCAAATTACTGAATAGCCCTCGAGTGTTTAACTTGCATAAGCTCAACAAAGGCAACATTGGGAAGGGCTCAAGTGGCTCATGAGCCACAAAAGACGAAACAGGCTCATGAGCCACAACAGACAAAATATCACATCTAACTCCATAATCATTACACTCTTCTCTCACAAAAAAAGTCAAAAAGCCAAGAGCCTTTCCCAAACCAAGCTTTTGAGCCCAGGCTCATATAGCTAAAAAAGTCAAAGAGCCAGCCTACTTCCCAAACGGAGGCTAAAAAAAGAGCCTCTTCTACTGTAGCAAGTAGTAACTTGTTCTTATATTATAAGTATAGATATAGATATAAAGATAGAGACATTTAAAAAATATATTTTAATTTTATCTATGGTGGTTTGATACATTAGGGGGTGTTTGAGAAGCTACTTTTTTGGTTTTTGTTTTTTTTTTTTTAAATAATACTAAAAGAAAAAATTAGTTTTTTTATTTTTATTTTTTTATTTTAAAAATGTGTAAAAAAATAGAGAGGTTATCTGACTCAAAAGAGGTTAAAAACCAAAAAACTACTTTTAACCTCTTTTTCAAAAATAATTAAAATATCACATCAAATCTATAATCATTTTACTTTTTGTCTTACAAACATAACATCAAATTACAAAAAAATCCAACCATCTTATCAAATACAATTATTTTAATCTACTAAACTAGCCCAAAATTAAAATAATCTACTAAAATAGTCAATTTTTCAAACGCCATCCATGTGCTAGTTTTTTATTTATTATGAGCTCAACTATATATAGACTAATCCACTTATCATGTTATTGTAAGTAAATTTAAAAATTATAATTATAAATATATGGTATTTCATAAAAGATTAGTGAACAATTTCACGCTTTTCAAAGAAAGATTAGTGAAATCCTATTAGTTGCAGCTTTTACCAAATAACATAATTTATTTCATTTATTTTTTATCATTATTTGTTTTACAAGTCCACCACAACAGTAGGGGGAACAAAATGATTTTTTTCGCAAGATTAGAAGTGTAATTAGAATTGAAAAGTTAAAAAAAGAAGTTACTTGTAAGTCATAATAGGTGAACTTCTTATTTAATAGATCATGTGAAAATTAATCAATGTATTTACTTTTAATTTTTTGAATTTAATTTTTTTTAAATTAAATTTTTTATTTTTCTTATTTTTTTATTTTTAGTAAATATTTTTAAAATGTTAAGTAATTTTTTTATTTTTTAAGATACACCTTACGTAAATGTATCTAAAAAATAAATATTTTTAAAAAATTAATAAATACACAAAATACTAAAAATGTATTGAATTTTAGTTTTTTTTTTTTGTATTTTTTCGTATTTAATAAAATTTTTAAAGATTTTTCTTCACAAATATTATAATTTTTAAATTTATTTATGTTAGGTGTGTTTAAATTTTTTTTTTAAAAAAATTACTTAAAATATTAAAAAAATTAAGTGAAAACAAAAAATATGAAAAAAAATAGAATTTTCTGAAAAATAAATGTTGGAAATCAAAACCAAACAAAATGAATGGCGTTTTTCATTAAATACTATTAAAAAAGTCACTAATTGTTAATTTTTTTGCGACAATTTGAAAATTTTGTTATAAAAAATGTCACTAATTATAAGTTTTAGCGACAATTTAAAAAAATTATCAAAAAAAAAAGTCACTAATTTTCAACTTTCAATGATAGTTTGAAAAAATCGTCACATAAAAATGTCAGTAATTATAAGTTTTAGCGATAATTTATAAAAATCGTGACAAAAAAGAGTTATTAATTGTCAATTTTTAACGACATACGCAAAAAAGTTTCAAAAAAATTATTTTTAATGACGATTTTACTAGAACTTATTTCTAATAAAATTTTATGGAAACTAAATCAAACTATTAAGACTTAGGAAAACTTACCAAAAAGTCTCATACATACAGATCAAAACCCATCTAATCACAAAACAAAAACCTTTCACCAATTAGTCATATATATTTTTAATTGTTACAAAAAAAAAATTTCTTTTCTTTTTTAATTTACAGATGCTATTACATTCCACTACCATCGGACTTCCATCAGACGGTCACCGGAGATTCGCCGGAATGTTCAACATCACTGGGAAGTCATCGAAGTATTGTCGGAAGTTCACCGGAGTGTTATGAATGTCAATGGAAGTCGTCGGAATGCCCAGAACATTCGCTGGACATTAAGAAAATCGTTGGAGACTCACCGAAATGTTTAGAATATTGCTAAAAAAAATAAAAATAAATTGAGAAATTAGAGCGAAAAAAAAATAATAAAATGTGCTAAATATTGATAAACTAAAAGAAAAAAAAATGTAATGACAAAAAATAGCAATAATAGGAAAAAAACATGTGTTATTTTTCAATTTTTGTAGGGTTTAAGCAAATAATTTCCAATATTGATCAAACTGAAAAGCAAGTTTTGAAACTATAAAATGTTACGGTTTCAAAGCAAAAATCTATTAAGTATTTATCCTTATTAATCAAACTAGAAAACATGTTATGAAATTGTAAAATTTTACAGTTCTAAATAATGTTTTGAAACTACAAAATTTTAGAGTTTTAAACCATGATTCATTCTAGCTCCAAAAAAAATTGAAATTGCAAAATTTTACAGTTTTCATCGCCTGTAACTAAAACTCGAAAACAACTTGTTCATAACCTAAAAATTTTCTCCATTAAAAAAAAAAAAAAGAACTGTATAATAAAGAAAATATAGAAAAATTAAGAGATCGAAAGAGAGAGACAAATATAGAGATAGGATTGTACTCTGATAATTATTTTTTATTTAGATTTAGTTGGATCTGATGTAGATCTACATCAGATTTAAATAAATCTACTCATCTTCTTCGTTGAAAACATATTTTCTTCATCATCAGTGTGGGTGAAGTAAGGAGCCGGCGGTTGGTGGTTGCTGGTGAACCCTAATCGATGGTAGTCGTCGATCGTCGGTGACTATATATCAGAAAGAGAAAGAAAAGAAGTAAGATGTGGTTGACCGTCAATGATCACCCAAAAAAAAATACAAAAACAAAAAAACAAAACGTTATAGAACTTTTGAGTATAAATAAAAGGTTATGGGATTAAATAGGTTACGCATTTTTTAAAAAAGACTTCTTGATAATTTGCCCTAAGACTTATTAGTAGTTGACCCAAATAAAAATGGGGGCGGACTTTGGAGTGGGCTAAATCATTGCCAATTTCAAATCCGATTTTAATATGGGCCTTGAGAATTGAGCTTCTTTAAGATCATGAACAAGTGGGCCAACATCGGGATGGACTTCGGAGTGAGCTAAATCATTGCCAACAATTCAATTCTACTTTTAATATGGGCCTTTATTATTGGGCTGATTTCAAATCATCAAAAGTTATGGGCCATAAACGGCCCATGTCTACCCCTTAACAACGAAAATAACTATACGTGTCCAATCAACATCAACCCATGAAGTTTTGAATGTGCCCATCATAGCCATGAAACCATGAAGAAGGGCAAAGCACTTTTGGGCTTATGGCCCACCCAAATAGAACAAGAAGAATGGAAAATTATATATCAGTGAAAAATTGTGGTGAATAATTACTGACATGGATAGGCCCACAAAGATCACAGTCCACAGTGAACAAACCCAAGCCCATCATTTAAACCCCATTGCATAACCCGGGTAGTAAAACCCAGGACAGCTGGAGGCCAACTGAGCAGGGAAGGCCAATGACACTCGGACACATGGCAATTGCAGAATAGGCCACGTCAATAGACAAAGATCTGCAAAGTTATTGCCACAATACATCACCATTAATGCGGCCCATCACAGAATTTATTACGACAACACCTTCCCGTCGGAACAGCGCTCCTTACCCTGAACAAGGTAGGCGGCATCACAGGCTTTCGGCGAGGGAGGCACGTCGGAAGGGACAGTGAAATGATTACCAAGGAATATAAGCAAGCATGGAAGGCAAGAAGAAGGTTAAGCATTTTTCTATTCCTCTAACTCTCTCTCTCTCTCTCTGTCTATATCTGCTATTCCCACTTCTAATTCACAAGCCGGAGGGTTCATTGGGGGACTACCCAGTTCCCCGTTGAACTTGGTTGTAGGTCTTCCAGTGGGCTTCACCACTCGGGCGTGGGCTTGAGGAGCTTGGGTCAGTCTAGTCCATCTACTGTGAATGAACTGTATCATCAGTTGGCGCCGTCTGTGGGAAACTGGTTTGTTCGCACGCCAGTTGTGTTCATTGTCGCCAGAGACCCTATCCCAGTAACCTTTTCACCTCACCCATCAAGTGTATGGTCACGACTAGATCCATGGCTTCTCACCATAATGCTACCGATCATCAAGCCGACCCTCCCAATCCAAACAACCCGTCACAATACTTCATCGAACTTACTAACAGCATCAACCGCATGGCCGAGCAAAACCAAGCCTTAATAAACGCTCTGCTCCAGAGAAACCTCCCCATTCCTCCACCGCCACCTCCAGATATCCTGCCCGACCAGAAACGAACTCCCGCCATACCGCCCACAACCCAATCCGCTTAACTTGACGGTTTGCAACCTCCCCGCCCACATATAAATCTGCCACCTCCACCCCCACACCCATCAGTCATAGCACCAAATTTCGAGGAAAGGCCAAGAAAGATCCAACACTGCTCTTCGTGGTAACAACATCCCCTCGACGCCGAACTCCGAGCCATGAAGCTCCAACTACAAGGGGTTATGCAACATCCAAAGATAAGCCCTCCACCACCGCAAACTCGCCATTTGTCGCCTCCATCCGAGACAAACCCCTGCCTGCCAAATTCAAAATGCCCACCATTGACTCCTTCGATGGCACGACCGACCCGGTCGACCATCTGGAGACCTACCGCACCCTCATGATCCTCCATGCATTCCCTGACGAAATCATGTGCCGAGCCTTTCCCATGACACTGAAGGGGTCGGCTCGGCTGTGGTTTAGCCAGTTACCACCAGACTCGGTCTCCACTTTTCAGCATCTTAGTGACTCTTTCTTGAGCCATTTTATCGGAGCCCAGCGCCAACGACGCCCGGCCACCCAACTACTCAACATCCGTCAGACCGAGGGGGAATCACTGCGTAGCTTCGTTACTCGCTTTAACACCGAAGCCCTGCAAGTTGCCGAAAATGACGACAAGGTCATCCTCACAGCCTTTATGGCTGGTCTGTGGTCATCTGATTTCCTTTTCTCCCTCTCCAAGAACCCCCCGACCTCCATGGCAGTCCTACTCTCCAAAGCCCAAAAATACATGAATGCCGAGGATTCACTAGCCGCTCGGCAAGATCCGACAGCTAAAAACCCGACCCCCAGAGAAAAGAGAAAAGACCAAGAACCCAAAGAACACCCAAGATTATAGCTAAACAAACACCCGCTATACCGACCTCCTCGTGCCGACCGCCACAAGACTAATCCGCCCGCCCGGTCGGTTCGAGCGATATACGCCTCTCAATTCTCCCATGGAACATGTCCTCAACCAGATCCAACGGGACTACCCCCTCAAGTGGCCTCCCCCTCCACGGAACCCTTCCAACCGGAAAGACCAATCTAAATATTGTCGTTTCCACCAGGACCATGGCCATAACATTGACGATTACATCAGTCTCAAGGATCAGGTGGAGACCCTTATCCGCCAGGGGCGTCTAAGTCGATTCACAGACACCCGCCCTCAGCAGAGGCAAAGAACCGAACCCCACAGAGACAATCGCCCACCACGGCGGCCAACCAAATCCAAAGCCATGATCGACCGCCACAACAAATTCGCCCCAAGGTAACCCACCCGCCACAGTGAAATCAGAGTTATTTCAGTGGACTCGTCATGGGACCCTCCCGCTCGGAAGCGTAAGAACTAAGAAAAATACGTCGTGGCTCGATAAAGGCCACCACGATCGACCGACCCCCAAGCAAATTTCAAGCAGTGGACAGAGCCCATCACCTTCACGGACGCCGACTGTACAGGCATCCGTTATCCTCATGATGACCCCCTTGTCATCTCAGCCATCCTCTCCAACTACAAGGTCAGACGAGTTCTCGTCGACAACGGCAGCTCTTCAGACATCATCTTCCTTAACTGCTTCTGCCAGCTCAAGATTGGGGAAGAAAGCTTGTCTCCACTCCAAACCCCCCTGGTCGGCTTCACCGGCGACCGTGTGACCTCCATTGGTTCCATTGATCTTCCCATCACCATTGGCGCATACCCACGGCAGGCCACCAAGTTGCTCACCTTCCTTGTGGTCGACTGCCCATCTGCCTACAACATCATCCTGGGCCGCACCGCCCTAAACACTTTCCAAGCCATCATATCTACCTATCATCTTGCCCTCAAGTTTCCCACCGACCTCGGGGTCAGAACAGTCAGATGAGAGCAGACCGTGGCCAGGGAGTGTTATGTTGTTTCACTTAAAGAAGTCAAGCTGAAGGAGGCCATGATCATTGAAGGACTTGATGTCCGAGACGAAGATGAGCTGATTAGGGGAGAACCTGTTGAGGAGCTCATTGAGGTTCCCATCGACCCCACTAACCCAACAAAAACCGCCAAGATCGACAGTCAACTATCCCCCCAAGCCAGAGCCGACCTTACTGCCCTCCTGACCGAGCACAATGATGTATTTTCCTGGACCCACTCAAACATGCCAGGCATCGACCCCTCCTTCATAACTCACCGCCTCAGCATCGAACCCCATTTCCGACCATACCGCCAAAAGCAGCGTATTTTCCACCCAGAGCATAATAATCTCATAGCCGCAGAGGTGGACAAACTCCTCGAGGCTCCATTCATCCAAAACGTCAATTATCCCAAGTGGCTGTCCAATGTGGTTCTAGTCCGCAAGAACAATGGTAAGTGGCGTCTCTGCATCGACATTCGACCAACCGAAGCTTGCCCCAAAGACAGCTATCCACTCCCCCGCATTGATCTGCTGGTCGACGCCACGGCCGGTCACCAAATGCTCAGCTTCATGGATGCTTTCTCTGGATACAACCAAATCATGATGCACCCATCTGATTGGGAACACACATCCTTCATCACCGACCGGGGTACCTACCACTACCGTGTCATGCCGTTCCGACTGAAGAATGCGGGGGCCACCTACCAACAGTTAGTCAATGCAGTTTTCCAACATCAGATCGGTCGAAACATGGAAGTGTATGTGGATGACATGCTAGTCAAAAGCAAACTCTCCACTGACCATCTGACCGACCTACGGGAGACCTTTGCCACCCTTCGCAAGTACCAGATGAAGCTCAACCCAGAGAAGTGCGCCTTTGGCGTAGGATCTGGAAAGTTCTTGGGCTTTATGGTCAGTCAGCGCAACATTGAGGCCAACCCGGAAAAGGTCAAGGCCTTGATTGAGATGCAGTCACCTAAAACCGTGAAGGAAGTTCAACGACTCACTAGCAGAGTGGCGGCCCTCAACCGGTTCATTTCCCGCGCAACAGATAAGTGCCTACCATTCTTCAAAGTCCTTCGGCAGACTTTCGAATGGACGACTGAATCCGAAAAAGCTTTCCAACAATTGAAGCAATGCATGGCCAACCCACCCTCCTTTCACAAGCAATCACCGACGAGCCCCTCTTCCTCTGTTTAGCAGTATCAAACACCGTCGTCAGCGCAGCTCTTATACGGGAAGATGGCTCAGTCCAACGGCCGGTCTACTGCATCAGCCGAGCTCTCAGGGGGGCAGAGCAGAATTATCCACTGCTAGAAAAGCTGTCCCTAGCCTTGGTCACCGCCTCCAGACGACTTCGTCCTTACTTCCAGGCCCACTCCATAGTGGTCCTCACCGACCAACCCCTGAAGAAGATCATCCAGCAGCCAGAGCTTTCTGGCCGACTTATGCAATGGTCAGTGGAACTCAGCCAGTTTGACATATCCTACCGCCCTCGCACAGCAATCAAGGGGCAAGCTGTAGCTGACTTCATTCTAGAATTCACCAATACCACCCCAACCACTACTCCTCCACCTCCACCTCCACCAACCCCTGCTGAACCAGAAGACCCTCATTCTTGGACTCTCAACGTCGACGGGTCATCCCGGAGGGAAGGCAGTGGGGCGGGCCTCATCCTCACCTCCCCTGAAGGTGGTTATTTCAAATGCGCTCTCCGTCTCTTGTTTGAAGCCAGCAACAATGAGGCCGAATATGAAGCGTTGATAGCAGGCCTCCGTCTGGCCAAAGACATTGGTGTCAGCCACATCCGTGTGTTCAGTGACTCCCAGCTCATCGTCGGTCAGATCACGGGGGAATTCGACGCCAAGGATGGCACAATGCGGGCTTATAGGGACATGACACTACCCCTTGTTCGCCTCTTCAATACTTTCCAGATCAAACACATACCTCGGGCGGAGAATTCCAAAGCAGATGAGATGGCTCAGTTGGCCTCTGCCGACCAGTCCGACCTCAGCCACGAAGTCCGCCTCAAATACCTAACTCATCCTGTCATCACACCCGACCTGCACGACGTGTAGTTTCTCCAGATCGAACCCATCCCTTGGGCATCCGACATCATCCTATTTCTGACAACAGGGTCCCTCCCAGACAATAAACAGCAGGCTGCCAAAGTAAGGGCTCGGTCTTCCAATTATCTTCTCGACGGTGGCATCCTGTACAAGCGTGGTTTTTCACGACTATATCTGCACTGCCTCAATTCAACACAAGCAACCTATGTCATGCAGGAAATCCATGAAGGAATTTGCGGCAACCACTCGGGCGGCAGGTCCCTAGCACACAAGATACTCCGCACTGGTTACTTTTGGCCAACTTTTAATCAAGATGCGACTAATTTTGTTCTCAAGTGCAATAAGTGTCAGCGCTTTGCCAACATCCCTCATGCCTCGCCTACAGAGTTGATCACGCTTTGCAGCCCCTATCCATTCGCCAAATGGGGGATCGACCTGATCGGTCCACTTCCCACTGGCCGAGGCCAGACCAAGTTGGCAGTCGTCGCCATTGACTACTTCACCAAGTGGGTAGAGGCTGAACCCTTAGCCACCATTACCGAGCGGAACACAACCAAGTTCATCTGGCAATCGATCGTTTGCAGGTTTGGCATCCTCGTGCCATTGTGTCGCATAACGGCAAGCAATTCGACAACGCCAAGTACAGAAGGTTCTGTGTAGATCTCCAGATTCAACCATGTTTCTTCTCCCCTGGCCATCCCCAAGCTAATGGCCAAGTCGAGGTCACCAATTGTTCTCTTCTGCAGATCATTAAGACTAAGCTGGAAGCTGCTAAGGGACTTTGGGCTGAGGAACTGCCGAATGTGCTCTGGGCCTACCGGACAATAGCTCGGACCCCACTGGAGAAACCCCCTTTCGCATAACATACAACGCTGAGGCGGTTATTCCAGTGGAAATCGGTTCCATTTACTCCACGAGTTCTCAGATTCGGATCCGCACATCGAAGAGCTCCGTCGGGCGGATTTGGACCTAATTGAAGAGCTCAGGGAAACCACTGCAGTCAGATTGGCCTCATACCAACAGAAAATGAGAACGCACTACAACCGCAAAGTCCGACCACGGGAATTCGCCGTAGGAGATCTTGTTTTAAGAGAGGCCACTCTTGCCACCAAAAATCCTACTGAGGGAAAACTGGCAGCCAAATGGGAGGGGCCTTATGTCGTGAAAGCCAGCCCGCGTCCAGGCACTTACCGACTTCAAGACATGGAGGGTCGCGACCTTCCTCACCCATGGAACGCTGAACACTTGAGACGCTACTTTCAATAAGCTATTTGTATCACTCAGTTGTTGTACTTTTTTTTTGATGCAATATAAATTTTGATTATTGGACTACATTCCTCATGACAACAATTTTGTCTCCCAGCTACCCTTGTCGCCTCAATAACATTTTTACTTGCAGCACTTATCAAAAGCCCCAGCCAGACTGAGCACCAAAAGCTTCGGCCAGACCGAAAGACACTCAACAACCTCACGATCGAAAGAATAAAAGCCTCACCAGACCGAAAGACTTCAAAAGCCTCACCAGGCCGAAGCACCAAAAGCCTCGGCCACCGAAAGACTTCAAAAGCCTCGGTCGAAAGCACCAAAAGCCTCGCCTGCATCGAGCACTTCTAAAGCCCTCACCATGACCGAAGCGCTCAACAGACTAACCAGATCAATGCCACCCATACAGGTCCAGAATGCCTTACTTACAACCTCGATTCCACCATTAGTAACATCCCATAATCATATCCTTAATAAAATTTACCACGCACATCAAGACGATCCCTGCTTTCCTTTGACAGTCACAATCCCAGATCAAAGTTTTTACACTACCCTTAACTTAGTCAAAATTCCCAAGATGTTCTCACATGTTTCATTTACTAATCAGATTATTTCCTCCACCATCTGGCGTGAATTTTTATATAAACTTTTATACAAGTCCCATGTCAGCTTACATTGCGCATTAAGGGGTTTTTTACTTTGCTTTGAATTCTTATACAAGTCCTATTTCAACATTACTTTGAATTTTCATACAACTTCGATTTTGCTCTGCATTCAGTTTCTACCTAATTTAATCCCATTCCCCTTTCAGTTTTTATACAAGTCCAGTCTCACTATGCATAAAGGATCTTTTAACTTTACCCAATATTGGATTTTTATTATACCTTTGTAAGACTTATACATAGGCCAACACAATCGAATCATAGCAACTCAAAGGAAGTCTTATTTATTCAGAAACATGTACATTGGTCCATTACAATACTTCAAAAAAAAAAAAAAAAACAACAACAACAACAAAAACAAAAACAAAAACAATGTGTGTCTTAATAATACAATGTGTGTACAAAAACAAAAACAACAAAGTGGATCTCCTCCGTCTTCCCCAGTTATTCTTCCTCACTAGACACCAGGTCCTCCTCTTCAACACCTTCATCCAGGGGGGTCTGGGCCACATCATCTTCCCCAATCGTTACACTACTAAGGTCGAGTCCTGGGAACAGTTCTTCAGCCCTCTGTTTGAACATTTTCCACCCACTGTCCCAGTACTCTGCCATTTCGTGTTTGTAGAAGTCAGACTGTTGGAAGCTTGCAATGACTTCAGACTCAGTTCCCCAAAGAAGTCTTGATGGGCCAAATTTCAGAGTCCTCCTTGCTAAATCATTGCAACCGCAAAGATCAATACCATCTGAAATTCTGGAGATCCCTTGAACTGCTCCACCGCTGCGATGCACAGATCAGGGTAGGCCGCCCTCTCCGAAGCCGCTTTCGCCTTCGCCTCGTCTAGCTCCTTCATCAAGGCCGCCTGCTCAGCTGCAGCCTTACCCCTCTCAGCCTCCAACTCCCTCTTCAAAGCCTCTCCCTCAGCAGCCAACTTCGCCCTCTCCACATCCATCTCCTTCTAATACTTTGACCGCTCACTCTCCAACTCCTTCGACCGCTCACTCTCCAACTCCTTCTGCAAAGCATCCACCTTACCATCCGCCTCATCCTTTTGCCTCACTAGCTCTTCATTATTGAGCATCGCCTCTTCATGGCGCTCAACCGCGACGGCGCAAGCCTTCTGGGCCTCATCCACCTTCCTCCGCTCGCCAGCCAGTTGGAACTCGAGCGACACAACCTGGCGGCGCGTGTCCTCCAGCTCCCCCTTGGCCGCTTGCAGATTGGCATGAGCACTCGCCCAGCTTGCACTCTCCTTCTTCAAGTTTGCGAGCTGAGCTTTGGCTTCCTCCGCGCCAACTTAGCAGCCGCCTTTCCTCGAAAGGGCCTCGCCAAGGTGGTTACCTCCATTTGAGTGGAGCATAGCCCCCTCAGCAGGTCAGCCTCACTGAATTTGGACGCCCAGCGCAGGGCGGCCTCATCTAAGATCTTCACCAAAGGCGGTGCTCCAGACTGGCCGGGCCTTCTTCCCTCCACCGTCCCCACAAAGACGAACATGGTAGATGGTCAGATTGAGGCCGACTCCCTTCCTGGGCGCAGACCCGAGTCGTTCCTCCCCCTTTGCCCAGGAACACTCCTCTCCACCCCTACGCCGATCCCAGCCATCACAGGCACAACTTCTCTAACTTGTGAAGATACGTCCACTACCTCTGGGACGACCCCCCTTTCTGGGGCCTCCTCCACTTCCCCCCTCCACCTGTTTGGCCTGGCTGGCCTCTTCCACCCTCACCTCCTTTCTTCTTTTCTGTGCTGGCTCTTCCTCACTCTGCCTCAACCTCTTATTCTTCTTCTTCCCTACGCCCAACGCCTCCATCTCCTTCAACGACCTCTCCTTCAAAGGATCTTTTGGGAGCGGTCGTGGCACAAACTCGCCCAAGTTCTTCTCTCCTAAGGGCTGAGGACGCGGTCGAATCCTGTCCTTCGTAACTGGCTAGGGCGATCGGTCGGCTTGCGCCTCTTTGAACTTCTGCGCCTTCACCAAGATGGCTTGATCCTCTGCCTCTTGTACCCTTCTCCTGGCCTCCAATTCTGCTCGGTCGAGGTCCCCACCGATCGGTTTTGGACCCAACCCCGCCTCAAACAGCGCGGATGGCTGAACGAGCTCATCCCACTTAGTTTTTTCCTTCTCCCTCCATTCCTTTACTCTCTTCACCCTCTCCTCTGCCGTCGCCCCCAATTTTCACTCCACCGACTTGGTTGGCACCTTCCACACCGTGCGCACACCAGCCCTTCCAGCGGTGGACACGTAGAACCACCGTGGCCTCCAACCTTTGATGGACGTTGGCAACCCCGCCACCAAGCCCTTCCCTACTGCCGCCTGAAGGGTGACCCAAGTCTCACGCCTCGACGCCTTTGTAGACCAAGAACTCCTCCAGCCATGGCTCGCCTGCATTCTCCTTCGGCCATGCATTCGCGCAGGCCAGCAAGATCTTCCATGCATTGGGCATTAGCTGTCCTAGTGCCACGTCCAGATGGTTGAGCACGTCCACTACTATTTGTGGCAGTGGCAATCTTAGCCCACCCTTTAGGGCTTCCTCATAGAGAGAAAACTCCCCAGGCCTGGCGTCAGACGGCCTCTCTGTTGATGTGGGCAGCGACAACTCCACCTCCACAAGAATCTGGTACCTTTCGCGGATAGCCCCCAACTCCGCCGCAGTAATAATGGATCTATCAACCCTCGAATGCCAGTGATCTGGTTCCACTCGATTGACATGCGTGGCGCCGCAATCATGGTGGAACCATGGGATCGCACCTCCGACTCCCCCACCCTTTCTGCCCTATATTGTGCTGCTAGCTCCTCTGCATCATCGTCCCCTAACGGGTCCACCATCACAATCGCAGCTTCTTCTTGGGCCATTTCTAAGCTGTGTTTGCGAATCACCTCTGACGCCGATGCAAGAAAATTAAAAAAGTGCTTCAAAGGTGTATCGTCACTAACGAAGGAATTAACACTAGGGATATTTTGAGTTTTTGTAAAGAAGTAGGTGAATCGAATGATACCAAAAGCCCACGGTTTACCCGTATTCCAAGGATCCAAATTAATGTTCGCCAGTTTGAAAACTTTTCAAATCATCCGCCAAAACTGTCTTTTCAACCCCAAAATGACCTATCGTTTCATTTTTACTCTAACGTCCCACTTCCCCCCCACGATCCTACCACGTGTATGGTCACGATGCACTGACTCCTCCCCTTACCTTGTCTTTTCCACTTCAAATCACCACGTGACACGCCGCCTTTTGAGCCCCGTGCCCCTCCGCTCGGCCACCTTCGTGGTCAGCACCCTTCGTGGTCGACACTCAGACGGCCTCTCCGCCGGCCACCTCACGGTCGGCCTCCCACTCGGCCACCTCACGGTTGGCCTCTTCCGCCGCCACCCTCACGGCCTCTTCGCTTGGCCGCTCATGTCGGTCTCCCCTTGCTTGCCGGACTCATCTTCCTCATTACTATTCCCTTTGTTGGATCAAGTCGACTCGAAATGGGGGATCATCGACATGGATAGGCCCACAAAGACCACAGCCCATAGTGAACAAACCCAAGCCCATCATTTAAACCCCATTGCATAACCCGGGTAGTAAAACCCAGGACAGCTGGAGGCCAACTGAGTAGGGAAGGCCAATGACACTTGGACACATGGCAGGTGCAGAATAGGCCACATCAGCAGACAAAGATCTGCAAAGTTATTGCCACAATACATCACCATTAATGCGGCCCATCACAGCATTTATTACGACAACACCTTCCCGTCGGAACACCGCTCCTTACCCTGAACAAGGTAGGCGGCATCACAGGCTTTCGGCGAGGGAGGCACGTCGGAAGGGACAGTGAAATGATTACCAAGGAATATAAGCAAGCATGGAAGGCAAGAAGAAGGTTAAGCATTTTTCTATTCCTCTAACCCTCTCTCTCTCTCTCTCTCTGTCTATATCTGCTATTCACACTTCTAATTCACACGCCGGAGGGTTCACTAGGGGACTACCCAGTTCCCCGTTGAACTTGTTTGCAGGTCTTCCAGTGGACTTCACCACTCGGGCGTGGGCTTGAGGAGCTTGGGTCAGTCTAGTCCATCTACTGTGAACGAACTGTATCATCAATTACAAGTCTAAGTTTCCAGTGCAAGTTACAGCAATGGGTCGAGGGATTATGAGTTTCGCACGCGAATTATTGATTCTAAACTCAACTATTTAAAAATAAACTCTAAAAATAAAACCAAACATTACAAATTTCTAATTGTGATAATAAAAAAAAAAAGAAGGTAAAATTTCAAATAAATGATATTTGTACAAAATATTACAAATTCAAGGAAAAATTTCTAATTTTAATTATTAAAATTAATAAAAAAAATTCACCTATTTGTAATTTTTTTTGGAAACTTGTATTGAAGTGCAATTTCTCCACAAAAAAAATAAAAAAATAAATAAAAAATAAAAATTTCAGTGGAGTCTTTTGCACAAGTATAATAATAGCAATATATCTAAAAATCTCATTGGCCAATTATATCTTTTAGTGTTAGTTATAAAATATTCAATTTTAGTTTCTTGAATAATTTTAAATGCATTAAAATTCTTATAATACATCTGTCCCAATATCAGTGGATATCATTGTAAAAAATAAAAATATAAATTGACTTAAAAAAAGATAAAAATATATATATATATATATATAGAATGTTAAATGGTGCCAAAGTGTGACGTGGCAATTGCGAGTTGTTATTCATTGGCCTGTTGTACGTAGCTGATTTAAAATTTAAAAAGAAAAAGAAAAAGAAAAATAAAAATAAAAAGCAAAAATTGCCACCTGGGCCAGACTATTTGAAATTTCTATACGCTTGGGTCGATTTTGGTTGGGTATTTGAGTTTAATAGTATTTGGATCGTTAAAAATCCATTTACCATTTAGAGTAAATATTTAATTTTCTTATAATTTTAAAAAAATATGATAATATTATTTTTTAGGAGGATTTATTCGGAAATATTTTTTTTAAAGTATTTATATCCTAATTAATTCATAACATATTCTTGTATTTTAATAAATTTTATTATTTAGACATTTGATCCATCAAATCTTAATTATCATATTTAAATATTTTATAATGTGAATAAATGTGAATGTTCATGGAACATTAAGATTTATTAGAATATAAAAAAATAATTTGGATTAAGTGAAACATAGGAGAAGAGAGATTGATGAATAAGTATATCCCTATTTTTAATTCATACAATTAATAAAAATAAAATTAAGTATTATATGAATTAAAATTTTTAACAAACTTAATATAATTACATTAAAATTTTAAAATTCACTATATTTTCTTTAAATTTTGGAAGGTTCAAATTTGTAAATCAAGTATAACGCAGCAGGTAAAAATTTCAGATCATACCTTAGGTGATAGAACCTGAAGCGAAGAATCTCGTGGGTAAATTACGTGCTTCAAAATGCGAACAACGAACCCCCAGCAGTAGAGTGATACCACAATATGAGTATCACCCACACAAGTCACAGTGCAAAAAGTTTGTTTGTTGTTTTAATGGGAGAGAGTCAGTATGGGAAAAAACATACGTTGTTTCATTAAAAAACATACGTTGTTTCATTATACCATATCCCATATATCGTATCAGATATATAGGCTAAGTATATCTTCTATCCATATCAATTGATATGATAGATATAGATATCATGAGTGAGTTATCCAAATAAGTTTTGAATTCAAATTCAAACTTACATGAATAAGGTTCAAAAGGTTCATGGGTCATGCCACATGAGTGCCCAATTTCTAACATCTCCCACTCGCACATGAGTTGGCATGACACTGCCACATCTCTGTCTTAATCTCCCAAAAAATGAACAATCTCATACTAGCCAATGTACCGTGCGACCACTAAGAACGCCTGCATGTGGGAGCTCTATACTAGAAACTCAATATGAGTCAGTATAGAGACATCAACCCAAAAATGAACAAAAATTGTGTATCATGTACCCAAACCCATCTAGTTACATCGGTCCAAAAAACATCTCTAATCCCTCCAAAAGCATGTTTGACTCTCCTAGGTCCCGCATTATATTCACACCCAATCAGCATCCCATAGAGAGCGGTGTGAGTTGTCGATAGTGAATATAGAGTAGAGATGTAGAACTAGATGATCTTCCCTTCACCCTCATATCATTTAATTTGAAACTGACTGCTTTCCCAATAATGTCCCTTAAAGCCAAATCATACATGACCGCAGGCAACATACCAAAGTAGCTGAACATCAACTCCTTATCTTATGACACAGTCTGTTAAATTCAATGTATAAAGAGAGAAATACAGAGAATAATGTATCTATTGATGTATTGAATGTTATTTCTTACAAATGGTGAAGGGCTCCTTATATAGGAGAAGTTATAGGCTTACAAGCCAAAAGAGAAAATAGAATTATTAAAGCATACTAATTATTATACTAACCTAATTATTAAAGCAGCACTAGCAGCACTTTACATATTATATTCTAACAGCCCCCCTCAAACTCAAGGAGGGTAGGAACCAACCAACTTGAGTTTGGAGAGAGTAACAAAACAGGAAAAATAAAATAAAATAGGATAGGAGACACTGTATGATCGTGTTAGACCGTTGGTGAAGACACTGTATGGTTGTGTCGGACCGTTGTAGCAGCTAATCGGAATTAATGTCGGGACAGTTTACGGAGTCTTGTCGGACCCATGTAGAAGCTAACCGAAATCAATGTCGGGACAGTTTACAGAGTCTTGTTGGACCCATGAAGAACCTAACCGGAATCAATGTCGAGACAGTTTACAGAGTCTTGTCGGACCCATGAAGAAGCTAACCGGAATCAATGTCGGGACAGTTTACAAAGTCTTGTCGGACCCATGAAAAGTCACACCCTCAAAAGGTGTGCCCAATCTATCAAAAGGCGTGCCATCAAAAGGCGTGTCCGACACGGGGCGATGCACGTGCCCGCCTTGGCTTGTGCGCCCGGTTTGTCGTCTGGCGTCGAGAGGCGCGCGATACGCGTGTCTGCCTTGGCTATTTAAACCAAGACTGAGGCTGAGGCTGAGGTAAAACAAAACACCTGTTGAAAACCTCTGAAAACCTCTTCGTTTCTCGAGAGATATCAGAACACTCGCTGTTCTCGAATCAAACACATAGAACGCAGAATATGGCCTCTTCTTCCCGCTCGCAACCCGTAACATGGCTTCTTCTTCCGTAGTCTGCCACTCTCTTTCCGACCTCAACGAGTCCACAAGAGATAACCGGCAGCTTCTTGAACCTCAACCAAACGCCGGACCAAGCGCTTGGTTTTGGCGCCGCTGAACTTTCCGATGTTGTCAATGGAGCAGATAATGGCTGCTCAATCTGATATTGAGGCCAATTATTATACATTGAAGTCGTGTGTTGACACCATGACTGCGGTCACAAACCTGTCGTACCGGCTTCAGAGTATGACAAATGAGGTGCATCATTAAAGTTTAACCGGCTCGCTCAGTGGCATGTATAAGGATGCGAGAGCAGAGATATGTATGTTGAAGGCGGAAAACAAAGAGCTGAAGCGGAAGGCCACCGTTATACTCCGATTTGGAGGTCCGCCATATGTTGCGGTGGAGGAGCATCGGGAAAGCAACTTGTTTGGTGGTCTAGGAAGCACGGAGGCAGTGCCGTCAAGGGACGCCCAAGACCGAGGGAAGCAGAAGAGAACAGTTGAAGAGGCGAAAAAGTAAGGCTGGTTTTTTTTTTTTTTTTTTTTTTTTGGTGGTAGTTGTGGGTTGTGGTTGGAGATTGTTTTTTTTTTTTTGGTTTTGTTTTGTTTTGTTTTGTTTTTTTGTGGTGTAAAATGGTGATCGGGTTTGATCCCTGTTATGAATAAAAGGAGTTGTTTTTTTTTTTTTTTTTGGTTTAATAATAATAATAATATATTAATGGGAAAAGCATGTGCGCTGGTGGGTTGGAAAGTTGACAAAGTAGTGGGAAATCTATTATATTATATATATATATATTAGATGGTCATGGGCAATTCGGTGGGTGGCCAAACAATGATGACAGAGAGATGGAATATATTATAGAGAGATTATGATGATGGTTTTGTATGGACAAGTACTGGTAGAGAGAGAAAAGGCCAAAAAAGAAAAGATTTGAGTGGGAAGTTTGTATAATATATCTCGTTTTTACTGAAAGACAACATGTAGTGGATGTCAATATTAAAATAAAAAGAAAGGAAAAGAGATGGTGTAAAGTGAGAGAGAGAGATGAGAGGTCAAAGCCAGAGAGCTCGTAAACAGTAGGGTTAACACCCATGCCGCAGAAGAGGCGCTTGATGGCGTGAAATGGGTCGGACCGGAACAGTACTTGAGGATGAGCATGTAGTAGCTGATGAGAAGAAAGAAGCTAGAGAGGATTGAGATTGGTGTAGGTGGGTTGCTCAATATCGAGAGATCTGCGGCAAATGTCATAGATGGCCTCATCGTTGAGGAGTACAGCAACATCCGTGTGCTCAAGTAGAGAGTGAGTGGACAAACGACTAAGACACAAATGATGGCTTCGAAGTTTTGAAATTCCAGTTTTACTCTCTCACTTTAATTCCTCCCGATGAACAAAAAATATTCAGAGGTGATGATGATCGGCTCGTGTCGGACGACTCTGATCTCCTCTCGATTTTTGATAGACTTCGATTGTTATCTGTCAGTGACGAAGAAGGAAAATCGGTGGATCAAAATACCGAATTGGCCAAATCTGATGAAGAATTTGCTCTGATGTTGCAGGCAGAAGAAGAAGCACTTATGTTACAGCAGTATGTTGCCACTGAGGATAACTCAAAAATTGAGACCAGGATACGGCCTTACGTTAGTCAGGTTCTAATGTACGAAGACCCAAATCGCCAGGATTCTGCTAGGAAGACAGTGCCTGTGGAGAGGCTTGAGGTCCGGCGGGCGGCCAAGGCGAGATTGCCGCCCGCCGGTGAAACAAAAATAATAGGTTCTAAACCTGCTTTGATACCATGTTAAATTCAATGTATAAAGAGAGAAATACAGAGAATAATGTATCTATTGATGTATTGAATGTTATTTCTTACAAATGGTGAAGGGCTCCTTATATAGGAGAAATTACAGGCTTACAAGCCAAAAGAGAAAACATAATTATTAAAGCATACTAATTATTATACTAATCTAATTATTAAAGCAGCACTAGCAGCACTTTACATATTATATTCTAACACAGTCAAAGGTCACAAAAGGCATAAAGTGAAGTCATTTAGGGAAAAATGACTTTTAGGACTCACACGGTGAAGAAGGAATGATCCATTCTTTCACCTCGCTAACGGGTCGATAAGCACATGCAGTACGAATGCATGTTATAATGGAGTAACTCTTCCAAAGAGTGATATTAAACTCACACACCATACAGATCTTAGTCTAGTCGCTCTTAAGTGCACAAGTCGCTTCCTAGCGTCTAACTCGAATTTTCTATTTGCTCGCCTCTCAGGCATCAAATGAGATCTCGCATCTGGCTATCCATAACAGGCACATCATGGAAAAATAGGTACTAACATCCATGTTTGGTCCTTAACACGACCTCATCTTGATTGTAACAAAGGCGACATACATAGTGGATAATTTAAGCCTCTCTTGGCTCCAAATAAAAATAAACCACTAGTCTTATCCTTGCTCGCTCCCAAGCGCCAAGGGCGATTGTTTGTGTGAGTGAGCCAATCTTGCCTGCTGACATCATCATCTGCTAATCATTATGACACAAACCATAATAGTGTCAACATCCCACCATCTCACAACAAATAAGTGATCGATTTTAAAAAAATGACCACAGCTTGCGCAATTCTAGATTCCAAACATAAGCCTTATCAGCACCTCTTGTGATAAGTATATACAACAGAATCCACCATGTGCACCTCACATGAAGTGATTCAAGATCACTACCTCTTGCACAATAACCTCTCTAAAGATATTTTGGTGACCAATTTGCGTTCATTCTGGATACGCCTAACTAGCACATTGAATCTTACAAGGGGCAAATTTATATACTACTAGTAAAGCATTCTATCCACAGTTTAATGAGCAAAGTCAATATCTAAACAACTCAGTTGACCATTTACCAAAGATAACACTTATCATGTCGAATACGCCCACATAGCCCATATAGCGTACTTTAGGCTTCCACAACAAAAAAAAAATCAAGGAATATAGGTCATCTGTTTCTCCCAAAGACAATCCGAGGATTCACTCAATAGCTAAGGCTCTGACTTTTATCGATAGGTAAGTTAATGTGTTTGCAATTTTGCATCTAGAATCATTATAGGATATTCCTTATGTAATTTATCAAAGACAAACTGGGAATTCTCCCAAAATAATCCCATAAGAATCGTACATCCGAACATATAAATTACATCACCCATGTCCATCATATCTAAACAGAGGACTGCCCACCCTAGGTGGCAACAACCTTATAAATTCCTAGCACATAATGACTAAGTAAGGAAAAACTTCTTTTGGACCATTGATCATGCCTTAGTGGTCTTCATCGATCATCGTTGGCCTATCATGGCTTGACGAAATCTAAGAACCACTATTTGGATAACTGTTTTAGGCTATAAAAGATTTATTGGAACTAGCAACCTTTTTGCGCTCCCAACTTTTCACCATAAAAGCAGAAGGTAAATCCCTTCGGATCTACTTATCCAATTCTCCAACGAGAAGTTGGGTCACAACGTTCACAAATCAATGTTCCAAACTTATGTCAATCATAGCCTAAGTTGAAATAACCTCACTCCCCAAGAGAAAGTCTTCTCTTGGTTTACACCTTCCTCAATGGTGTGACTTTTCGGTATCTAGCGAGCCTTATGCCTCAATAATGATTATCCAAATTACGCATAACTTTAGAATAGTTTCGCGTCATAATGGAAAGTCAACCAAATTATAGAAATGGTTAATCCTTAAAAACTTTGTCTTAAACTGCGCAACATTGATCCACTTTCTAAAAACATGGGACTAGAGCCTTTGGCATTATCCTAGGCTCTTTATCATCTTGCAGAGCAATCATGAATGTTTCCTTCTCAATCACTCAGTGATGACGTGGGAAATTTTCACATTTGCTACCACACAACAAAGAATGTAGAGTATTCTTCTCTAATGGAGTAATCCACTAGTTGGTACATCGCTCCTACTGTCCTTAGGATATTGGAAATTTCTCTCCATTCTCAACTAGGTTACATAAAGCGCTATGCTTTGAATTTTCTATCTTATAGAGTTCCAAAACCTTATTCACGTCACATTTACTAAGTAAACTTTATGTGACTTAGT
Source organism: Camellia lanceoleosa (assembly GCA_025200525.1). Taxonomy (NCBI): domain Eukaryota; kingdom Viridiplantae; phylum Streptophyta; class Magnoliopsida; order Ericales; family Theaceae; genus Camellia; species Camellia lanceoleosa. Next base: position 205,648,245 of record CM045760.1, read on the forward strand.
TACACTACCACAAAGCTACTTACCTATATGCATATGACCTAAAGGGTTTACATGACAGCATACAATAATGCGCCACATGACCCTATGCATTTACAAGACAGCATACAATAATGCGCTATAGAACCCTAGGTCTTAACTTCGTAACCTTATGAGAAGTAAAATAAAGATAAGCTGCATAACGGTTACAGATCGCCCATAGATGGCTCTCCGCTAACCCATTACTCAAATGGAGTGTAAAATCTGATATGGAGGGCACTTAGTCAGGGATATAGGCAACAAACTAAAGTGCAATTCCCAATTGGGAAACATTTTGCGCCATTATCCACCTAACATTAATAATACTTAATTCCTTATCTCTACTACATCATTGTATTGTTGAGTACTAGGAATAATCAATTTTTTAAACATCCATTTCTCTTCACAGAGTTTTCTAAAATAATTCAAACAGATACTCGCCACCTTGGTCAAAACTAAAAGCACGAAAGCTGTTATCTAATTGATCTCGACCTCATATGTGCAATGTCAAAAATCATTTCAAAGCTTTTGACTTATGGGAGAGCAAATAGTCTTGACTCAAATGTGTATTGTAATCTATAAATGTGTCGAGATTGAAGCTAGCTATCATACCCTTACACATATCCAGTCACAAATATCATAGTGGACTAAATGCGCCAATACAGATGCCCTTCTACGGCTTTCCTACTTACTTGTACGCAACCATTGCGAACAAAGTTACACATTCACATGAGAGCAGGATGTCACAAGCGAGTGGGCCCGAGAAGGCCTACTCAAACCATCCTGTCATCATCTCATTAATGTGATTAAGTATAATAAGCCACCGGTTCATGACCTATGTCATAAACTAATTCCAATTATCCTAATGTGTGAGTTCTCGAAGACAAGTTTTAAAGGTTTAGGCCTAACTAGGTAATGACTCACAACTAATTCATATTCACTAGATCATAAAAGGATGTCATGGTGATATCAAGTGCGCCTAAGTCACAAGTTTAACTAGTAAGTGCTAATCCCCTGCACTTTCAAGTCAATTTTATTCTCCATACACTTTATTGCATCTAGTTGAAAGATGACGATGCTTCTCTTACCATCTCTGTTTCTCACTTCATAGTTACTTGCAATCAATTCCACTATCCATAAGAAGGAGAAAATAAGCTATCAATCTATGACAGCTCCCGAAGTAACTTAAGCACGAATTAGGTTAAAGAGTCTAATTCAACACAATGCTCTCACGAGCCATGCGTCAAATTCTTAGAGTCATACAACCTTGTCGGCCTTGACCTTTTCATTACTATGCTGTAACATTTGCACTTAGTGGTAAACGTTATTCAAAAACATTAGCCTAGCTAAGGAACCATACAAAGAAGCACCTCCTCATGTCTCACACTCAAGTGTAGAAACAACAAGTGTCCAGACTTAGACAAGTTGGCAATGCTAATAGATTTTGCAGCCACTTGGCGCTAATCTCTTTACTTAGTGTTAATAGATTTTTCTGCTACTAAGCGCTAATCTTTTAATTTCAAGTGATACTTTAATGCACACTATTATAGTGCATGAAATTTTGCTCCATCCACTCCCAACAGTTGGATAAGAGCAAAACACTGCTCATACTGGCTACTTATCTTACACTTAATGACTAATTCATTTAAGCTCGTATTTCTTGGATGGCGTGACTCTTGAATGTTACTTCATCTAATGATGCAACATCATTATAAGTCAAATTACAAAATCAATCCGCGCAGCTCAATAGTCAAGATCATATACAGATCTATTGAGGACTTACTAATTTCATAACTCCAAAACTCGCCAACCAAAACTACGTAACGTACCGCTAACTATAGCGCACGCATTTGTTTTTATTGTGCCAAACAAGGCAACAAAACAACGGCGACTTTGAGTCATGTTTCCTTACTTTGGCTCAATTAAGGTTTGACCTAAACTCTCCAAGATTTTTGCCATCTAAAGAATAGGATTACATTGTTCACATTTGAACATCTCTACTAAGTCTAGGTCAACCAAATTAACTTCGATAAGCAAAGTCAATTTAGAGAGAAATTCGCATTGAGATTAATTTGATTAGCATAATATAATTTTGCCGCAAAAATCTAAATTAAATAGTGACAATATTACACAAGTTACAAGATCGAAAATCCGCTATGTTTGTAATCATCTCTTGCTCCATAGGTGACAATTATCCAAAATTTAATTTAATTTATGCGCAAAATATTAGTTTTCGGGAGTAAATCTACAAAGATTTCTCTTAACCGAACAACCTCTCACTGACTATGGCATGTCTAAAAGAATGATAAAATATTCTAATTCCATACAATAGTATCATAATGTAGGTTCACAATCAACTCATGCTATGTTACAATTAATAATGGAATTTAAACAAATAAAAAATTAATCATGCTATTCGAATCATAACATATTAGAAATTCTAAAAAATAACAATATTCTGTATTTAATGTTCAGATTGTGCCATAACAGAAAGTGTATCACTTCTGAAGCTTTCTGAAATTTTTTGGTATTTTAAATAACTAATAAACACACATAAAATTAGAAATAAATATTCCAGAATCTAGTTGATAATACAGCATGTTCCAGATGGAACGGGTCGGACTGATCCACGCTTCCGAAACCAGTGCCCGATGTGCCAAGCCCACAGAGAGACCTGCACAAGAGTCTAACGGGGAACGGGGAGTCCCCTAGTGAACCCTCCGACGAGCAAGTTAGAAAGAGAGATGGAATATAGAGATAGATTAGTGATAAAAAGCTTAACCTTCTTCTTGTCTTCAACGTCTGCTTATATCCTCTGGTAATCATTTCATTGTCCCTTCCGACCTGTCACCTTGGCCAAAAGTCTATACTCTAGCTTACCTTGTTCATGGTGAAGCCGTTCTGTCTCGACGGGGAGGGGTTATCGCAATAAATGCTGTAAGGAACCCCATTAATGGCTGATGTGCAGTGCAATAACTTTGCAGGATCTTTGTCTGCCTATGTGGCTTGTCCTTCTCTTGCCACGTGTTTAGATGTCATTGGTTCTTAATGCCATGTTAAGCTCTAGCAACGTTAGGCTTTAGTATTTGAATTATGTATTGGGCCCTGAGTGATAGGCTATATCCTTTATGGGCTTACTCATGTCAGTAGTCCTCCATTTTCAAGTGCAACTTTAGTCCAACGAAGGAAATAATGAAGAAAACAGTAGTTGTAAAAGATCGACGGGGCGAAGACCGACTGGAAAGTGGGCGAAGACCGACCGTGAGGAGGGCTGACCGCGAAGGGTGACCAAGGGGAGGGACCGACCGCGGAGGGTGACCGAGGGGAGGGACCAACTGGAAGGAGGGGCGACCACGAAGGGAGACCGAGGGGAGGTACTGATCAGAAGGAGGGCCGACCGCGATGGGTGACCGAGGGGAGGGACCGACCGGAAGGAGGGCCAACTGCGAAGGGGGACTGAGGGGAGGTACCAATCGGAAGGAGGGCTGACCACGAAGGGTGACTGAGGGGAGGTACCAACCGGAAAAAGGGCTGACCACGAAGGGTGACCGAGGGGAGGGACCGACCGTGAGGAGGACCGATCGCGAACGGTGAGTGGCGGGGCGCCGGGCTTAAGGGACGACGGGGCACGTAGTGAAGTGAAGTGAAATAGACAGAGAAGGGGAAAAGGGCAGTGGATCGTGGTCGTACACGTGGTGGAGTCCCGTAATGGGGAAGGTTAGGCGTTGAGCAAGAAATGAAGCGATAGGTCAATATAGGGTGTTGAAAAGACGGTTTTGGCAAATTTTTGAAAATTTTCAAACTGGCGAAATTTAATTGTGACCCTTGGAATACAAGAAAACCTTGGGCTTTTGGTGTTGTCTGCTTTACCTATCTTTTTGAAAAAAATTCAAAACATTCCAGAAGTAAACTCTTTTGTGTCGAGTGATACGCCTTTGCAACATTTTGTAAACTATCGTGCACCAGCGTCTGAAGCTATACGCAGGCATACCAAAGAGATGGCTCGAGAGGATGCGCCCACCGTGAGACTAGATGCGTTGGGTGACGACGACGCGGTGGACTTGGTGGAGCAATATAGGACGGAGAGGCGAGTAAGAAATGAGGGGGAGACGGCGGGGCGACCCCGCTCATCCACACTGATAGCGACGGCGAAGCCAATCAGTCAAGTAGAGCCAGACCACTGACACACGAAGGCCGACAAATCAACTTTCATAGCGGAGAAGTTGGAGGAGGTGCGCGGGAAGTATCAGATTCTCACGAAAATAGAGTTAAAACTGCCGACATCAAAAGAGAGGCCGTCCGATGGTCGACCGGGGGAGTTTGCCCTCTACGAAGAGGTGTTGAAGGGGAGGTTGAGGTTGCCGCTTCCCCGAATAGTAGTTGACGTTTTGAACCGGCTGGAGGTGGCTCCGGGCCAATTGATGCCCAACGCGTGGAAGATTGTATTGGCCTGTGCAAGCGCGTGGCAATGGGCGAACGAGGGGTCTGCCATGACGGTGGATGAGTTTTTTGCGTGTTACAAGGCTTCAAGCCAGCAAGAGACTTGGGTCACTTTACAAGCAGCGGCAGGGAAAGGTTTGGTGGCAGGGTTGCCGTCGTCAGTGAAGGGGTGGAGGCCACGATGGTTTTACGTGTCAGCCAACGGCGGAGTGAGAGTGCGCACAGTATGGAGGGTACCAACCAAGTCAGTGGAGCCAATGTTGGAGGCAGCAGCAGAGGAGAGAGTGAAGAAAGTGAAGGCATAGAGGGAAAAGGAGGGTGCCAAGTGGGACAACCTTATTCAACCCTCAACCTTATTTGCCTTAGGGTTAGGACCGTAGCCGACTAGTGGGGACCTCGCGCCAGCAGAGTTGGAGGCGAGGAGGAGGGCGCAGGAGGCGGAGGGTAGGACGATTTTTGCCAAGGTCGATAAATTCAAAGAGGCACAGTTAGGCCGTCTGCCAAAACCGAGCGCGAGGGAACGAGTCCGAGCACGCCCCAAGCCGTTAGAGGAGAATGATCTGAGCGGTTTTGAGCCACGACCACCTCCAGTGGATCCTTTGAAGGAGAAGAGCAAAAAGGAGGTGGAGGCTGTGTTGAAGAAGAAGAAGAGAGTAAGGGAGAGGGAGGAGGGGCCAGCCTCGAAGAGGATGAAGGAGGTGATGGCAAAGGAGACCCCCGAAGTGGGATTGGAGGAAGCGGCGGAGGGGATAGAGAGTGGGGCGACTAGCCCTGAAAAACAAGTGGAAAGTGAGGCGACTGGCCCTGAGGAGGGGGGCGAGCCACAGCCCAAGGGGTGTTCTGCGCCCTAAGGAGGAGGAGAGAGGGCCAAGTTGAAGACCGCCATTTACCACGCTCCAGCAGTGTCCGGGCGACTGGAAGGAGAAGGAGGTGAAGCCAAGACTGCTGCAGATTGCCTCTTGGGAGTAGTGGAGGACGCGGCCGTGCGTTCGATGGCCAGTTTCACTGAGGCCAAGTTGCTAATGGGGTTGTGCTTTACCCAGATGGAGACGACTGCAAAAGGCGAAGTTAGGCCATTGAAGGCTAAGTTGGAGGAGGTGGAGGCCCAACTTGAAAGTTTGAGGAGGGAGACCGCAGGCTGGAGGAAGACCGCGCGGAGTGCATGTGTTAAGGGGCTGGAAGAGGCCCAGAAAGCCAAGAAGATGGAGGTGTTGACGATGGTGCAGGGCTATTCAGCAGACCGTGCTAATGCGAAGTTGCTCGCGACCAAGTTGGAGCTGGAGACGGAACGCCGCAAGGTGGTGTTGCTCGAGTTCCAGTTGGCTGGTAAGCAGGAGAAGCTAGAAGAGTCCTAGAAAGCCTGCACCGTCGCCAATAAAAGGTGGGATGAGGCCATGGTCTGCAATGAAGACCTGCGCACGCAGTCGATCAAGGAAAAAGAAGAAGGAGATCAGAAAATCGCTGCGTTGGAGAAAGCTCTGGCGTACGAGCAGGCTAGATTGGCGACTGAGAGGATGGGGTATCCTGACCTGTGTAAGGCGGTAGTGGAACAATTCAAGGAGTCTGCTGACTTTCAAATAGCCATTGATGCCGCAATTGCCAGGAGCTTGGAGAGAGAGGGTGATTGGGGGGGCTGGGTCGTCGAGGGCGGCCGCTGGAAGCAGGAGTGAAGAATAAGTGATCCAAAGCTTCCAGCGGTCGGATTTTTATAAGCACGAGATGGCTGAGTTCTGGGATAGTGGCTGGAAGACCTTCAAACGTAAAGCGGAAGAGCTATTCCCAGACTTAGACTTCAGCAGTGTGAATATAGATGAGGACGACGTTGCCCAGACCCCCCTGGATGAGGGGATTGACGAAGAAGATTTTGCCTCGAGCGAGGATGAATTATTGATGTAACTAAAATTTGTAAATAGAATTTTTGTTGTTGTTTTTTTGTTTTTGGTCATGTAATGTCTGTAGTGAATTTATGTGTAAGTTTGTGAATAAATAAAATTATGAGTTGTTTTTTTCATACTGTTGTCTTTATTTCTTGTAGAGCTGAGAAAAATGAAAATGAGCATTTAAATAAGGCTTGTGTATAAATCGTAGTAAAAGTTGAGAAGTAGGGAGCCAATCTAACTTGTGAGAAAACTATGCTGTAAAGAATGTTAACAGTATAAAACGTTGAAATGTAAAGGTATTAAAGTGTAAAGTTTTAAGTCATGTCGTAAGAGTGTTGAGAAATGGAAAAATGAAAGTTAAAGATGTAAAGAATGTTGAGAGACGTAAAAGCATGGACCTGGACTGTAACTAGGGATGGCAAGTATACTACAAACATGAAGTTGCAAGAATGCTTGAGCCATAAGTCTGGCTGAGCCCTTCGTGCTCAGTCTGGTCGAGGCTTTAAGTAACTTAGCGTGGCTGAGGCTACAAGCAGGGTGTTATTGAAATACCACACAGATAATTGAGATATAATATTGTTGACATTTAAAGTGTAGCCCATTGATCACAAATTTACACCATATGAGAGAAGAACAAAAACATCCAAGTGTGTAGATTGTCAAAAAGAACATACAGCAATTGATCAATACAAAAATAGGGCTTTATTGAAAATGACACTTCAAGTGCTCGGCGTTCCACGGATGGGGGAGATCTCGACCTGCCATGTCCTGAAGTCGGTAAGTGCCTGGACGAGGTCTGGCCTTAATGATGTAAGGTCCCTCTTATTTGGCTGCCAGCTTGCCCTCAGTTGGATTTTTGGTGGCAAGAGTTACTTTGCGCAAAACAAGGTCCCCCACGGCGAACTCTCTTGGTCGGACTTTGCGGTTGTAGTGTGTTCTCATTTTCTGTTGATATGAGGCTCGCCTGACAGCAGTGGTCTCTCGGAGTTCTTCGATTAGGTCCAAGTCTGCCCGACGCAGTTCTTCGGTTATTTCTGGATTCGGGTATAGAACCCTCGAGTGTAGAACCCTCGGGGTAGGCAGACCGATTTCGACTGGGATGACCGCCTCGTATGTATGTTAGCGAAGGGTCTCCCCTGGGGGTTCGAAAGCAAGAGTACGCCCAGAGTACGTTTGGTAATTCCTCAGCCAAGAGTCCCTTAGCAGCTTCCAGCTTAGTTTTGATGATCTTCAGAAGAGAACGGTTGGTAACCTTAACTTGGCCATTGGCTTGGGGGTGACCTGGGGAAGAAAAACATGGCTGGATTTGAAGTTCTGTACAGAATTTCCTAAACTTGGCATTATCGAATTGTTTGTCGTTGTCGGAGACGATGGCTTGAGAGATGTCAAAACGGCACACGATCGACTACCAGATGAATCTGGTTGTGTTCTGCTAGGTAATTGTGGTAAGGGGTTCCGCCTCCACCCATTTAGTGAAGTAATCAATGGCGACGATTGCGAATTTGGTTTGGCCTCGGCCAGTGGGCAATGGGCCAACTAAGTCAATTCCCCATTTGGCGAATAGGTAAGGACTGCAGAGTGTGATCAATTCTGTAGGAGGAGCATAAGGGATGTTGGCAAAGCGTTGGCACTTATCACTTTTAAGCACGAATTCAGTGGCATCTTGATTGAGAGTAAGCCAAAAGTAACCGATGTGAAGTATTTTGTGGGCTAGTGACCTGGCACCCGAGTGATTACCACATATGCCCTCATGGACTTCCCTCATCACGTAGGTCGCTTGAGCAGGATTGAGGTATCGCAGGTATGGGTGTGAAAAGCCATGTTTGTACAAGAGACTACTGATAAGAACGTAGTTGGACAAGCGGGCCCGGACCTTGGCGGCCTGGTGTTGGTCGGCGGACAATTCCCCATTTGTTAAAAATAGCAGGATATCTACCGCCCATGGAATAGGTTCATTTTGGAGGAAGTGGACTTGCTGTTGTTGTAGGAAAATGGCCGGGTGGGCCAGGTATTCAAGGCGAACGCCATGGCTGAGGTCTGACTAGTCGGCAAAAGTTAGCTGAGCCATTTCATCTGCCTTGGAGTTTTCCGTTCGAGGGATGTGCTTGATGTGGAAATTATTGAAGAGGCGAGCGAGGAGGAGTGCAATATCCTTGTAAGCTTGCATTGTGTCTTCCTTGGCATCAAATTTTCCCGTGATTTGTCCGACAATGAGCTGGGAATTGCTGAACACTTGGATATGGCTGACACCAATGTCTCTGGCGAAGCGGAGACTTGCGATGAGTGCCTCATATTCAACCTCATTATTGCTTGCATCGAACAAGAAGCAGAGAGTACACTTGAAATAACCACCCACGGGGGCGGTGAGGATGAGACCAGCCCTACTGCTTTCTTTGCGGGATGATCCGTCGACGTTGAGGGTCCAAGAGTGGAGGTCTTCTGCCTCGGTGTGGGATTGCGGGGGCGGGGGAGCCGTGATTGGAGTGGGATTGGTGAATTCCAGGATAAAATCGACAACAGCCTGCCCTTTGATCGCCATTCAAGGTTGATAGGAGATGTCAAATTGGCTGAGCTCAACTGACCATTGCATAAGTCTGCTGGACAGCTCTGGTTGTTGCATTATCTTCTTCAAAGGTTGGTCAGTAAGGACCACTATGGAGTGGGCTTGGAAGTAAGGACGGAGTCATCTTGAGGCGGTGACCAGGGCCAAGAACATTTTTTCTAGCAATGGGTAGTTCTGTTCTGCACCTCTGAGAGCACGGCTAATGTAATAAACCGAGCGCTGTACTGAACTGTCCTCCCTGATGAGGGCAGCACTGACTGCGGTGCTCGATACGGCTAAATAGAGAAAAAGAGGCTCACTTGTGAGTGCCTGGGAGAGTAAGGGGGGGTTGGCCATGCACTGCTTCAATTGTTGGAAAGTCTCTTCAGACTTGGTCGTCCACTCAAAAGTTTGCCGAAGAACTTTGAAGAAGGGGAGGCACTTGTCCGTTGCACGGGAAATGAAGCGGTTGAGGGCGGTGACTCTGCCAATAAGCTTCTGAACCTCCTTAACCGTTCTGGGTGACTGCATTTCTATCAAGGCCTTGATCTTTTCGGGGTTATCTTCGATGCCCCGCTGACTGACCATGAAACCCAAGAACTTCCCAGATCCTACGCCGAAGGCGCATTTCTCCAGATTGAGCTTCATTTGATACTTTCGTAAGGTGTCGAAGGTCTCTCGCAGGTCGGCCAGATGATCAGTGGAGAGTTTGCACTTGACTAGCATGTCATTGACATATACTTCCATGTTCCGGCCTATCTGATGATGAAAGACGGCGTTGACCAACCGTTGGTAAATGGCTCTGGCATTTTTCAACCCAAATGGCATGACACGATAATGGTAGGTTCCTCGGTCGGTGATGAAGGAGGTGTGTTCCTGGTCAGACGAATGCATCAAAATTTGGTTGTACCCAGAGAAGGCATCCATGAAGCTGAGCATTTGATGACCGGCAGTGGCATCAACAAGCAGATCTATGCGAATAAGGGGATAACTGTCTTTGGGGCAAGCTCGGTTGAGGTCGGAGTACTCGACATAGAGTCACCATTTGCTGTTGTTTTTACGGACCAGGACCACATTTGACAGCCATCTGGGGTAGTCCACGTTTGAGATAAACTGTGCCTCAAGAAGCTTATCTACTTTAGAAGCAATAAGAGTATTGCGCTCCGGGTGAAAGATGCGTTGCTTCTGGCCGAAGGGTCAGAAATGGGGCTCAATGCTGAGACGATGGGTGATGGAGGGGTCAATACCTGGCATGTCGAAGTGGGTCTAGGAAAATACGTCGTTGTGCTTAATTAAGAGGGCAGTAAGGTCGGCCTTGGCCTGGGAGGATAGTTGGCTGCCGATCTTGGCAGTTTTTGTCGGGTTGGTGGGATCGATGAGGACCTCGACAAGCTCTTCTACTGGTTCCCCTCTGACCAGCTCGTCCTTATCTCTGACGTCGAGTCCTTCAATGATCATAGCCTCCTTTAGCTTGACCTCTTTAAGTGAAGCAACGTAACATTCTCTGGCCATGGTCTGTTCTTCCCTCATCGTGCCGACCCCAAGGTCGGTGGGGAATTTGACGGCAATATGGAAAGTGGATGTGATAGCTAGGAAAGCATTTAGGGCGGTGCGGCCGAGGATAATGTTGTAAGCGGAGGGATAGTTGACGACGAGGAAGGTGAGCAACTTTGTGGTCTGCTGCGGGTATTCTCCGATTGTGATGGGAAGATCGATGGAATCGATGGAGGTCACCCGATCTCCAGTAAAACCGACCAATGGGGTTTGGAGAGGGGACAAACTTTCTTCCCCGACCTTGAGCTGGCGAAAGGCATTTAGGAAGATGATGTCTGAAGAACTGCCATTGTAGACGAAAACCCGTCTGACTTTGTAATTGGAGCGGAGGGCTGAGATGACGAGAGGGTCGTCATGGGGGTAACGGATGCCTGTGCAGTCGGCTTCCGTAAAGGTGATGGGCTCCATCCACTGCTTGGGCTGTTTGGAAGGGCGGTCCAATGTGGTAATTTCTTTATCTGAGCCTTGCCTTATTTTTCTGAGTTCTGCCCGCTGAGCCGAGTAGGATGGTCCTCCGCAAGCAAGCCCGCCATCAATAACTCTGATCTCTCCAACTGGGAGGCAGGGTTGCCTTGTGCCCGGGGCTGTTGTGGAAGGCGATCGTGACCTTGGTTAGGTTGTGCGAGTTGTCGAGGAGGGGTGCGCCGGCGATTGTTTCTAATAGGTTTAGTCATTTGCCTCTACTAAGGGCGGGCTTCCGTGAACCGACTGAGACGTCCCTAACGTATCAAGCCCTCGACCTAGTCTTTGAGGTTAACACACTCCTCGGTATTATGGCCGTGGTCTTGGTGAAAACGGCAGTATTTGGACTGGTCTCGCCGGTTGGAAGGAGACCGTGAAGGTTGGGGCCATTTGAGGGGATAATCTTGCTGGATCTAGTTCAGGACTTGTTCCATGGGGGAATTGAGGGGTGTGTATCGTTCGAATCGGCCGGGCGGTCGGGTTGGCGCCGACTGGTTGGCTCGGGATGGTCGGTCGGTATACTGAGGTGTTTGGTGAGTGTACTGGGTGTTCTTGGTTTCTGAGTCCTTTCTCTTCTCTCTGGGGGTCGGGTTTTTAGCTGTAGGATCTTGTCGGGCGGCTAGGGAATCTTCGGCGTTCATGTATTTTTGGGCTTTAGAAAGTAAGGTTGCCATGAAGGTTGAGGGGTTTTTAGAGAGGGAAAAAAGGAAATCAGATAATCATAGACCGGCCATGAAAGCCGTGAGAATAACCTTGTCATCATTTTCTGCCACCTGCAAGGCCTCAGTGTTGACGCGGGTGACGAAGCTGCGTAGCGACTCTCCCTCCGTGTAATAACCCCGACCTCCGATTAATGCTAAAACATGATTAATTATGCTTAACAGTAATTTAGAAGGAATCTGAAATTAATTTGCATGTGTATTGCATTATCTTTGTGTTTCTATCTGTTTGCCATAAAATGATCTGTTCATCTTTCAAGTTTGAACTGCAAATTGAAAGCCTTATCGGCGCCCGATTCCGAAATTGTTTTGTGTTAAGTATTAGTTAGGGTTTATAGAATTTTATGGTAGATTTAATTTAAATTTGATTTGGTATGATTAAATAAAGTTAAATTACAATAGTTCAAGTAAATTACCATCTTGCCACTAAGTGGATTATTCTAGGCAATCCCCTAATCTTGAGTCACATGAGTTTGAGGCATCATTTATTCATTTTTTGAGTTCAAAAACCGTAGGAGAGAGAGAGTGAGCAAGAGAACAAATCGAGTCATCTAGTCTTTGTCACAACCCAGACCCGCCTCTATGGGTTTAGCATCAGAACTACCAAGAATCCGAGATTATCAAGGCCCGCTTAATAAAGAGAACAAGAATACGTAGTACAGGGGCATGGCGTAAGCCTAGACAATAACTATAACAATGTCCAATGAGCTGTGACAGTCTGTATGCAAAAAGACCTTTCATACATTTATACTTTCAAGATGTAAGCAGATGCATCATATATACAATCATTCAATACAGGACTTAATCCCTATTAAACAAGACAAGAACGGTACAAAGATAATGTCGGTATTGCTTCACTTCAGTTAGTCAACCCCATGACGTGGCGACCGGGTTGGCTAAAAATCAAAAAAAAAAAAACAATTTTTTGGTCCAATAGCTGACTCAAGACTTCAAACCGGGGTCTAAGGCATTTTCCGTACAATGCTATCAGTCTATACAGTTATACAAAACAGGTACAGAGACAGATGGGGGAAGTAAAACACCCCTAAGCCCCTAAGCCATAGCTTGATAGGCTCGGAACCTCGCAGTGAGGCACAATGGTTAGCTTGACAAAACTGGAGTTTACCCTGACGCTGCTAGCAACGGTCCGGTGCTTGAACACCTACATATATATATATATGAGTAGTGAGCTAAAGCCCAGTGAATAACATAATGCGTAAAGGGGTTAAGAAAGAATGTCCTTTCAGTATTTTAAACAGTCGTTTGCCTCGGTAAATCAGTTATACAGTCGATGGCTTATACTTCATGTCATATCAGTCATTTAGTAATCATAGTAATCGTACGTGGCACATCCGATAGTAAAACAGTACGGTGGTAGTAGCGATGTCAAGATCTGAGTAATAATCTGATAAGATCTGAGAATAAAGAATGATGTGATGCAGAATAAAGAACGATAACAAAGGCGATGCGATACTTGATAAAGAATAAAGAATGCGGTAATAGTGACAAGAATAAAGAATATCTTGATAGCAGTAACGATAAGAATAAAGAATGATAAAGACAGCGCTTTTATGGACTCAAGAGGTGTCTCGTACAGATTCTAGAGGTGGCTCACACTGTAGCACTTAGGTCTGTGCAGCACTTTGCTCCAGATTTCACAGATTGGCTTAAAGCCCAGTATGGATTCAAGAGGTGTCTCGCATAAATTCTAGAGGTAGCTCACACTGTAGCACTTAGGTCTGTGCAGCACTTTGCTCCAGAGGTATCTGTGACAAGATGAAGAAGATGAAAGAGGTCTTAAAAGACCTAACAAATACCAATGGCCATCAATCAAGATGTGATAGTGGTTCCAACGAGGAACCGACAAAGATCTCAGAATAAGAATAAAGAAACAATAGGTGCTAAGGATGCCACAGTACGGTTCAGAAATAAAGGACATACCTTCATTCAAGAATAATACCTCAAGAAATGGATTCACCAAGATTCAAAAGATAATCATTTGAACATATCTTTACACAATGGTTACTCACAGAGATCCGGGCTACAGTAAGCTAGAGCGTCTCCTCGGAAGGCCAACCCTACACAGTACAGATTGAACACACACACTAAGCTACACAGTTGGGAAAAATCAATAATTTAATCCCTAATTTGCCTCGGTGTGGTTCTACATCTATATCCTCATTAAGATGTCTTAAACTAGGCCTAAGAATGCCTAGAATGGAATGAGGATGCAAAGATGCACTCAGAAAATAGTTTTAGAAATTTCAGAAAAACAGTTCCCCGCTCGAGCGCTGGTTTCCCCGCTCGAGTGTCAACTCCCCCGCTCGAGCGTGTGACACAAGCCTCTGCTCGAGTGTACAATACCCTTCGGCGGATCAGAAATGTGAGAGATCTTTGGGAGCTCGATTTCCTTGCTCGAGCGGCACTTCCCCCGCTCGAGCGAACGACCAAAATCTGGAGATTCCAGATTTGAACTCCAAGATCAAAATCAAGTTTCAAAGCATCAAAATTGATCCTCTTGGGCTGAATTTCTGAAAAACTCTTGTAAACTCATAATATTACATGATTCCAAGCTCAATTTATAAAACCAAAGCCGAAGGGTAGTTTATTTAAACTCATTTTCAAATCAATTCTCAAGAACATGATGAACATGCAATGTCCATGAATCCAATCAACTTCAAAGCTCCGAAGCAAGTTCAAATGAGTCTAAACTTCCAAAATCATGATGAATCCATGAACTTAAACATAAATATGAGCATGCAAGTAACATTTGCCATGAAAACAACTTCAAACTTATCAATACAAGCATGTATGCATGGAATGGGCTTCAACTCAACACTATTGAACCAATTCATGCCTTAGATCACTAAAGACCCATGAATCATGCAAGAATAAACTCGAATGCACAATAAAGAAGGTCAATGATCTACCTTAGGTCTTCATTTACAAGTGTAGAAGTTCAATCAAGCAAGAACTCCCTTAATCTTCATAATTTCTAAGCAATGTACAAGATGAAGACCAATCTTCTAAGTTCCCCTCTCTCTAAATTCGGTGGTGTGCTCAAAATGAGCTGATGAAATGTTTGCAAATGAGTATAACAAGGCTCAAATATGTTATAATAAAGGGCCCACTAACATGGCAATTCCGTAAATAACGCAACTCTTTGATTTAGTTTATTTTAATCTAATTTAATCACACCAAATCGATTTTCAGATAAATATGCCACAAAATCACATTAATTATGAGGAACACAGAACATCAATCAATTTCAGATTTGGCCGCCGATAAGGCCTTCAATTTGCAGTTTAAACATACAAATTTGAACAGATAATTAAACAGTCAAACAGATAAACATGCAATTGAACAGATACGGTCAATCGATTCAGTTTCGGATCTCAGTTAGTCAGTTCAGTATTTCAATCAATTCAATTATCAATCATAATCGGTCTCGGTTTAGGAGTAATCGGTAACTTATCGGTAATTAGTGCTGAGGGTTATTACAGTCTTGGCTTGGAATCTAGAGGAATTGAAGGCAACTTGGAAGATTAGGCCCCTAAGCTTGAAATTGAAGACTTAAGGTAGGAGAATTACCTTCTTGATTGTGAATTCAAGTCACCTCTTGCATGATTCATGTGACATTAGTGATCTAAGACAAGAATTAGATTTAACATGTTGAATTAAAGCTTAAATCATGGATGCATGTCTATATCATAACAATTTGAAGTGCTTTCATGGAAATTCTTGCATGCAAGACCATATTCTACTTATAGTCCATGAGTTCATCATGATTTTGAGTTTAATCTTGCATTTGGTTACATTTTTGGAGTATTGAATTCAAGTGAACACTTGCATGTTTTGTTCTTTAATATTTCTTGGAAATTGGTTGCAATTGTGTTTAATTGACTCACCATTGGGCTTTGATTTCTCAAATTGGTCTTCAAAACATGTTATACTATGAGTTTAAGTGTTTTTCGAGAAAATGGGCCCAAGAGGTTGAGATTTGGGAAGTTGAATGCTTGGTTTGAGCTTAGAAGGCAAATCTGGAAATTCCAGAATTTGGCTTCCTCGCTCGAGCGAAGGATTCCACGCTCGAGCGACCATCGTTTGTTCAGAGCACCGTTCGAGCGAAGGAATGGTAGCTCGAGCGTAAATTGCAAGCTCCCAGGTTTTTGGTGCACGCAGACGCACGCTCGAGTGACGACACCTACGCTCGAGCTAAGGGTGTGTCTCACGCTCGAGCGAGCATCGAGCGTGCATCGAGCGAGCATCGAGCGTAAAATTTCAACAACCAGTACTTTTGCATTTTTATAGACCGCTCGAGCGAAGAAGTCTACGCTCGAGCGACCCCTCTGTTTTGGCAAGCTCACTCGAGCGAAGAAAGCTACGCTCGAGCGAAACCCCTGTTTTCAGCAAATTTTGAAAAATGTTTTCCAAGGCATCTTTGCATCCTCATTTCATCCTAGGCATTCCTAGGCCGTGTTTAAGACTCTATAGTGAGGATTAAAGGGAAAAAACACACTAAGAACCAACGACGTAAGTTTTGTATAATTAGAACGTGTGTTTCAAGTGTGTGTCTGTTATGTGCTATATAGGTCACGTGCTGTGTCCTGTTTGACCTATCTGCTTCGTCTATCTGATTCAAGATCAACTATGAGTAATAACTTAGTAAAGTTATGTTCAACCGTAGCTATTTTCTGTGTAATAAAATAAGATCTGTTTCCTGAAATAACATGTTCTGTACAATGAATGATTGTCCAATTTCTGTTATGTATTCGTGACATCCTTGGCATCATGTGATATCTATTCTCTGTTACCGAGATCTGGAGGTTCCTTCATGGAACTGACAAGCTATCTGTGCCCGGCTGGAGGTTTCTAATTGGAACTGACAAGTTTACAGGTTCCCAGTCCGGAGGTTCCTTTATGGAACTGACAAGTTATCCTCACCCAGCTGGAGGTTCCTCTATGGAACTAACAAGTATGATCTAAGATGCTTTGTAAGTAATCTGTTAGTGCTAACGGATGGACTATGTATGATTGAACATGACTCATAATTTCTGTCTGTATATGACCTGGACGATTGATGAATTTGATACAAATCTAATTATGTTTTCTAAAACTGTATGAACTCATTCATTGAAACCCTTTACTCTGTTGTTATTCACTGGGCTTTCGCTCACAGTTTATATTATGTATGTAGGTGAGACGACACCTGACCAGGGCCAGAGTTGACGGCCTTCTGTTCTGTTTGGTTAGCCAACTATTGTGCCTCCCGAGGAGGTTCCGAACTAAGCCTAATGCCATGGCTATTTTTGTACTCATGCTAGTCATTGTATAAGTTTCGTATAAACAGATCTTGGGATGTACAGTTTTGTAATTATTGTGTATCTTGACTAGCATGTTATGCATATATATATATATAAGTTTTAAAATGTTCTGTCCCATGTACGTTATCACAGCTCATTGGACCTTGTTTATTTTGTTATATTGCTTCCGCAGCCCCTTATTGTTTGCTAATCTGTTCTGAGGCCTTTGGTAATCCATGGATTACTGGCCGGTTACGGTGCTAAACCTACAGGGGCGGGTTTGGGTCGTGACACTCCGTCTGACGGATGTTGAGGAGTTAAGTTGCCGGACGCCGTTGGCGCTAGGCACCAATGAAGTGGCTGAGGAAGAAGTCACTCAGGTGCTGAAAGGTAGAGACAGAGTTCGTCGATAGTTGACTAAACCACAGTCGGGCTGACCCCTTAAGTGTTACAGGGAAAGCCCGACACATGATTTCGTCAGGGAATGCATGGAGAATCATGAGGGTCCTGTAGGTCTCCAAGTGATCGACTGGGTCTGTTGTACTGTCGAAAGAGTCGATCGAGGGCATTTTGAACTTAGGAGGTAAGGGTTTGTCCCTGATGGAGGCAACGAACGGTGAGTTGGTTGTGGTAGATGGTTTATTCTGTATGTTCTGCATCACTCCTTAGAGCTGGAGCTTCATGGCTCGGAGTTCTGCATCCTATAGAGGAATATTGTCGCCACCGGAAGGCAGCGGAGGCTGGACGCTACTGGCCTCTCCTTCGAGGGTTGGTGTTGGGACCGATGGATATGGGGCCTGGGGTGGCAAGTTCACATCCGGGGGAGGGGGTCTCGAGCCTTCCAAGTTGGGTGGATGGATAGTGTGGCTCGGGGCTCGTTCTTGGTTAAGTGGGATATCCGGAGGTGGTAGAGGGGGCATAGGAAGGTTTCTTTGGAGTAGAACATTAATCAAGGCTTGGTTTTGCTCGGCCAGGCGGTTAATGCTGTTGGTGAGCTCGGTGAAATACTGCGGCGGGTTGTTTGGATTGGGAGGGTCGGCTTGGTGGTCTGCAACATTGTGGTGAGAAGCCATAAATCTAGTTGTGACCATCCACCTTGGTGGGTGGCAAGAAGGGGTTATTAGGAAAGGGTCTCCGGCGACAATGAGTACAACTGGCGCGTGAAACAAAAGGGTTCCCACAGACGGTGCCAACTGATAATACAACGTGTTCCAAATGGAACGGGTCGGACTGATCCACGCTTCTCAAACCAGTGCCCGATGTACCAAGCCCACAGAGAGACCTGCACAAGAGTCCAACGGGGAACGGGGAGTCCCCCAGCAAACCCTCCGACGAGCAAGTTAGAAAGAGAGATGGAATATAGAGATAGATTAGTGATAGAAAGCTTAACCTTCTTCTTGTCTTCAACGTCTGCTTGTATCCTCTGGTAATCATTTCATTGTCCCTTCCGACCTGTCACCTTGGCTGAAAGTCTATACTCTAGCTTACCTTGTTCATGGTGAAACCATTCTGTCTCGACGAGGAGGGGTTATTGCAATAAATGCTGTAAGGAACCCCATTAATGGCTGATGTGCAGTGCAATAACTTTGCAAGATCTTTGTCTGCCTATGTGGCTTGTCCTTCTCTTGCCACGTGTTTAGATGTCATTGGTTCATAATGCCACGTTGAGCTCTAACAACGTTGGGCTTTAGTATTTGAATTATGTATTGGGCCTTGAGTGATGGGCTATATCCTTTATGGGCTTACCCATGTCACTGGTAAACTGAAAAAAACATACCAGTAAATAGTAAACCTTTGCAGTAGTCTACAATAAAAATTTCAACCCCAAAAAATTAGTCATGCAACACCAGAAGCATTTTAAAGCAGAAATAATGAATTATTATCTCAGGAAAAATATTTTTTATTTTCATTAAATTTTAAAAATTTTACAAAAGATAGAAAATTTAATTCTGAGTCTAACAGTACCAACCATGCTTAAAACAAAGCTATAACAAATTATTTATGACCATTTAATGCAATTCAGAATTTAAAAAAAAACAAACAACGCCTTAGCACAAAGAACTGCTTAGCCTTGTGGTGAGCGCCTGGACAACACGCAGCGTGGTAGCATGATGAGAAGCGCTGGTATGGCGTGAAGCGCTTGGCGTGGAAGCCTGTGGCAATACGTGACCACATTGACGTCATCTGGTGCGTGCGGCTCACGTGCCGCCTTCCGGGGTGTTTTCTGGTCTAATTTTGGTACTGCCGGACTTCATTTTCCAAAATAAAAACATTTGTGGTCTCAAAAATAACGTTTAATGAACATAAATTTCTTCCTCCTTAAGCCATCAAGAAATTAAAAACGAACCCAAATTAAGGTTTAATGTATCTCATCAAACGTAAATCCAAATCTAACAAATAATATATGGTTTCGAAGGTCTCGAAACAAGAATTGTAAATATGTAAGTTTTGCAAACTGAAATTAAAGCATGTAAAACCATCATTCATGTAAAATTATTAATTTTCATGCATATGTCGTGTATATATTTATATAAAATTATACACATATTTTAATGCATAAAATAAGCACAAAAATACCTATTAATGCTCTGATACCAATGTAAATCAAGTATAACGCAGTGGGTAAAAATTTTAGATCATACCTTAGGTGATAAAACCTGAAGCGAAGAATCTCGTGGGTAAATCATGTGCTTCAAAACGCGAACAACGAACCCTCAGCAGTGGAGTGATACCACAATATGAGTATCACCCACACAAGTCACAGTGCAAAAAGTTTGTTTGTTGTTTTAATGGGAGAGAGTCAGTATGGGAAAAAACATACGTTGTTTTATTATACCGTATCCCATATATCGTATCAGATATATAGGCTAAGTATATCTTCTATCCATATCAGTTGATATGATAGATATAGATATCATAAGTGAGTTATCCAAATAAGTTTTGAATTCAAATTCAAACTTACATGGATAAGGTTCAAAAGGTTCATGGGTCATGCTACATGGGCACCCAATTTCTAACAAAATTTATTTAGTTTTTTATGCTATGTTCGAATTTGGTTTGATAGGATTTTTTTTTTTTGGGTTTAATCAAATTATATATATCTTGAAATGAATTAAACTATTCTACACCATTTCAATTAAAACACGATACAAAAATTGAAGGGTAAACTATTAATAGGTTCTAATAATTTTACTTAATTCCCATTAAATTCTATTGAAAATAAGTGCTACTAAAATTGTCACTAAAAATTATTTTTTGTGATAATTTTTTGCAAATCGCTAAAAATTTAAGATTAATGACTTTTTTTATAACGATTTTTATAAATTATCGCTAAAACTTACAATTAGTGATATTTTTCTGTGACGAATTTTCTAGACTATTGCTAAAAGTTAAGAATTAGTGGTATTTTTTATGACATTTTTTTAAAACCGTCACTAAAACTTATAATTAATGATACTTTTTTGTAACAATTTCAATGTCACTAAAAATTAACACTTAGTAATGTTTTTTAATAGTGTTTGATGAAAAACGCCATCAATTATCATAGAACATATTGGACAATAAGTCCACCTATTAAAACTTACACGTAAATCTACCAAAATAAAATTAAATAAACTTTAAAATCATTTAAAAGTTATTAAATTTTTAAATCAAACATGTATGATTTACTATTTGAGTTGACCATTTTAGAACCTTAATTTTGTGCAATGACCCCGTTGTCAGTGCTCAAATTCAAGTTCTGAAAATTATAGTGCGAATGAAAATTCCTTATTTGTATCCTCTTTAACTATGAAAAATTAAATGGTTACACCATAGCTCTCGTTAAGTGATGAACTTTATAATATCATCACTAAACTTCAAATATAAATGATGTAACTTCAAAAGAATATGATGTGGATATAATGAATCATGGCTCTTATTGGGTTGGTTTTGGTTAACAAATTAAATGGATTGCTTTTATGGAATCAATGGAATTGCAAACCCTGTAAGCAATACTTTTCGAGATGTGTAGTTTAAGATACTCAGCTTATACTTGTATAATTATTATTATTATTATTTTATTTTATTTCTCCCATATACTTGTTTAAGAGTTCTTATTTATAGTCAAAGGTAGCATCATCTCAACTCACTCAACTAAGCCTTGGTTTGGCAATTCGGTTTTGGGCTAATTTAGCCACATCCATCCAAAATAGGCTAAATTAGTCACAAAAGACAATACACATTCACGTGTTGGGGAACAACTCAGCATCAATGGGATTTACCAAACTACCCCACAGTGCCAATCTATTTCACACCAGCACCAATTCAAACCACACAACACTCTCTCACCTAGGGCACTGACAGACGCTGAAGGAAGAAGGCGAAAACATGACGCTGAACGGCGAAGAAGAATAGTAAAGCTCTCTATAGCCCAAGCCCACTGAAGTGCACATTGGTGGCGACACTGCATCCATTGCGTCCTCGACACCACCGATTGCTAGAATTTATTTATTTTTGTTTTGCTTAATTAAGTCTCCTTTAACCAGATCTGGTGGGTTTATCTCTAAAAGGCATTGCTCTGGGTGATTCAAAAATTTCGTCCAAATTTTTGTATGTGTTTATGTTCTTTATTTGTTTTGTATGATGATGGATGGTCCATAAACATATTCTGATGGATTATTACTTTCGGTTTTCTTTACAAATTATCTCTGAAATTTTTGGGGTCTGTTACCGAATTTTCCTCATCTCTTCATTCTTGGCAGCATTTGTATGTCGATCCGTGTTCGTTCTTTTGGATTTGCCCTGCTTATCTTCAACTTTTGTTGAGTAATTCTTGAAATTATTGTACACACAATGATGAAATGAAAGTCCTTGATTTCATTGCCGAAATATTTTTTTCTTAATTATTGTACACACAATTAATGAGACAAACCTTATTCTCATTTTCTATTACTTTTATTTTTTTTCATTTTAAGGGTTATTAGATATGGTCCGATCGATTGATTTAAATATATATATATATATATATCTTTAAATGAATTCACACAAAAAATGTACATATAAAACTCATTTTTGTTTGTCCCATTAATTTTTGGATAATGTATGTCATGTGAATTTATAGAAGGTGAAAATATGATGAAATTTATCTGAAATATGATGAAGGGTTATCACTTCCTTATCACAACCTTTGATCAAATCAGAGACTTTGTTATAAACTTCACAAAATAAATTCTTCATACCCAGGGGTTCATATTGAGAACCTCCACAGAGAATCATTCGTTGAATTGCAGGGGGAAAAATCATCATACAACTCTTGTTATTTTCTGCTTTATTAACCTTATTACTTCTCAATTTTGTTGCCAATATTTTCTGTCTTATAGGTCTAGTGTTTATTATTTTTGCTGTTTGGAAAAAAAGGAAAAAAAAGATCTCAGTTGAATCTATCTGAGCTTTCAGATGGATAAATCAGTTCAACAACAACGTGAATAGTTCGCTGCATCCATCAGAACTAAAAATTAAGTGTTATAATTATTTGGATTTCAATACTTTTTTAAAGTCTTAATGATATACTTTATTTACATCAACTTGGGTGTAGAATAGTCAAATAGACACGTCTTTGCCAATATTGTGTTTTATAGGAAAATACTAAAATATACATAAATTGTATAGGAAAATTTATAATATACTAATGACATTTTTGTAATTATAATCCTCATGAACCTTTGACTTTCAACAAATTACTATCTATGAAAAGATAACTGGTATTCCTCTTCAAAAGTATATATTTCATACTAACAGAAAAATAACATAAGTCTACAACTTAAAGGGAATGGGGAATAGCACAGTTAGGACATTTGATGTACACAGTTCTTGTTTACTATTAGTCAAGTGCTTTGTGCTTATAACATTTTTTTCTTTTGTAAAATCCCATTTTTAAATAACAAATGGGGGCATTTCTCATTTTATACATAACCAATTCCTGAACTCTGAATGATGTGGCACTTACATGTTAACATATTAGTCTTTCACACGGTCAAAAAACAAACCATGGCTTCATTTACCTCTACTGCAACTTCCACTACAAGGCCACGTCGAATGTGTGCCTGTGACTATGGCCAATATGTTGTGAAGATATTCAGATCGACCAAAAATCCAGGGCATCTTTACTTTGCATGTTCCTGCCCTGTAGTGAGTGCCCAATTCATTAACGGTCATAATTGCATTTCATTCCGAATCAATTGACTAATAGTTTCGTCATTTTCACTCGTCAGCCCTGTGTCAGTTGGATTGGTTAGTGCGAAGAACCAAAGAGACAGAGCACGGACTATGCCTTCTCCACAAACAACATTGCCATGCAATTGCGGGATAATGTCATACACATTCAACAGTCGTTGCGTCTTCTTAAAACTATTGTTTATGTGTTGCGCATTGTCGTCGTCATTTTGTTGTTGCGTATGTAAATAAACTTAAAGTTTCTGATCCAGGACTGTTATTAGGATATTGACTGTAATCACTTTAATTTTGCCTTGCATTCCATGACTAGTTTGGGGAAGACGTTAATGACTACTTTATGTACTGTTTGTATTCCAATGTGCACTCGTTCTGCATGAATGTTATGTGTTGTTATTCTTATGTTAATTACTATGCAGTGGTTATATACTGTCAACTTAGCATCCAATTGTTTTGTTTACTGTGCAATGGTTATATATTGTTTACGTGGCAACCAATTTAAATTACTGTGGTATGGTCATATATATATGCATATAATAATCAATTTTGTGATGGTGATAATTTTGGCTCGTAAATTACTTGGCTTAGTTGCGTGGTTAGTCCAAATGGCATCCATACGTACTTCTCCGCATACCCCATCGAAAAACAAAAGCATTGCTCCAGAGAAGTCTAGCAATGTTGAAGAAACACATACAAGCAGTTCAACCACAAGGCATCCTGGGACAGTAAGTCAATCTAAATTTTCCTGTAGCTTATTACCAATGAGATCACAAAAGGAAATCGCCCATTCTCAGTCCTAAGCCAAGCTGGGTACAAGTCGTTGGCAAGGAAATTTAAAAGAAAAAAAAAAACTGGAAAGAAACATGGGCCGAAATAGTTGAAGAATAAATATATGAGTCTAAAAAAGAATGGAATGCTTGGAGGAAGTTGATGGATTCCAGCAAAGGAGTGTGAGGGATTGGCTTTGACATCGAAACTGGTATGTTTCAGGCGTCAGATGAGTGATGGGATAAGATGGAATCAGTAAGTAAAATTTTATTTCCGCATGTTTGTTTCGTTTCATATTTTCCAGTTACCAATTAAATTTTCTATTTTGGTTATTAGTGAAAATTCCACTTATTGCATGTACTGAATGTTTTTTTTTTTTTTTTTTTTTTTTTTACAATGTCCAATTTTGTAGGCAAACAAGGTGTGTGCAAAGTTTAGGAAAAAAACTTTGGAACACTACGAGTTAATAGAGACGGTCTTCGCAGGGGCATCTGCTACGGGTAAGAACCATTGGACCTCGGGAGAGAAAGTTGCTGAAGCTGCCGCTGTGTCATCCAATTCTGTGGACAGAATCGGAGCCTGGACATTTGTTGATCCAATACCCGCATATGCAGACGACGTGGATTCAGATTCTTCAATGGAACCAGTTGATACAGCTGTGAAAATGAAACGGACTCCGTCAACAAGTTCTGCAAAGTCGAAGAAGACAACAAGTGGTGCGTCAATTATAGCGGAAAGCATGAATAATTTGACAAACGTGGTTCAGACCCAAAATCAGCAAATTACGGTCAAGCACCTCACAGGTAACGAATCATTGTACACAATTTCAGAGTGCATGCAACAACTCAAGAACATTCTTTCCCTTCTCGGTACGTCACTATTCCATTTTGCATCGACGCTGATGGATAATGCAGATTACCGAGAGGTGATGATGTGCCAGCCCAATGACGACCATATTATAGGCTGGCTGACACAGAAACAGCTGCAATACAGTGCTGCAGCGTCGTTTGCAAACCTGTTTGGGGCTCGCTGGATTTAATAGCGATGTGATGATGAAGATGGCCTTTCCTTGGTTGCAAAAAATTTTAATTACCGTGGATGTTGGACTAAACAGTTGATACTTGTGTGTGCTATTTTTTTTTTCCCCCGGGTTTGCTCAAGAAATTAAGGTGTTTGTGTGTGTTTTTCATGATGCAACAGGATAGTTGTGTTTGTTTTTTATTATGGGAATTAAACTCGTAACGGCGGGCTGCCGTGTCTTGCTTGTTTATTTGTTTATTTATTTTGTTAGGTTTCTATACCGTTAGTTTAGTTGTGTTGGTAATGCAATTGATCTTTTATTGGTTTGTATATTACCAAGTTACAGAAGGTTCAGTGTTTGTTTATTATGCATTGATAGATTATTATATGCAATTGTACCCGTTTGTTAGGCATGTTCGACGTGGTCACACAATATAAATTTTTGGAAGGTCAAACAATGTATTCAGGAACTGTTATTACATTATCCCACTCCATCACGTGTAAACTGATTGAAACTATTGCAATGTTGTAGGTGTTGCTTAAATCGACGTAATGAACATGGGGGATGGAAGCAACAATGACGGTGTAATGGAAATGCTTAACCAAATGGCCATATAGTTTCAACAACAAAATAACTGCACATTCCTCCAAGCATGACAGTATGTCCAAGAGTGGTACGAAAAACACGTGTAAGACGCCATGTCGCACTACTATTTTGATAGGACATACATAGACAATTGAACTATATGCGGGCCATGTAGGTTGATTTGAGGAAAATGTGCGCATGCCGAAGGAAGTTTTTGCGTCTTTATGTCACACATTAGTAACTGATTTCAGG
This sequence comes from Camellia lanceoleosa, assembly GCA_025200525.1. Classification (NCBI taxonomy): domain Eukaryota; kingdom Viridiplantae; phylum Streptophyta; class Magnoliopsida; order Ericales; family Theaceae; genus Camellia; species Camellia lanceoleosa. Next base: position 205,673,996 of record CM045760.1, read on the forward strand.
TTATAAGTACCGCAACATGAACATTGCTTAGCTGTTCAAGAAAGTGTTGCATATTTATCTACGTGTTGAGAGAGTTTCATAATCGCAAAATCCAAGAATGGTTCCAACATTTAGGGAAGGCTGTGTCCCGGCACGTGCATAATGTATTAGTGGTGATGAAGTATTTCACTGTTGCACATTGCAGGCCAACATATAGTCAACATCATATACATCCATACGTGCAGTCCAAACGGAAATACCTACCTTTCAAGGTACTATTTTCAAACCTCACTCAGTTAAGTTTGTTTCAATGTTTGAAAATTATTTTGACGTGACATGTGAAAAATAACCACGACATATACCCCTGGCAATAAGATAACTGGGTTGTTGGCAGGACTGTATCGGAGCCATTAATAGAACACATGTTACTGCGCGAGTTACGAGGCCAGATGCCCCAACATATTTCGGTAAGAAATACTATCACACCCCAAATATCATAGCCGCGTGCGATTTTGACATGTGTTTCACCTTTGTATCGCTTGGATAGGAACGAAGTATGCACGATAGTTGCATCTTCAATGAGATAATAACAAATGACAATATCCCTTTTCCACATCCTGAAGAAGTTAACACATTGCATTTCAATTTTTTTGGCACATAATATTTGGGAAAATATCTTTACAAAAAATTATACAAAATTTGGTTGTTTATTTGAAATTTTGGTACTTTCTGTAGGGAAATATTATCTTGTCAATGGTGGCTATCCGAACCGGATAGGTTACCTAGCACCATTCACAGGCAGCCGTTACCACCAACAAAAATTCCGCATTACTGAAAGGCATAAGACAACAAACACCTCCAGGAAATTATTTAACAAAGTGCACTTGTTACGGAGTGTGGTGGAACACACTTTTGGCGCATGAAAAAATCGATGGGGGTCTATTTAAAATGTCTCAGTATGATTTTGCAAATATGCAAGTTTAGTTGATAGGTGCATCAATGATGTTACATAATTATATACGTTGAAATACATGCAATCCAACAACTGTTAACCCTATCTTCAACAAGGAAGAGGCTATGGCAATAGTAAATGCCATACCGAAAGTTTTACATGACGATAATGGTTTAATGGTTGGGGATGAGGACTAGCATATAGCATTGGTGCGAGTTCGCATACGGGACAAGTTAATGTATATGCATAATAACAGAATATTAAGAAACATATAATATTCAACTAAAATATTTGTATGCTTGTAACATTATTAAGCCACGGTCAGAATGTATGTGATTATATTATCCTGTACAATATGTATGTGTGTACATGAAAAATTGAAATTTGAATGGTTTACGTGCCTTATTTTGTAAAATTATTGGGTTGGAGAAGGACAAATTTTGTTACGTACTTGTAATAATTAAGCAAGATAGCACGATAGTAAACCGCGGTATTATGATTTGACAACTGTGATAGAAAAATTAAAAATATTAAAACATTAAAATGGACACGTAATATGTGGCCGTCAACAGAATTTTGGATAAAAGATAACTGTATGATATGTACCATTTTTTGTTCAACAAATTGGGTAAAGGAGAGAAAAACTAATTTTCCAAAATATTTTTACAAAAAATTTAACCAAAAAAAATATTTTAAAAATATTCCAACAAACGGTTACCATTGTTGACAAAAATATTTTGAGATGTTTTGCCTTTTTCTTTTAAAAAAACAAAAAAAAAAGGCCGAAATTATCGTTTTCCCAATAATAATAATAATAATAATAATAACATAAAAAAGCATGCTAAACCAAAAAAAAAAAAAAAAAACAACAACAACAACAACAACAACAACAAAATTAATTGGCTAACTTGTCACCCTCAACCCACCCGCCCAGCATTGGCCAACAGGTTGGGGGAACACCTTCAACCCAAGGGCATTTGGGTAATTTCACATGTGGACACCTTACCAAAAAATCAAAAAGCCTATCTCAAACCAAGCTTCTTAACCCCAAACTAAAATAGCCAAAAAATTAAAAAGTCAATCCACATTCCAAACGAACACTAACTAATCATGTAGATTCTAATTAGGGTTGCAACTTGCAAGCGAGTCGAGCAAAGTCTTAAGTCATTCAAGTTTGACTTTAAAAGTAAACAAACTTCAACAACAATATCAACAAAAACTTTAACAACGAAAAATTGAAAATCACAAGATTTATAAATTTAACAGCTAGTCACCAAGAAATCTATTCATCAATGTAAGCTCTAAAGTAGTAGATCTAGTTGACCACAATTTGATCCTGTTGAACACAATTTAACATCACTCACTCGTGTTTAGCAGCCAAACAGTAACCAAATTAACATTTCAAAAGCAACCAAAATCACAATGAAATCCAATAGCTAAATGAACAAAGATTGTTAATTTCAATTCAATTATATATAAGCACAAAACAAAGCTATGACAATAGAAACAGCGATGAACATCACAGAAAATAAGCAAATTTTTCCAAACAACATTTTTGCATATGCCAATATATATGCCCTCGTCTTAACTATGACCAATGTCTATTTTTAACAAAGTCATTCTTGTCTATCAACAACTCACAAGAACAGCCCCAACCAAAATTCTCAATTTGTTTATTACATTCAAAATCATAATCAACTAAATAAAATAAAAACAAAATATTAAAAGTGGCGGAGACAGGGAAGCAGAGAAACAGTTCAATGGAAACTTAAAACTCTTGATCAATATTTTCTTACCTTTGCCCACCGATAAAGCATCAACTTGAACAGCACCGCTCCTGGAAGATGAGTATAAAAATATTCAGGGTTCAGCAGCAAGATCATCTTATCTGGGAAGGAGAGCAAAGCAAGCCCGAAGCATCTGCCCCGACCACTGCAAGATCACAAACAGTACAGAGCTGCCCTTCCTGGCTTGGCACAAACCGGGAACTACAATAAGGGCACGAGACATCTTTCTGTCCTCGGTAAATGGGTACATGTGTTGCTCCACAAACCACAAATGGATTTCTGAAATCATAGTTCAGCTGAGTCACGTCTTTCATGTTCTTCTCAGCAGCCTGAAGCACTTGCCGGGCCATCTTTGCTTGGTTGTCGTTCGTAGGATTGGTCTCCAAGAGCCGTCTCCCGAAATTGGCTGCCGTACTGAGGTTCTTAGCCTTGTAGCAAACGGTCATTGCGTTTTGCAACGCTAGCCTCAAGTGAGGCATTTGAAGGTTGCAGTGGGTAAAATAAGCTGCGAGCTCTTGTTGGCGTACTGGGTTGTCTTTCATTTCCTTCCTCAAGAGCTCCATTTGCAGACCCAAAACATACTCTTTCACTATAATGATCAATTCCTTCACTTCGTCAACCTCTCTTCTTGACTCGACCACAACCAATGGAATGGTATGAAGGATACTAATGAAAAGCCGAAGAGCCTCAGTGAATTTCCCAGAAGTAGTGGCTTTGTAAGCAGCCTTTAGTTTCTCTTCCAATTGAGAAAAATTGAACACGAGTGCTGGTGGGCCCCTCACATTAGGGCTAGCAGACTCGCTCCATCCTCGTTCAATTGCCAGGGTTAACACTGGAGCAGATGAAAATGCATGTAGATAGGTATGGCTACCAGAATGAAGATCGAGAAACATGGATTTCAAAGGATTGAAGTTCTTTATTCCCAATTGCCGACTCAGCAAGCGCATTGCGGTATCGAAATTGCCAGCGGCTGCATGTTCGGCAGCGAGAGAAGATCTCTGGATCCAAATTTGGCTTACGGGCATGCCAGGAGTTGGGGCCGCAAAAACTGCGGAGCGGGCATTGACTGCCTTTGGAGTATCTGACTCAGGAGGAAGCTCCAAATCCTCAAGATCCCATCCACCCTCTTCATCATTTTCCTCAGGTACTTCCCCATCCTCCAGAACAGCTGCAATATCCCCATTTTGTAAGCCATCGACATCGACCATATCAAGTTCTTCGCCCCAATCAGCATCGGCAGCCTCTTCATCTTCATCAGGAGCACCCTTCCCAATATTATCAAGCCCACCCTCAAATATGCCTCTCATGACTCTCAAGAGGGGCCAATCTCCACCACACAAAACGGGGGTTGGAGACATCAGAAGAGATGGTACTTTCCCCTTCGGCAAGGCAGGAACATTATCTCCCAATTTTGTCGCTAGATGTTCGGCAATATCGTGTAGGCCGTGGACTGAAGCAGTGATATAAGCAAGTGGCAAATGCCCGACATTCTCCAAAATCTTAACACGCTCACGAACATCACCAAGATACAAAGCATTATGGAACTGACCCATGACATCGTTCTTGACCTCGGCAATTTTAAGCATTTTGGATAGTTTGTCCACATTGCCAGTAATGAGATAAAGGAAAGACAACCTCTCGAAATTCTTTGTCCTCTGGTAGGCATACTCAACAATTCCAGCATTACCTTGGCGAAGAGCCTCCACCCCTAATCTGTACCAATGATCCTTCTCATCAATTTCTTTTGCTGAAGCAACCGCAATTTGGATGTTCCCACTCTCGAGAGCCAGATTGAAACGGGTTCTCTCGTCTTTCACAAAATGAAGAGCAACTTCAGGGAATCCTTTCTGCTGCAAATAAGCAATCATTGCCTGCCCACAGAGCTGGGAGTTCCTTATCATGCTCATAACATGGTCATATTTCTTCTTCATTAAGGACAGCTTAAAGATATATTCTGTTGCATCAATTACTAGAACCTTGTTCTTTCCATCTCGGTCCAAGCAAAAAATCTTATTCCCTGAAACTTTTGTGATGTATATTGGGACATCAAGGGTCCTTATTATTCCACTATCTCCGTTGGGAAGGCAGTACTTGATGTGATTTAGGGTTGTATAAATGAAAACCCCATTGTCGTCCCAGGCTCCACTCTTCACACGAATCGTCTCGTGAAGGGTGCACTGGTGCACAAGTTTCTTGCTGGTAATAACTATAGCATGCTTGCTTAGCAAAGCTACACTCTCCATGTCATTTGACCAAATAATATACTTAACAAAAGGAGTTTGCAGATCACCAAGAATAATTCTCTGCTGAAGGTCAAATATAACAACCCTGTCCTCTGCCCTACAAAGCAAGTTCCCTGTTCCCGCATAGAATATTGCATCAGCAGCAATAGGGAGACTGCTCTTCTTAACAATCTCATTCTTAAGGTTCTTGACTAGAATTTGATTGCTACTTTTGTCGATCACAGCAAACCTATTTCGAGCAACAAAGACTGCTGACCCTCCCATACCTCTTTTTGCCTCTTGCACAGTATCACCCCTATTAATACTGTCTTTAGGAATTGCATAGAGCTCATAAGAGCCACCATCAACATCAGAACAGATTAGAACAGCATTTTCTGTAGGACTGTATGAAAGAGTGCGTGGACCTTGATTTAGGCTTGTAGAACCAGGGCGTCGAATTGGAATCACTTGTGTGTCTCTCTGTGTTGAGAACTCATAAAACCGCAAAAAGCGATCTTTGGCATAAAACATAGCATCTCCACTAACAGAAAAGGCAGGCCTTTCTCTTTCCAACTTAAACACAATCATACCGCTATCGTGACCAGCAGCTAGGAGATTCATCTCAGGGTGAGCTGAGAGAATCCAAAATCGATCATGCTCCCGCCGGAAAGTTTGAACACCAGTCCGCTTTGTTGCATCCCAAACACGAATGCTCTTGTCCTCTGAGTTGGAAACAATTATGTCCTGCTTGGCATGAAACATGACACATGACACATTATTCATGTGCCCCCTCAATGTATCCACTTCCCAAGCCTTTGTGTCTGTAAAAAAGAATAGAATGCCCAAACAGTTATGATAGTTCTAATAAATCAATTATTAAAATGATAATTATATAACCTCTCTGGAAGTTTCACTGCTGTCCATGTCAATTGCGATGTCATAATTATTTTGAAACTTTCTAATCAGGTACAGACTAGGCTTCCAACGTTGGGGGAGGGTGGCAGAAGGAAAGTATGGCTGGACGGTGGGCTAGGTCGGGATTAAACATTTAAATATTTATTAAATATTATTTAATATAGTCCCGATTGGACCAATCAAAAAGCATAGAAGACCAGTGATTGTCTCAATTTAGACATGCTCCCCATTTCACATAAATCTATTTGAATATTACTCAACGTGCCTTAAGCCTATAAAGCTTCTCAAGCGCTCTAATTAAAAATTATAGGAGCTCACATAACAGACCAATGTATTTTCACTATTAAAAATTCATTGCTTTTAGAAACCAAAATATATATATATATATATATTTAAAATGGTTTCACTCAAATCAAGAAACTATATTTCCTTGTTTATTACAAGATTTTTCATGTGGTTTATTATCAATGGTTTTTTTAACATAAGAATATATTGAATTTTTGAAGGGCCATTACATGGGGCATTAAATTTTGGAGGGCAACCCCTGCTGCACAAAGGGGGGCTTTCAAAATTTTGAAGGGGCCATATTGAGTTTGGGGTGAGGCCATTACATGGGATTCAATAAATTTGAAGGGTAGCTCTCATATAAAAATGGGCTTTATCAAATTTTTGGAGGGGCCAAGATCTCCTGACCCCCCTTTCCCTCCTCCCATGTTCCAATACTTGTGGTTAGACCCATTAATTACTATGACAGTTTGAAAATAACATAATAACTACCTTATGAACTAAAGAGGGGTAAAAACATAAACGGAATTCTCCAACAACTGACCATTCATGCGCCACAGCTTCACTTGACGATCATCTGCTCCAGAGACAATCAAAGGCAAGGTTGGGTGGAATGAAGCCCAGTTGACTCCACGGTCATGACCTTCCAAGACATACTTAACAACGGCGTCCACCCCACCGAAAAGATCTGTGTTCATCTGACTCAACCGCAGAATGTCATCAGCAGGGGAGACAGTCTTCTTCCTCAGGGCACCAATATCCCAAACACGAACTGTCTGATCCAGCGAGGCTGACACGACAAGGTCTTCCTTAGGGTGGAATGAAGCACACATTACATAGTGATTGTGTCCAGTTAAAACAGAAATACAAGTACGTGATTGCCAATTCCAAATCCTGATAGTCTGATCATCACTTGCACTCACAATCCAAGGATACTCATGGTGAAACTGCACAGTGCGGATGTAATCAAGGTGTCCAAGAAGAGTAAAAAGACACCTATGCAACTTGTAGTTCCAAACCTTAATCTTGTAATCATCTCCTGCATAAGCAACAATGTGGATAAGATGCTTACTGCTACCAAAACCCTCCACATAAACAAAATGTGCATTGTGTTATCAGTAGCGTAGCTAGGAATTTAATTGAGAGGGATCATTAAACAAGTCATTATCAATGTAAAATTTTTAGCTATACACAATCCATCAAAAGCAACTCCCACATGACACATTGTAATTTCAAAACTTCCTAATTACATCAACAAATGTAATTTAAAAATTACATGTAAAAACAAAAGTTGGGAAATCATAAAGACAGACATCGAAGGTTGCAATGTAACAACTACTTCTTCTCTTGGCATAAAAGAGACCAATAAGGAGAACCAGCCCAGAGCCCTCTCTCTTGCTTTCCTAAGGTGGCTGTTTTCCTCTCTTTCAAATAGTAGACTATTCAAACCTCAACGTATAATTTTATATATGTTAATTTTTTCTATTCTATTGGGTTCAATTTGTGAAACCCATAAATTTATTGTTATGTTTCCTAAAGTCATTGGGGTCACTTTGTAAAAGTCGAAATTTTTTTGCTAAAAGTCGAATATACTATACAAAAATTTGAACATTCAGTGGTGTCAACTGTCAACTGACACCATTGACTAAGCCATCGCTACACCCGTGTGTTATAACTCCAAACAAGGATTTATATTTAACAAGTTGTTCAAGTTTATAATTTTGTTTAAATGGAGATCCATTAAACTTCTTCCAAAAGTCTTTAATCCTTCCCTGACAAAATATACGAAATTTTGTATCAACTTGGCCAAGACCATAAAAATCAAAATCAAAATTTAAAAAACAAAAAACAAAATGTCAAAATAAAGCAGCATAAAAGAAACACAGCCACCAAATTGTTCTCCATGTGAATATTGAATACAACAAAAAGTCCAATTTATTGCATTTCATCAATGGCATGCCATTTATTTCTTGACATTTTGACCCACTTCTACACAGAATCTCCAAAAAAATAGAATTTTCTCAGCTATGAGGCGTACTAACATAAAAGCAGTAAAAGTAGAAATTTAAAAACATAATTCATATCAAACAGGTCTGAATCAGAGCCACCTAAACTCCAAATTAACTAACACACTGTTTTTAAGAATGATTATTTGAGGTAGACGATGCAAAATCTAGGCATTAACATAATGCATCAAACCATTCACGAATAGATCTATCGAATATCAATAACAAATAGTCTCATTAAACAGAATCCGATAATTTAAAATAAAAACAAACAAATTACAGAGAATCACCGGAGCTACAATGTAGAGAACTGTAAAAATCTAAGTCACTGATAGACTAAAATTTAAATTGACAGCAATAATTCAATACCTCCAGAGACAAAAAGTGGCTGAGATTTGTGAAAGTGAACGCCACGAACAGGACCATCATGCTCATCGAATCTGTCGATGAGAGTCCCCATCCTGTAATCCCATAGCTGGATCACACCGCTGTGAAGACTCGCGAGGATCCACGGTCTCTTAGTGTGGAAACTCAGTCCCTTCACTCTATTACTCTTCGTCTCAAATTTCGTCAACATTTTCTCCCAATCACAACAAATCTCAAAAACTCTGTACACAACAATCACTTAAATCAAAAAAATCCACACAATTCTCCAAAAAAAAAAAAAGGACCAAAATTAACGTGATTTGCAACTCAGAAGGCTCAATCCAGATCTCACCATACACGAATTACAAATCACGAAAACGCCCAATTAATCAATTTTTACTTAATCACTAAATAAAAACCTAATGATATAAATTAATCACAGATCTACAGAGATCATAGCTTTCTTTTTGATGAATTGATTCAGAAAATGAAGAGGATATTTACCTCAGATCTGGCAAAGCTAAAAGATTGATCCGATTGGATTACACTACCGAACATGTAAGAGATGAATAGAGAGATAGAGAGGAAGAAATAATTTTAGATAGAGAAAGTAATCTACAGGCTCGTAGATCCAGAGAGAGAGAGAGAGAGTGAATGGAGGTTTTGAGTTCTCTCGCAGATCTGCCCTCGTTGATTGTCTGCGTCAAATTGAGACAGAGGGGGTGTAAAAACTGAAGTATTTTTTGGTTGAGGGTCGGGGTGAGGCTGGTTGGGAGTGATCATGTACATGTTGACTACGCAAATTCGGTATGCTCTAGATAAATAATGTCCGTGTGATTGAGTTTTGATGGTTATGATATTTTGGTCATATCTGGGCCTTGTTTGACAAGTGGATTTTAGATTTTTTTTTTTTTTTTCCTCATTAAATCATATCAAATTTATAATTATTTTTTTCTTATAAATATCACATCTAATAATAAAAAGATATAATCATTTTTCTAAATATAAAAATTTTAATCTATTAAAATAATCAAAAAAATAAAATAACATACTAAAATAATCAACTTTTCAAGATCATTATGCTAGTTATCACATTCCTTTAATCTTAAGGCTATGTTTGGGATGAATTTTTATGATTAAAATAGTCATAAAAAAATAAAGTAAGTTAAAAAATTAATAAAACAAAATATCACATCTAAACCATAATCATTTCATTTTTTTCTTACAAAAGTCAAAAAGTTAAAAAATTCATCTCAAACAAAACTTTTTAGCCCCAGGATAAAACAATAATGCTATGGCTACTTACATTCCTACTCGCAACTCTACCGAAAGCTTACATGGCATCCATATCACTTTACTGGGCCCACTCTCATAAACAAAAGAATTAAAAAAAAAAAAAAAGAAATAAGAATTTGCAGAGTCGTCTAAAACGTTGTCGAATTTTCGACTTCTTTTCTTTCACGTCGTTTTGGTGAACCAAAGAATTCATTCATTCTGATCAAAAAAAAAAAAAAAAGTATCCATTCATCTCTCTCTATAAGTTCTCTTTCTTTGTAGGTTTGACTATGTCTTTTCCACATCTCCGATAATCGACTGAATCAATGATAAACTAAACCCAGGAGAAGAATCGAACGAAGACTCTTTCCCTGGCCTCTCTCCTGCTTACGGATTTCGATAAATCACTCATTGTTGTTTCCTATTTTATTTAAACTATGAAGGCTATTAGTGCTCAATTTTTGTTCAACTAGATGTGTCAGTATGGCTGGTCCTCTTGTTTATTATTTTTGTCCTAATGGTTTCAATTCAAAGTGTATGTGGGAGTGATCTTCAAAAAATATATATACGAGATGACCATATGCTTTTATTGCTTTTAAATTGGGATTGGGCATAATTCTGTTGTATACATAATTTGTAAACAAGAAGTTTAAAATTTGGGTAATACTATATAATATATATATATATATATCCCTCAAAAAGAGTGTATCATATTATGATCAAATAACTTTCTATCGTAATTTAATGGACCAAAACCAAACACCTTTAAAACATAATTAAAGACCTCTCATAACTCATTTATAACCAATACCACTAGGGGCGGAACAATGGATTTTGTTCAGGAGGGGCTAATGTATATGCATAAAAAATATTGAACTGGTTTTGATACATTAGTAATTGAATATAATTTTTTATACAAGTGTTGCTAAAGAAGTACTTCACAAGAAAACTAAATAAATCTTATATATATACATACATATTAGTTTTGAACTATTAGATTTCAATATATAATCAATTAAAACACTATTTTAAGTGATTTTATTGATTGATATAATCTATTAAATAAAAATTAAAAATGCTTAAGATCCTCGAAAGATTCTTAAATTTACACTCAATGCCTTTGAAAGTTACATATCAGTTGATTTGTTTAGAAATGAATCAAGTAAGATCTAACCTTGCCATGTCATTGTGAATAAATTTAGCGGTAAAGTTTTAGGTTCTCTAAGATCATCTTATTATACATTTTACAAATATTTATAAATATAGAATTAATAATAATAATAATAATAATAAAAATAGTAAAATTGTTAAAAATCGGTAGAGGTCGGGGCCCCTCCCAGCGCCTACACAGTGTTGCCCGTTAACACCATAATGTGTCATAAACCAAGGGTCATAACCAAACACTACTTGAGATATAACCAAATACAATAAAACCATCTTTAACCTTCAAATCTATAAAACTCTTAACTAATTCGAATTTGAAAAGAGGCAATAGATTGTAAATAGTACAAAGAAAGGCTTTTATAGATTTATTTGTAAATTAAAGAAAGAATATGTATATTTCCATATTCTAGTTGACAGTTACATGTATGAATATATTACTTTTTAACTGAAGAAGATTGGTTTAACAAAGTAGACTTTCTAATTTATGTTGTTTTTGTTTTTGTTCATTGATTATTCTATATATTATAATACAGACGCATGGAGGAAGTATCAAGTGGTTTTGAAAGTGTTAGCTTAAATGAAGGTCATAATGAGATTGAAATAGAGAAGGCAAAAAGTGTAGAAGATCCTAAAATAGGAATGTTGTTTGATTCCATTGATGACCTTGTTCAATTCTATCAAAGGTATGCGAAGGAAAAAGGTTTTGGCATGTGTATAAGAAGCTCTAAAAAAGTAGGAGGTGAGGTGAGGTATGTGACAGTTGCTTGTAATCATAGTGGAAAGCCAAAGATTAAATCAAGCAAACTCCATCAATTGCATCCACAATCAAAAACGGATTGCAAAGCTAAGATTTGTGCAAATCTATTAGGTGATGGAAAATGGATTTTGAGATCTATGGTTCTTGACCATAATCATGGGGTGAGTCCAGGAAAAGCTCGATTTTATAGATGGCATAAGGTTTTCAATTCAGTTGTGAAAAGGAGGCTTGAATTACATGCTAAAGCCGGTATTAGAATGAACAAGAGTTTTAATTCATTAGTGGTTCAAGCAGGAGGGCATGAGAAATTGACATATTTGGAGAAGGATTGCAGGAATCATATGGATAGGGTCAGACGCATAGAGCTTGGAGAAGGAGATGCTACAACAATGCATAATTACTTTTTGAAAATGCAAGCTGACAATTCTGAATTCTTTCACATGATGGATTTAGATGAAGAAGGCCGATTAAGGAATGTATTTTGGGCAGATGCAAGGAGTAGAGCTGCATTTAAAGAATTTGGTGATGTAGTTATCTTTGACACAACATACTTAGTTAACAAATATGCAATGCCATTCGCTCCTTTCGTAGGAGTGAACCATCATAGCCAATTAACATTACTTGGGTGTGGATTGATCTCAGGTGAAGACACAGAGACCTTTACATGGCTATTTCAGTCATGGCTCACATGCATGTCTGGATGTCCTCCTTCGACAATCATTACAGATCAAGATCAAGCAATGAAAAATGCTATAGAGGTTGTTTTTCCTAATGCACGACATCGGTGGTGTTTGTGGCATATCATGAAAAAGCTACCTGAGAAATTGAGAGGTTACAATCAATATGAAGGAATCAAGTTTTCAATGAAAAATGTGGTTTATGATTCTTTAACTATAAGAGAATTTGAAGAAAGTTGGGGCAAATTCATTGAGAAGTATAAACTTCAAAGCAATAAATGGTTATTTAGCTTGTATGATGAAAGGCATCGTTGGGTGCCTGCCTTTGTGAAAGATACTTTTTGGGCAGGAATGTCAACCACACAGCGTAGTGAAAGCATGCATGCATTTTTTGATGGGTATGTTAATTCCAAGACCACATTGAAACAATTTGTAGAACAATATGAAAATGCTTTGGCAAAAAAAGGTAGAAAATGAGAACAATGAAGAGTTTAATTCTTTCAACTCTTGCATCCCATGTATGGTTGGTTATGAAATGGAGAAGCAATTTCAAAGTGCTTATACGACAGCAAAATTTAAAGAGTTCCAGCGAGAGCTAATGGGGAAGATTTCTTGTGATTTATCTTCATATAAGAAAGATGCTTACATTTCAGAATACGAAGTGACTGAAGATATATTATTTGGAGAAAGTCATTGTCGTGTATCTTTTAATGTGTGCTTTGATGAAAATACCAATGAGGTTTATTGTAATTGTCGATTATTTGAATATAAGGGAATATTGTGTAGGCATCAAATTGTGGCGTTTATTCATAGGAAGGTTGATCAAATACCGGATAAGTACATTTTGAAAAGATGGTCCAAAAATGTTAAAATAAGCCATACAAAAGTGCGAATCAGTTATGACAACTGGGCTCTCAAACCCGAAGCACGCCGATTTGATAAAATGTGTAATGTCTTCTACGAGGTTACGGATTTGGCTGCAGTGTCCAAAGATTGGAGTGAGAAGTTCATAAAAAGAATATGTGATTTTCGCGTATGTATGAAGCAAGATAGTTGCCGAAGCGATAAACAAATTTCTGTACGTACTCGAAATGGGTCTACGTCATGTGGAAATGGCATTGGAATTTCAAAAGAGAGCACAAACATACTTGATCCCGTAGTAGCTCATTCAAAAGGGTGCCCACCATTTAAAAGAAAGCAATCTATGGTTGAAAAAGTTACTAAGAAAAAAAAAGAAGGAAAAAAGAAGATTCATAGCCAAACTTGCACGGAAAATGTGCACAAACATACTGTGAGAAATTCGGAGAAGCTCGTGGTGTTAATGAATTTTATTGATTACTTATAATGGTTATACTATTGCTCATAATAATTGCTAACTTTGATTAATTTACATTTGTGTAGGAGCTACGGGACAATGGGAATATGCATGGTGCAAGAGTTGTTGAACTTGTGACTGAGGAAAATATTCACTTACATGTAAGTAAAACAAATTTAGTGAAAATGTTTGTATCATAAATAGTTGGCAGTAACTTTAAAATATGACTTTAACCATAAAGAAGAGTGAGTTATTGCTTTAAATTTTGGATTGTAGAATTCTGAAATGCAACAGTCACTGCATATCGGACAAGAAAGTTATGACTATAACAGGGGATTGGACATGTGGCCAAACATGACTAGTCATCCAAGTATCATTGGGATGAGTCCATATTTCGGTCAGCCAAATCTACTACAATGAGGAAGTTCGTCATGTCAAGCAAGTATGTTTAGACAAGGGGTTGGCATGTATCCATTTGAGGTATGCACTAATTTAATTCTATTAGTAAATCATAGCTTAGTTTAGTGTATTCTTTAATAAGAGTAACACTTTTTATTTTATTTATTATTAGGGTCATTATCATTCATCTCCATCTTGGAGGGCAGACTTAGAGATGAGAGGAGTTATGCATCCCAACAATTTCACTGGAATGTTAGAGATGGGAGGAGTTATGCATCCCAGCAATTTCACTGGAATGTTGACAGTGAATAATATGGCACAAGCTAAAACTCCAACATTGCACAAAGATGACAAAAAAGAAGAGCATTGACATCACAGTTGTATTTTTTCAATTTCATTACACATTGTGGCTATTATTTGAACTCAAGTGATACTGTTGAATCTCTATTTGAAGTTAATGAGGATTGTTTGTTTTGTTTTGTTTGATATAAATAGCACAAAAAATGTGAACAAAAAAATAGCACATTTTGACAGCATTTCAATACCATTTCGACAGCATTCCAGTACCATTTCAGCAACATGTGAACAAAAAAATAGCACATTTTGACAGCATTTCAATACCATTTCGACAGCATTCCAGTACCATTTCAGCAACATGTGAACAAAAAAATAGCACATTTTGACAGCATTTCGACAATATTCTAACAATATTGATCTATTCTGACAATATTTTGACAACATTTTGACATGTTTTTTGTGAACAATAAACAATAAAATCACAACCGCCATAGCATATTTCATTTATTCAAAACCACAACGCACAACAAAACCATTTTAGCCAATAAGCACAATATTTATTACAATATGAAGCATTCATTACAATGTCATAGCTGTTTCATTACAATATAAGAAGGCAAAATAATTTTATTATAAAATATACAAAAAAATGCAGCCTTTATCTCACAAACAAAAATAGCTACTTGATTGAGAGTACAAACAAAAAAATTTACACCATTCTGCAAAAAAGAGCACAAAAAAAAAAACAAAAACAAAAACATTCTTTCATCTCAAAAGCAAAATCCAGCCTCCCTTAGCTTGTTTTCTCCAAATCTACAACTGTAATTGCTGCTCTCATATGAAAACAAGATTTCATTATTGATAGCTGATATCAAACTAGTCACTAACTTCACCCACACAACCTGTAAAAATAATGCAGTTGAATAAAAGCAATATCCAAATTTGCATGCCTAAAAGAGGGAGATAAAAAAATAAAAAGATAAAACTTATCTATGAACAATCTTAGAGCTACCACTGTATCAAAATAGCAAATTTGGAGCTTTACTTGAACAATCTTGCATTTTTTTTTTTTTTTATAATTTGGATTGGCAAAAGATAAAATCTTATTCAAAAAAAAATAATAAATGATAACATGTAAAAAACTTGACTATGGAAATAGAGACAGGCTACCATATAACAAATGTTAACAACAAAGCTTCCAAGTAATAAGCAAAACAGAGCTTGAGACATGGTAAAATTCATCTAAAAAGAAGAATAAAAAAAGAATTCAAAACCACAAACTCCCACCAAAATAATACTCCTCTACCAAACATAAGAACACTTCCTATCCATCCAAAACTCAATCAGCAGTAAACACATTGATTTAATTGTGTGCTCCTATCTATGGTGGTAAGCTCATGTTCTTGAACAAACCATTTGAACTACCCAACAAATAACATAGCAGACAAAGAGAAACTTTTGTTACTAGTATTCTTTTTGCCTCTTAACTTCATTGCATCAATTCTAAAAGATAACCCTTGAATGTTGCAATTGAGTCTCAACAAAATACAGAGAATTCAAATTAGACAATACCAAAATGAATAAGAAATTTTAGTTGGATGAAGTATGGATTTCAACAAAATTTGAAATCTTAGCCAAAACCCAAATCAAAGGAAATTTTAGTTGGATTTCAAATCAAAAAATTTTGAAGTCCAATATTTGACGATTTTCAGTAATATAATGAATTAAATTTGTGAACTCCCAAATCAAAATTTTGAAATTTCAACTCCAAAAATTATTCAATCACAACAAGAAATCCCTAAAATTGTTAAATTACCTATCTTTTTTATTCTCCTTCCTCTACTCTTTGTCAGATATCAGTCGATTTCACCGGAATATCGGCGTTGATCATCAGTTGAGAGAAAGAAGGGTGAAAGATTGTGTGTTGGCCGGATCGTCTTCTTCAAGCGAGAAAGAGGCGTGTAATGAAGAAAAGTTGCAGAACTCTCAATTTTGTTCTTCAATGTAATTGTAATGAAGGAATGCGGGGCCCACGAAGTTGAGGCAATGGATTTCTTGTGATTCGTATTTTTTTTTTAATTCTTTTGTTTATGAGAGTGGGCCCAGTAAAGTGATATGGATGCCATGTAAGCTTTCGGTAGAGTTGTGAGTAGGAATATAAGTAACCATAGCATTATTGAGGCTAAAATACCTAAAAAGTTAAAAAATCAACCCACATCCCAAACAAAAGCTAAGTAAATACGGCTTGATAAACAATTTAGATGTATTTGGAGAGATATTAGAGTGATTTGGGAAGTTAGTTAAAAACTGATTTCTTTTTACTTTTTTTGATTTTTTTGGTTCTTTTATATATAAAAATTATGAGAGGTGATGTCACTCAAAATGGGTTAAAAGCTAAAAGCTGACTTTCTAACTTCCCAAATTGCCCCACTGTCAATAATGTTTTCACAATTAAAAAGTAGCAAAAAAACAAAAAGAAAAAAAAAATCAAATGGTAAGTTTTGGCTTTGTTTGGAAGAGTTTTAGAATTGTAATTCCACCTCTTGGTTTGCACGTGGTATTTGATTGTAGTTTTCAAAAATTAATGCCACACCCACTTCTAAAAACTCATTTCCAAGCGGAAAAATTTGACTAACCCGGTCATCCATTGGACGTCCGGCAGGTTGACCGGAATAGTGTACGTTTTTTTTTTTTTTTTTTTTCACTTGTTATTTTTATATTTTAAATAAAAAAATATTTCCAGAATTTTTTAAAAATTTTTTTATGAGCTTTGAATAGGATTTTAGATTGTGTGTTTGGTTATGAGTTGTAAGTTTTTTAATTAAATATCATGTGTCACATCATTCATTTCAAACTCAATTCAAAACTCATAACCAAACAAATTTTTCACACTCAAATCATAATTCTAAAACTCACAAACTCAAAAATACAACTCTATTATCAAATCATATTTAGAAAACTCTACCAAACGTTACCTTTAATTTGGCCTTTTTATATTTAGCCACTTTCTAATTTTGGTCTTTAAATACAAACTAAACCAAACCAAGTATTAAGTCTCATCATTTTGGTCTTAAAATTTTTTTTTTTTACTTTCACCATTCATATTTTAAGTGTCTCTCATTTTACTTTTAAAATTAATTTCTATTCAAAACTAGACAAAAAATAATACATTAATAGTCACCTACTATAAAAATAGTTTATTATATATAACCCACACATCTTATATAACTCAAACTCCAATATAATAATATAATTTTTATATTATGTGATAGATATTGTACAGGGAGCAACTATTTGTCCCTCTCCGTACTACTCATATCCAAGCTTCACTTCACTCCGAATAACTTAAGAACATAGCGATGGTGAGCTATCCGGCGGGTGGTGGCCTGAATACCCCTCCGACGGTCAAGTTAGCACATCCTTAGAAAATGAAGACAAAAGAGAGAGAGAGAGAGAGAGAGAGAGAGCTCTAACAACCAGAAGTTCTCAGTGTGTAAGGGTTCCAGACCTGTACATGGAGGCGCTTTGCTGTTTATATAGTTTGTGCGCGCACCTCCCTATCTGTTCTTCATTAGACGCATAAATGAGCTCCCCTCTTGTCTTATTCCACGTGTAAGTGCAAATATTGGCAAACACCAAATGGCAAAACTACCTAACGGTATTGACTCGTACAGATGGTAGAATTTCTTTCATGCACTTTGATTGGGCCACGTGGCAATTCCTACTGAGCTGAAAACAGTCTGGTCTACACTAGCCCCAATCTTGATCATCTTCAATGACCGAGCTCATGGACCAGCTCGGTTGCCCACACTTAACTCATTCAAGCTTCATTTATTTGTCAAGGTGTTCGTCGCTTAACCTCGACATAACCAAGGACTAGCTCAGTTCAAGTAATGAGCCTAACAAACAACCCGGTCCATCTTCAAAACCTCGGGCTCGCCCAATTGCATGATCTAGGACCTCGGTTATTTGCACACTTTTACTTCTACCGCGTTAGTACCTCGGTCTAGAGCGTGCGGCCTCATTTCATCTGAGCTAAAACCTCAGCCCAGGCCCAAACTTGCTTGGCCCATCAAGCCAGAATAAATTCCCCTCTCAATTGCTCCTTAATTCCGTCCGCGCCAGCGTGGCTAGGATTACCTTCTTTGGGTGAGCTAATTTTCTTGCTCGATTGTAAATCTTGCTCAGTTCTTAGCACTTGCGTTATTTGCGTGACTGGGCGTTATGTTTTTGGCCGAGCTAGGCTCCTCCGCCTGATTGCTCGCTTTGTTTTATTACTGGTCCCTAATTCACTCACGCAATTAGGATTGCATTATGCGACCGAGCTAGTTCTCGATTTACTAAACCTCTGCTCTTATGGTATTTCTCCTAACTGAAACGTCTCATCATGGACACGTGTCGTTCGTCTATTAGCCCCATACTGCCAACCCAGCTATCCCACACCGTTCTTCTAAATTCAAAACTTGCCACATTTTCTCATTTCTATTCCTATAACCATTATACCTAACCCTTCAGTTTCACAATTCATCATATTCTCCATACTTTTGTTGGTTTATTTCAAAAAACTAGGGCTGTCATCTCCAATCTCTTGCTTCCCAAGACTGAATCGAAGCTTTCTTCTTGCGTATTTAGCCTTTTCGAAGCTATCAGGGCATTGTCCACCAATTGGATCATCTATTGAAGCTCTAATCCGCAAGTTTTCCTTACGTCTCAATGTTCTTCATTGTTCTTCGCGTTTTTGAGTTCCAACCACAATTTCTTTGCTTTCAATATGATAATAGTGGTTGAACACTGTTGAAAACTTGATTAGGCTAGGGTTTAGCCCTATTTTCAGTTCCATGAAGCACCTGTGCCCTTAGTTTCTAACACTGTTCATAAACTCCTGAGATGAACAAGTGTGGATGTGGATCTGGGCCTAACCAGGCTAAAAACCCCAATTTGATCCAAAATCATGATTTGATCGAGCAAGTTTCTTGTTTATAGAACTTAGAGGTGAAAACTGAGCTACTACATTGCACAATAGATAGCGTGACTAAGTTAACTTCTGGCTCGTTTTTGCGACCGTGCTAAATTCTGCCAAACCTTGGGATCGAGCTATTAAAACACATAAAGGTTGCGTAACCGAGCTAAAATCTGGCTTTCTTGCGCAATCGAGCTGTGATTTGGATAACAACAAATAACCAAGCTAGAAACCAGCAAAACTCAATTGACCGAGCTGCCATCTGGCTCTACCTGCGCGGTTGTGCTGTCATTTGACACTTTGTTTTTTAACTGCAGAATCCTAGGAGACTAGGCACACTAACATAAAGGCTCTCAAAGACCGAGCAGCCCATATCCTTGGCACACATATTCTGCTGAGCAGGTTGAACCGCGCTTCATGGGTCGTTACCGCTACCTGGTAAACACGCCTGGTGGCTTGACCATGTTCCACTAGGAGTATAGCTTTTTGACAGAAGTACATTTTGAGCTCAGTGAAGAGGACATCCTTCCATAAGGCAGGTTAGATTCTTGCTCCTTTATCATGCTGTCCAGAATTAAAGGAGAGCTTCGCTTTCCGGTGTAGCCCTTGGTTTGCGAGTTCTTAAGAAGGATCGAACTGGTTCCTACACAAGTGTCCACCAACATTTATAGAATTATAAACGGAGTCACCGAGCTGAATCACAGCCTAAGATTGTAGTTAGGCTTGGCTGACATTCTCTGTCAATACACACTCGATCGCACGGCTGACGGATTTAATTATTACTTGAAAATAAGGCCAGGCTGAGAATGTTTAGTAACCGGCACACCAGACAAAGATATGCACGATGATGAATTCTTCTTGGTGTCAAGCAATTACGAGCCTGCTGACGTGCCCTGTTGGTACATTAGCAAGAATTTTGGTTTATCATGTAAGTCATGCTCCTTGACTGGTCAACTTATTTACTTTTGTTATTCTGTGCTAATTGCTTTTTTCTTATAGTTATTGAAGAGTTACAAGCAAATTACTCTAACCCAAACGAGGTTGCATTGCGATTAGAACTGTGCTGAAGTACAGGCATCGAGATTGTCACAATCTTCTCGGTTACATACCAAGCTACCGGTACTCGGCCAAACTTAAAAGCAAGGTTACAGATTTCTTGCAAGAGCCTTCTCCTCCGCCAGACCCAACACTGCTAGACATTCCACTAATCCGGCTAACCAAAAAAGAAGAGATGGCTAAGAGAAACCGAATTAAAAACCTTATCACAGCCACTTCCACCGAGCTACCAAGCAACTCACTCCCTATCCCAATTGCCAATCAAAGTTTTGGGACTGTGATTGCCTTGGCCTCAATTGCCGCCACCCGGGCTAGCTCAAAGTCATGCTGCGCTAGTAAGAGGGCTCGTGCCACAGATGTGACACTCGAATTTGTAAATTTTATTCAATACTGCAATAAATAGAATTCTTTATTATTATAAAAAAATAAATAAAACAAATAATAAAATAAAACAAATAATAATAATAATGAAAATAAATAACAAAATAAATAAATGCATAGTTTAGAAAATTGGGAATAGTTAATGAATTAAATTGTGAGGCACCGCACGTTAAATATTTTAGTGTGGTAAGTGATGTTTTATAGTTGGATAGTGAGCTTTTTAGATGTGAACCTAACGCATAATCATAAGTAATTTTAGGAATCATTACCTTAGAATTAAATTAAATAATACAAAAAAAAAAAAAAAAATCCCCGTTAGGCCTTCAACCTACCATAAAGGATTGAGAATATGCATATATAGCCTTGGTGACATGCTTGGACAGGTGGCCAAATTTTGTGAGCCACACGTTGCCACACACTAACAGCTATTAGCCCATTTACCAACTATAAATAGTGAGGACTCACTTTAGTGAACTTCAAAGAAAAATAAGAACAAGAAATCTGAGGCTTATTCGTAATGTAACAGTGAAGCTTCAAAAAGTGAGGGGTATAGCTGGAGTTGTAGTAACAAAATTAAAAATTAAGGGTTAATCTTAAAGTGAGTTATATTATATCTTGAGTTATCATAATATGTTTTCTATATGTCTTGAGTTATCATAATATATTTTACGAATGTTTTGAGTTACCACAATTTATTTTATATAATTTATGTTTTATGGTTACGTTAATGTTTCAATTACGTGAATTATTTTTTGAACCCTATTTGCTTAAATTGAAACCCATGGATATGTTCGTTTAAATTTTAGAAAGTATTTGCCAATGATCTTGTAGACAATTATTTTCTATAAGTACCACCACGGGAGTCCCATGCCTTAGGAGACTTAAATAACCATTGGCCCCTGTTTGGCCACTTTGTGGTCCTCTGTTTGTCATAGATCCATTGACCCCTGTTCTGATTGTCACTCTAGTGACCCATGTTCTGTTCTGTTCTGTTCTGTTCTGTTCTGTACCATGGTTATAGTTATTTACGTAATTTTTATTTCAGATTCTGCCACTTAAATAATTTATTTATGCCACTTAAATTATGTTAATGTTTTAGCTTAAATAATTATCCATGCCTATTTCGTGACCCTATACTCACAGTATAATATTTCTCACTCTGCTATGTGCTTATAGCTATTATCCCTTTCAAGTGACAAGATTTAGCGGAATCAAGATGGGAAATAAATCGCAGTGTTTTTTTTTTTTTTTGTGCTATCTGTATTTTTTATTAGACTCTTATAATAAATAAAAGCCCAAATGACTATTTTTCTTTCGTTTTAATAAACATTTGGTACTCAATTATTTTATTTTAATTTATTTAATTTGTCCGCTTGCGCTACGATTACAAAATTATTAGAATTATTTTATTTTTATCTATTTGCGATGTTAAGCCTTTGGGTACCGAGTTTAGGTCATGACAACAGATCTGTCGGCCAAGCTTGTTGCTGAATTGAGCGCCAAGCAGGAGGTATAAAAGGCTGCACCAATACCTACTTAGGAGCCGAAGCTCAAGCATCACGGCAAGGAGATCCTGGTAACTACATTCGTGGCCGAAGACAAAGAGAAACTCCTTGCTTTCGATCTGACAAAGTCTATGTACCGGACACCCGGATGGTCAAGTCCGCAGTTGTCATGACCCAACCCACCTCTATGGGTTTAGCGTCATAACTAGCTAGTAATCCTTGGATTGCCAAAGGCCTCAGAACAGAATAATATATAATAGGGGCTGCGGAAGCAAATATACAAATTTATATAGTCCATAGAGCTGTACAGACATACATGAGACAGAAAAGATCAAAACAAACTTATGTATATATATATATATGTGACGTCAAAAATACATTAGTCTTTCGTTACCCAAATACACAGATAGAGTCGAGGGGAGCTTAGCCCAAGTACAGATATACAAAACAAACTCAACTAAAGCCTTGGCGTGATCCTCTCAAAAGGAACCTCCTCGGGAGGCACGATAGTTGGCTGACAGAACAGAATCTTAGGCCATCAACTCTGGGCTTGATCAGGTGCCCACTTACATACATAATATAAATAAAGGGGTTTAATGAATGTTGTCTAAGATAGTTACAAAAAACAGAATTCAGTAGTTATCAGAAATGGATTCATAATCATGTTCAGAAATCATAGTTCATAACAGATACAGATTCAGAATCATATTAATAATCAGAATTTGTAGTTAATCATGCGTGGTACATTCATTAGCACTATCAAAAACAATTGACCCATAAAGGGATGGCCATAAAGGCATACAGTTAACCTATAAAGGGACGGCCATAAAGGCATACAGTTGACTCACGTGCACAGAGATGGTACAATTGGCTCATGAGACGTGCAGTTAACCCATAAAGGGACGTATACAGAAGGATCCACAACAGCTGGCTTATGAGACGTACATTTGACCCATAATTGGGACGCAACAGAATAGATAATAGACGTCATCTGAAACTATGAATGCCACGAATACATTTCAGAAACATTGGACAACCATTCATTCATACAGAAAATAATATTTCAGAAACAGATCATCTTATATCATTCAGAAAATATTTATAAATGAACATAGCTTTACAAAGTTATTATTCACAGATAATTAGTGGCTCCAAATAGATGGGTAGGGTGGGCAATTCACTTAAGGCGCGTGACCTACATAACATGACAGATACATACATTAAAATACACGCTCAGATTGTACATAACTTATTTCATTTTTTCTTAGTGTGTTTCTAGCCTTTATCCTCATTATGGTGTCTTAATCTTGGCCTAGGAATGCTAGAATGGAATGAGGATGCAAAAATGTACTTGAAAACATTTTTCAAAACTTGCTGAAAACAGGATCTACGCTTGAGCGTGGCTTTCCTCGCTCGAGCGGACATGCAAGATGTGAGGGTTCGCTCGAGCGGTCTGCAAACTTTGAAAAAGTACTGGTTGCTTGATTTTCACAGTTGACGGATGCTCGATCCTCGCTCGAGCATGAGACTCAGACCCTCGCTCGAGCGTGACTTTTGTCGCTCGAGCGATCTGCAAAAACATATGAACTTCTAGGAGCATACATTTCACACACGAGCGGACTTCTGGTCGCTCAAGTGGAGGTGCAAAAACAAAGGTGGTCGCTCAAGCGTATAATACTTTACTTGAACGGAGGGTGCAAATTCTAAAATTTCTAAATTTGTTCCCAAAGTTCAAAACTCAATCTTAAAGCATCAAAACTCAATTTTTCTGGACCAAAACTTAAGAAAACACTTAGAAACTCATAAAACGTCATGCATTAGGGATCATTTCAAGAAATCATGGCCCAATAGCTTGCCAAATGTGCAAAAATTTAACTTAAAATTTATGAATGTTCCATGAATATGACATGCATGAATTTTTTTGAACTTAAGCTTCTTCAAGCATGATCAAATACTACAAAACAATATGAAACTTGATGATTTTCCAAAATTAAGGTAAATTCAAGACATGCATGAAGGAATTCTTAGAAATTGAACTCAAAATATGAGAAAATATGCATGCATGCATGGTATAGCTCAATACTCTTCATTTCTAACTCAATTCGTGCATTATTCAACATAATTCTCTTGTGTTCATGCATTATAGTCTAGATTTCAAGGCTTAAGGATAAAATTCTTACCTAGAGACTTGAGTTCACAAGTGTTGAAGTTAAAACTCTCAACTTCCCTTTAATCTCACAACAATTTCTTGCAAGTTTTCCCCTTTCTCACTTGATCCCAAACCCTTTCTTAGTCTCTCACTTCTCTCTCACGTTTGTGTGTCTAGGAGCACGAGTGGATGATATAAAAATGACCTAATGGGATCAAGTATATGGCCCACTTAAGAACACATGTTCAATTGAGGTTAAAAGCAATCATTTCGCATTAAATTAGTCTAATTATTTGGTTCCGAATCAAATTTTAACCAAACCTATCATAACATTCTAAAATTCCAAATAACACATAACTTGAGTCAATTTCATGATTGGATGCCGATAAGGCCTCCAATTTGCAGAACAGATCGAAAACGTAAACAGATCATTCTACGCTAAATAGATATAAACTCAAATAAGGCAACACATATGCAATTTAATTCAGGTTTTGATCTCAATAACTTATTAGGCATATTAAATCATGGATTAACGTTAATCATGGGTCAGGGTTGTTACAGTTTTCCCCCTTTAAAGAGTTTGGTCCTCCAAACTCGAGTTACCTTCGGTTTGGAAGAATAACGAGTCTAATGGAAACAAATCTGGATATCTCTTCATTATTTCTTATTATGTTTCCCATGTAGCATACGTTCCACCGTGATTTTGTCAATCAACTTTCACCAGTGGTATTTCTTTATTCCTCTTTTAATCCGGCAATTCACAATCTAAACAAGTCTTTCTATGTACGTATAATCATCCTTCAGAAGCACATGTGTAGGCTCAATAATATGGTGCGGATCTCGTAAGTAATCGCGTAACATTGAGACATGAAAAACGTTGTGCATGTTTTCCATTACCAAAGGTAAGGCTACTTGGTATGTTACCGAATTGATCTTTTCAAGGATTTCACATCCTAATGTATCTCAGTGCTAACTTGCCTTTTACCCCAAACTGCGTTTTTCCTTTCATGGGAGATACTTTTATGAACACATGATTCTTGATTTCATATTCTCTGTCTCTTATTTCGAGAAGGCTGTTGAGGACAGCAACTTCAAGGATGCTGAAGAAAGTTACACCAAGCAAGTCAATGTCACTAAGAACATTTTCTTTCAGTTTGGCTGGAAGGTTGCTTGTGAAAAGCTCGATCAGAGTCCTTCAACCAAGATGTTCACCTCTCCTCCCCTAGCCTTTCTACCAGACTATATGGTTTCTTATGCCAACGAAGTCTTCAACGCTTTGCAAGGAAAACAAACCGATGAAGATGGGACCGAGGATGAGGCCATAGAGGTGGCCGAGCAAAAGGGGACCACCCAGCAAAAGCGCGGTGATAAAGAAATGGTGGTTGTGGTCGATCTGGAGGACATTGTGGCTGGAGCTGGAAACGAATTTGCTGATCTTTCCCCTCTTATTTAACTTTGTTTTTTATTGTATTTTTTTTTCGAGCCGTGTAACTGGGCTAGCTGCCCCAACTCTTGTACTTGAATTTTCAATTAATGGAAATTTTAGAACTTTCGTCATTTGCAATTTTGTAATGCATGTTCTTTTAACTTCTAGCCGCGCAATACTATTACGGCATAGAGGAAATAATAACTTTTTTGGTCAGGTAAAATCATCTCGGCTAGAAGGTAGGAGTTGAATAATTTATTAACTCCTTTAGCCGGGCAAAATCATCGCGATTAAAAGGTGGGAGTTGAACAGTTTACAAACTCCTTTAACCAGGCAAAACCATCTCGGTTAATAGTGGGAGTTGAACAATTCATCAACTCTTTTAGCTGGACAAAATTATCTCTGCTAAAAGGCGGGAGTTGAACAAAACATCAACTCTATTAGCCGGGCAAAATCATCTCAGCTAGAAGATGGAGTTGAACAAAACATCAACTTCTTCTAGCCGGGCAAAATCATCTCGGCTAAGAGATTGGGATTGAACAATTCATCAACTTCTTCAGTTGGGTAGAACCATCTCGGCTGAAAGGTTAGAGTTGAACAAAAAAATCAACTTCTTCAGCCGGGTAAAACCATCTTGACTGAAAAGGACCATTCACCAACTCCTTTAGTCGCGCAAAATCATATCGGCTAAAGGTTAAAATAAGTTACCCCTTGCCCAAGGTAAATCCAACAAGAAAATGAAAAGCAGTACAACAATTTTCTAAGCAAAGTGAATTTCATTTCCGTTATATATAGATTTCATAGATTTATACAAATTTGGAAAATTACATCACAAAATTGGGGGGTGTACATCGAAAGTTCAAACTAGAAATAATAGAACTTCAAATTTACCGTGTTCCATGGTCATAGTATGGCTTGGCCGTTAAGATTTTCAAGGTGGTATGCCCCTTTGCTAACCAGTCCGATTATCTTATAAGGGCCTTCCTAGTTTGCCCTTAGCTTTCCTTCGCCCGACACTAGAGTGTTACCCATCACCTTCCACAAAACCCAATCCCCAACCTTGAATTGTTTGGAGCGAACTGTTTTGTTATACTTCTTGGACAGTTCTTATTAGTATGCAGTGATGTGGATCAGTGCCTTCTCTCTGTGTTCTTCTGCAAGGTCCAACTCTAGAGCGATGGCTCATGTGTTTAAGTCCGGCTCGAAATTTTCACTTTAGATGGTGAGCATGCCGATCTCCAGTGGCAAGGTGAAAAACGTCTCCTCTATTGGGCATCTTGGCGTTGTTCGGTAAGCCCAGAGGACATTCGGAAGTTCTTCGGTCCATTTTTCTTTGGCTTTCTCTAGCCTTTCTTCAACCCATCTAGAATGGTCGTGTTTAACGCTTCAACTTGGCCATTCGACTAAGGATAGGCTAGTGTTGAAATGTAGAATTCTATCTTCAGTTCCTCACAGAATCCTCTGAATAACATTCAATCAAATTGGGTGCCGTTATCCGAAATCAGTGCCTTGGGGACTCCGAATCGTGTTACCACATTCTGCCAGTCAAATTTCTTCACATCTTTTTCTTTGATCTTCGACAAAGGTTCAACTTTGACCCATTTGGTGAAGTAATCCGTCACGACTATAAAGAACTTGCGGTTGCCTGGGGCGGTTGGGATTGGTCCCACTATGTCTAGTCTCCACATTGCGAACGACCAAGGACTTATGAGAGGAAGAAGTTCTCTAGTCGGCTGATGAATTTGATGAGCGAACTTTTGGCACTTCTAGTATTTTCTCACATACTTCTGCGCGTCGACCTGCATGCATGACCACCAGTATCCTTGTGAGATAGCGTGGTAGGCTAAAGATCTTCTGCCGATATAACTTCCACATATTCCTTCATGGATCTCAAAAAGAAAAGCGTCGACTCTACTTGGATGGACCCACTTTAGGTATGGACCAGTGAAGGATTTCTTATACAGGGCACCAGATAGAAAGATCTAAAACCGCTCAGACTTCACTCGGATTTTGTTTCTTTCTTTCTTGTCAGTCGACAGAATTCGTTCTTTCAGGAAAAGAAAGATGGGGTCTATCTAGGAAAGACCTAGCTCGGCGCAGAGAGCTTCTGCCTTCTCTGATTCTTTGATGCTAGGTCTTGAAAGAAATTCAATTAAGTGAGGGCTAGTTGTCGTCTTGTTGGCCATGGAAGCTAAATCGGCCAATTCATCTGCCCGACTGTTCCATTCTCAGCCAATTTGTTCAACTCTTATGGCTTGAAATTTATTGAGTTGCTCCCTCACCAGAGTCTACTATTTAGCCATTTTGTCATCCTTGGCTTCGTATTCTCCAGATACTTGGTTTACAACGAATTGGGAATCGCTGTAAACCATCAGTTTGGATGCTCTCATTTGGAGTGCACCTTTTAGATCGGCTAGCAGCGCTTCGTACTCCGCTTCATTGTTTAATGCTGGGAACCCAAGTGTGATGGAATATTCGATGGCCAATCCGTTGGGTGAGATCAAAACTATGTCTAGCTAGGCACCATGTCTGTTTGAAGTGCCATTGACAAAAAGTTTCCACATTTCGCCTCTAAAAAGCTTTCAACATTCTGCGGGGTTTTGAAATTTTTGAAAGGCCAAGTGTTCCGTGCCTGGGTTGCTCGGTTGCTCAGCTATCTTCGCTTCAAGCACACCGTTGTTAATTGTATCTTGCACGACTTCTTCTCCCCATTGCGATGCAGTGTTGGGCTTAACAGAATGTTCGGTTATCTTGGAACCCTCCAATGTATTGCTAGGTTGTGGTTGTCCTTCAAGTGATAGACTTGTGGCCTGGCGCACAATTTCCACGTCGCCTTTCATGTTTGTCTCGTTAGGTGGGTTGAAGTAAATTGGAGTGGAAGTTGGTCGTGCTATTTCCACGGTGCCTACCCTCTTTGTTCGGTTGGATCAGTAAGATTCATCGAGCACACCGGGTGAGTCCCTGGTGAGAATTCTATGATGAAGTCAGCCAATGCTTATGCTTTAATGGCAGTTCTGGGTTGAAACTTGATGTCGAACTGCCCCAATTCGACTGCCTATTTCAAGATTCAACCAAAGAAGTTTTCCCGTTCAAATAAGGCTTTTAATCGAAATTCTGTTAACACAACGATCGTGTGCGCATGAAAATAATGTGCCAACTTCCTAGAGGCCATCATTAGTGCCATGGTAAGTTTCTCAAGTGGCAAGTATCTCGATTCTGCAGGGAGTAAGGTTTTGCTCACGTAGAAGATCGGTAGATGTTGTACGCCTTCTGCTTTAACAAGCACCGCACTGATAGCATGCTGGGAAACGACCAGATAAAAGTAGAGTTCTTCACTTTGCTTTGGCGTGACAAGAAGTGTAGCAGAGG
The DNA here is from genome assembly GCA_025200525.1 of Camellia lanceoleosa. Taxonomy (NCBI): domain Eukaryota; kingdom Viridiplantae; phylum Streptophyta; class Magnoliopsida; order Ericales; family Theaceae; genus Camellia; species Camellia lanceoleosa. The sequence goes on from CM045760.1 coordinate 205,703,238, forward strand.
ACAGGTATGTCTTTAGCTCGGCCAATGCTCTATCACATTCTTCGTCTCACGAGAACTTCAACTTTAAAGCTTAGAAAAAAGGACAGCAACGATCTGACGACTAGTTAATAAATCTATTAAGCGCGGCTACTATCCCAACAAGATGTTACACATCCTTTGTTGAGTTTGGCCGCTTCAGCTCTTGGATGGCGTTGATTTCCAGACCTTATTCTAAAGGCATACTTTGTCGCATTGAGACGTAACTTGTGTTGTTTCAAAATGATGAACATTTCGGCTAGATCAGTTAGGTGATCAGCCTCACATTTGCTTTTGACGACCACGTTATCGATGTATACCTTTATTGTCTAACCTAATAGGGGGCGAACATTTTGGTTATCATTCACTGGAAGGTGGCGCCAGCGTTTTCCAATTTGAACGGCATGACCCTATAGCAGCACAACCCCCTTGGGGTCGTGAAAGAAATAATTTCTTGGTCGAACTCATGTATGGCAATTTGGTGATAGCTGCTGTAGGCATCCTAGAAACTCAGCCTATTGTGCCCAGCTGTGAGATCTACCAGTTGGTCGATTTAAGGCAAAGGAAAGCTGTCTTTCGGGCAAGCTCGATTGACCGTCTTATAGTCGACATAAACTTGTCATTTCCCATTCTTTTTTGGCACAACGATGGTATTAGAAAACCATTGAAGATAGTGCACTTCCTGGATCATTCCAGCTTCCAACAAATTCTTTCTTCACTTTTTCAGCCACCGCCTCGGTATGATGAAGCGTCGATCTCCAAGTTCTTTGAATTACTAGTCAGGCATCAGGGAAAACATTGAGTTGGTGGAAAATGAAGCTTGGATCGATGTCAAACATGTCATAAGGCGTCTATGCAAACACTTCGATATTTGCCACCAATAAATTCACTATCTCTAATCGTTCTTGGGCAGTCAGGGTTGATCCTAGCAGAAAGAACTTCTCCAGATCACTTTCATTGATCCTTACCTCCATTAAGTCCTCAATACCTTTTTCCTTGGCTTTCTTACCCACATCGTCCAGGACGCTTTGATCTTCTGGTCCTTCGATTATCTGTACGAAGCCTTTGGCAACTCGGCTTCCGTTTACAGCCATGAAACATTGCTTGGCCATGACTTGATTTCCCCATACTTCTTCTATCATCTTAATGGCGAAGGGAAACCTCATTACCTGGTAGTAAGTTGACGCCACCGCTTGCATGGCATGAAGCCATCCTCTGCCCAAGATCAAGTTGTAAGTTGAGGGCATCTTCAATATCCAAAATTCCACTTGCTTGACAATTGCCCTGACTTGACTAGTATAATGATCTTCCTAACCGGCCACTCTGGTTGTGAATTGAAACCGACCAGTGGTGAGGTTGTTGGGGCCAAATCTTTGTCTTCCAGCTTGAGCTGCTTGAAAGCATCATAATACATTATTTCGACCGAGTTACCCTGGTCGACTAAAATGTGTTTAATGTTAAAGTCCTTCACAATGAGCGTGACCACCAATGCATCATTATGTTGGGTTTGAATTTGCTCCAGATCTCTACTTGAAAAGTTGAGGACATCTTTTGCTTTATGGCCGGCTAGACAAATAGGACTTCTCTCATATGCTTTGCTTTCTTGATCATCTCCCGGAGTTCGCATACCCACGCCGGCTCTATAATCCCATGCATGGCATTGATTACGTCTTGGGGGTGCATTTATAGTGGCCAAGCTATTTAGTTCGGCTTGAGCTTAGGGCAAGGTCTTGACGCCTCCATCAATGTAACGATCTAGGTGGCCAACTATTACTAACTCCTCTAAATGTTATTTAAAAAGTACACAGTCTTCTATGCGGTACCCACGCTTATCATGGTAGGTGCAGCGATACCTCGGATTGAAGCCTCTTTATGCATTGCCCAATTTAGCCGACCACTGGACATATGCCTCGTCACGGATCTCATTAAGTATGCGGTAGATTGGGATTTTGAAAATCGTGGTGATGCTTGTTCGGGCGTTCAACTTTTGTTTTGCATCTTCCTCGGCATCGCGGGGGTAGATAGCTCGGTCGTTGTTATGACCCTTACCCCGATTATTGCTGTTAGCACTGCGGTCATGTTCTCTTTCGCAGTTGTTCAGATGGTTTACCTTCTGTCCGACAACATGAACCTTTTCGACCACCGTTTTGTCCACTGCCACCGGATTCACCTTTGTGGTAGACGCAATCACATCATCCTCAACTTGGATGTGCTCATTAATGCGCTACATTACCAGCTCCATGGTCGTCAATTGACTCATGGTGAACGAGTTTCTTAGTCAATGTCCAACGAGGAGACCGCACTTATATTGAGTGATTACTAGGTTTATCGGGCAATCAATAATCTCATTGAATATTTCCCAATACTTGGTGTTGTATGCCTTGAGTGAGTCGTTCGGTTCCATCTTAATGCCCAGAAGGTGGTTGACTTCTTTAGGTGTTTTGGTGTTAGTCTTGAATCAGGTCACGAATGCCTCCGCGAATTGTTGTCACCTTTCGATACTTTCCTCCGGAAGCCTCTCAAACCATTTCAGGCCCAACTCACCCAAACTAGATGGGAAAATGAGGCACAAAAATGCATCGTTGCGCCGGTGGCTAGCCATTACCTACCAAAAATGACTCACGTGCATGTACGGATCGATTTTTCTGTCATAGAGCATAAACTTAGGTTGATGGAAGCCAATGAGGAGCGGTGTGTTCTCTATCTCTATGAAGAAGAGGGTGGTGCTCAGCCTCGCTAACTCCTTGTCTGGTGGCACGTGCGCTTGCTGGTAGGATGCATGCATTACAACCTCTTCACTGATGCACTCACTAGGGCCCAACCGTTGCAGCGCTGGTACTCTCTGCGCCTCCCACCGGCGTGCTTGTTCCTCTAACACACCCCGCAGATCTCCGGACCGATCAGAGTATGAGTATCTTGACATTGTTGACGGTCGTAAAGAGTGGTAGCTGCTGTCCTTAGTGCAAGACACCCCTACAGGTGTGACGAAGTCGTCGACTCCGAGGTTCTTTGTAATGGAGAGCAAATGAGATTATCGTCTGCTCTGACGACCGGAGCGGTGGGATTAGGCGCGCTCATTGTGGTTTCCCACTCCAGCAATGCCCTTTCCCTTCAGTTTGTGTTTCATGGCCTCCATCTCCATCACTATCTTTCCAATGATGGCATCTTGGTCTCTCAGCTTGCTTTCCAGGTGCTGAGTGTGTGTTTCTCGCCATCGGCGACGTAATTTTGGGCTCAACAACTGTCCATAACTCCTTGCGCGTTTGTCTCGCGCGTCACTGAGAAGCCCACGGACGTCTTCAATCCAGCCATCGGCGGAATAGCGGGCAAATCATTGTGACGCCGAATTAACTCAGGAGTAATGCTGTCGACGACGAACTTTAGAACATCGTCATTGGTCGCCATGGAAGGTGATTGGAAAGGCTTGAAGGACAAGATTTTCTTAGTCAAAAGTTCTCACGTGCTCGTGGATTCGATTCCCACAGACGACGCCAATTATGCAGAGAGCAAATATTCGTCGCTCTCTGTATTCCTTGTGTCAAAGCTTCGCTTCACTTCGAATAACCTCAGAACACAATGACAATGAGCTACCTGGCGGGTGGTGGCCGGAATACCCCTCCGACGGTCAAGTTAGCGCAACCTTAGAGAGAGAAAACAATAGAGAGAGAAAAAGCTCTATAACCAAAAGTTCTCAGTGTGTAAGGGTTCTAAACCTGTGCATGGAGGCGCTGTGCCATTTATATAGTTTGTGCGCGCACCTCTTTGTCCGTCCTTCCTTGGACATGTGGATATACTCCCCTCTTGTCTTTTTTTACGTGTAAGTGCAAATACTGCCAAATACTAAATAGCAAAACTGCCTAACGATATTGACTTGTACGAATGGTAGAATTTCTTTCATGCTCTTTGATTGGGCCACATGGCAATTCCTATCGAGCTGAAAATAGTCCGGTGTACACTAGCCCCAATCTTGATCATCTTCAATGACCAAGCTCATGGACCAGCTTGGTTGGCCACACTTAACTCATTCAAGCTTCATTTATCTGTCAAGGTGTTCGGCACTTAATTCATTCAAGCTTCATTTATCTGTCAAGGTGTTCGGCGCTTGACCTCGACATGATCAAAGACTAGCTCGGTTCAAGTCATGAGCCCAACAAACAACCCGGTCCGTTTTTCAGACCTCAGGCTAGCCCAATTGCGTGATCTAGGACCTTGGTTATTCGTACACTTTTACTTTCACCGCGCTAGTACCTCGGTCTAGAGTGTCGACCTCATTTCACTTGAGCTAAGACTTCGGCCCAGGCCCAAACCTCGCTCGGTCCAAGCCCAAACTTGCTTGGCCCACCAAGTCGGAATAAATTCTCCTCTCAGATATTGTGACATTTTTTGCCTAATTTTTAACAAAAATTAGCTTTTAAGAGTAAATTGAGAAGAACTTGAAACATGAAAGGTGGGCCAAAGTAAGAAAGTGACCAAATGTGAAGAGGATTAAGTATAATTTACTTTTTTATAACTATAAGCTAAAGGCAAAATTTTACATTTTTTTTAAAATAATAATTACTTTTATAAAGTTATAACATTGTTAAATTTTTTAATTTTATTTATTTTCATAATAGGACTCGCAACTTATATTTTATTTATAGCATTTAAATAAAATTACTAATATTATCATATTGCTCATGTGGGCCTAGTTTGGGAAGATTGAAAAAAGACAAAAAGTCAAAAAGTCACTATCCTATTTAAGTCACATCATCTTATTTAAGTCACATCACCTCTCTAACACATCACTTCAAACCCAACCCAAACCCAACCCATATTTCATAAAAAGTCAAAAAGTGCACTTATTTAGTCTTCCTAAACTAGGCCTAAATTTCAAATCAAATCATACCAAAGTCATAGTCTCATTTAGTAAATTTTGAAAAGTCAACTGCTTGGTACACTACTTTAACGCATCTTTTTATTTTTATTTTTTATTTTTAGGCCAAGTTTGGGAAGTTTAGAATAAGTGCACTTTTTGACTTTTTTTGTATTATGTGTAAAAAAAGTAGAGAGGAGATGTTGATTGATGTGACCCAAAAAAGATAAAAAGATGAAATAAGTGCACTTATATTGGGATGCCAAACTTGGCTGTTCCTTATTTTTTGATCATATCATTGTTCTATTATATATATTTTTATAAAAAATTAAAAAATATATTTATTTAGATTATTACAAACAAATAGGATATCCGGACAATCTTGCTAAATGGATGATGTATTTACATTTTTCTCTCTAGTTGTCTTATTTTATTTTATTGCTATTTTCACTTTAGGGATGAATTGAATTATATATATGTATATAATGATTCAGACATCTAAAAAAAATATCTTAATTTTATCCACAATAGTTTGATAGATTAGGTGTTAATTTTTATTTGTTATAAACTCAACTATGTATAGATCAACTCACTTACTATATTATTGCAAGTAATTTTAAAAATTTTAATTTTAAATAATCTATGATGTTTCTTTTCATCACAAAAGATGAGCAAACAATTTCACGCTCTTTCCTGTGTGTGTGTGTGTGTGTGTGTGTGTGTGTGTGGGGGGGGGGGGGGGGGACTTGTTTCTACAAATATAAAGTTTCTACAAACAAAAATAATTCATATTTTTAAATTTTTTTTACTAGTCCACTTGTTTTTATATAAATAATTAAAATGGTGGGTGAACAAAATATTTTTTCTCTCACGGTTAGAAGTGTAATTAGAATTGAAAGAAAAAAAAAAAAGTGAAAATCAGGATGGACTTTGGAGTGAAAATCAGGATGGACTTTGGAGTGGGAAAATTTTATTTTCACAAATTTAATTAGCTTAGAGCACATATTTTCTCAATACACATCTATTAATTTGATTATTAATTAATATTTTCAATCCACACATTTTAAGTTACAATTATACCATTTACTCATAATTATTGTACACATACCACTAACCCTTATTTCCACACACTTTTGCTATTTATAAATGTTGCTATATTTATTTATTTATTTTTTTTTTTTTGGATGCTGTTGTAAATCATCTATTTGGAGATCAAACCTTTCATTAGTTAAAAAATCGAAACCTACAATTTTTTGATAGTTTAAATTTAGGGGTTATTTGGCGTGTCCTAAATAAGTGTACTTTTTGTCTTTTTAGACTAAAAAATTGAGGAAAAAAATATGGATGTTTGAGTTAACTTTTTAACTTTTTATGAAAAAATGTGTATTAAAAAATTGTATAAATTAGTGTGTAGGAAAAAATTAGGATTGAGAGTTGTGCAGCCGTAATTTTTGACTTTTGGTGAATAGTGATAACTTTTTAACTTGTTAAATAACTTTTTAACTTTTTGATAACTGCCAAACTTGACCTTCGTCTTTCGTGTAAATCATCTATTGTATTTGTTGATCTTTTTTAGTCCTTTTGAAGAGTTCAACTTTTGAAAAAAAAGAGATTTAGTGATTGTTTGGCATGCGCTAAAATAGCACATGTTATTTTACCACATTATCTTATTTTGGTTACAATCATCTTATTTAAGTCACATCACCTCTCTACCGTATCATTTCAAACCCAACTCATATTTCACGTTTTTTCTTAAAAAGTCAAAAAGTATACTAATTTAGCACTTCCCAAACAACCCTAACTAGAAATCACCCAGATTTTATCTATGGGTGAACTCTTACCTTGTGAGAACATGTGATTGGAATGTGTTTCGATCTCAGATTGTTGAGAGAAAAAATAGGAAGGGAAAAGAGAAATTTCTGTCCTTCTAAAAATATTAGCAAAAAAAACGCAGAACTCTTTCTCCTAAAATTTGAACTCCCTTGAAACTCATCTCCTTTAATTTATTTAATTTGTAAGCAATAGAGGAATATAGAGTGTGTAACATTAAAGTAACAACAATAAAAAAATTAGAGTTTAATTTTTTTAACTCAAAAGGTGTACATTGAGATCTTTTTGTTCTCAAAAGATGTGTATAGAAAATTTTTCCATATAATATTATGGGTGTTATTAGATGTCTATTATGGTCATTTTTATTTAGGATATAATTATTATTAAATTAATATTTCATTAAATGTGTGCCTTAACGTATGTAAAAATAGAATTTTCCTTCGGAGTGGGCTAAATAATTGCCAAATTTTCAAATCTGATTTTAACATAGCCCTTGAGAATTGGCCTGCTTTATAGACACAAAAATATGGGCCGAAATCGGGCTGGACTTCGGAATGGGCTAAATATTTTCCAAATTTTCAATTATGATTTTAATACGGACCTTGACAATTAGGCTGCTTTACAATCATAAAAAAATCATGGGGAAAAATTCGGCCCATGTCTATACTTTAACCACGAAAAAAACTGTACACGTCTACTCAACATCAGCCCATGAAGTTTCAAATGAACCCATCATAGGCATGAAACCATGAAGAAGGGGCAAAGCACTTTGGGCTTATGGCCCACCCAAATAGAACAAGAAAAATGGAAAATTACATATCAGTAAAAAATTGGGTGAATAATTACAAGGGTAAGTTTCCAATGGAAGTGTAGTGTGTCTTTTTTTTTTTTTTTTGAACATCAAAATTTAGATTATGAAACCAAGGCTAAAGCCTTACACAGCCCTTTGGGAGGATTACCAACCCAATTAGAGGATAGAACACCATTAAGAAAGGCCCTAGCAGTCCAATGAGCAGCATTGTTAGCCTCACAAGGAATTCACAAGAAAGAGAGATTACACTTGTTAGCCAACCTTCTAATATCCTCGATGATGGGAGCGTAACTTCAAGGCGGATCATTCTCGAACACACACACATAGATCACATTTTTGTTATCACCAACAATTTCCACCTAAGAAAGATTAAGGGATCGGGCCATGAGACACGCCCATCTAACAGCCATAGCTTCACCTTGCATGACTGACCCCACTTCCTCCATTCGAATTGGCCTACAATCTCAGATTAAAATAGCCATGGATGCTCTCGAAGTGCCAGGCTTGATAACCACATCTCAATTGGCTTTAAACCTCCCTTGGAGAGGGGGAGTCCACACCCTTGATGCTTCTTGCAAAGAACTCAAATTACTGGATGTTTGTTGACTGAACATAGACATACTACCCAGCTTTGAAGATGATGGAACAAGGGTCAATGGGATGATGGTCAAAGACAAAGTGATTTCGGCTTCCAAATGTGCCATGCCAACAATAGCATCTTGCAAAAATATTCCACTCGATCCTTGCTACTTTCAAAAGCTTGAAACACCTCGCAAGTCCTCCTTTCGAGTCGAGCCAATGGTCTCTGTGTTAAGAGTGATATTAAACTACTTTCAAACCATATTGCCCTCGTCCAGTCACATCCACGTATCAAATGCTCCAGTCTCTATTTATTGTTAGCAAATAGGACACACTTCATCTTTAACACAGTTACACCGAAAAAGATTAGCTTTAGAGCCCAACAAATTGTTACAATTATACCACCAGAAGTGTCGAAGCTTAAGAGGAATCGGGAGTGCCCATATGAATTTCCAAACATGTTCTGAAACCTGAAAAGAGGAGGACAACCTATCCCCAGCTTGATGCTGTTGATATTCAACTTCTATTATGTACCCGAACTTGACTGAAAAGGTTCCTTTAGGATCATGGTGCAAGATAAGAAGATCGTCGTAATGGGAATCCCACAAGTCTCTTCTACCTCTTCGTGAGAGACCAAACTATGTAACACATTTTTATTCCGACCTTTGGTAGTAGGGTTAATGGCTTCACTGACTGTAGAAAGATTACATCCGTTGGGTTTACGAGATTTTACTCAGAAATTTTTTGAAGAAGCTACCACTTGTCTTCCCAGAACTTGATGGACTTTCCATTGCAAACCTGCCAACGGATGCCCCGATTAAGCACCTCACGACCCTCCAAGATACTTGCCTAAGACCACGACGCCCTAGCTTCTTTTCTAGCATTCCAAATATGTGTTTGGGTAATACAGATCTTTAAGATATTGACCACAAAAGGAATTAGGGTATTTGCACAACCGCTATCCCTGTCGAGCCAACAAAGCTTTGTTGCAAGTTCTAAAATCCCGAAACCCCATCCCTCATTGCAGCTTTAACATGGACATCTTCTCCCGTGAGGCCCAATGAATACCTCTACTCTCGGGGTCTCCTTTCCACAAAAAATTGCTCAACAAAGAGTTCAAATCAGCGCAAAGCTTACTAGGAAATATGAAGCAAGCCATCACATGGGTGGATAAAGCTTAGGCGACCAATTTAAGAAGAGTTTCCGGACCCGCATGGGACTATAATTTAAGCTTCCATCCCTAAAGTTTGTCCAACGAGCAAAGATCCTCTAGAGTGAAATTTTTCTAAAGTTTCCTAGAGTGCTACATTGTGTGGTTGAGATTTACTGGCAAGTCACATCAGAAAAATTGGTGTGACTTGCCAATAAATCTCAACCACACAATGTAACACTCTAGAAAACTTTAAAAAAAAATCACTCTAGAGGATCCCAATTCTTGTCGAACACCCTTTCCACAATAAAATTGTGAGTCTCAAGCTTGGACCTCCCCCAACAAGCTGGCAGTCTCAAGTGGTAGTTGTGTCATAAGTTATTTAATGCAACGCCCGCAAAAAAAAAATAAAATAAAATAAAATAAAAATAAAAAAAAAATTGGGAAGCAACATCCCAAATTTTTTATCTCATAAAAACCACTAAAAGACAAAAGTTTTGCAAAACCAAAAAAAACATATCCAAACAAAATATCACATCCAACCCCATAATCATTTCACTTTTTCTCTCACAAACATCACATCCAACCACATAAAAACCCAACTATCTTCCCAAACACTAAAAATTTTTATCTCATAAAAACCTACATCTACTAAAATCTACATAAAAACTCACTTCCCAAACACCCACATTATCAATCACTTTTAAGATTTGTTCATTGTTGCAATAGGTAATTGCGGTACATTAATTACTATTTTTCCATTACAAAACAAAAATATTATGGATCTGAGGTGGTCACCTAATATATACAAGTGTATTTAGTAACGTCGGATCTTGATCATAAATTAGATATGAGTAGAGATTTGAAATTTTTGTCAATGGCAAGCCGATGAAGGAGACGGGGGAAGCAGTATTAACTAACATAGTGATGAACAAGAGAAAGAAAATGAGAAATCGTAAAAGAAATAAAAGGGGAAGGTAGGTTAGAAGTACCACCCTCTCCCTCTTAAATAACAAATAAAGAGAGAGAAATCGACTAAAATTTCTTAGAGAAGGAGCCTTATGAAGATAGCTTTAGGTCCATTGAATAAATGAATTATATTTTTATATGCTAGTTAATACTATCAATTTTGTTGAGTTGATGTTAGTAATACAAGAGATACATGCCATTTCTTCTTTTTTAATTAATTTTAAAAATCGATGAGGTATGTATATTTTTTATTTATTAGATTATGTCAATAAAAAAATTAAGTTAAAATGATAGTGTAATCAATTGAATACTGAGATCTAAAACAAAATTTGAAAAACATGAAATTCCTCTTACAATTTTCATATTTGTTATACTTTTTTTACGTATTTAAAAAAATATAACATCAATTTCAATATTGAACAATACCGCAATAACACTTGTTAACCTTGATTATTTTCAAATAACAATAAATAGACCCTCTAAAAGAAACAAAAACAAAAGAACAATAAATAGAAAATACAAAATTGTTAATCAACTTGAATCTGAGAAGCATTGGAACCATACAAATACTAATTGCATGATTCCTTCTTATCTCCTTGCCATGTACAATAATATATGCCTAAATCTTGCATATCTCTATTGTTGTAAGATTCTCCAGAGGATTTATTTATTTATTTATTTAGTTTTGGTGTATTGGATTGAGGCCCACCACATCCCCATGTGAAAAAGTGCTTTTTGCCATTTAGACTTTAGTGTTTCGGGCTCCAAACGTGTTTTATGCTAAATCAATTGCTTTCAGAGTGGTGATTTAGAGCTCTAATAAGAGCACTAGTGACGTGGCAATTTAAAAAAAAAAAAAAAAAACAAAACAAAGGCTAAAACATCAAATCACACACTAGGACCCACAAATTAGAGCTCACAATTTAGAGGTCTAAAACATTTTTCTTGCTTTTACATTTGATTTGAACGTGCACTTAGTCAACATATGATGTGGAAGTTGTAACCATCCCCAACTTTCTTTTAATTATAATAATATAGATCTTGTTTAGCATATGAGTGTTTTGAACTTTTTCTTAAAATAGTTAAAAGGGTAAAATAAATTAAAAAATTAATAAGATTATATTTAAATTATAATTATTTTATTTTTATTCTTACAAAAGTTTAAAAGGACAAAAAAGTCTATTTCAAACGAGACTTTTTAGCCTCAAATTGTAACTAAAAAGCCAAAAAGGCAACCCATATTCCAAATTCAAAGAGTAAAAAATTAATGTCAGGCTTGTCTCCAGTATTGAATGGTATTGTTGAGTTTGTGGAGCCATCACATGTCTTATTTTAATAATTCAAATCAGTTAATATGTAAAAATCATTGAGTACTTTATTCATGTAAAAAATCACGTTAATCGGATATCGATAACTACTTGATCGGATCAGATTTTTGTCAATAATTTATTTTGAAAATTATATTTACCGTTGACAGAAATCATGTCCAATCAAGTAACTATCGATATCCAAGCAACGTGATTTTTTTCGAGGATAAAATACTCGATGAGCTCTACACATTGAACGACTTGAATTATTAAACAGGACTCGTGATGGGCCTCTATGAACCCGTAATGGGCCTTTATGAACCCGTGATGAGCCTCCACGGATCCAACAGCACGTTCCAATTCGATTTCAAACTGGAGAGAAACCTGATCCAAAAATTAATGTCTTCTTAAAAATCTTTCTTTAGAAAGTAATAACATTAAAAGTTATCATATCATTTTGCTTCATCTTTTATCCATATTTTTTAAATCACCACACTTTTCAAAAGAAAAAGAGAAATATATAACTTTGGATCTTAATGCAATTTTTTACAAGTTAAAAATTAATAATCATAAGTATAAATTAAAAGTATATCACTATTAATTTCTCAATAATTAATTTTTTTTAACATTTTATAATTATTTATACTTTATAAGTTATAAAAAAAAATAATACAAATTATACTGACACAATTATATAAATTGTATCAAACAACTTTATTTCACACTGAGACATTAGAGATTAATGCTATTGAAGGCACAATTAATTGATCTTGTTAGAGCATCTCCAATGGATGACTAAATCAACTGCCAAAGCCATAATATAGCAACTTGGGCAATCTTGGTTTCTCCAATAGCATGCTATAACAGCTACCAAATTTGGCAACTGCCAAATCAAGTGCCAAATTTGGCAGCTACTTTGGCAGCTGCCAAATCTGCCAAGTCACCCAAAATTAAACTGTTTTCTTTCTTTCCTCCTTCCCTCATTCCCTTTCAGTTGAGATTTTCCAGAATGCATGAAGTTTTATTTAAAAATATTGAACAAGAATTAACAAGAATTCATTAATATTCATCAATATTCCAGAATTCATCAATATTCAGCAAATTCATCAAATTCATACCAAATTTAGCAAATTCATCAGAATGAACAAGAATTTTAGCAAATTCATCAATATTCATACCAAATTCATCAAGAATTTCAGCAAATTCATACCAAATTCATCTTCAAAAAATTTAGCAATATGAACAAGAATATCAACAAGTTTCAGAAATACGAACAGCAATATCAAATTAATTTCAGCAATATTAGCAAATCAACAGATTTCAGAAATAACAGATTTAAAAAATTTCACGAATATCAACATAAATAATCTCAAATTAATTTCTCAAATAATCCATTATGAGTTTTGAAAGAAAAATACCTGGATTTGATAGGGGCTACGACTTCGATCTGAAGAGAGTTGAAGAGGGTTGGAGAAGAGAGTTGAAGAGAGAGAAAGCTTCGGATGAGAGAAGATGGGGGATGATCATTGATCCGAAGATGAAGTGGAAGAGGAGGAGATGTTGATCCGAAGCCGATCTGAAGAGGATGATCATTGATTATGAATTCGGCTCTCATTTTCACTGATCTAAAGCTGATTCGAAGTTCATCCGAAACTCTCTCCCTCTGATCTTCACTCATCCGAAGTTTATCTGAAGTCTGCTCTCAAATTGTTCAGAGTAGATCTGAAAACTTTCCTAACTTTATTGAACTTCGAAGACCAGATTTTTCCACATGATTGATCTCAGCCGTTGATTAATAATAATCCAACGGCTGAGATCCAAGTGTGCTACTTTATTCATTAAAAATAAACAAAAATTAAATAAAAACATACTGAAACATATCTACAACGGCTCTTTTTTATGTTAAAACGGCTATAAAAAACAGCTTTTTTTTCTATAAATACAAACATTCTCTCCTCTCTTTTTACTCAATTTCATTTCACAACAAACTTTCTAAATTACATTTTTATTGATATTTTTTTTACACAATCGGTATGGAAGGTTCATCAAAAATAAAGAGAGGAAAATCATTCACCATTGTTAAAGATATGGCACTTTGTAAAGCTTGGTGTCACATTTTTGAAGGCCCAATTATTGGCAATTCACAATCTTATACTCACTTTTGGTGGAGAATTTATGAAAATTATTGCTCCCTTCAGAATGATCAGTCAAAAACACAAGTTTCTATCCAATCTCGATGGGGTACAATCATGAAGTGTTTTGACAAATTTCGTGGATGTTTAGCGCAAGTCGAAAATCTACACCCAAGTTGGATGTCTCAAGTTGATCTAGTAAGATTTCAAATTCATTTATTACATTAGTTTTTTATTTTATTTCGTCTCATATAAAAATTAAATAATTACTTAATTTAATATTTTATTGATACAGATGCTTCAAGCAAAACTTTTATACCATCAAGATGAAAATAAACATTTTACTTTTGAACATTGTTGGTCAATCTTGCAAAACAATATCAGGTGGCAAGATGTAACTCCTACAAATACGGTGAAGTCAAGGATACATACACCATTTTCTCCTGATTCAGCCCCCGATTCCCCTATGGATAATTGCATTTCTCTTGAAGATGACACCAATCCAAGTATTGGTAACAATCCAACTGTTGGTGAAGGCAGTGTCTCTGCAAGGGGTAAAAGGTCGATGGGTAGGAAATTTGTAAAAGAATTATTTCGAAGAAATCAAATCATTGAAACTGATGTCCAAAAAATGAGTACATAATTAGACACATTTAACCAACACCTTGCTGAGAAAGAGAAGAAAAAAGAGGAAAGAGAAGAAAAAATGATTCAAGCACTACAGCAGATGAAAGAACTTGAGATGAAAAAACATGAGTTTGAGATGAGAAAGAAAGAACACCAAATAATGACTACGAACATTTCTTATTTGGACCCTCAGATGAAAGCGTATAACACAATGCGAAAAAATGATATTTTCGCCAAGTGGTCCTCAAATGTGAGCAGCCCAAATTTTGATTCAACAGTGATTTAGACCCCCTCAAATTTCAACTCCCACCATCCCCACACACATGTGGCGGGTGGTAATTGGAGGAGAAGAAAAAAAAAAAGAAAAAGAAAAAGTGACAATCAAAAAAGAAAGGGGGTCAAAGGGGGTGGGGAGAAAGGGGGTCCCAATCTTTATTCATTTTTATTTCTCCCTATCTCCTGATGAATAATTACGGGATAATGTATTTTTTAAATTTGCAATATCATTTATTTTTTGATGTGATTCTTAGTCTTTATTTGCAATGTAATTTTTATTTTATAATGAAATTTCATGTTTTTTTTTTTTTTTGAGTATTTTGTATTTCACAATGTAATATTATTTTTTCAATGTATAATATTCACTAATTTGTATTATAATTTAATATTTTCAATAAAGTATAATGCAAAAAAATAAATATTTTTTTTTAAATGAAGGCAATAAAAAGATAAAATACATTAGCTAATATTAAATGAAGATAATTTTATTATAATAAAAAGACATTGTAATATAAATATATAATTTTTTCCAATTTTTTATTATTTTATTATTTTTTATATTTGTCTAGTTGGGAATAATATAAATATATAATTTTTTTAAAAAACAGGTAAAAAAATGTCACCAAAAAAAAAAACAAAAATAAAATTACAAAAAAACTATATCCAAACAACACCTACAAACTTGGAGGAAAAGTTAGTTGAGATTTGCCAAAAATAACAAATGACCATTGGAGCACCATTACTATAATTTGGCAAAATAATACTATTCATTACCAAATTATAGCAATAGCAATATAGCAACCACCATTGGAGATGTTCTTACTTGTTAATGGTCTTGGTTGGCAAAGGTTATTTTTTACTTTTTGGGTTTAAAAATAAAAAAAAAAGTTAAAATAGTTAATAAGATAAAATATTAAATTAAATTTATTATTATTATTATTATTATTATTATTTTATAAATATAACATATAACTACAAAAAAAATCTAATCATCTTTCTAAATGTAAATATTTTAATCTATTAAAATAATAAAAAATTAAAAAATAATATTATATTCACCAATTAATATACTAATTAATGATATGACATAATTTAAAATATTTTTAATAATTATAATTTATATAATAAATGAGATCAATAATAATTAACGTTAATTCACTAATTAACATATATAATATCATCAAAAATTAAAATAATCAATTGCTTTTCCCAATGTTTTGGTCAACTACCTTAATTTTTTAGCGTTGGAGAGATGAGTGATTTGACTGAGCATTCATTAATTTCAAAAGCCAATTTGTAGGTATGGTTTGGCACAATAATCTATACTATATATCCATCTATCCTTACTATATATTAAATAAAATGAAATTTTTAACCCTAAATTTTGTGAAAGCTCAAATCTCTTAATCTAAATTTTTTAATTTTTTATGTTTTTAAAAAAAAAATTTAACATTTATTAACTTTTCCCAATCTCCAAGTCTTACTCTCATAATAACACTTTAATGCATTAAAAATAAGTATAAAATTTTTTTTTTTGAAATTCAATACATGAATTTCTTAAAAAATTCCAACACATATGATTATTATCCCTCATAATAACACTTTAATGCATTAAGAATAAATATAAAAAAAATTTCTTGAAAAGTCCAACACATATGACTATTATCAAAATATTAAACTTTAATATAATATAATTAAAAAAAGAAGACATTTAATTTCTTGAAAAGTCCAACACATATGATTATTATCAAAATATTAAACTTTAATATAATATAAAAAAGGAAAAAAAGAAGACATTTAAAAAAAAAAAAAAAAAAGACATTTAAAAATCGCAATTCACATATATAGATAATTGTAAATATATTAAGAAAAAGAGGGTTTCTAAACCCCAAGTCTTATGAGAGCTCCAGTCTCTCAATCTTAATTTTCTAAATTTTTTATTTAAAAAAAACCTCAGCATTTATTGATTTGGTCAAAATCCCCTTATCAGTATTTATTAACTTTTTTCAATTCGTATGCCTATATTTATTGATTTAGTCAAAATCCCTGATTAGCATTTAAAATCCACTCATACAAATAATTATAAATACAGCCTGTGCATAATTATTGCAATAGCCTTTTTAATTTCTCCTGTACACTATGGTTAGTGATAAGATTGTTAAATTATTTTTATAAAAAATCTTAAAAAAACATAATTTATATATTAAAAAAATTATAAAAAATATAAATATCTATAATTATCCCGTGTATAACACGAGTGATAGGCTAGTGGGAGCTCCAATCTAAAAAAAAACACATTTAATAAAAAAAGACATTATATTTTATTAATATAATATAATAAAAAAAAAGATATTTAATTTCTTGAAAAGTCCAACACTATGATTATTATCAAAATATTAAACTTTAATATAATATAAAAAAGGAAAAAAAGAAGACATTTAAAAGAAAAAAAAACATTTGAAAATCACAATTCACATATATAGATAATTGTAAGCACAATAAAATAGAGGGGCATTCATGTCTATACATTTTTTTTTATAAGATCTCCTCCATTATAATAAGATAGCATTTTATTTCTCTCATCTTATAATCTATATATATATATATATTAAGTAAAAGGAGATTTTTAACCCCCAAGGCCTGTGAGAGCTTCAATATCCCAATCTGGATTTTCTATATTTTTTATTTTTTATTTTTAAAAAAATCTTAGCATTTATTGATTTGGTCAAAATCTCTTGATCAGCATTTATTAAATTTTTTCAATCCACGTGTCTTTCCACATGCCTGCATTTATTGATTTGGTCAAAATCTCCTAATCAGCATTTAAAATCCCATCATACAAATAATTATAGATACAATCCATGTATAGTTACTGCAGTATCCTTTTCAGTTTCTCTCATACACTATGATTAGTGATAAGATTGTTAAATTATTTTTATAAAAAATCTTAAAAAACATAATTTATATATTAAAAAAAATCTAAAACAAATATAAAATATCTATAATTATCACGTGCATAGCACGGGTGATCTATACTATATATTAAACAAAAGGGGGTTTTTAACCCCAAGACCTGTGGGAGCTCCAATCTCATAATCTTAATTTTTTAATTTTTTGATTTAGAAAAAAATCTCAGCATTTATTGACTTTTCCCAACCCACAATCCATTTTGACTTCTCCCATAATTATTACAACATCATTTTCAATTTCTCCCATAAACTATGGTTACACACAAAAATAAAAAATAAAAAAAATAAGAATTTAGATATAGATCTCAAAAAGATATATCTAAATTTAAATTATGATTTAATAATATAATTATGTATTTTTTTTTATATCTATCAAAATTTTAAATTACTTAATGGGACAAATTAATCAATTTTTCAAAATTATTGATTTTTAATTTACAAAATAGATTAAAAAAAACCATTGACTGATTTATTTATTTAATAACAAAAATATTTCATAATCTCTCTCTCCTAATCTCTCTCACAAATTTTTTAAAAAAAATATTAAAACTTGCATTCATTTTCTCTTCCCCAAAAAATCAGATAAGAGTTCCAATCTCCTAATTTTAATTTTCTAATTTTTGATTTAAAAAAAAAATCTCAGTATTTATTGATTTCTCCCAACCTAACCTCAGTATTTATTGATTTTTCCCAACCCACAATCCCTTTTGACTTCTCTCATAATTATTACAATACTTTTTTCAATTTCTCCCATACACTATAGTTACACACAAATTTTTTTTTTTTAAAATATAAGAATTTAGCTATAGATCTCAAAAAGATATAATATCTAAATTTAAATTGTGATTTAATAATATAATTATGTATTTTTTTTATGTATATCTATCAAAATTTTAAATTACTTAATGGGACAAATTAATCAAATTTTCAAAATTATTGATTTTTAATTTACAAAATAGATTAAAAAAAACTATTGACTGATTTATTTATTTAATAACAAAAATATTTCATAATCTCTCCCTCCTAATCTCTCTCAAAAATTTTTAAAAAAAATATTAAAACTTGCATTCATTTTCTATTCCCAAAAAATCAGATAATATTTTCTATTAAAATTGTAGATATCTACCTATATTTTATATATTATATTATAACATAACAAAAAA
This sequence comes from Camellia lanceoleosa, assembly GCA_025200525.1. NCBI lineage: Eukaryota > Viridiplantae > Streptophyta > Magnoliopsida > Ericales > Theaceae > Camellia > Camellia lanceoleosa. The sequence goes on from CM045760.1 coordinate 205,721,918, forward strand.
AAAAACTAAAAAAAAATCTTTAAAGTTTATAAATAAACTTTAAATCAATAAAACTCACATGTCTATCACATATCTAACTCACATCATAACTTATCTAAATAATAATAATTAAAAACAAATCGAAACCACAGATAAATTAAATTTTTAAAAAAAAGGTACCCACAACTCTATCTTAAATAAATTGAAAAAAAAATACCCGAATAGAAACCACAAAAAAATAAAAATAAAAATAAAAAAATATATCCATCTATCTATCTATATCTATACTATATATTAAGCAAAATTGAGTTTTTAACCCCCAAGGCCTATGGAACCTTCAATATTCCAATCTGAATTTTTAAAATTTTTTATTTAAAAAAAAAAACTCAGCATTTATTGATTTGGTCAAAATCTCCTGATTAGCATTTATTAACTTTTTTTCAATTCACATATCTTTCCATATGCCTGCAATTATTGATTTGGTCAAAATTCTCTAATCAGCATTTAAAATCCCTTATACAAATAATTATAGATACAATTCGTGTATAGTTACTGCAGTACCTTTTTCAACTTTCCCCATACACTATGGTTAGTGATAAGAAAAAAATCTTAAAAAACATAATTTATATATTAAAAACAATCCAAAACAAATATAAATATCTATAATTATCCCGTGCATAGCACGGGTGATAGGCTAGTAGGCTAGTTAAGCAAAAGGGATTTTTAATCCTAAAGCCTGTGGGAGCTCAAATCTCTTAATCCTAATTTTCTAATTTTTTGATTTAAAAAAAAAAATCTTAGCATTTATTAACTTCTCCCAACCCAACCTCAGCATTTATTGACTTTTTCCAACCCACAATCCCTTTTGACTTCTTCCATAATTATTGTAACATCATTTTCAATTTCTCCCATAAACTATGGTTACACACAAAAATAAAAAATAAAAAATAAAAAGATAAGAATTTAGTTATAGATCTCAAAAAGATATAACATCTAAATTTGAATTATGATTTAATAATATAATTATGTATTTTTTTTTTTATGTATATCTATCAAAATTTCAAATCACTTAATGGGACAAATTAATCAATTTTTCAAAATTATTGATTTTTAATTTACAAAATAGATTAAAAAAAACTATTAACTGATTTATTTATTTAATAACAAAAATATTTCATAATCTCTCTCTCCTAATCTCTCTCACAAATTTTCAAAAAAAAAATATTAAAACTTGTATTCATTTTCTCTTATCCAAAAAATTAGATAGGAGCTCCAATTTCCTAATCCTAATTTTCTAATTTTTTGATTTTAAAAAAAAAAATCTCAGCATTTATTGACTTCTCCCAACGCAACCTCAGCATTTATTGACTTTTCCCAACCCACAATCCCTTTTGACTTCTCTCATAATTATTGCAACACCATTTTCAATTTCTCTCATATACTATGGTTACATACAAAAAATTTTAAAAAAAGATAAGAATTTAGCTATAGATCTCAAAAAGATATAACATCTAAATTTGAATTGTGATTTAATAATATAATCATGTATTTTTTTTATGTATATCTATCAAAATTTTAAATTACTTAATGGGACAAATTAATCAATTTTTCAGAATTATTGATTTTTAATTTACAAAATATATTAAAAAAACTATTGACTAATTTATTTATTTAATAACAAAAATATCTCTCACAAATTTTCAAAAAAAAATATTAAAACTTGCATTCATTTTCTCTTCCCCAAAAAATCAAATAATATTTTCTATTAAAGTTGCAGATATCTACCTATATTTTATATATTATAGTATAACATAACAAAAAAAACTAAAAAACTAAAAAAAAATCTTTAAAGTTTATTTATATAAACTTTAAATCAATAAAACCACATGTCTATCACATATCTAACTCACATCATAACTTACCTAAATAATAATAATTAAAAACAAATGGAAATCACAGATAAATTAAATTTAAAAAAAAAAGATACCCACAACTCCATCTTAAATAAATTGAAAAAAAAAATACCTGAATAGTAACCACACAAAAATAAAAATAAAAATAAAAAGATATATCTATCTATTTATCTATATCTATACTATATATTAAGCAAAAGGGGATTTTTAACCCCCAAGGCTTATGGAAGTTTTAATATCCCAATCTGAATTTTTTAAAATTTTTATTTAAAAAAAAAACTCAGCATTTATTGATTTAGTCAAAATCTCATGATTAGCATTTATTAACTTTTTTCAATCCACATATATTTCTACATGCCTGCAATTATTAATTTGGTCAAAATCTCCTGATCAGCATTTAAAATCCCTTTATACAAATAATTATAGATACAATTCGTGTATAGTTACTGCAGTACTCTTTTCAACTTCCCCCATACACTATGGTTAATGATAAGAAAAAAAATCTTAAAAAACATAATTTATATATTAAAAAAATCTAAAACAAATATAAATATCTATAATTATCCCGTGCATAGCACGGGTGATTGGCTAGTTAATTTATTAAGCACAACAGTGATCTATTGTGTCTCAATTTAAAGTGGATTAGGAGTTTATTTTTATAATTTGTATTATTTATTTTGTAAAATTTGTTGAGTACTTTATATTTACCGAAAATCATATTAATCAGATATCAATAACAATATAATTGAATTGTATATTTTTTATACTATTTCTCAAAAGAAAAATTTATTGTTTAGTTTTTTTATTATTGATTATATAATTATTGATATCCGATTAATATAATTTTTGATAGACATGAAGTACTCAACAAACCGTAGAAAATCAACGATTCAGATTATAAAAATAAATCTATAATATATCTCAAATTAAAACACAACAATTATTACTGTGCCTTTAATACAACAGTAATCCATTACCTATAAACTAAGCTAGACGTAAATCACACGCTAACAAGAGTTTCAAATTACTTATAGGAATGGGAAGAGATTTTTCAATAAATTAATCACTAATGTTGAATACATAAAAATAAATTAATCACTAATGTTGAATACATAAAATTAAAATACATAATGAATCTTGCAAAATATAATAATCGGTCCAAATTAGATCTCTTTATAATTTTAACATTCAATTACATTTTTTTTGTGATTTATTATACATTGTTAGCATCATTGGAAATTTTAAAAAATATTATATTTTTATGTTCTTAGAAAATGTTAAAAACAATTTTTAAAGATGTAAATATATACAAAGTGTATAAAAATATATAAAATTATTTTAAAATATGTAAAAAGAATATTAAAATTATAAATATTTTGACTTTAATTATGTTTTTTAAATTTAAATAAAGAGAATTGCTTCCATTCCACTTTACTCTAAACTAGTGATACTCCGTGCTATGCACGGGATTTTATAAATTAAAAAAAAATCATTATAAATATGTTGAAATAATTTAATATTTTATCTTGTAGTATACATAAAATTTATAAGTTAATTTTTATGTTTATAATTTTTTAAATTATTAGTTTAAAAAATTTAAAATTATATATAAAAATCTATTTAGTGCAATTTTGATAATTTGTAATAAAAAAAAAGTTAAACTTAATTAAATGAGATTACATGAGTTATGATATACTTGTTCTTGTTATGAAAATATACAAATTTAAAAGTTATAATTAAAACAAATATACAATTTTATTATTAAATGTAAAATGAAGTGATATTTAACAATAATTGATATGATATTTTTGTTATTAATCCAATAATTTAAGTTACATTTCTTTTGTTTTAATTTCATAACTAAAAATGCTATATGAATATAATATACACACGGATTTCTAGTCTTTAAGAATAAGAAGGTTTTAGAATATTTCCAACTTTTCATCATTTTCTTTTAATTTTTTTTAATCTAATTTGATTTTGAATTTGAATAAAAAATTTGATTTCATATGAATTATTTTAACTTTTTCATTAAATTTTTATCAATTTTTAAAAGAACTTTCATTCTTATCCCAATTTTTTTTTGCTTTTCATCAATTTTGATGGAAAAAACAATAATTTCCAACGCTTCATCTTTTAGAAATTTTATCAAATTATAATTTGATAAAGAAAAAATATTAAAGGTTGAAAATTCTCTTAATTGAAATTATAATGAAATAACATCTTGAAATAGTGAAAGTTTGAATATGTGGTTGGCTGAAATGTATAATTTGATTAATTCTTTCTCATATTTATATAAAAATTGACACTTATGACCACATCATTATGAGTCGGATTATGGAAAGTTTTTTGAGGTGTCAAACATTTTTCATTTGTAAATATCCCACCTATTAAAAAAAGAAAAAATAAAAGAAAAAGAAAAAAATATGTAACTTTTGGATATATGTTTATCAATTTTATTTTGTGAACATAAACAACTGATATTTCAATTTAAAAAACGAAAAAGTATTAAAAAAATATATAGATTGGGTTTTTTAGTTTTTTAGTTTTTTTGAATGAAAAAAGCCATCTAACTCCTCTATATACTATTTTCAGATAGACTATTTTAATCACATACATAAATAGAAATTATATTTAGAGATTATTCCTATATATTATGCTATTATATACAAATATAGCAGTAACAAATTAATTAATATATATGAAAAGTTATACTAAACTTTCATTTTTAATTAATTGAATTATGATTAACAAACTAACAAATAGCACTAATGGTATATAAGATAGAAAGATGATAAAAATAAAAAATATAATGATATTTAAAAGTTTTAAATTTATCTAGTTACACAAAAATCTAATGTTTGTTATAGTACAACCTTGAATTTTTAATAAATTTTCATATTTTGTATAAAATGAAATGACAATAAAAATAAATAAATAACTCCATTCCTATTTTTTTAACTTTATTTTTATGGTTTTCATTAAAAAATAGCACAATCTTGAATTCCCAATAAATTTCATATTTTGTATAAAATGAAATGACAATAAAAAAAAAAATTTAGTTCGATTCCTATTTTTTAACTTCATTTTTATGGTTTTCATTAAAAAAAATAAAATCCGATCAAAATCCTTTGCACATAATAGGCATAGATACTTCGATTTCAACTATCATCAACAATAATTATTCTCCACTATGTAAACTTGTAAACAAATACATAAATGTCACTAAAATCGAAACCAAAACCAAATCAACAACAGAGAAAAAGAATCACACAGAGAAGAAAATAAAATTAAAAAATAAATTAATTTATGGAGTGGTAGGATATTACCGCCAACAACTTAGACCTCACCCCGCCTAATTCGTCAACTCCTCCGTCAGTACCCGCGAAATTTAGGAGTTAAGATGACTAATCAGATTATTCTTTAAATAAGACTTGAAAATTGATTAATTTGTCTCATTAAGTAATTTAAAATTGGGTAAATTACAAACGCACCCCCTAAGATTTGATTAAAATATGAATTGCCCCATGTGGTTTTGAAAATTACATTTCACCCCTTGAGGTTTCTAATTTCATAACAAATCGCCCCTTTTATTGATAAATCATCAAATCAATTAACAATTTTTAATGATGTTAAAAATATGTTTCAATTAATAATTTAAGTAATTTTATTATTGTATAAGAGAGAAATTTAAATTTTATTTTTTTAGTTAATTCTGTTAAATAAAAAATTCTAATAAGGAGGTATTTGTAATTTTTCAAACCACAGGGGACAATTTGTATTTTAAGTAAACCTCAGGGGGTGTATTTGTAATTTACCCTTTAAAATTTTGATAGATTTACATCCAAAAAAAAAAAAAAAAAAGATAATTATATTATTAAATCATAATTCAAATTTAGATATTGTCATATCTTTTTGAGATCTATATCTAAATTCTTATATCTTCTTTATTTTTTTGTGATTTCTATTTTTTTTTTTTCAATTTATTTAAGATGGAGTTGTGGGTTTCAAATTTTTTTAACTTAATTTATCTATATTTATCTATGGTATCTATTTGTTTTTAATTATTATTATTTAGATAAATTTGATATGTGATAAACATGTGAGTTTTATTGACTTAAAGTATGATGGTGTGAGATATTTTCAAATTAGATATGTTTAGATAGACTTTAAAGATTTTTAAAATTTAAAATTAGATATTGAGAGGCAAAAGAAAGATTTTAACTACACAAATAAAAATCATATTTATTAATTTTATCTGTTTGTATATCTGATTTTTTTTTTTTTTTTTTTGTTAAGTTATAAAGAATAATGCTTGAGACCCCCTTTTGGGGGTCACCCCCTCACCCCCCTTTGCCACGTGGCGGGTGGTGATTGAAGGAGCAGAAAAAAAAAGAAAAAGAAAAAGAAAATGTAACCAATGAGAGAGAGAGGGGGTCAAAGGGGGTGGGGGAAAAGGGGAGATGAATCATTGCTCAATATAATATATAAGATATAGATAGATACCTACAATTTTCATGAAAAATATTATCTGATTTTTTGAGGGAGAGAGAATGAATGCAAGTTTTAATATTTTCTTTTTGTAAATCAATGAGAGAAATTAGAATGGAGAGATTATGAAATATTTTTGTTATCTTTCCATTTGAAATTCATAAATTAATGGATAATTATTATTTTTAAAATAATTAAATAGGCATGGGAGAAATTAAAAATGATGTGTATGGAAGAAGTCAAAAAGACTTTGGAGAAGTCAATAAGTACTAAGTTTTTTTTGTTTTTTAAATCAAAAAATTAGGAAATTAAGATTAAGATATGGGAGTTTTCACATGCCTTGTGAGTTAGAAACCCCATTTTTCTTATATAATACTAGCCTATCACCCGTGCTATGCACGGGATAATTATAGATATTTATATTTGTTTTAGATTTTTTTTAATATATAAATTATGTTTTTTAAGATTTTTTTCTTATCACTAACCATAGTGTGTGTGAGAAGTTGAAAAGGGTACTGCAATAACTATACACGAATTGTATCTATAATTATTTGTATGAGGGAATTTTAAATGCTGATCAGGGGATTTTGACCAAATCAATAATTGCAGGCATGTGGAAAGATATGTGGATTGAAAAAAGTGAATAAATGCTAATCATAGAATTTTGACCAAATCAATAAATGCTGAGTTTTTTTTTTAAATAAAAAATTTTAAAAATTCAGATTGAGATATTGAAGCTCCCATAGGCTTTGAGGGTTAAAAATCCCATTTTGCTTAATATATAGTATAGATATAGATAGATAGATAGATAGATATATCCTTTTATTTTTATTTTTATTTTTGTGTGGTTTCTATTCGGGTATTTTTTTTCCAATTTATTTAAGATAGAGTTGTGGGTATCTTTTTTTTTTTTAAATTTAATTTATCTGTGGTTTCCATTTGTTTTTAATTATTATTATTTAGATAAGTTATGATGTGAGTTAGATATATGATAGACATGTGAGTTTTATTGATTTAAAGTTTATTTAGATAAATTTTAAAGATTTTTTTTTTTAGTTTTTTAGTTTTTTTTGTTATGTTATAATACAATATATAAAATATAGGTAGATATCTACAACTTTAATAGAAAATATTATCGAATTTTTTGGAGAAGAGAAAATTTGTGAGAGAGATTAGGAGGGAGAGATTATGAAATATTTTTGTTATTAAATAAATAAATCAGTCAATAATTTTTTTTTAAAAATCAATAATTTTGAAAAATTGATTAATTTGTCCCATTAAGTGATTTAAAATTTTGATAGATATACATAAAAAAAATACATAATTATATTATTAAATCATAATTCAAATTTAGATGTTAGATCTTTTTAAGATCTATAGCTAAATTCTTATCTTATTTTTTTTTTTTTTTGTGTGTAACCATAGGGTGTGTTTGATTGGGGGGATAAGGGGGGGACTATCCACTGTTTGGACTCCATGTCCAGCCTCCCTCCTTATCCGTCGTTTGATTTTTTTTTAGTCCGGCGGACTCCATGTCCGACCGGACTCCATGTCCCCCATATGGGGGACTATCCTGTCCTAGGGGGGGTGTGGGATTGTTTTGGGGGAACTAATCACTATTGGGATTAGATGTGAAAATGACAATTTTGACCCTCTACTATTAAATTATGTATTATATTTAATAAAATTCAATAAAATTTAAATGTCTCAATTTAAAAATAAAATAATTTTATTTAACTTTTTATTAATGTTTTATTTATTTAATTTTTTTACATAATTTTTTATAGATATTTTATTGATGTTTTATTTTAAAATTTTGTTTATAATTTATTTAATTTCATTATTTAAATTATAATAGGTGTTTTATTTAAAATTTATTTAAAATTTTAATTAAAAAATAATATAAATTTTTATACAAGGTTATCTTGTATTTTATTAAATCAAATTTAGTGGTTATTTATTTATTTAATTGTGTAAAAAAATAAATTTATGTAAAAAAAATAAATTTAATTTATATTATTAAATTAATGATATTTTTTGTATGTAAAAAAAAAAACACAGTAACGTTTTGTATGTAAAAAAAAATAATGATTTGTTATACAGTAATGATTTAAAACAAATTTTATTGATATTTTATTTATTTATTTATTTATTTTAAAAAAACAAAATTATTTAATTAAAAATAATTAAAATATTAAAGATATGTTTAATATTGCTATTCCTTAGTAAACAATTGAAAAAGGGCAAAATAGTCTTTTGTTCATTTATCCTATCGGTCAAATCCAACCAAACGTTGGATTCACTAAAAATAGTCCGGGGGATTCACAGTCCGGACATCTAATCCCATGAAAAAACAAACACAGGATACATATCCAATCCAACCAAATAGTCCGGGGGATTCTAATCCCAAGACTCAAGTCCGATGGATTTTAATCCCCCCTTTTCCAGTCCGTCCAATCAAACACACCCATAGTGTATGGGAGAAATTGAAAAGGGTGTTGCAATAATTATGAGAGAAGTCAAAAGGGATTGTGAGCTGGGAGAAGTCAATAAATGCTGAGATTGGGTTGGGAGAGATCAATAAATGCTGAGATTTTTTTTTTTTAAAAATCAAAAAATTAGAAAATTAGGATTAGGAGATTGGAGCTCCCACAGGCCTTGGGGTTAAAAATCTCATTTTGCTTAATATATAGTATAGACTAGCCTATCACCCGTGCTATGCACGGGATAATTATAGATATTTATATTTGTTTTAGATTTTTTTTTAATATATAAATTATGTTTTTTAAGATTTTTTATAAAAATAAGGGCATCTATAATTATTTGTATGAGGGGATTTTAAATATTGATCAGGGGATTTTGACCAAATCAATAAATGCAGGCATGTAGAAAGACATGTGAATTGAAAAAAGTTAAAAAATGTTAATCAAAGGATTTTGATCAAATCAATAAATGTTCAATTTTTTTTATTTTTTAAATAAAAAATTTAGAAAATTCGAATTGGGATATTGAAGCTCCCACAGGCCTTGGGCGTTAAAAACTCCCTTTTGTTTAATATATAGTATAGATAGATATAAATAGATAGATAGATATAAGTACACAATATTTTTTATCCTTATTATACATAATTACTTTTTTCACTCCACTTTGCTCCAAATACACTCCCTTCTATATATAATAAAGATAAATAAAAGAGTATATTTGAAACAAAATAGAATAAGAATAGCATCTCTCTAAATAAACTTTTATTAAAAATACTTGTACATTTATACTTTTTTTTTTAGGTACATTTATACTTATTTATATTCAAAGAAGAACCATTTAACATTTGATGGGGAGTGTATTTTGGTGAAAATGAGAATATGAAGAGAGCACCAATGTACCACTGGGGTGGTGGCAATGTGGAAAGGTGCCTAGTGTATTCCTTAATTTGTTGAAATTGATCGTACTATATTTTGATCATGACTTTGCTTCCTATGATGAGGGTTGGTGCATTCCCTGTTTGTCCGGTGATGAATTATTTTCTTAGATTGAGTTAAACTTGACTAACAATTAATTACCTAGAACCAAAGTCCACAATTACACCAATGTTATGGCTTTTACCTAAACAAGACATATCATCCTATTGCTCAAGTTTGAAACTTGAGAAAATGGTACCAAATTTTTTTATTATTATATAGATTAACACACCTTAAAAAATTGTTTTCTTCAGCTTTAAGGAATAAGATATTTATGAAGTAATCTCCATTATTTCTTTTCATTTAATTTTGATTAAAGATTCCATGAATTTTTATTAAATTATAAATATTTATATTTGTTTTAGATTTTTTTAATATATAAATTATGTTTTTTAAGATTTTTTATTAAAATAATTTAACAATCTAAGGTTTAAGGAATTTTTTTTATACTTGTTCTTAATGTATTAAAGTGTTATTATGAGGGTAAGACTTAGGGGGTTGTGAGAAATTAATAAATGCTAAGATTTTGTTTTTCAAATAAAAAAATCAAGAAATTTTTGGGATATTGGAACTCCCACAAAACTTGTAGGTTAGAGATAGATATAAATAAATAGATAGATATAGATATTTATATTTATATTTGTTTTAAATTTTTTTAATATACAAATTATTTGTTTTGGAAAAAATACCACAGTAATTATGAGTGAAGTCAAAAAGTCTTATAGGTTGAGAGAAGTTAATAAGTGCTGAGGTTAACTTTTTTTTAAAAAAAACAAAAAATTAAAAAATTAGGATTGACATATTGGATCTCCCACAAGCCTTGGGGGTTAAAAACTTTCTTTTACTTAATATATAGTATAGATATAGATATAGATTAACACACCTTAAAAAATTGTTTTCTTCAGCTTTAAGGAATAAGATATTTATGAAGTAATCTCAATTATTTCTTTTCATTTAATTTTGATTAAAGATTCCATGAATTTTTATTAAATCTTTTATAAAATCTCATTAAAAATCCTCCTTTACATTAAACCTGAAAATTTTATAAAACGAATTGTGGCGTCTAGTCAATTTCAATCCTCATCAACTAATTGAATCAAGTAGTTCACTTCAATACAAAAATTTTCTCAACTCAATCTAGTCAATCCAAAACATGTACAACTAGAAAATAGAAAGAAAAAAAAATGGAATACAAATCAATTACTTCACAACCTCTCATATCACTATCTCACTTTGTAGGTCACAGCTCACGTGAAAATGTTATGTTCGATTTTTTGATTAGTTTTTGTGAATATATTATGTTGGATTCTATGATTAATTTATGTATAAATAAAATAATTGATTGTTTGATTTGATTTTTTGATTATGTTTTTAATTTTTTTTCTTCTAAAAACTAAAAATTATTTTGATGAAAAAACAAACGCTTATCTTTTGAGAGGCATAAATTATTTTGTTTGGTTTCAAAAAATTGAGCTAGCTTTTCAAAAAATTGAGTTTTTTTTGTTTATTATGGTTTTTTTTAGTCAAAAATTTTAATATTTTAAGAAAAAATTTTATTTTTTAAATGCACCTAACCTATATAAACTTAAAAAGTATAATATTTATGAATTTTTTTTTTAAAAAAAATCATAAGAATTTAGTACATTTTTGTATTATTATATATTTATTAAAAAAATTAAATATTTTTTTATAAATATTTTTAATTTTTAAGTACATCTAAGTTATACGCATTTAAAAAGTAAAAAAATTATTTAAAATATTAAAAAATCACTAAAAATAAAAAATAAAAAAATTAATTTTAAAAAAATCAATCAAAATCCAAACAAAATAATAGAAATATCTTTTCAGTATTAAAAATATCCTTTTAATATTTAAAAAAAAAATCAAACAGCAGCCCATAGGTCCATGCTCGCAATTCCAGATATGACTCGGAGCTGAGAGCGAAACGTTGTCCCCCCCCCCCCCTCCCAAATCTCCATGTCCATACCTACGCAAAGGAAGAGAGAGAAACTCTATTTGAGAGAGAGAATCCAACTTGTTTGGTTAGAGCATCTCCAACGGTGTAGTAAATATTTCATCAAATTTGAGTAAAAAATAGGTCATTTCCTTAATTTGGTACGTCGCGCTCCAACGGTTCAAAGATCAAATGCTTCATCAAATTTGTCTTGGGACAACCGGTTGGTTGACCTACCACGACCAAAGAAGGGCAAAATGTTTTTTTTTTTTTTAACCGGTTTGAACCTTTTATTTTGAACTTTTTGGTTGTCGACCGGGTGGTCGACCACCTAGGCAAAATCTTTTTTTTTTTTTTTAAACGGTTTGAACTGTTTTTGACCCGTTTGAACCCATGTATTTCAAAGAGAACCGGTTGACCGGTTGGTCAACCGGTCGGGCAACCACCCGGGCAACCGGTGTACCACTTTCAACGGTCAGTAACAGTGATTTGGTAAAATCTGTCTCCCGGTATCAGTTTGATGTTTTGTTTGGTGAATCCTCAGTTTGATATGAGTTTGGTGCAACGGTTGGAGCTGTGAAAAGTGGATTTTTCATCAAATTTTGAATTTGATGCTGGATTTGGTTCTCCGTTGGAGATGGTCTTATAGTTTTCAAAAAAATAATTTTTAGAAAGTTTTATTTTTTTATTTTCAGTATTTTAATATTTTTAATAATTTTTTAAATATTTTAAGTAATTTTTTAAATTTTTAGACACACTTAAAATAAATACACTTAAAAAGTATAATATTTGTAAAAAAAGTCTTTAAAAAATATATTAAATACCAAAAAATATATGAAAAATACGAAAATTCAGTATAATTTTTTATATTTTTGTATATTTACTAATTTTTTAAAATATTATTTCACAAATATTTTACTATTAAGATGCCTCTAAGTAAGATGAATTAAAAAAATTAAAAAAAAATATTTAAAATTTTAAAAATATTTATTAAAAACAAAAAAATATAAAAAATAAAAATTCAATTTTCAAAAAAAAAAATATTTGAGAACCACAATTTCTGTGGCTCAAATGGCTCGAATTTATCAAAACGACGTTGTTTTGTTATAAAATGACATCGCTTTATATTTAAAATGACATCATTTTAACAAATTCAAACCATTTGAACTATAAAAATTGTAAACCTTAACTACTGTTTCAAAAAATTAAATTCAAAAAACTGAAAGGGCGCTGATGACTTCTTAGAAATAGATAAAGCTCGCAACCCTCTCTCCCTCCCTCTCTCTCTCACCCATTTGCCCATATACTTTCGTCTTCTTTCCCATTAAAATTCTCTTTACATCTCTCTCTCTCTCTCAATAGTCAACACAACAATACAGAACAGATAGAAGAGTCAACACAACAATACAGAACATGTAGAAGAGAGAGAGAGAGAGAATGAAGATCAAGTGCGATGTTTGTGAGAGAGAAGAGGCGACTGTGTTTTGCTCCGCCGATGAAGCCGCCCTGTGCGACGGTTGTGACCGCCGAGTCCACCACGCAAACAAGCTGGCCACCAAACACATCCGATTCTCTCTCCTCCACCCTTCTTTCAAAGAATCCCCTCGCTGTGATATCTGCCAGGTATTCGATCTTTTGCTCCACCCACTCTCTCTCTCTCTCTGTCTCTCTCATACTGTATTTGTGTAAAAACAGAAACAGAATTGAAACAAATGTACCAGAAACATTATTGAATTGGAACAGAGACAACCCTGTTTGGTGCATTTTTTCAAGTTGAAATTTTATAATCAGAAAGTAGATCAGCTTACAAATAATTCTCTTTCTTTTCTTTTTCTTTTTTGCAACTCAATAAGATAAATCAAAAGACGGTCTATTTTCCAAAAGAGACGTTGTGGTGTGATTTGTTTGAGCGGAAAATATTTTTAAAATTTTACACATTTTTTTTATTTTTTTAGATGTATCTTTCGTAGATGTATCTAAAAAGTAAAAAATTTATGAAAAAATATTTTAAAAAATTAATAAATACATAAAAATATAAAAAATATACTAAATTCTTGTATTTTTTTTTTTGTATTTTTGGTATTTAGTGAATTTTTAAAAGATTTTTTTTATAATTTTTTTACTTTTTAGATTATTTATGTTAGATGTGTCTAAAAAGTAAAAAAAATTGCTTAAAATATTAAAAAAAATCAATAAAAATAAAAAAACACGAAAAATAAGAAAGTAAAATTTTCTAAAAATCGTTTTTTTGAAAAATGAAAACCAACAAGTTGATTGTTTTGTTGGATCTTTTGATATACAGGAGAGACGTGCCTTTCTGTTCTGCCAAGAAGATAGAGCGATTCTATGTAGAGAATGTGACATTCCAATCCACAAAGCAAACGAGCACACCCAGAAACACAACAGGTTTCTTCTCACCGGTGTTCGAATCTCACCTCCTCCTTCTTCTTCTCCTTATTCATGCCAAGCTTCATTGTCCTCCAAAAGCAGTGGTGACGACATTGTTGCCAATGACTCCGAGATCAAATACTCGGTTTCTAATAAATCTTTCAACACTGATAATGCATTGCCTTCAACATCAATACCCAGTAGAGTTGATGAAGATCGGTGTATGAATAGTAGCCAAGAACGATCGGTGTCAACAAGTAGCATAACGGAGTACTTGATGGAGACATTACCAGGATGGCGCGTCGATGACTTCCTTGATCCTTCATGTTTTCCCCATGGTTTCTGCGAGGTTTGCAGTACACTCTACATCTTTCCAAGAACATTATGCACTCGGGACCACACTTAGAACTCACCCTTTGTGTCACACTACGTCTCGTTTTTTATGAAAATATGATGTGCATTTATATTTATTTACTCGTATACAAAACGCCCTTGATATAAACAACACACAAATGGTGAACTCAAAAAAAAATCCAAATTTATATATTTTGTATATTTAAAATTGGTAGTTAAATCTATATTATATATTTTTATTTTCAGAAAAAAAATCAATACATAGTTTTTGTGCACAACATTTTGTGTTTATAGCCTTACTGATAATATAACTGCCGATCACATTTTTAGGTAAAAAATTAGCTTCTTTCCAGCCTACTAGAGATGTGTTGTTGGGTTTAGTGAGATCATCTCGGTAGTATGATTCACGCATCTTAAGCTAAATGGTCGGATCACTTTGTCTAATAAAAATAGATAGAAGTATGATTTTCAAAATAGACCATTTAGTTTTTTAAGCAAAATGTGATCCAATCATGTAGTTATCATACTGATATCCATTCAACTTATATATTTAAATTAATGATTTGTTTGACAAATCTTATAAGATGAACGGTTCGATGTAAAAGAGTGCCCAGAATGAATTCATTAAAGCCCAACAATTTATCTTCAATTAGATTACCAACATGATATAATCCTTGTTTGTTGCTGATGTTACTTGGTTTTGGGATTGATTTGCAGAATTATGATAATGAGTTGAGGCTTTGGGATCATGGTTTTGAAAGCAATCTGTATCCTTTATCAGGAGATTCTGATAGTAGGCCACTTCAATCTCCACCTCAATCTTCTCATACTCCTCAATGTCTACCCCAAACTAATGTGATCAATTCACTACTAAAGAAGTCTGATGAATCACAAAATGTGATGAAAGTTGGCATGACGAAATGCAGTGAAGATTGTTTTACAGTTCCGCAGATCAGAGCTTCTTTCAGGAAATCGAGACGTTTTTGGTAGAAGAATATCTGGTCTTCTATTTGAACATAAACTAATCACATACGAGAGGGACTTATAAAAAGTTGCAACCCGTCTTATGAAAAGGTTTGCCATGATCGATTTATGTAATTTTAAACTTTTTCAAGAAATATATTGTAAGATCAAGTTTTATGTACCAATTAATGTACTAATTAATATAATAACAGATGATGTAACGTAATTTTAAAAATTTTTGATATTTGTAATTTGTATAATAAGTGGGGTCAGTAATAATGATATAATACTAATTGGTATACTAATATGTACATTAATTGGTACATATAAAACCACCATTTTATTTATGTTTTGTTGTTTAATCTTTGAATAATGCTATATATACTAATTAATATACCAACTAATATACTAACAGATAATATGACATAATTTTAAAGGTTTTAGGTATTTATAATTTATATAATAGGTGAGGTTAGTAATAATGTCACAACACTAATTGATACACTAATATGTACACTAAAATGTATATTAATTAGTATATGTAACACCGCCATTAATCTTTAGGTGAGTCATCTATGTACATTAATATGTACATTAATTAATATATATAGTACTGCCATTAATTATTAGGGTCGTCTATGCAAATCACTTTGTAAGATATCAACTTTTAAGTAAAAATAGCAATTCAGTATAAAATAAAAAAATAAAAAAATTACACATTAATCATAAACTTTATAAATATTAATAATTAAATTTTTAAATTTTTATTGTATTTATAAATATTTTTTGAAAAGCTCACCGGGCTGCAATTCCCCTGCTTTCCAAAGCATTGAACATCCCATAAAAAATAATAATAATAATAACTAAAAAAAAAAAGCATTGAACATTTAATTTTAATTTTAATTTTTTTTGTTTCCCCTTGAACAGTGATAGCTATGTGTTTGGAATTTACATTTGCACCACTTTTTACCCAGCTATTCAATGCCAGGCATTTTCCGTGAGAGTTCGACAACAATTCCAATAATTCTATAGATATATTTACTAATACTTAAAAAAATTCTCAAAATACAAAAAACTCAAAAGGATAAGTTATGAAAAATAAAAAACAATGATACCCAATGATGTTTGGACACGTTTTTTAATAAGATTTTTTTTTAAAAAAAATTAGCAAAATTTGTTCCAAAAGTTTACTAGATCACACTGACAAAAATCTATACTTTATGGGCCATAATGAGAACTATATAATACTGTTAAGACATTGTTTGAAACATGAATTTAGACAAACATTTGAAAAGAAAGAAGAAAATTGTGGGGGGGAAAAAAATATGAATAAAATATAAACTAAATTTTTTCACTTTTTCTTTTCTTTTCTTTTTTTCCAAATCCATGATCCAAACATAAGAGTGCAAAACTTAACTACATAAGAGTGCAAAACTTAACTTTACTCATTTTTAACACCTGCTCAAGGACTAAAAAACTTTCACAAAAATTTATTTACAAACATCTCCATGTATTAATTGTTGTGTTTAATACAAAAAACAAAAAACAAAAAAAAAAAAAGGAAAGAGAAAGAAAAGAATAAAAAGAAATAAAAAAATCTTGTTGTAGAAGCTTACAAATGTGCAATGAAAATTTCAAATGGCTTCATATGTAGTTTTACATTCTCTTTTTTTCTTCATTTTAAAGTTTTGTTCATTTTCCCCCCTCTTATTTTACAGCCCCTCGGGAGAGAGATACAAGAGGCAAATATACCTTTTTCAACAGTTGCATACAACTAACAAAAGAATGTCACCCGCTCTATTCCATGAGAAAATACAAACAGGCGGAAGAAGATGATAAAAATCCCTGCAACCAGAAGTCAAACAAATCAGATATAGTGAAATTTTCTGTCCTAATCGCTCTGTTCCGTTTGTTTTGGCATAAAACATTTTCTGCAAAAATATTTTAAAATTTAGCATTTGGTATGAAAAAAAATATTTTTCATGATCAACAGAATTCAAGTTTGTTGGGGCCAAAAATGTTTTCAAAATGCCACCACATTACCACTGCAGCCCCCAACCCGACCTCCACCCTACCACGACCTCACCAGCACAAGCCACCACTATCACCACCACCACCCTACCACCACTAGTACATTAGTTTTAAGGTTGCAACCAAATATAGGGGGAAATTTTTCTAGAATAGAAAATGTTTTTTTGTTGAAAAATGTTCTCATCAAACAAATGACGTATAAGATCAAGCAAATCAGTCCAGCTATGTTACAAAATTTGTCTAGGAATTACCAATAACTAACTCAAATAATCCATATGATGTGTGACATTATGTCTAGACTTGCTGATGGAAAAATTCCAGGAAGAGGAATGGTAGTCTCATTTCTATTTTCTCTAATTTCTCTACATGGATTAAACTACCATGTTCACTGCTTTTTTAACATAAAAATGCAGGAAAAAAAAAAAAACTCCTTAATTACCTGACCATGCAACATTGTCAAGGGGTGAAAGCAAAAATCCTATCTGTGATCTTTGTCCGACAAATTGGACACTCGGAACAAGCAAGCGAACAAGATTCACACACTGCAAAAGGCACACACAAAGGTTACTGCTGTTATGCTACTGAGCTCGAGGTTTAAGAAAGTTCAGAGTGTAAAAGATTTCCATAAACTTACGACAAAAGTGCCGGCAAGGGAGAAGCATGGTGGCAGTTGGTGTTTCAAAACATATTTTACATACATGAGAATTTGTATCCCCATTCGCTGAATATTTAAGTTCTTTCTCCTTCATCTCTTGGAGTCGAGCCTGAAAGTATTTACAATACAATAAAAAAAACATCGAATCACCAAAAGCACATGAACTAAAGAAGCTACACAACCATGGTTGCAAAAAGATTTACTTAGTGCATCCTCTTCCGAGTTAAATGCTAAAGTTGTCGGGAGAAGATTTGCGGGTATAGCAATGCTGTACAATGTTTCATCAGATGCAACTCTAGAAAATTTGTCTACTACATTAACATGTGCTCCTGGCAAATATGTTCTGAATAAAACAGGTAATCAGAAATGTTTTATGGGTGGAAAACATGTCGTTGTATGGAAACATACAGTGATAGTGGGGCTAATCTTCTTATATGGTGTTTTATTATTAGTTGGTGATACGACTTGTGAATGATGGCATGGTATATCACCGTCACATTGAAGTTTTACTCATATATAACCAACACTGAATAATTAGAATGAAGTCCTTTTGAGTTTTGAGTTGTGGCCATAAAAATGTTTTTTGACTTAAGGCCACATCACAATTTACCAACAAAGCAAAATGAACTCAGTCGAATGCATTCAGCCAGACAAATGAGAGCACATGCAAGCTTCTCAATTTATAATGCATAGGGGAGACGGAGTGAGAGGAAAGAGAAAGAAAGGAAGAGTTACCTTCAAACGAAGAACAAGAGATTCTTCCTTGGAAACATCTTGAGCTGGTTTCGTAACATCTGTTACTTGCCTCTCTTTGAGGACATTATTTTTGCTGTCAACATCATCTATTTTCGGATCATTCACATGGTTTATTCCATCAGTTTGCCTCTCATTGGTGCTTAACTCAGGGATAGCTCCCCCCTCTTTTTTCAGCTGTGCAACAAGCACCCACATGTTGGCTAAATCATTTTCCAAAGCTGTCTCCCGTTTCTTTTGCTTCTTCAGCTCTTTTCCTGTATTCCTCTTCAACAAAATCCTTCTCAGCCAAGGCAGCCTCAAGGCGCGCCTCCCGTTGTGTCCTTGCCTGCAACTCCATTTTCAAATCATCTGGGTCAAGATCCCAGGAGTCCAACTCACTATAGTCCATTCTGGAAACTTCATTAGCTCTGCCAGTAAGCCGTCCTTTTGTACCTTGTATTATGCTGTCACTATACTTCCTGGTGCCACCACTCCCAGTTTGTAAACCAGCACCTCTAGAATGTACCAATTCTTGAGCAGCCAATAGTTCTTTCTCTAGTTTTTCATTCTGTAGAGAGAGCTTTGTGACTTCACCAGCCAAATTCTTCAACTCAACGGCAGTAGCAGAGGCCAGTTCCTTTGCATAAGAAGCTTCTTCAGACAATTTTTTTATTCTGTACATGTAAACCACTGTTTTCCTCTAAAATATGAACATGTTCTAGCATTAGTTTCTCATTCTCAATTTCCTGCACAAAGAAACAAAACCATCCATGTAACGTCCATTATGCACACACAAAAAAAAAGTATATAAAACCCACATCAGTTCCTGCTTTCAGTTAAATTTAGATAATATATTACATGCTCTTCTAAAAATTATTAAAGATTCTTGAATTGGACATGTGAAGAGAAATTGTTTAGACCTCAAGAGCATGCAACAAAACTTTATTAGAGCAGGGACTCAAACGAAAGGGGTGAACTACACATGTTAACGCCTTCCTATGAATATGAAAGAAAATCCCGGACACAAATCACACATTAATGATGAAACACACTAGCTACATTTGGCATTCCAGTGGAAGGCTAGCAGCAGGTCAAACATATCATTGTCGGTAAAAGTGATATAATATACGCTGTACACCACTTTGCTTTGGTAAGACATCTTTCAGCAGTGAATTTATAAATCCAGCTGTGGTTGAATAATGCTTGAATTCTCAAATTAAAACTACACAGAAATTAGCAGAATCAAACATCTACAAGGTTAAAAGATAAAGTGATATTGCAGAATAAATTATAAATTCCATCCAAAACATCAAAACCATGACTGCAATTCTGTCAAGGCGTGCGCATATTTAAAATCCAGAAGACCCAATAATCACCTGAGACTTAATTTTCTTTCTCAACTCATCCACGTATTCTTCAGATATACATTGTTCAGAAGATGACGATTTACCACCACTTCCTGAAGCCAACTGCTGATCAAGGAGATTTATTTTCTCTTGCAATTCCTTATTCTCTGCACACTGATGGCAACAAACACAGTAACCCTTTTAAGCAAACAGGAGAAAGGAAAAGCAGAAAGACAACATTTTATTTAGCAAAAATTGCTAGCATCATCTTCAACCAGATAGGTATGAAAAAATAATAAAAAATTGCGGTATGGGCAAATTTTAAAAAAAACACGTGCGTCTAAAAAGTGTAGTAGAGTGAAGTCATTTTGACCTTATTCTGCAGTTGCTCCTGGAGGATGCGATTGTCTGCTGATGTTATCTGCATTGATTGACAATAAAAGCAAGCAGCTTACCAATATAGTGCAGCAAATGATTGGAATCTTAATTTGACATAATATTTTATGAAGTGAACTTCCCATGAAACTTTGCAGATAAAACATTATATGGAAAATATACTGGAGTACTGACCTCTAGCTCAAAACTTTTTTCATTACACTGGGTCATCAATTTCATCACTTTCTGTTGCTCCGAAAATTGAAAAGAAAAAGATGCAATGGTTGAGTTATTTGCCAAAAAATAATGAATCTAGGATGGACTTTGAGGTCAATGTTAAAATTAAATTGAAGAGGAAAATGCAATGAAGATGAAGATTACCTGTTGCATGTCAATTAATGAACCATTAGCAGTTGAAGCCTCACCACTTTCCATAATGCGTTGTTCCAAAACCCTCATCTGCCTCCTCTTTTCTTGGATTTCATGTTCCAAGTTCTGAATCTGTATAAAAGAAAGAAAGCACAGCCGCACAAATAATGAGTCCCGATACCAAGAATATCCAAAGGCAAGCACCATATAAAAATTTAAACCACAAAATCTGAACAGTGAAAATTGCATGTCATCGGTTATCTAAGTTTCTTGAAGAGTCGACTTCCTGTAATCTTGCACAGGGACTGTGCTGGAGAAATGTGTGTCCTAAGATGATTAAAATCAAACTAGATTTAGCTACACTTCAGAAATAATTGAAGACAAGCTGAAATATATCATAAGAATTGCACTAAATGATCCGAAACTGCCTAAACTTAAAGCATTAGTCAATGGTCCAATCGAAAAGAATCAGATCAGCTCATAAATTATACACATTTATATGGCAAGCAATGTGCATATCCAAACACTATTTAATGCTCTATCAAACATACAATAAA
Source organism: Camellia lanceoleosa (assembly GCA_025200525.1). Classification (NCBI taxonomy): domain Eukaryota; kingdom Viridiplantae; phylum Streptophyta; class Magnoliopsida; order Ericales; family Theaceae; genus Camellia; species Camellia lanceoleosa. The sequence continues at coordinate 205,743,486 of CM045760.1, forward strand.
CAAAGATCAAATATAAAGAAGTATATACAGTGAAATATTTGTGTGGAAGAGTAAACTAACTCAAGACTTTAATTTTTCGTAAGATGATAGGAACGCTCCCACCCTCATGAAATGAGAGGACAAAAGTACATGTTCATTAAATGAATGCACCATATTAAATAGAGCATAGATCTTAACGTGATCAGTAAAAGCTTTACTTGAGTTTTCGAGCTAACAGGATCAGTCACGGACTGTTCCACCAAACGCTTCAAGGTACTGGTGCTGAATGCAATCTCACCACCAAGCATCTTAACTTGCTCAACAAGAAGGTCCATTTGATCTGACATTGCTATCCCACCCTGCAGTCCAACAAAACAAGTATAGTTACAGATGTTAAATGCCAATGTGCAAATAAAATATATGAGGAAATTTTTTGTCACTACATAATTAATGTACCCAATGATTTAAGTATCTGAATCTGTTCATTTGTTGTTAACAGTCAAGGCAACTTCATGAAACTCGCAAACTATTGACTGGTTTCACAGAAAAATGATACACTAAAAAAAATAAAGAAGATTGAAAAGAGAGAAGAGAGAGAAGCACTTGTGCAAATTATGGGTATGTAGCTTGGAACAAATTTTGGTCAAATAGAATGTACAAGGAAATTGTTTGTCACTACACAATTAATGTGCCCAACTAGTTTAAGTATTTGAATCTGTTTCATTTGTTAACAGTCAAGGCAACCTCATAAAACTCAGCAAACTATTGACTAGTTTCATAGAAAAGAGAGGAGCAGCAAAAACAAACTATTGGCAGTTTTAAACTACAGGAAGAACCACTGACAAGTTCACCCACTTGAGTTGATTCAGTAACTGTACTGTCAGCTGGCGATAATTCATCATTCCACTTGTTGGAAGATCTTGTGTGTTTAAATTCATTAGAAGGATCTGATGAAATTGCCAAAGCAGAAGATGAGAATTCTTTGTGATTCTCACTCCCTATGAGAAAAGAACCATCACGCAAAACATCCAGCTTCTGAAATAGCATGAAAGATCACTATCAAAGTCATGTTTTCCTATATTGAAACACAACTAAAAAAATGAAACCAAGATTGATTCAGAAACAAACAATCTCTAATGTGCTTATGTGTGCAGCAAGCACGCAGAGAGAGAGAGAGAGAGAGAGAGAGATTGATTGATTGATTGATTTTCCAAAAGAAACCATTGCAGGAATCAACCCAGCGAGGATCAAGATGAAAATCAATATAAGTACATAAGAGAAAATTGAAACTAGCAACAGGTTAACCCAGGGGAAAACTAGCAACAGCTTCTGAAACTAGCAATAGGTTAACCCAGGTGAAAATAATCCCCAAATTCAAAAATCAAAGAAACAAAAAAGAAGAAAAGGGGAAAACATTTGATGTTACTTTGGAGTTGTATATCTGTCATTTGACCACTGCAGTATCATTCACTCAAACAATTGAAGTACTAAACATATGCTAGAATGAGAAAAATAAAAGGAGAGCACAAGAAGAATCATTTCAATAACAAAAAATCTGCTGGTAATTTAAGGCTAGCATTATTGTTCATTTCATTAAAAAAACCTAGAAGTAAATGATCATAATTTCAATTAAACTCATTCAGTATCTGAATTGATAATTTAACTTAGATTTTTAATTCGAATTTTAGTATATCCTACACTGTACAACCTACAAAATCAGAAATGCCAGTTTTTCTTTTTCATTTGCTTTGGTCCAACCGCCAAAATAGTAATTACTAGATCCCTGCATTCATTTGTTTTAATGAAAAGCCTAATAAATTGTTACATTTGGTCTAAATAAACGATCAATCTACAATAAGAGTTTAAGAAGAAGAAGAAGGAAAAAGAATAGAGAGAGGGAGGGATACAGATCAGTTAAGTTCTAATTTACAGAAACTGGAAAAGACAGCTTACATCATCCTCGCCAACAGAATGCCTCCGTTGATGATTGGGCACATCATTCAAACATCCAGGAATTGTATTCTTTGTAGAAACAAGTATGAGCTTGGTTAGCCTTTGTATTCTACTCATTAGAGCAGCCTTGGCTTCCTCCTCTTCCTCTAATCTTGACTGCATTTTCACTTGACCTTCTTCCAACTGTTATATCAATAACAAAAGGTGAACATCATATGAGAACATAAATCTGCATAGCCAGTCTCACTGGAAGATTGGAAAATCAAAAACTAAGAAAAAGAACCACCATTACATATGCCAAACAGGTTTGGTTCAATGTTAGTCAAACAAAGCCAATTCCATACAAATGCAGAATACAAAAGATTTGGAAGGAAACCTGTTGTCTTAAGCTAATAACCTCCTCATGACTGACACCAACAAGAATCCCCTTCTTTAGCTGATCAAGTTCTAGTTTGAGGCTTGATATTTCTCTTTGATACTTTTTAATCAAAGACTTTTCATCAATAATCTGGAAGAAGAGAGATTTTATAAATCAGCAAACAGTGAACTTTGTGTATATAAAGTGAATTCTTCTTGAAATATCATATAATATATACTGCTGTCAGGACACCTTATTTCGTGAGGCAAAGATCTCAACACACTTTGCCCTACTCGCAAATTTTAACGTGTTATGAGTTTCCTCCATATTACTGGATGCAGGAGTAATTGTGCAAATAAGCTGCGGAGAAAGAATAAAAAAGAAAGGTAAGAGACATGTCAGATCTTATTGCATGATATTTCCTTTGGTTGTGTACTGCATTATGGTTCAGAATGAGGTAGACAAACAAAGTAGAAAGTATATATAATAAAGTTACAGTTAAAAATATTTACAGCATTAAAAAAATATAGCTGCTGAGTTTTCTCTTGTGGACTTATAAACACAAATTAGATGAGTTCTGGAAAGAAACATCTATGAAATCAAGCAAAGTAAACCTAACATTATTCTTTTGATTCTCATACTCACTGAAACATGTCCATGGCCACTCAGTGAAGATTGCAGGAGGCGGGTAAGCTTGGAATCTCGGTATGGAACATGAGAAGCCTTCCCCTCACTTAGTTTTCCAATTACCTACACATTCCAAGTAAAATTATGCAATTGGAGATGGAAACACATACATATAGAAGCCATTAACTACCGAAACTCAAGAACAACATCCTCTCAGAAAGCAAGTGAAATTTTAAAACGGTTACAGCACTAACTGCCATTAATATAATCCATAGTTGACCGAGGATAAACAGATGACAACATTACCAATGTCTTCTCTCTTTTTTTTCCCTCTCACTAGGAAAGGTTTGAACCTAAGACTAAACCAAGTCACATCCTGCACCTTTAACACACAAGCCACAGACTAGGGACCAATTTCCGTGACTTGAACCAACAGCACAAGGGATGCTAACAGCAAGCCTTACCGTTGGGCCAAACCGCCCTTTCCCCAACCAGGTAAAAAAATAGTATTGAGTCTTTTTTCTATTTCTGGTGATAAAAATTAGAATTAATTAAGGGAACCAATAAGAAATCCAATCGAAGGTTAGTAACAAAAGTAAACATTGGGCACTTACAGTTCCAAGTGTTAGAAGACTTTTGTTAATGTATGCTCCTTCCTTTCTCCTCAATCCAGTTGTTTCAGTTTTTGAGCTCTCAGATCCAGCTAAATCAATCAAATTCTAAAATATAAAGGCAAAACAAAGCACACTGTCATTATCGCATAACAAAGACAAATATTTCATACCAGAAGAATGATACATGATTTGAAGCATACAAGTTGAGAGAAGACCACTCCATCATATTCATCACCGTGGGCACTACTTTCAATCATCTGCAAACACATCAATAGGTTAGACATCAGAAAATGAAAAAAGGAAAACAAAGCATAACACTCAAAATGGCTATGCAAAAACAATTAGTACAAGAAAGTAATGATGAGAAAATTTTGCATGTGAGAAAACGAGTCTTTATCCAATCACAACCAAAGATAAGCTCATATCCCTTGCATTTACCGTAACATTTTCCTGGCAACAAATAAAGTTTAACAAAGCAAAATGCAAGTTTTGTCTGAGAATATAAACAAACCAGTGTGAATATTGTATGACTGCGGCTACTGAATAAATTAAAGTTATTCGAACCAACATGACGATGCTCTGCATAACAATCATTAAACCAGTGATGAGAACTCAGTCAACCAATAATCCAACAACTAACAAAGAGCAAGGAGGGAAGATGCATACAACAGATTACAGTGAATACCTTCTCCAGCAGCAATAAAAGAAAGTGCATGCCCCGGTGACAAAACAACTTCTTCCTTTATACCCTCAACGTAAGTACCCTGTAAATGTGTTGCCAGTACAAATAAGAACAATAAACAGGAATTAACAGAAATCAGGTATTGACAAAATTTGGAAGAGTTTTGCTATAGTCAGGATTAGAACCCCTCCAGATGCTAGATAGAAATTATAGAGCAGCAACATAATCTATGACTAAAGGAAAGTTATTTTGTGGGGGCAGTTCTGAAGCATATCAACATCGGATGGAAGCAACATCACAATCTTCCACGTTTTACCATGAAAATAGCCAAATGACTAAAATAACAAAAAGAAAACAATGTTCTCATCCTCATGGAAGGACTCTCGTCCAATAGCGATTAAAGCTAAAAAAACAAATTGCATAGAGTTCAGCAAGAAACCTGTGCATCTTCTCTGACTCGCAAATTTTGACCAGTTGGATCAAGCAAGTCATTTATCACCTGTGCACCAATTACAATGGCAATTACAAAAATGTCAACCAACATACCACCACATACCACCATTCAGATTGTAAAAAATAGTGTTATTCTGGTATAACTGACCTCATTATAGATTTCAAGATATGACACTCGAAGTAAGAACTCTTGTCCTGGAGTCTGAACAGAGAACACAGTTAGTCATTTATAGTTCAATACTTCAATCATAGACAAGCTATTTATGGGAGAGAAAAAAGTTGTCAGAAACAAGAAAGCAAATAAATATGTTGCACCAGCTAAGATGAGCATATGCATCATTGCACTATCAATCTTTGAATAGCAAAATTGTTTGAAAATTAACATCAAGTAAACAATATTCTCTTCCTCATGGAAGCACAGTTTTAAAAGAGAGAACGCTTCCATGATTACTCAAAGGCAAAACCATTGACTGAACAATATAAATGAAAAATGAATTATCATAATGAAAACAAAGTAAAAGGAAAGTGTTGAAGACTCTTTAGTGCAGCAAATTATTTGTTTTGGAATGCATAATAAAGTGATTCTGCAATAGCACTAATTCTAAATTTTCACAAGGATGGAAGGAAAATAAAGCATTAAAAAAAATAAAACAACATGGAAACTTAAATTTGACAACTTGTGACCAAAAGTGCTATAGTTCAAAGCTAGGAAGCACAAAGACTTCAAAATGGAAACCATATCGGTGTCCAACACGGATCGGACATCGACACACTGGTGCGGGCACACGTGTCCACATGTCGGACACACCACGTGGCATGCTAATTTTTTAACTACTACTTTTTGCTGGACACATTGGTGACTCTTCACGGACAGGTGTGTCCTATGTTTGTACACACCTCAAGACACCTTTGCAAGTTTTTTTTATTTTAAAAAGCTAATTTAGGGTCAAAGTAAAATATATGGAAACAAATCAAGTGAAAATTGAAAATATATATACACACACATATATATATCCAGATATGCATTGATGTCTTTTTTATCTCTATGTCCTGAATATATAGATATACAAAGCAAATAAAAATATATAAAGCATATATTCTATGTTGTATTCCCACCGTGTCTATATCATCCCATAAAGAAAATAATAAAGTAATAAGAGCATAAGGAGAAAAAGTGCCTTCATAGCAATATAACAAAAGGCTGGCATAGAAAAAACATATATTTTTGCAATTAACGGAATTATACTTCAAATCCAAATAAATCCCAGCACACTTACATCTTGAATAATGCTAAAAACATCCTTTATGGCCAATGGTATGATACCTGGAGAATTTTGATCCCCCTGCAAAGATTAATACAAAAAAAAAGTCAAATGCAGTCAAAAAAATTTCATATCAAGTTCAAGGGATTTGCTATATATAATGAGATCATTATAAATCGGAATTTGGGAATAAAACATTGCTATTGAAAAACTATGAATGCAAGACGACAAAAATGGTCTTACAGTTAACACTACGGAGATTACAATTAGATGGAATAAAAGTATATGCACTACTGTGTAATTCTAAAAACTAATTAGACCTATATGAAGTAATGTATTAGGAAAATCTTCACTTACTAGTTACTGTCGACTTAGGAGTATAAGATTTAAATGATAATAGTGGAATTAAAAGACTTAAGCTGACAATAAGTTTAACTTACTAGTCACATGCAGTCAACAGTCAATCAGAGATTCAGAGTTATAAAGTTTGTTAATGATCTTTCATGTCATTCAGAAGGAAACTTTTAGCTTTTAGAAAGTAATAAAAGGACACGAACTAGACTTACATGCATAGTGTGCGTCTTCCCACTACTTGTAACACCATAGGCAAAGACAGTTCCTGCATCATTAATAGCCACATCTCACATCAAAATAATTAACTTTAGCAGCTAACTGAAATGTCTTGAAGTAAAAAATACTTAACAAGAAAACGACAGCCCAATTGAATATCGTTGTCAACCATTAATTTAGGCTGCTCAACTTCAGTAAGCAGCATTTCACTAATATTGTTTTCATTTGTTAGTTGCAGCATGGAACTAGAGCGTCATCAGGTATTTCAATAACAACTGAATCAATGAGGCATGATTTCAGTAAGCAGCATTTGTCTACTATTGTTTTCATTAATTAGTAGCGAAAATTAACATAATCTAGTGAATATTACACACACACCCACAAAAAAAAAAAAGCACCATACCATTTACACCTTCCATGGCAGCCTTGACAACTGGCCGAGCAGCTACTTCATATACTTCCTCAGTTATGGTAGAGGGTCCAAAAACTCTATCTGTCAAGGTAAAAACAAATAGGGGAAATTCACAACTACATAAGATTCACATTCCAAACTCCAAATTCAATGCTATTGCATTGATTCAAAATTATACTCAATTCAAATTCAATTTCTTCCCATAATTTACTCAAAATTTAGAATTGGCATGAAATTAAAATTAAACGGGCCAGAATTGTACCAAATGCATAAGCTGTAGCCAAATTGTACTCATTTCGAACAATTTTATCACCATCCGCGTACCACGCAATCTCGTCCCCCCGCTGATATTCCCGTTCACTACCACCACAAAAAACAATTATTTCCAATCTCAAAACACATTGCCACATAATAAAATCCTAAATCCAGCAACTCAATTTCCTCAAAAACAAAAGCACTACAGATCTAAATCAATTTTTACTCAGATCTAACATTACCTCAAAGGCCGAAACCGAATCGTCACCGAAATGCTATCGCCGCCGGATCTCGGGGCATCGAGTTCCTCTGCTAGAAGTTCATCGGCCGACGCAAAATCAACGGGCGAGCGACCTCCATAGCCCTTGGAGTACACTGAGTCTGTTTGAGGCAGACCTGGAGTCATGGATCTGGAACTGTAACCGTTTCCTGAACCGTAATGCGATGTCGACGAAGACGCACACGAGCGAGGTACAATCCGAGTGCTCATGAACGAAGAAGACGAAGACGATGACGAGTGAGGACTCGAAGGCCTTCGATGGTTGAATGGTGAACTACTTCGTCCCCGAGACGATGAAGCCGCCATTGCTCGATTCAGTCGAGAACTGACGAATTAACAGCTCCACAATCAAGAGAGAGAGTATCTGTCAGAGTTCACGTGGTTGAAGCTCTAAAGCGAAATTGTTCGATTTTTAATTCGGCTTCACGCTTTGAGCAAATGCCTAGTGATATAGAAGCTACTTCCATGGATATATATATATATATATTGAATATGAAGAGAGAGAGAGAGAGAGAGAGAGAGAGACTTCTCTTCTTCTTCTTTCAAACAAAGAGAGTTGCAGAGGAGAGAGAAAGAGGAGAAGATTCTGAATAACTGGTGTGGTGGGTTGGGTAGAGAGAGGGCCAGTGAGAAAGATGGAAATATTTTACGGTTTGTTTTTGAACTTCCTCGAAGTTATATGAATTGGATTTTTCCTAAGTAGGAAAATACTTTCTAAGTTTAAATTAATTACTAAATATTTTCAAATTGATATTTGTCATATTTTATTTCAAATTATATTTAAATCGATAGATGCTTTGGCAGCATCATGTTGGTTATAAAATTTGGGAATGCCTTCTGTAAAATCATTAACTAGATTAGACCGTGCTGTTGGGCTTGTGGAGGCTCATTATGGGTCTCATTTTGATAATTTGAACCGTTGAATATATAGAACTCGTCGAGTACTATATAACTGTAAAAAATCACGTTGATCGGATATCGATAGCTATGTGATCAAAATAGATTTTTGCCAACCGTTAATTTATTCACCGTCCATTTTTTTTTATACAAAATTAATTTGATCACATAGTTATCGATATCCGATTAACGTGATTTTTTATGAATACATAGTACTCGACGAGTTCTATATATTGACAGTTCAGATTATCAAAACGGGACCCATGGTGAGTCCTCACAAGACCAACAGTACAATCCAATTTGATTATGAGGACAGAAGCCATGCCCATAAAATTTGTATGAACTATAATTTCCTCTCAATATTTGTCTTTGGTTTTAGATCTTCCAAATCATTCCTTCATGATCATAAAAAATAAATAAATAATTTATTCTCATTAGAGATCTGGACCTTTTTTTTTTATCCTTTGATAAAAAAAAAATTGCTCTCTTTATAAAAAATAGGAGGTAAAGCCAATAAATATTTCTCTATCGATTCATTCCTGAAGTTGAATATCTCATTCAATAATTATTTTTGATTAAACATGTATGTAGTTTCGTACTTTATAAATTCGTATATTGCAAAAGTGTTATGCTAATAATTTCCAATAAAAATAGTTATTTGTTAGTGTAGCTGTGACTCGTATTGATTGTATGTACTAACTGAGTGTTGGTGATAAAGACAGTAACATGATGAAAGTGAATGTTGAGAATAACAACGGTGATAAGGTAGTTACTACGACCACTACTGCCATGATAGTAGTGATAGAACAGTTTAATGGGAATAATGATTATTAAATCATCACGGTGAAAAAAGACAGGTATAATAAATATAAAATACAGTAATGTATTTTTTAGGATTTTTCATATGTAGTTAGCTTTTAAAAATTTATTTACAAATATCTTATTTTTTAAAGTCAATTTCATAAATATTTTACTTTTTAAGTACATCTATATTCAGTTAATTTAAAATTTAAAAACATTTAATTAAAATATTACAAAAAATTTAAAAATTTAAAACAATTTTTGAGTTTCAAAACCAAAGAAAATACTTTCTTAAAAATATATAAGTTTTCTCATTAAAAGGAATTCAACACACACACACACACACATATATATATCAAACTTCAACCCCCACCATCCCCCACACACACGTGGTGATTGGAGGAAGAGAAAAAAAAGAAAAAGAAAAGTGACCAATCAAAAAAGAAAGGGGTCAAAAGAGAGTGAGGGAATGGAAGTCCCAATCTTTATTCTATATATATATTTTCCAATTCAAGTTTTTTTTTTTTTTTCTCTTTTGAAAAAGAAAAAGAAAGGTACAGAGTCAAAACAAAGTGTAGTTATCAATGAAATGCAAATGATGTTGGCAATAAATAAATAAATAAAGTAAAACTACACTAATCACTTGCGATGTTTAGAGAAAATATATAGGCTTGTTGTGGAAATATAATTAAAAGTGATTTATTTTATTTTTTTGGCCAAATATTTTTTTTATTTTTTTCATAAAATGTTAAAGAATTAACTTTTAATCTACTTTTCAAAACAAGTTATAAATTTCACAATTTTAATATAATTATATTGAGTTATTTTAAGATTTTAATTTATATAATTATATAGAGTTATTTTAGCCTCTGTTTGGAAAGATGGGTTAGGGTGGGTTTAGGACTATTTTAGCTACAAAAAGAAAAAATAGACTTTTTAGCCTGATAAGATAAAACATCACATACAATTCATAATTATTATATTATTTCTCTCACAAAAAGTCAAAAAAATCAAAAAATCCTTCCCTGACGAGACTTTTTAGTGCCAGACTAAAAAAGTTAAAAAGTCAACCCACTTCCCAAACAAATCCTTAATTTATTTTTATCAATAATTTGTTAGTTATATAGATGACAGAATTGAAATTGTCATATATTTGATACGAAATTATATTTTACATTGGTGAATTTGGGTTAAAATAGATAATAAGAAAAAATATCATATTAAAAATATAATCATTTCATTTTTTTTTCTCAAAATCATCAAATCAATTACAAAAAAAGTTAATTAAAAAAAATTACAAAAAAAAAAAACTATCTTCTTAAACGTAATTTTTTTAGTTAAGTCAAAATAACTAAAAAATTTTAAAAATCAATTAAAATAACTTATTTTCAAACCAGGCCATTGTTTATTTTTGTGTTTTAGCATAATCTCGACTAGTTTTAGTTAATTTAACTTTATTAAAATAAAATTTAGAGACAATTTGAAAATTTGATAAAAAAAGGTTAGCTTTTAACTTTTACATTTTTTTACATACAAAAATCACAAAAAAGCTATATAAAAAAAAGTCAACTTTTTTAGTCATAAAAGCCACCAGAAAGTTTAAAAAAAAAATTAAAAAATTAATTTTTTATCAACTTCTCAAAATATTACTTATTTTAATTGTGAGATTTATTGTAATTTATGTAAATTTTACCGAAAGTCAGTGTAACTTATCCAGGAAAAAAAAAAGAAAGAAAGTGAAGCTGACGTGGGAAGTTGGTGCTTAGGTGGAGGTTTGGTACCCGCGCTTAACAGCATAAAGTATTTTTTGAAAACTTAACGTTAAAAGGAGCGGGAATTACAGTCTCCGCTGCTTCAGACAAATTGAAACGTCTCAAAATTAACTCTACTTTAATTTCATATACTTTTTATTTTATTTTTTAAATTTTTTATAGAGATTTCTCACTTCTTACGCTACGAAACATTTACGTGCTAGCCACTTTGGTAAGTGAGTTGGCAAACTACTTCAAATACAATTACCAAATTAGCCTTTTGTGGAGAATGAAGCGAGTTCGTGTTTTTTTTAATTCCGAAGAGGGTGCAAGATGTGTTTATCGGACACGTAGCCCAAAATGTGTTGGATTTATTTATTTATTTATTAATTATTTTTTCGGTACAACAAATGTGTTGGAGTTTTAAAAAGAGTATTCTGTCAAAATCTTTTATAATAAAATTTTAATATATTAAAGATAAGTATAAAAAAAAAAAGTTATTCAAAAATTTTGTACGCCCACAATTATTAAAATATTTTTAATGATTAATTTAATATTTTCGAATTTAAAATGACATAATTTTTCATTTACATGTCGATTTTTAATAAAATTAGCGCTTGTTTGATTCTATTTTTTCAAAAATATTTTTCAGAAAATTTTACTTTCTTATTTTTTCGTATTTTTTTGTTTTTACTTCATTTTTTTAATATTTTAAGTAATTTTTTTACTTTTTAGGCATACCTAACATAAATACACCTAAAAAGTTAAAAAAATGTAAAAAAAATCTTTTAAAAATTCACTAAATATCCAAAATATAAAAAAAATATAAGAATTCAGTATATTTTTTGTATTTTTATGTATTTATTAATTTTTTAAAAAAAAATTCATAAATTTTTTACTTTTTAGATACATCTAAGTAATGTGCATCTAAAAAATTCAAAAAAATGTTTAAAATTTTAAAAATATTTACTAAAAACAAAAAAAAAATACGAAAATAAAAAAACTTAGTTTTCAAAAAATTTAATTCAGAAAACTCAAACCAAACACACTAAATATTTTTAAAATCATTTATTCAAAATTTGTTAAACAATATTCAAGTTTAATATGAAATTCTTTTTTAAAAAAATACCAACGTAATTGAAATAAACAGTACAATTCTACTATAAACTTTTTTTCATAGTAAAAGTTTATTCTGATTTATAATAAAATGTTACTGTTGATGTTAATTTCAACAGTAGAAAAATTAAGATAGCGTTTGGTAGAATTTTTTGAATATGATTTGAGAATAGTGTTGTATTTTGAGTTTGTGAGTTTTGAAATTATGATTTGAGTGTGAAAAAATTATGTGGTGAATGAGTTTTGAAAAGAGTTTTGAATTCAATGGAAAATTTTTGATGTGACATATAATATTTGATACAACAACTTACAACTCATAATAAAATACACAACTCAAAATTCAATTCAAAACTCATTAAAAAAAAATTAAATTTTGAAATTTTTTTATTTAAAATATAAAAAATAACATGTGCCAATTATAAAATAAATAGATAAATTACACTATATCAATCAACCAACTGGATGTCCAGGAAAACGACCGGTTAGCCTAAATTTTTCTGCCTTTGAAGGAATTTTCAAAAGTAGATATGGAATTAACTTTTAAAAACTCTAAACAAACACCATATTGAAGCTAAACGGTGGAATCATAGTTTGAACATCTAACCAAACACAGCCTAAGATCTTTTTTTTAAAAAATTCGATAACCAACTTATATCTTGTTTAATAAATCTTGACAAGAATATTTTAAAATTTTATTAAAAATTAATATATAAATCAAAAATTATATCATTTTAAAATTTAAAATATAAAAATAGTTACTAATGATAAGATTATTTATAAAAAAAAAATTGAAACAAATTTATTTGTCCTTAATAAAAGAAGCATTTCTTCTTCAACGTACTTATACAAGTTTTAAAAAAAAGGCAAATTACATATATCCCTCTAAGGTTGGCTAAATTATAAATACTCCATTGAGGTTTGAAAAATTACAAATTCTTCCCTGAATGCTATATTTACATAACAAATTCGGGGATAATTTGTTATGAAATTTAAACCTCATGAGACAAATTGTTATGAAAATATAAATCTTAGGAGGTGGGATGTAATTTCTGAAATCTCATAAGGGCATCTGTAATTTAGCCAAATCTCAAGAAAGATATATGTAATTTGCCCCAAAAAAAATTGGATTGATCTTTTCACTTTAAAGGAGACTAATAAAATACTTTTTACCAAATATATATGTATATATATAGTATTTTTTTTAAATGTGCAACTTACATCTTACACTTACGTTTTTTTATTTGTTGTCCCGATTTATGTTTACGCCTTTCACTTACACTTTTTTGTGTTAGTTACATATAATATGCAATCTTAAAAGGTTGCACACCATAATAAGACCATATATATATTAGAAAATTGGCCAATTATCCTTTTAAAAAGTCAAATGAATAATAATCAAATGTTGGCTTGTCTATACTCAACGTGGCGGTGACACGATGAAAAAAAAGTACCCAATCAATTTTAACTTCCCATGGCCCAACATTTAAAAAAAAAATCACAATTCAAATGGTTATGTCAAGCAATCTAGAACAGGGAAATGCATATTACTGCAGGAGCAAAGCTTCCGACCCCAGTGAGGGTGCTGGGATGGTTTGTGATTGGCTCCAAAAAAAATTATTTTTTATTTTTTTTTAGCCAATGATAAGACGACACGTCATTGAGGGTTGTCAATAAGAGTCACTCCACTGGGGTCGGAAGCATGACTCTTACTGCAAATTCTCTAATTAGGCCTCTTTTTGAAAAGGTAGGGAAAAGTTATTTTTTGATTTTTAATTTATTTTGAATTATATTATCTTTTTATTTTTTTTATATATTTTAAAAAAAAAATAAAAATTAACTTTTAACTAAGGTCAAGTTTGACATGTCTCAAAAAAGATAAAAAATCAAAAAATTACTCAAAAAGTTAAAAAGTTATCACTTTTCACCAAAAAAAAAATTTTAAAATTAATTTTACACAAAAAAATACAACTCATCAATCACAATAAAGTCAAATCTGTGCTGTGGTTCAAAAGGAAAATTGCATTAGGTTGCAATTTGAACCTGCATGTTGTTCTACTGTGAAGGCCCATTACGGGTCCCGTTTTGATAATTTGAACCATTTAATGTGTAAAACTCGTCGAGTACTATATGTCTGTAAAAAAATCACGTTGATCGAATATTGATAACTACATGATCAAATTAGTTTTGAATAAAAAAAAGGATAGTGTTATAGTTAACGGTTGAAAAAAAAATAAATCTGATCAAATAGCTATTGACATCTAATCAACGTGATTTTTTATATGCTTATAATACTTGACGAGTGTTACATATTGAACGATTCAGATTATCAAAACGGGACCTGTGATAGACCCACCAGCCGAAAAGCACCATCTAATGCTTGAAAAGTAGACAATTACCCTTACCGTCTATTCAACCTGTGCATGAAGAACAGCCGTACAACCTAAAAAATAAATCTTCTCCTACACACATTTTACAGCTTTTCAATACACATTTTTCCATAAAAAGTTAAAAAGTTAACTCAAACAACCATACTTGTTTCCTCAACTTTTTAGTCTAAAAATTCAAAAAGTACACTTATTTGTAACACCCCAAACAATCCCTAACTTTTTAAAACAAGCTTTAATGTGAAAAGGTCCATTGAAATTTTGCCCGTCCAAATCACCCTTATAAATTGGATGAGCTTGGGAGAGTGTTTGTCCCAGTTGTCCCAAACACACGGTGTGTTTCATGTGCCCAAATCACAACCACAAAAGCATCTCTCTCAAACAGTAGCTCTCACAAAATCAATCTATCTGTTACCGACGCCCACTAATGACGAGAAGCCTCCATTTTCTCTTTTCATTTCTTCTATCTGTCAGGACATCTCTCTCCGTGATTAATTTTTAGGATTTTTAACTTATTCATTCAAGCTTCATACCTTCAAGAATCACATATACACATATATATAATCAATCTACTATAAGAGAGAAAAAAAACACTTCAAGAATCAATCTGCATCGCGACTGCCAACTTTTCGAATCATTACATCTACCTTCATTGTCATTGGATTATGCCATTTGATTAATCGGCGCGACAACAATCTCTGTTGCTCAATTATACCTCTGAGTCGAAATTAGGGTATATTTTCGATAAATGAATAAAATCGACTCCTAAAATTGTCAATAATGGCTCCATGGTCTTCTATTTTGATCATATGATCAAGAAATTTGAGAAAAAATAGTGTTATCCGAGTTTGATGTTGGTCAAATGAGGGCGAGAGAAGAAAAAAAATGTTATATCTTGTTTTCATCAGTGGTATAATAGCTGATTCTCGCGTCATCGGTGGCGTTGTAATCATTGGGAGAAGAGACCAAAGAGATTGAGCATTTCTAGGAAAAATAAAGGAAAAAAAAAGAGGGTTTTCGTTAGGAATTGACCATTCCTAACCAAAATCGGTACGACACGAAATAACAAATAAGGGAAAAAAAAACGAATCAAACAATTCACACACACAAGAATATAAGGATTTACGTGGTTCACGTTATAATATGGCTACTTCCACAGCTGTTGCGGTTTTCACTATGATCAGAAAAATTACAACTCTCTTAACATAAAAGAAGCGCCCTCTCATCTATTTAGAAGCAAATAATTAGGGTTACACGAAAGTAACACGGGAATTACGAAAGTATCCGCAAAATTTTAACAGGGGATAAACCTCCCTAGACCTCATTTCCCTTGGGGAGGAGGCCCTCCAAACCCCCCGTTGGATCCAGTACTTGAGTGAATAGTAAAGTTGAGTGAATAGTACTTATTAGGTTCCATCAACCCAACAGATTTGTTTTAGACAGAGAGAGCTTGACGATAGAGAAGAGAACGTGGGTCATTTTTTGATTTGAAGGGTGCCACATAATTTAAACATACTCGAACTAAGAATTTTGTGTGGACTAAACATTATTTAGTGTGAAAAATAATGTGGCCAAATCAAAAGTAAATATTTACCATATTATATTATTATATGTTGAAATTGTGCAAGGGGGCATTGTTTCATATTTTGATTTCAAATTTTATTTGTTATTTATTTACATTCCATTGATTGCGTGTATTAGTGCGGAACAATTTTGTCTCTTTAACTGTTAATGAATTGAAAGGTATACTTTAATTTATAAAATTCTTGAAAATTACACGATGGTTTATTTTAAAATAACAACGGTTCCGCACACATGCGCCCACCGCAATAAAGTGAAAATTGCCCATATTGATTTCAAGGCATGAAAAATATCATCATCAAATAAATCATTAGCCAATGACAATTAGAAAGATAATAAAGGGGTGTTTGGTAAGTTAGATTTTAGCATTTTTTTTTTGACTAAAATTTATAAAAAAATAAAATAGATTAAAATAATTAATAAGAAAAAATATAACATCAAATTCATAATCATTTTTTTTTTTCACAAACATCACATTAAATTATAAAAAAATTTAACTATCTTCGAAAATACAAAAATTTTAACCTACTAAAATTATCAAAAATTAAAATAACTTATTAAAATAGCAACTTTCCAAACACCTACAAAGTGTAACTAACTAGTCCAAGCCTAACAACTAAAACATATAACATCCATTTTCATAAGAGTTGAATTGAAATCTCATATCACAATTGATATTATACAATCATTAAAGTGTTGTTTGGTAATCATTTTGTTTTTAATTTTCAATTTATATTTACAAAAAATTTAAAAATTATCTTAAAAACTTGTTTAGTAAACTTTTTGGTTTATAATAATTTTACTCGGTTTGTAAATTTAACAAAAAAAAAATGTAAACCGAAAAAATGTGTTTTCAGCTGTTTATAAACTCAAAAGCAGAAGTCACAGTAGCGGAGCTATAGTAATTAGAAGTAGGCAAATCGACAACGGTTCGAATCTTCGGTGGACCCAATTCATTCAATTTATTTTCTCCTAAAACTTGTATTTATCAAACTTGTATCTAACCTTATCTTCTTCCTCTGCTTATGTTGAACGAATCATTAGGTCAGTCTCTCTCTTCTTTCTTCCCCCTCTCTTTTCTGTGTTTCACCAAGCTTGATGGTTTTATTTATTTTTTCCTAAAACAACAAATCTGGTGCAAATCTGCAAATATTTTGCAAATTTCCAAACCAAACTGATCGCAAGCCAGTCTCTCTCTCTTCCCTCTCTTCTCTCTCGGTCTCTGTTTCACAGAGCTTGAGCTTCCTTTATTTATTTTTATAACAACATATCTACTGTTTTATATATATATATAAATATTGTTGGGTTGTTTGTAGATCTATTATAGATCTGGAGAAAAGTGGGGCAAGTTTGATGATAGAAAGCTACGGACCACGTTTCACAAGTGTAAGAGCAACTCCAACCACACTCTCTACTTTTTATTAGTTAAAGTACAAAAAAAGTACACTCTTTATTTTACCTAATTACTTTAGCTATTGTGTTCTCCAATCACGCTCTTTATTTTAGCTAATCATTTAAACTAAGTTAATTAATTTTTTAAATAAAAAAATACTAATTGTTAATATTTTACTAATATAAATTTGAAATAATAATAAATTTGCTCATACAAATATAAAAAACCTATAGAATGAGAAAAAAAAAATACAAAATACAAAATAAGTTATTCCGTAATTCATCAAACAAAATTGAAAGAACATATAAAATTACTACATACACACACACACATATATATATATATATAAAATATATAAAATCCAAAATCCAAGACATAAATATACAAAAATCTAAAATATATACATACATAATTATTTGGAGAGCCTCTAGGGCTCTTCAATTGTAGCCACCAAAAAAATAGGATGGTAAAGTAGCTAGTCTAATAGCTAGCCCATTGGAGCTCAAAATTAGACTTACATTAGCTAAAATACCTAACAAGCCTTGTTTAACTATCCCCTTGGAGATGCTCTAACTAAATAATGTTGTGATTGAGATACAATGTTGTCTCTATTGAGGTTATTTTGTAATATATCTCCTAATATTATTATGGTTTGTAAGTTGTTGTAAACATCACAATTAAATTTATCTATGGTTGGTATTGTATCAATATAATTATTATGGATGTTTATTATAATGTATATGATCCTATTGTCAAAAATTAAAAAATAAATAAATTTGGCCTTAACAAACATATTTTTTAGTTTATGTTTTTAAAATTTTTTAAATATTTTGTCCAAATCAAACGCATTTATTATTTATATTTTTTTAAAAATAAACAAAAACTAATTTATAAAATTTTTATAAACATAAACAAAAAACGTAAACGTTACCAAATGCTACCTAAGTAAAATGTGCTGATTATCAATTAGAGAAGTTTCGTTAGTTAATCTTGTAGTTGAGAGGTAAAGATTGATCATTTTATTAATAGTATAGAGTCTTTATATGGTTTTAGTTTATTTCTCAATAGAAAAAATATTTAAGAACTCTAATAGAACACCTTCTGTTTTAATGATGTGAAATGGATCCTTATTTCTAATTTTTCATCATTTCTCTCAATATCTTTCTCTATTTTCTCTCTCTCTTCAACTACATTAGAGATCAAAATAAGATAATATATTGGTCCCGTTTGGTAGAGTCGTGGGAAAGTGATTATAACTTATAGGTCCTGTTTGGTAGAACTGTGGGAAAGTCCTGTTTGGTAGAGTTGTGGGAAAGTGCTTACATCTTATGCCTAAACAGCTTATGCCTAAACAGCTTCTAGCTTATAACTATGAACATAAGCTGATTTCTGACTTATAAATTAAGCATCTTTTGCCCCACTCAAAGAATAAGTTGATTTTTGACTTCCAAAAAACTATAAACTATAAGCTATACGCTAAACCAAACACATCAAAATAACTTAAATTAAGCTGAAAACTGAAATAAGGCCTCGTTTGGCAAGAGGCTAAAATAGCCAATTAGCCAAAAAGTTACATTTTTAGCCAAAAAGCCAACAACCCATACCAAAAAGTCAAAGATTCCCTTTTCTCTCTACTTTTTGCACGTCGTTTCATAATTAGCCAAAAAGTTGGCCCAAACATACAGGTTTTTCTTACCAACCTTTTTAGCCAATTAGCCAAAAAGTTACTAAATTAGCCTGTTCCCAAACGAGGCCTAAGTAGCTTTTAAGCTGCACCAAACAGGCACTATAACTTATACCTTAACAGCTTATAGCTTATAACTATGAACTTAAACTTATAAATTAAGTTTCTCCTACTCACTGAAAGTTGAAATAAGCTAAAATTAAGCTGTACCAAACATGACCATAATCTAACATCTTATAGCTTATAGTTGTGAACATAAGTTGATTTTTGACTTATAAATTAAGTATCTTCTACCCCACTCAAAGAATAAGTTGATTTCTGACTTCTAAAAAGTTATAAGCTATAAGCTAAACCAAACACATCAAAATAACTTAAATTAAGCTGAAAGCTAAAATAAGCAGCTTTTAAGCTGCACCAAACAGGCACTATAGCTTATACCTTAACAGCTTATAGCTTATAACTATGAACTTAAGCTGATTTCTGACTTATAAATTAAATTTCTCCTGCCCCACTCAAATAATAAGTTGATTTCTGACTTATAAAAAATTATAAGCTGTATTGTTAAGTTAAACTAAACACATCAAAATAGTTTAAATTAAGCTGAAAGTTAAAATAAACTAAAATTAAGCTGTACCAAACAGGACCATAATCTAACAGCTTATAGCTTATAGTTGTGAACATAAGTTGATTTTTGACTTATAAATCAAGCTTCTCCTCCCCACTCAAAGAATAAGGCCTCGTTTGGCAAGAGGCTAAAATAGCCAATTAGCCAAAAAGTTACTTTTTTAGCCAAAAAGCCAACAACCCATACCAAAAAGTCAAAGATTCCATTTTCTCTCTACTTTTTGCACGTCGTTTCGTAATTAGCCAAAAAGTTGGCCCAAACATACAGGTTTTTCTTACCAACCTTTTTAGCCAATTAGCCAAAAAGTTACTAAATTAGCCTGTTCCCAAACGAGGCCTAAGTTGATTTTTAGCTTACAAAAAACTATAAGCTTTATTGTTAAACTGAACCAAACACATCAAAATAGTTTAAATTAAGCTAAAAACTGAAATAAGTTTAAAATAAATCCTATCAAACAAGACCATTAGGAGATATAACACCACTTTATCTAATATAAAGCCTCTCACCGCTTGCGAATTTGTATTACTTCACTTCACTAATTAAGGGCTGGTTTGGGGTAACCTGAATCAGCCAAAAAGTTATTCTAAAATTCAAAAAGATATCACTATTCATCAAAAAAAAAAAAAAAAAATTTAATTTTCTACCAAAAAAGTACACACTGAAGTCAACAATTTGCAGCTGCTGTGTTGCGGCAGTGACCAATGTTGAAATGATTGGGTGTGATTTGCACACACATCGCTGTTTGGCTTGTGGGGGTTATCACGGGTCCCGTTTTGATAATCTGAACCGTTGAATGTGTAGAACTCGTCGAGTACTATATGTCTGTAAAAAATCACATTGATCGGATATCGATAACTATATGATCAAATCAGTTATATATAACAAATGGATGGTGTTATAATTAATGATTGAAAAATAAATAAATCTGATCAGATAGTTATCGATATCCGATTAACTTGATTTTTTATAGGTACATAGTGTTCGACGAGTTATACGATGACAATTGTTCAGATTATAAATGAGACCGTGATGACCCCAAATAAACAAAACTATCCAGTGCTTTGTACAAAAATTAGCCAATAATTTCCAATTCCAATACACTCCTTCCGATTTGTACGACTGGGCCCACCTCTCACTAATCATCTCTTACACACTTTTTTTATACAATTTTTTAATACACATTTTTTCATAAAAATCAAAAAAGTTAATCCAAACCTCTATATTTTTTTCTTAACTTTTTTAATCCAAAAAGACAAAAAGTGTATTTTTTTAGTACACCCTAAACCAACCCTAATTATTACTAATTCCACAATAGTTATAAAATTGTAAATATTTCCTTAATTGACAAAAATAAATTATCGCTCTTAATATCTTTTTGGGTATCATGGTCTCAAGTTCCAAAGTTGACTGCTAAAGTTTGGTCACCGTACAATTATTTGTTGTAATATAATTTTCATCCTATGAAAGGAAAGTGAAAGTGAAGGCGTTGGTGGGAAATTGGCCGTTGAGGAGTGAGGATGAAGATACGTTCCCATGTGATGGGTGTCCCCTCACTAGTCGTGCTTTACACATCATACATGTGATTACACTTAGCTGGTTGTTACTGATTCCGGAAACTTATTAGCTGTGTCTCGGGACATTATCTGTTGATTCGAAAAAATATTGATTGTGTATAGTTTATAAATTTTAATAAATATTTAAAAGAACATGTAAAATATAAATAAAATATAATTATATCTTATTTACATTTTAATTATATTTTTTCTTTTCCCTTTTTTTAAAATTCTTACTTTTACAAACCAAACACAACGTAGTGTTGTTTTGAGAACTTTCATAAAAAGTCACGTTTTTAATCATTTTAAAAAACACAAGTGGTAAAAAACGTAACAAAATTAATTTGGGAAGGGCCAAAAACGCAAGTGTGAAATTACAAATTAGAGCCTTTGACAAAAAAATAAAAAAATAAAATTCTTATGTTGGATAAAGATATTTTAGTCATTTTAATTTGATTTGACACCATAAATAAATATTAAACTAAAAAGTAAAAAGTTAACTTTTTACTAACTTCTCAAATCACTTTTCAAAAAGTTAAAAAACTTGATAAAAAATCAAAAATTAACTTTTTATCAACTTCTCAAAACACAACGTAGATATCAAGTTCTTTACGTCACTACACAAAATTATAAATCTCACATCATTATCTAATCACAACATTCATAAGCACAATAGGATCATACCCCGTGAGCACTGAATAACTTCTGGGTGATTTGACCATGACAAGTCATTTTTGGTGATTTTGGTGAGAGTATTTGATCTATTTGTACATCTTATCAACCGGATAATTTATATATATATATATGTTTGATAATTTATATATATATATATATATGTGTTAGGTTGGTTTGGAGTGTCTTAAAAAAGTATATTTTTTTGTCTTTTTAGACTAAAAAAGTTGAAAAAAAAATGGAGGTTTGGGTTAACTTTTTGAATTTTTATGAAAAAAATGTGTATTAAAAAATTGTATAAAAAAAGTGTGTAGGAGAAGATTAGAGAGATGGCCCACAGCCGTACAACCAGCGTGGGTGAATTGGAGTAGGAAATTTTTGGCTAATTTTTTGATATTGTACTAGACGATTTTGTTTGGCTTGTGGGGGTCATCACGGGTCCTATTTTAATAATCTGAACCGTTCAATGTGTGTAACGCGTCGAACACTATGTATCTATAAAAAATCACGTTAATCGGATAACAATAGCTATCTGATCAGATTTATTTATTTTTCAATCATAAATTGTAACACCATCCATTTGTTGTACATAACTGACTTGATCATATAGTTATCGATATCCGATCAATGTATTTTTTGCAGACATATAGTACTCGACGATTTCTACACATTGAACGGTTTAGATTGTTAAAACGGGACCCGTGATAGCTCCCATGGAACGAACAATGGTATGTGTAAAAAGCACACCCAATCATTTCTTTTTTCCCCACTGCCACACAGCAGCTGCACGGGTCATCAATTCCGTGTGTACTTTTGTTGAAAAAAATTGATTTTTTTTTTAAAGTGAATAGTGATATCTTTTTTGATTTTGGAGTAATTTTTTGACTTTTTGACTTATACAGTAGATGCCAAACAAGCCCTTAATATTATAAGATGTTAGTTTATTATTAAGTTATATTACAACTAAATGTGAGATAATTTGTATCTGACATCACAAATTTTATTACAATTTTATATCTAAACAAATTTATTGTTAAAAATAAAAATAATAAAATTTACAACCTCT
The DNA here is from genome assembly GCA_025200525.1 of Camellia lanceoleosa. Lineage (NCBI taxonomy): Eukaryota > Viridiplantae > Streptophyta > Magnoliopsida > Ericales > Theaceae > Camellia > Camellia lanceoleosa. Next base: position 205,766,454 of record CM045760.1, read on the forward strand.
CATTTGTCTAAAACACTCATTTTTAACCGTCATTATCTCTCTGTTTTTTTCTTCCGTCTTTACTTACACTATCATCATCACCACTTTAACAACTCATCTCTATTCACATTGAACCATCGGTATTCCTCATTCTGTACGCTCACGCTCACCAACAAACTCCACTTTGACTTTTTATATTGCCTGATACATGATACGCTACAACTACTCAGACCTTTTAACTTACTGCCACCACAACCCTCATCTCACCATGAACTACCACTTCTTCCCATTGTCCTCCATACACTTCCACTCCTAATCAATTGAAACTCTATATTTTGAAATTTTTATTCCATTCCCTCAAAACACTAGCATTCTCTTTCTTCATTTCTTACAAAGTTTCGTCTCTCTCTTCATTTCTTACAAAGTTTCATCGTCGTGATTTGAAAAGAGTTTCGTTATATATTTTGTACTATGGTAAATAAATGGGACTAGGAATGATGGGATTGGCAATGGAGGCTTGGAGGGTGTCGTGGTGGTAATAAGGGAGGTGTGGAAGCAACAAAGAAAGGTGAAAGAGCTAGTGTCGATCAAAAATAGAGGAGGTAGCAATTGAAATGGGTTTGAGGACATGATTTGAAAAATCAAGAGGTATAAAGAGAATATATAAAATAAAAAATTAATATATATTTGAAATTATGAGATGTATACGTAGGGATATACAATTTAATTAAATTTGTTATTTTTATAAACTAAGTGCAATACTACTAATTTCATCCTCCTCCACACGCGATTAAAAAATATATAGCATTTGCTCAACTAGCCACCACCATATCTGTTTTTTGAGCATTTACTTTTGCCCGTGATGTGATACCTTGGGTGCACCACTACATAACACTTGCTTATCTCGCTCTACATCTTCACGTCATTTTTTTATTTTTTATTTTTTTAATTTTTGGCGCGGTATAAATTGTTTCGATTTCTTTAATGATGATTTTAGATAATCAGATTAGTGGTTATAAATGGACCCTTTTTTCAAAGCTTGTTAAACTATAGTAATTGGGACATTATTGGCTCAATTTGACAACTAGTTAAAAAAGTCAATTTTTTGATTTTTTTAGCAAAAAAAGTGAGTTTTTTTATCCAAAAGAAGTCAATTTTTTTGCCAAAAAAGCCAATATATATTTTTTCAATTTATTTATTCAATTTTGATTGAAGAAGAACACAAGAGGGAGAGTGGAGTTGGCAGGGATTGGATTGAACCAAGCTGATGAGATGGAGGGTTACATAGCCTTACTCTTGGGTTAACTTAACGGACTCCATCTCTTAAATACAGGGATAGACATGGCCCAATATTTTTTTATTTTTTGACTGCATTTTTTTAGTTTATTATTTGTTGACTTTTTAAAATGTGTTTGGGAAGTTACTAAAACTTTAATCTTTTTATTTTTTTATTAAAAATGTATATGTACATACACAAACACACACACAAAAAAAAAAAAAAAAAAAGAAGAAGAAGAAGAAGAAGAAGAAGAAGAAGAAGCTAATTATTTCAGTATAGATGGGCTCTGACGTTGGTTCCAGCCCATGTATTTTTACTGCTGAACAAGATGGCTCATTATTGGGCCTGGGCCGATGGGATTTTGATGAGGCTGCTGAGCGAGCCAATCATCATCACTCTCACGACGTCGTTTAAGCGTTGCATTATCTGCAAGAATTCACATTCAACAGCTCTCTTATCCGCAGAGAAAGCAGCAAAAACAAAAACAAAAAAACGCCGAACAAAAATGGCAGCCTCAATTCACCATTCTACATTCCCATCTCTGTTTCTCAGGCCAGAATCCCCCAAACACGGTCTCTCTCTCTCTCTCTCTCTCTCTCTCTCTCTCTCTCTACATATATATGCATATACACAGTTATGAGTAGAGGTGTATGTTTATTTGCTCCCTAACATACATATAAACTTGTTATTGTAGTGATTGGTGAAATTAGCATTCTTATGGTTGTTAATATTGAGATTATCAATTATTTTGGATTGTGTATCCTATCCAGGCTTGGGCTGACCCAAGATTGTGAGGAGAGTTTGACAAAATTCTATAAATTTTGTGGTTTATTCTACTAGTCTAAATCTCTCATTAATCCCCATTCTATATTGGGATTCTATGTCAGCGTTTACTATTAGTTCAGACCCAAATTTTGTACTCATGGCCATGTCCCCCAACCAAACATGGCCTTATCTATTTAATTCATTAACCGTCCAGTTCCATGTTTAATTGCTTTAATAACTGTAGTCTTAACTATAAACAATAATCTTGGATTCACAGATTCTTGTTAGTTTCCCGTGTGCCTTTTAAATTCAGGTGCAGGCCTCCTTTGGGAACCAACTAATTTAGTAACTTTTTGGCTATTTGACTAAAATATGAGCTAAAAAAAATTATTAGTATGTTTGAGATGACTTTTTGACTTTTTACGAAAAGATGTGCAAAAAGTAAAGAGAAAAGAGAATCTTTGACTTTTTGGTATGAGTTGTTGGGTTTTTGGTTTCTTTAGGTGACTTTTTGATTTTTTGGCTAAAAAAGCCACTTGTCAAACGGGGCATTGTAAGTGCATTGCATTAACATGTAATTGATCTGGACCTGTTAGGATATCATAGCTCGAGGAATTTAATTTCGGGAACTGGGTGGCGCTTGATTAATGTAGACAATGCAAGAGCAAGAATTATGACTTACAGAAGTAGTAAAAATAAACGGGACATTGATCTTGAAGTTGGTGAGCGGCTTTATCTTGGTATGGACTTTGGCACATCTGGGGCTAGGTATGCTCTTATTGACATGGAAGGGACTATACGAGCAGAAGGAAAGAGGGAGTATCCTTTATATATGGTAAGATCATTATCATAAAATTGATTTGCAAAGTTCACGTTTGCATTTGCACTGGTTAGGTTGCATAGATGATCTTAACACTTATCCGATGACATAGCTGTTGCTAGCATACAGACTATTTAGGAAGTTGGGACCACCCATGTCGATCTAATCACATTTTTTCAATCATAAAATGGTATTTTAAAGAGCTGTGTAGTTTAAACATTGTTGCTCAATGCTGGATTTAAATAATGCATGCCTCTAGTAATAACCTTTCTTATTTCCACTTTATTATAATTCTTTAATCGAGTGGAGAATTATGGTAATTTAAGAATGAATATTAATCATGTAACAGTCTTAATTTGCTAGCATAGGATCAGAGATATAACAATATTAGAAAGAAAACAATTTAAGGCCGTCAAGCTTTATTAAGGATTTGGGACATGTTCAATAAGGTTGAAAGAATGTTTATTTGTGTTACTCGATATATTCCATTGTCAAAATGAACTTGAAAGCTTCTTTTTGATGTCTAGAAAGAGCAAAGACACAGTGGATTGGTTGTGCTCATGGAAAGCGACCCTTCACTCACTTCTTGAAGATGTTCCAATTAATCTCCGCCCATTGATTGCTTCCATTTCTATAGATGGGACTTCTGCAACAACTGTCATTATAGACAGGTGAATACTGCAGAGAATTATTACTAATAATACTAATACTTATTTTTTTATAAATTCTCGGCATCAAACACGTCATTCAAGATTAACACCTGTACATGTTACTGCAGTGCAACGGCAGATCCATTATGTAGACCTTTACTGTACAATGAAAGTTGTCCTGATGCTTTACCAGCAGTTAGGTCCATTGCCCCGGCAAACCACACAGTCTGCTCTGGTTCCTCTACACTGTGCAAGCTTGTCTCATGGTGGAACTCCAATGATTCAAACAAAGAATCTGCACTATTGTTGCATCAAGCAGACTGGCTGTTATGGCTTCTTCATGGCACGCTTGGAGTGTCAGATTACAATAATGCTTTGAAGGTATTGTGATTTAGAATTTGTTATGTTTTTTTTTTCTTCACTTCCTGTGTCCAATTGTCAAATGATTGTGTCAAACACTGTTTAATCATTCTTTGTGTGCCACAGGTTGGCTATGATCCTGAACTTGACTCCTATCCGAGCTGGCTGATCTCACAGCCATATTCACGTGTTTTGCCTTCCATCCAAGCTCCTGGAACTTCAATTGGTTCTATAAAGGAGGATATTAGAACACAATTTGGTACGTTGGTTTTCTATTTAGTAGAGCACTACTGAAGACCATGTAGCATTCAATTTTTATTCCTTATCTACACTGTAATCTATGAGCATGTTGGTTGACTTGTTAGACTTTTATAGTAGGAATTGACACCTTAATGTTTTTCCTTCTCATACATTACCTGTGTATTTGATAATCTGAACTATTATATGAAGGAAAGTTTTTTATAAGAATGAACAGCAAATAAAGGAAATGTAATAATGTACCTACATTTGAGATATAAAAATGAATACCAACAATTTAGTTACTCAGGGAGAGAGGGTTCATTACTAACAGGACGTTATGGAGTCCTGTTTATAGAAGCAGTATATTGAGTAAGTAGCACATAAAAGGACAACAAGTGAAGGCTGTATTGTGTTTCAGAAATGCTGCTATTTATGGAAATTGGTACTTCCACAAGACATTGAACCCATCAGGTATGAGATTGTTGTGTGCTCAAGGATTGTATTTTTGCTGTGGTATGTGCAATGTAACTAGTTTATCTCTTGTGAACAAATTGGTGTGGTGCTCCTAAAACAGCGAGTGACTATTATGAATCCTTTTAACTGTTGCACCTTGAACCTGTTCCACAGTTGCAGACAATTTCCTCTAGTTTGACTTGCACCTGATGTTCTTCAAAATAAACATTCTTGCAGGGTTTCCAAAAGATTGTATTGTCTGCACGGGAACCACTGATAGTATAGCTGCCTTTCTTGCTGCACGTGCTACACAGCCTGGGAAAGCTGTGAGACATCTCTCTCTCTCTCTCTCTCTCTCATTGGAAAAGTTGTAGCACATGCATTAGTATGTATTTGGACTGGTTTAGGTGGAGGCTCGCATCATCTAGTGGCTTTTTATCCTCTTATTTTTATCTTTCATAAGCTCTGTCTCACAGTTGCAGATTTTGATATAATGGTATTTAGAGTTTTGATGAATCGTGTTTTAATTAGGTAACATCTCTGGGCTCAACTCTTGCCATAAAACTTTTAAGCACCAAGAGAATTGAGGATTCAAGGTTTGGGGTGTATAGTCATCGTCTTGATGATAAATGGCTTGTTGGAGGAGCTTCAAATACAGGTGGAGCTGTTCTTAGACAATTTTTTACCGATGTGCAACTGGATAAATTGAGCAAGCAAATTAATCCCATGGTAGCCTCCCCTCTGGACTACTATCCTCTGCAAGCGGTTGGTGAGAGATTTCCAGTGGCAGACCCGGAGATGGAGCCCAGGTATTAATTCTCTTTGCATAATTTGAGAAATCAATAGAGTAACCATAACCTCATAATTTGAGGGCTACTATCTTTAAGTTTTGGACATTTACATGAAATCAATAGATTAACCATTCTTGTGTAGGTTACATCCACGCCCGGAAAGTGATGTTGAGTACTTGCATGGTATTCTTGAGTCCATTGCCCGCATAGAGGTGTACATTAGTCTCTTTTCTGTTATTTTACATTGTGAAAAAAGGCATGTAGTCCTTTACTATGTAACCTTGTGACAATATTCACTTTTCTGTTAGGCCAAGGGTTATACCTTACTGAAAGATCTAGGAGCAACCAAGGTTGAAGAAGTGTTCACAGCCGGTGGTGGTGCAAAAAATGAAAAATGGACAATGATTCGACAGAGGGTTCTTGGTTTACCAGTGAGTCGGGCTCTTCAGACAGAGGCTGCATATGGGGCTGCTTTGTTGGCATTGAAGGGTGCACAATAGAAACATATGAGAAGATCAAAGAGCTAAGAGCATGTTTGATTGGGTGGATTAGGACATGGGATTGAGATTATTAATCCGTGGGCCCAATTATCCTATGTTTGTTTTAACATTTTGGTTTAGGATTATTAATCCAATGGATTATTAATCCAACAAATTTGTAGGATTATTAGTAATGGGGTAGGGGTGGGATTATTAATCCAATGAATATTAATCCAATTGGATAGTGAATACTACACTAATTTAATAGAATTATTAATACTTCACTATTAGTGTTGTGAATCAAACATGACCTAAGTTCTTTTGTGCATATATATATATATATATCATTTTTTTTCAATAGAACTCTCTGTTGATCTGACATATCATATATGTGTTGTTATAACATATGAGAGCTTAATTGATGAATTATTTGGTTCAAGGAAGTTAAGAATTGTAGAAAGGGATTTGTGCACTAGTTGTCTGGGTGGTAGGTAGTACTGCACTTAATTGAAATATTAAAAAAACTGAGTAAATTACATGTATGATGTAGTTGAGAAATATATGTTTAGATTAGAAAAGTTAAAGCACGTATGAAATTAGTCTTACTCTTATCTCAAAAATGAAAAAATGAAAAAAGAAAAGGCATAAGCTTATTTTAGATAAAAGTCTATATCAAGAAAATAAAAATAATGTCCATCTAAAAAACACATTTAATTAGATAGTTTAATAGTTGTGTAATACTTTTTGCCTTAGTTTGAGATGTAAATTGATTTTTTGGTTTTTTAGTTTTTTTAGTTTGGGATTAAAAAGTATCGTTTTGGATGAATTTTTTGTTTTTTTTTGACTTTTTTGAGAGAAAAAATGAAATGATTATAATTTAAATATGACATTTTAATTTATTGGGCTAAAAAATATATTGTCTCTTGTGACTAAAAGTATGCAAAACGAACCCTTTATTGTGTTTGAGTTCAATTTTTAAAGAGCTTGATATAATGAACAGCTACATTTGCTGGAGTTTTGGAAACATGATTTCACACTTTGATTTGAGTGCTATGTTTGGTTATAATTTTTAAAAAGTGATTCTACACTCACTTTTGAAAACATGTCTACTTAGACGTCCGGCCAGTTGATTTGAACAATGTTTTTGTTTTTGTTTTTGGACAATTGGCATTTATTATTTTTATATTTTAAATAAAAAATATTTTTAGAATTTTTTTTAAAAAATTATAAGTTTTGAATAATTTTAAGATGTGTATTTAGTTATGAGTTGTAAGTTTTTGAATCAAATAATTTTTTTAATTTTATGTCATATCAAAAATTCAAAACCCAAAATAAAATTATTTTTAAAATTCATAATCAAATAAATTTTCTCTTTTAAAATCATAATTATAAAATTTACAAACTCAAAATATAATTTTATTCTCAAATTATAATTTTAAAACTCTCCTAAACGTTACTTAATTTTTCCTCAACATGGTATATACACGAGAGAACATTGGGCCGTCACAATGCAAAATAGAAGATGGGATTGCTGCACTGCACCCATTCCAATTCAAGCATTAATGGCTGTTGCCCATTGCTCATCATCACCTCACCATGAATCTTTCTATAAAGATGTTTGGCAGAGTTTATAAGTTATTTATTTTAATTTTTATTTTAATTTAAGTTAAAATATTATATTTAGTGTAGTTTAAGTTAATTAATTTATAACTTAAATCAAACTATTTCTTAACTTATCTCAAAATTGGTTAGGGAATGCTTAAATTAGTCCCGTTTAGTAGAGCTGTGGGAAAGTGATTATAACTTATAGCTGTGAACATAAGCTGATTTTTGATTTATAAATTAAGCTTCTCCTCCCCCACTCAAAGAATAAATTGATTTTTGACTTACAAAAAGTTATAAGTTGTATTGTTAAGCTGAACCAAACATATCAAAATAGCTTAAATTAAGCTAAAAGCTGAAATAAGTTAGAAATAAGCCCTACCAAACAGGGCCATTTTTTACTTAAGCGCGTAACTGGTGTGAGGGGGCTAAAATTACTTAAATGCCCTCGTCAATACCCAAATATTAATATTAATTAATATTAATAATATTTAAAACATAAAAAATTATATATTTCTGAAGAAAAAAAAAATCAATATTAATTGAAAAATAAATATTAGTTGGTATTAATTATTAATAAATTCATATTTTATATTTTTATATTAATTAAAAAATAAAAAATTGTATATTTTTGATGAAAAAGAAAAAAATCAATATTAATTGGCATTAATTATTAATAAATTAATATTGCATACTTTTGTAATGAATTAATTATTAATTGATACTAATTAATAACAATTGTTGATTATTAATATTAATTGATACTAATAAAAATTAAATATTAATATTAATTTATACTAATTAATAATTTTAATATTAATTGAGACTAATTAAGCCATTAATTGATACTAATTAATAATTTTAGTATTAATTGATATTAATTAAGCAGTTAATTGATATTAATTAATTTATAATGAAAAATAATTGTGACAATAATACTTTCATTACATTTTTAGCAAATGTATCAATTTTTATATTAATTGATACTAATTAATACTAATTATATTAACTTTTATTAATGAAATTTTTTTAAAATTAAAATCGAAAAAAATGACAAAATAATTATTTTTATATTATACAGTAAAAAATTATTTTATAGCTTATTAAGCAAACATTATTCTACTGCTTAAATCCATAATCCCACAGCTGCAGCTTATGCTCACAGTTATAAGTCATAATCTGTTAAATTATAATCTATAATCACTTTTCCACAACTCTACTAAAGAGGACCTATATATATGCACCCACCTACTTCCACGCACCACTGCATCCTCTCCACCGCAGGTAACTCTTTCCTTAAAACGAAAAAAATACCGAAATTACCTATTCTGTTCGAATGTATTTTGGGGTGATTTGGACACTTTCGTTGCAATTTAATTTATTAACTTTTTATAATATGGTATGGAAAAAAAAGAGTTTTTGAATTTAAAATATATATATATAAGTAATTTTATAATTTTAATCAATGCTATTAAATAGAATAAATTTAATATAAAAATTGTGGATGTATATTGATAAAAAAATAAAATATATATTTTAATTTAAAAAAATAATATTATTTTTTCATTTGTATAGTTTGGATATAGCTATAGGAATTTTATATAATAAGAAATATAATATATATTTTATAATACTAAATTAAGTCAATGGTAATTAATTTAGTTAAATTTATTAGAGTTTGTCAATCTTACAATTAAAACTAGGGAAAACTAGTCTAAGGTCCCTTTCCCACTTTTAATAATGGAAGAGATCTACAATATTATTTTTTGATGTCTAAGGTCCCTAAACATATATCAGAGAAATTTGACTATTTGTCTCTCTTCCTCTACTGTAGAGCAGCACTTCTAATCTCTCTCTCTCTCTCACTCTCTTCGAAACCCTAGAAAGAAGAGATGGGCAAAGCCAACCAACTATTTCATCTTGGTCGACGCCAAGAGTGTTGAATGAGACTACTGTTCTTTTTATTCCAGTGATGTTTTCGCCAACCCAAGGGGTTTCTTCCTCAAATTTGGAATGGAATGGTTATCAGGCTGAGAGAGAGAGAGAGAGTGTGTGTGTGTGTGTCACGAGTTGCGGATGAGGTTAAGTTCTTAGATTCTACTTTTTGGTTCGAAACATTTAAGGATAATTTCGTATATGTTTGATTTTGATTTGATCTAAGTGGCAGGAGGTTATTCTTGAAATTAGAAGAAGAAGAAGGAATTGTCTGTTACAGTACCACCACTGATTCACTCATATTATTCTATTTGTAATCTCTTCTTCTTCTTGTTTGAATGGCGAATGTACATGAGGTAGTCGTAAGACTAGTTGTTTTGCTACTGGTTGTTACTTTCTTATCTGGTTCGATTTGCATATTTGGAAAACAATCGCAATCGGCGCTGAGATTCGATAGAAATGGGGAGTTCAAAATATTGCAGGTTGCGGATATGCACTACGGGGATGGCAAAACCACCCATTGCGAAGACGTGTTGCCGAGACAAGTCCATGGTTGCTCAGACCTCAATTCCCATGAGGACACAGCTTTGTAGATATCCAGAGAAATTCCTTATCATTTTCTCTGCCTTCAACAACAATAACCACCATCTAGTTTTGAATTTCTCTGGTCCAAACTAGAGAAATTCTCTCCAAACTAAAAAAATTCTCTCTCGTTTATTTAAAATTTTCTTTGATTTGTTTACCATTTTCTCTGCCTTCAATAACAACAACCATTTGAATAAATCAAACCCAACTATTAATTAAACAACAGATTTAAGAACATAAACCTTGCAATGGTTTGGACCAGAGAATTTCTCTAGATTGTTCAAATTTCTCTGGTAGGTCTTTGGTTTGTTTAAATTTCTCTGGTTGTTCAAATTTCTCTGGTAGGTCTTTGGGTTGTTCAAATTTCTCTAGAAGCTTTGTTATTGCCTCATGCTACCTCCAGTTAATCATTTGTCATGTTGTGTCTTTTTGTTGATGTTGTCAAAGTGCTCTTGCTTATATGGTTTTCATGGTGCTACTATAGCTACTTATTTGATGTAGAAAGAAGATGATGATGATAAAGGCTATCAAAGAATTTTTCTGGAGGAAGAATTTGAATTTGAACTCAGAGAAATTGGTCTAAGGTCTGTCAAAATGATTTCATAAAATGATATTGTGATCCAGAGAAAATTGGTTAAAATGAATCCAGAGAAATTTGAATGTTCTCTGATTTATAAATGAACCCAGAGAAATTTGAATTTGAATTTGAAACCAAAGAAAATTGGTCGAAATAAACCCAGAGAAATTTGAATTTTCTCTGAGTTGAATCCAAAGAAATTCTTTGGGAAGTCCAGAATTTCTCTGAATCAATGTTAAGGGACCTTAAACATTATGAAAATATTGAATGTCCTTTATGCTATAAAATCTTGACATCAGGGACCTTAAAAAAAAAACCCCTTAAAACTAACATTCAAATTATATTGCTAGTAATTTTTATATTTGATTTATGTATATAAATATATCATAAATTTAAACCAAATTTAGCGAATAATTATTTCAACCATTTTTTTAAGGGATAATTACATTCTAGTGGCATCATTAAAAAATATATATTTATAGAAAAAATGGGCAAATTAAAAAAAAAAATCCCAAGTTTTAACCAGATTAACAAATCAAACCCTACATTTTTTATTTTATCAATTTAAACCCTAAATTTTCAATAAGATTTCAATTCCAATCCTCTATCCAATTCTGTTAAATACAATTAACGGAGAAGGGGCATTTTTGTCAATACACTTATCATTATGCAAAAATATTTATTATAAATTTGTATTTACTAATAAAAAAATGAAACCCACTCTCCCTCCATTCATTGTTGCGACAGTGCCAATCGCCACCAACAATTTGCCTTTCACCCACAACCTGTAACACCCCAATCCTTCATATGTCAACAATATTGTCCGCTTTGGGCCACGCCCGCACGGATTTATTCTTTCCAGTGGGTCACCCATCCCAGAACTACTCCAGCCTAAACATGCTTAACTGGGGAGTTTTGTTAGGAATTTCACCACCCGGAAAAAGGTCTTGATATTATAAAGTTTTTACTTTCATAGTCCAAGAACTCCTCATCCATTCCTGATATGGGACACCAAGATCTTACAATCCACTCTCTTTAAGGTTGCACGTCTTCGTGCAGTAGCTTGACAGTTCACAAGCCTGCCTACATGCAATGAGAGACGCTAGGGGCCCACACTAGGTACTCTGAAAAGTCGGCTCTGCTACCATTTGTAACGCCCCAACCCTTCACATGCCATCGATATTATCCGCTTTGGGCCACGTTCGCATGGATTTGTTCTTCACGGTGAGTTACCCATCACAGAACTACTCCAACCTAAGCACGCTTAACTGGGGAGTTTTGTTAGGGATTTCACTATCCGGGAAAAGGCCTCGATGCTATATAGGGGTCTGGGTTTTTACCTTTATAGTCTAGGAACTCTCCTTCCATTCTCGATGTGGGACACCGGAACCTTATAATCCACTCCCTTTAGGGCTGCACGTCCTCGTGTAGTAGTCTGCCAGTTCATAAACGCACCCACATGCACCGAGAGACGCTAGGGCCCACATTCAGTATTTCGGAGAGTCGGCTCTGATACCATTTGAAACGCCCCAACTCTTCACATGTCGTCGATATTGTCCGCTTTGGGTCACACCCACACGGATTTGTTCTTCTCGGTGGATCACCCATCCCAGAACTACTCCAACATAAGCACGCTTAACTGGGGAGTTCTATTAGGGATTTCACCATCTGGGAAAAGGCTTCGACGCTATATAAGGGTCTAGGTTTTTACCTTTATAGTCTAAGAACTCCCCTTACATTCCCGATGTGGGATACTGGGACCTTACAATCTACCTCCCTTAGGGATGCACGTCCCTGTACAGTAGCCTTCCAGCTCACAAGCCTGCCCACATGCACCGAGAAATGCTAGAGACCCACACTCGGTACTCCGGAGAGTCGGCTTTGATACCATATGTAACGTCCTAACCCTTCACATGTCATCGATATTGTCCGCTTTGGGCCATGCCCGCACGGATTTATTCTTCCCGGTGGCTCACCTATCCCTGAACAACTCCAACCTAAGCACGCTTAACTGCGGAGTTTTGTTAGGGGTTCACCATCCGAGAAAAGGCCTCGATGCTATATAAGGGTCCAGGTTTTTACTTTTATAGTCTAGGAACTCCCTCTCCATTCCCGATGTGGGACGCCAGGACCTTACATTCCACTCCCCTTAGGGCTGTACGTCCTCGTGCAGTAGCTTGCTAGCTCACAAGCCCACTCACATGCATCAAGACGTTAGGGGCCCACACTCGGTACTCCAAAGAGTCGGCTCTAATACCATTTGTAACGCCTCAACCCTTTACATGTCATCGATATCGTCCGCTTTAGGCCACGCCCACATGGATTTGTTTTTCCTAGTGGGTCATCCATCCCAGAACTACTCCAGCCTAAGCACGCTTAATTGGAGAGTTCTGTTAGGGATTTCACCACCTGAGAAAAGGCCCCGATACTATATAAGAGTCTAGGTTTTTACCTTTATAGTCTAGGAACTCCCCCTCCATTCCCAATATGGGACACCGGGACTTTACAATCCACCCCCCTCAAGCTTATACGTCCTCGTGCAGTAGCTTGCCAGCTCACAAGCTCGTCCACATGCACCAAGAGATGCCAGGGGCCCACACTCGGTACTCCAAAGAGTCGGCTCTAATACCATTTGTAACACCATGATCCTTCACATATCATCGATATTATCTACTTTGGGCCATGCCCACACGAATTTGTTCTTCCCAGTGGGTTACCCATCTCAGAACTACTCTAGCCTAAGCACGCTAAACTGGGGAGTTCTATTAGGGATTTCACCACTTGGGAAAATGCCTCGATGCTATATAAGAATCTAGGTTTTTATCTTTATATTTTAGGAACTCCTCATCCATTCCCGATGTGGGACATCGGGACCTACCTTGTTTATTTTGCGCGTCAAGATGCGATAACACTGCCAACTCATAAGCCTGCCCACATACATCGAGAGATGCTAGGGGCCCATACTCAGTACTTTAGAGAGTCGGCTTTGATACTATTTGTAACGCCACAACCCTTCGCATGTCATCGATATTGTCCGCTTTGGGTCATACCCGCATGGATTTGTTCTTCCTAGTGGGTTATCCATTCCAAAACTACTCTAGCCTAAGTACGCTTAACTGGGAAATTATATTAGGGATTTTACCACCCATGAAATGCATCGATGCTATATAAGGGTCTAGGTTAAGCGTGCTTAGGTTGGAGTAATTCTGGGATGGATGGCCTCATCGAAGAACAAATCTGCAGCGGCGTGGCCAAGCGCATAATATCGATAACATGAAGCGGTCATAAATGGTATCGATTCGACTCTCCGAGTACCTAGTGAGGCCCCTAGCGCTCTCGACATACGGGCTTGTGTGAGCCGGGCAGATATGACGGACGCATAACCTGGGGTGGATTGTAACGTCCTGGTGTCCCACATCGGGAATGGAGGGGGAGTTCTTAGGCTATAAAATTAAAACTTAAACCCTTATATAGTATCGAGGCCTTTTTTTCGGGTGGTGAAATCCCTAACAGAACACCCCAGTTAAGCGTGCTTAGACTGGAGTAATTTTTGGATTGGTGACCCACTGGAAAGAATAAATCCGTGTGGGCGTAGCCCAAAGCGGACAATATCGATAACATGTGAAGGGTTGGGCGTTACAAATGGCATCAAAGCCGACTCTCCGGAGTACTGAGTATGGGCCCCTAGCGTCTCTCGATGCATATGGGCGGGCTTGTGAGCTGGCAAGCTACTGCGCGGGGACATGCAGCCTTAAGGAGGGTGGATTGTAAGGTTCTGGTGTCCAATATCGGCAATAGAGGGAGAGTTTCTAGGCTATAAAAATAAAAACATGGACTCTTATATAGCATCAAAGCCTTTTCTTGGGTAATGAAATCCCTAACAGAACTCCCCAGTTTAGCGTGCTTAGGCTGGAGTTGTTTTGGGATGGGTGACCCACCAGGAATAACAAATCCGTGTAGGCGTGGCCCAAAGCGGACAATATCGATGACATGTGAATAGTTAGGGCGTTATACAACCCATCTTTATATTTGCCATCGACAGTTCTCTTCTGTCTCCTCTAGCCCTCAAGTCCACCATTCCCTACCACTTCTCTCAAATCCACTATGGTTTACCCCTATACGCCACCGTATCACTCAAATCTATCACCCTCCGTCCTCATATCTGTCGTCGCCTTCACCGTTTCATTCAGATTCGTTACTTTCACATCTCTATTTCTACATATCTATCACCCTCTTCTGCTATCTCTCTTAGATCCGTCATCGCATCTACTCTTTCTTCCCTTAGATTTGTTCAATCCTGTCACCATAATACTACTTATTAATCCCGTTAAAGAAATAGTTGATTTTGTAGATCTAAACAATCTCAATTGTCAGAATCAATCCATTAACCGCAACCAATAGAGGTAAAGGTGGAGAGAGAATTGAAACGACTGGCATAGTGAGGAAATAGAAAAAGAGAAAAGCGACAACTGACTAGGAAAGGAAAGGCGGATGTTGACAAAGGAATAGATGTGCCTGGTGGGGACGTCTCGGACCATGACAGTGGTGGGGCTGGCATAGTTTTATACAGTAAGTTGCATTGGTGATATGGGAATGTGTATGTTCTCCGGTGGCTGTGGAAGGATTTAGAGTTGGTAATGGAAATGTGGATTTTGGTGAGGTCACTGGGAAATTGGGCAATTAGGAAAATGAGCAGGGTTAAAGAATGAATGGCTAAAAGTGAAGTTTGGGAAATAAGGAGGTTTGATCCTCTGTAATATGTCCATGGTAAAAATAATTTTAATTTTACATTAATTTTGAAATAACAAGAAAGAGAACTACACATGTTAAAAAACCAAAATCTCGATTAATTTAGTATATGAAGATGGATGGAGGGCATATATTGGGACGCAAACTGAAATTCAAGGTTTAAATTCATGAAATTAAAACCTTAGGATTTAATTTGAAAAACACGCGAAACTTTAAGGCTACGTTTGGTGGAGCTTTGGAAACATGATTCCACACATTGGTTTGAATGCTGTGTTTGGTTGGAATTTTCAAAAATTGATTTTACAACCACTTTTGAAAACACGTTTACCCGATCATTCTCTCAGGCGTCCGGGGGATTGACCAGAATAGTTTTTTTTTTTTTGGCACCGGTTATTTTTATGTTTTAAATAAAAAATATTTTTGAAATTTTTTTATGTTTTTTATGAGTTTTGAATAGAATTTTGAGTTGTGTGTTTGGTTATGAGTTGTAAATTTTTTAATCAAACAACTTTTCTAATTTCAAAAATTCAAAACTCATAACCAAAATAATTTTCTCATTTCAAATCATAATTTAAAAACTCAAAATATAACTCTATTCTCAAATCATAATTCTAAAACTCTACCAAACGTTAATTAAGATTTTTTATAATTTATTCTAAAAAAATTTATAATTATAATTATTAATATTTCTAAAAAAATTATTGATTTATAATTATTTTTATAAAAGTTCATTGACGTGAGATTTTGGTTACGTTTGGTAGAGGTTTTTAAATATGATTTGAGAATAGTGTTGTATTTTGAGTTTGTGAGTTTTGGAATTATGATTTGAGTGTGAAAAATTTGTTTGGTGAATGCTTTTTGAATTGAGTGAAATTTTTTTGATGTGACATATGATATTTGATACAAAAACTTACAACTCATAACCAAACACACAACTCAAAATTCTATTCAAAACTCATAATTTTTAAAAAAAATTTAGGAAATATTTTTTATTGAATATATAAAAATTAACATGTGTCAATTACAAAAAAATAAAAATAAATAATAAAAATAATAATAATAATGCACTGTTATAGTTAACCGACTGGACGATCAGTAGAACATCTCGTGGGACGACTGGTTAGCCCAAATTTTCCCGCTTTGGACAGAGTTTTCAAAAGTGAGTGTGAAATTAATTTTTGAAAACCATAAACATGCACGCACGTGCAAATCAAAGCCTGAAACTAACGTTCCAAACCTCTACCAAACATAGCCTTTGTCTTTCTTTCAATCTCGTTAAGTGACGTGGCACACATCTAAAGGAAAAAATATAAGTAATGATACATAGCTCTAATTTGAGAGCTCTAAATGGAACTCTAGTGAGGTAGAAGAGAGAGAGAAATAGAGAGAGGAGTGTGGGTTTCATCTTCACATGGGTACCCTCTACATCATTAGAGTTACATTAGAGCTCTCAAACATTATTGAAAAATTATTAGTTAGTCTGAGGTGTCACATAATCGTGCCTTACATTAGTCACAATTCATCATGTTCTTTTATATTTCTTAATTATTTAATATAAATTTATAAATTTTACTTTTTCTACTTATTAAAATATCATTGAAGCATCACATAATAGTGGGATATTTGAGAAAATGGTTAAAAATTAATTTTTTAACTTTTTTTTTTTTTTACGAGAAAGGAAGTGTATTAAAAACGAAAAAGTAATTTTTAATCCACTTCTCAAACAAAAATGTTTTGGATCTCTAATAAATGAGCTCTAATAGCTCTAATGGGGTGTAGGTCCTACTGTGATAGTGATATTTGTGTCTTGTGTTTTTTTTTTTTTTTTTGACTTTCCATGTCATTAGAACTCATTAGAACTCTTTGATTTAGAGGGATGTATCATTGTTGCTTCTCAAAACATGCAAGTATCTTAACACCAACCAATAACTTCTTCATCTAAAGTCGTCTGGCAGAATAGCTCTGTGACGCGTGGTAGCAGTCGAACTAACAGTTGTACTATGAGTCCGACTTAATCTTGCAAAATTAAAAGAAAATTAGTGAAAAATTTGCGTTTGATTTAATTTTTAAAATTTAATTTTGTTTTTAAATCATGATTTAAATTAAAATTTATAACTAAATAAAATTTTAAAATACACTTTAAAATTATTTTCAAAATTTCTTTCTTCTCTTTTTATTTATTTATTATTATTAATCAATCAATCAATCAATTTTTCTCTCTCATCTTTCCTTTCTTCTCTCACATTCTATATAGTAATCAATAAAAAAAAAAAAAAAGGGTACAAAACATGCTAAAACTATTTTCAAAACTCATAATTAAATAAATTTTTTCTTTCAAATCATAATTCAAAAATTCAAATATCAAAGCACAACTCTACACTTAAATCATAATTCTAAAACTAAACCACACTTTTAATTTTGTGTAATAAAAGAAGTCCCAAGATTTTTTTTTTATTAATTAAAGTGATTCGATAATGTTTTTTTTTTTTTTTGTGATCATATCAATTTTAAAATTCCTCTATGAAATCAGGGAAAAAAAATTGTAAACATTAAAATTTTCTGTGCTAGGACCAAGATTTTTTTGAATCGGACACAAATTTTTCTGAGTCGAATTTTCCTCTATGAAAATATTGAGGACTCCCATCTAATATGAAAATATTATATATCTTTTATCTTATAAAATTTTAATATTATAGATAAAAAAAAAAAAAAAATTCCCTTTAGAGCAAATTTATATGATGTTCAAACTTATTTTTAATTGGTTGAAATAATAAAATCTATCACTATTTAGAGTGTTTTCAATGAGAGCTACTATTGTCATAATTTGATTGTAGATGCTTTTAACCTTGCTCTAATGACAAGTTATGACAGTTGTCAAATTTGACAAATGTTAAAATTTGTGTCAAATTTGACTTAAATTTTAACAGCTGTCATATGTACCAAATCATAAAGAAAAACTCTCTCATTTCCTCCCAACAAAACATCCCTCCCTCTTTTTCTCTCACCACATTTGTAGAAAAACATAAAAATTGATGTGTTTGGACGACCGACCGATTGTCTGAACACACTAGTTTTTGTGCCAAAATGACAAAAATAACAGATAAACCATTGGAGTACAATTGCTATTTTTTTTATCCATTTTCTACTCTTCATTGTCATAATTTGGCAGTGACAATACTATTATGTGCTCGTTTGGCATGTGGGTTTGGGTGAGGTTGGGACTATTTTAGTTACAAAAAGACAAAATGTATTTTTTAGCCCAACAAGACAAAATGTTACATCTAAACCATAATAATTTTATTTTTTTTTCTCAAAAAAATCAAAAAAGTCAAAAAATTCATTCTAAACGAGATTTTTTAGCCCCACACTAAAATAATAAAAAAATCAAAAAACTCAACCCACATCCCAAATGAATTATATAGAGTATGTGTGGTAACTATTTCAGTTTTCAGTTTATATTTACAAAAAATTAAAAAAAATGTCATAAAAACTTGTTTGATACTTTTTTTTGTTTATAAATAATTGTCTCAATTTGTAAATTTGAAGAAAAAATGTAAACTAAAAAAATGAGTTTACGTTGGTTTTTAAACAGAAATTTAAAAATTTGGCTAATAATTTTTTTTCAATTATTTTTTTAAAATAATTATTTTTCCAATAAATTCTTTTTTCAATTATAATGTGTATGATCCTATTGTCACAAATAATAAAAAGTAAATATAAATATTTTAAGTCTGAACAAATATATTTTTTAGTTTATATTTTTAAATTTTTTTAGAGATTTTGTTCAAATCAAACGCATTTGTAATTTATATTTTTAAAAAAAATAAACAAAAATTAATTTATAAAATTTTTATAAATATAAACTAAAAACGTAAATATTACCAAACGCTACCATAGCATTTGTCATTAAAGACGTTCATATATGATTTTTGAAAAACAACTATGTCTCATAGGTCATGTTTGATTCACAAAATTAATAGTGGAGTATTAATAATCCTATTACTATCCAATTAAATTAATATCCATTGAATTAATAATCTCACCCCTACCTCATTACTAATAATCTTACAAATTTATTGAATTAATTATCCATTAAATTAATAATCCTAAACTAAAATATTAAAATAAATATAAAATAATTAGATCCACGAATTAATAATCAAAATCTATGCGCTAATTCACCCAATCAAACATCTCCATATTATTTAAACGTAACATTGTTCCAAAATGACTGAATAACTTCTCACCATGAACGTCTCTCTCACTTCCTATCACTGTCAAATGTCCATCACTTGACACTTTGCAAATTTATACACGCGCGATCTTTACCAAATCAAAAATGCTTTACACCACTTGTAATTAGTGGTAGCACCACTATCACATGTGTTTTATATCTTGATTTTTTTTTTTTTAATTGCTACTCACTAGTGGTGGAGTTAGTGATAATAAATTAGTGGTATGTACCATTACTCTTACCAAGAAAAACAAAAATGTTTGGCAGGTTTAAACTATAAACTCTAAAATAGGTTTAAGGGGTGAGTTTTACTTATCGATATGAAATTTTGGTTTTATTTTTTTATTTTTTTTTTGAATTTTTATCTCATTAGTATTCAATTAGAACTTTCAAATTAGAGAGATGAATCGTTGTTGTAAGGCAAATGAATAGGGATCCTGTGCATTGTTTAATTTACAAAATAATCAGTGTGTTTAGTTTTAATTTTTTTTTAAATTGAGTTTTTTATTTTTTATATATTTTTTTATTTTTAGTAAATATTTTTTATATTTTAAATAATTTTTTTATTTTTTTATATACACTTTGCTTAGATGTATCCAAATAATAAAATATTTGTGAAAAAATATTTTTAAAAATTAATAAATACACAAAAATATGAAAATTGAACTCTTTTTTTTTTTGTATTTTTTGTATTTAGTATATTTTTTAAAGATTTTTTTCATAAATATTATACTTTTTAAATATATTTATGTTAGATGTGTCTAAAAATAAAAAAATTACTTACAATATTAAAAAATATTGAAAATATTAAAATACGAAAAATAAAAACATATATTTCTAAAAACTGTAATCCAACAAATTGATAATTTTTTAAAAATATTCTTTATATAGATATATATATATTTGGGTACTTCGGAAAGGATATTCTCTAGGGTCATTTTTTTGATAAATTATTTTTTTAAGTGTTTTATTTCATCGAACTCATATTTTTTTTAAGTATTCTATTAAGTCCAATTTAATGTAATATAACTAAACCATTATTTCTAATTTGTTACACATGTTTCTATTTTGAAACTAATACATAACAATAGTCTATCATTTTATAGAGAAAATCCTTCATTCCATGAAGAAACAATTTTCCTTATTCCATGAAATCCCTCCTGCATTTTATAGAGAAAATCTTAAATTATGAATTTTAAACCTTTTTATAATTTGAAAATTTTAAAAATAATGTAACAAAAAATCTGAATGCAAATCAAAATACAATGTGAATGTTAACAAATATATAATTAACTTTTGAAAAAACAAAACACATATTAAAGTATAATGTGAATGTTCACAATAAACAACAAACATACACTTTACCTTCGAAAAAATAAAATTTATACCAAAATACAGTGTGAATATTCACAATTTATAATTAACATATAACTAATTTAAAAAAATAACTCATACCAATGTAAACATTTACATTATAACGTGAAAATATAAAATAAAATTGAAACAAGTGAAAATCTATTATTTCAATTATTCAATGGTAACAAAAATAACTGTTTAAAACAAATATAGTAACCAAAACAACAAACACGCAATTAACTTTTGAAAAAACAAAACTTATACTACAATATAATGTGAATATTCACAATTTACAATTTGGCGCCGTCTGTGGGAAAGAAAGTAGAATAGATGGCCTGTAACGGACAGAAGAAAAAGATTGGGGACGACACTCTACATTTGGAAGTGGAGACACATGACCTTGATGTTGAAGGAGACAGGTCCAACGCAGAAACTCATAAGCAAACTCACGGAGTAAAAGACATCGGCCAGACTGGCGACGTACCAAAGAAACCTGATCGAAGCGGGTACTACAATGAAGTTGACCTCCAGGTATGGAAGGACAGGTGCCTAGGAAGGGACGAAGATGTGAAAGAGATAGCAAACAAATTGACAGACCTACAATCGGTCGTCAATTTTATGATGCAAAATAACGCCATGCAACCACTATACCCGCTGCAAGACATGCCGATTCCAGCGGCCAATGCCCAGAAGGGAGGACAGAAAGCAATCCCAGAAGCCCCTCAGCACACCAGGAGCGAAAGGCACTCTCACTGGCCTTCAAGAGAGGTCGGAAGAGGGGAGTCAAGGAAGGAAGAGTCACAAAGGACACAACGCACCAAGAAGGCCGACCCCATAGAACATTGGCATGTTCAAGGGCGGGCACAATGCTTCGATACAACTCATGGAGAAAAATCGAAAAGGGCTCACCACGAGGCCGAGAGTAGTATACCGAAAAGACTGAAGTCAAAAGATAGCCGAGCTCCTGGGCGGAGCAAAGAAGACTTGAGAGATTACCTCAAGAGGAAGCAACAGAACGCCGATGTCGAGGTAACCTCCCCAGATAAGCCGATGACACCATTCTCAGTAGAGTTGGACAGGTTTGAGGCGCCGAAGAGATTCAGTATGCCGAGGTTCCAAATATACGATGGCAAGTCAGATCCCAACTTCCACGTTGGATTATATTTGAACTCAATGGCATTGTATAGTGGGAACGAGCCGTTGCTCTGCAAAGTGTTCCCCTCATCCTTCAGGGAGATTGCATCAGATTAGTTCCACAAACTATCAAAGGGAAGCGTGAAGACTTGGGAAGGCCTGGTCGAGATGTTTGTGGCTAGGTTCGTGACAAACAAGCTGTAGCCATTAAGGGTGGATGCATTGATGGCTCTGAAGATCAGCAAGGATGAAGGCCTTAGGGCCTGTGCAAAAAGATACTATAAGTTGTTCAACCGAATACCCGAGTGTAATCAAGAAGTGGCGGTTGTGTCTTTCAAGAACAGCCTGAAAAACAACTGTCTACTACGGAAGTCTTTGGCAAAGACATTGCCAAAAAGCATGGAAGACCTCATGGCGAGAATCGAGAAGTATGCTAGAGCCGAAGAAGACATATCAGGGACTAACGAAACAAAGCAAGAGAAAGGAAACGGCTCGCCGAAGCGAGGCTGAGGTAACAATGGATCCTCCAAACAAGAGGTAGAACTGAGGACTGTGTAGGCAGTGACAATTGTGTTCTGAATCCCAATTCACAAAGTCCTGGATCAAATTCGGAACCAGCCCTATTTCAGAACGCCAGAGAGGACTCCAGGAGAGTTCATGGGAAGAAACATTGGCAGGCATTGTGCCTACCACAATGAAGATGGGCATACAACTAAGAGTTGTAGAGCCCTGAAAACATACTTGGAAGACCTGGTGAGACAAGGACATCTGAGAGACCTTGTTGATGAGACTAGGACAAGGGAAGAATGGGCAAGATTGCCTCAGGCACCAGCAGCCCCACCTCCCCCAGCACAGTAGCCGCAGGCGGGAGGACCTCGGGTAGTCAACGTAATCCACTCAAAGGTCAACTAAAACGAAATCCGAGGAGAGACCCAGAAGGTAAAACACCTATAACATGTCTACCAAGTCGGGGAGAAAAGACATCGGCCAGATGAGTACTAGGGACCAATGATAACCTTTACTGAAGCCGACCTAGAGATGGTCCAACATCTGCATAATGATGCCTTGGTAGTATCCCTCCAAGTTGG
This sequence comes from Camellia lanceoleosa, assembly GCA_025200525.1. Classification (NCBI taxonomy): domain Eukaryota; kingdom Viridiplantae; phylum Streptophyta; class Magnoliopsida; order Ericales; family Theaceae; genus Camellia; species Camellia lanceoleosa. The sequence continues at coordinate 205,789,530 of CM045760.1, forward strand.
GGAGTGCCAAGTGAAACGCATCCTAATTGACCAAGGTAGCTCTTGTGACATCATGTACGTCTGATGTTACAAGGAGCTCGGCCTTCACCCAGATGATATGGAATAATCCAATGGCCCAATGGTTGGGTTCAATAGAATGCCGACATGGCCACTGGGAGCAGTAAGCTTGGAGGTGCAGGCTGGCACCAGGAAGATCAAGACAGAATTCACCATCATCGACACACCCTCCCCTTACAACATCATCTTGGGAAGGCCATGGTTGCATGTGATGGGGGCAGTTTCCTCAACATTGCATCAACAATTGCGATTCCCAATAGAGCATGGGATAGAGGAAGTCAGAGGCGATCACCGAATAAGAATTGCTCCATGGCAAAGAATGAAATCTACTTGCAAAGATAATGAGAGCCGAAAAGGCAAAATTGAAGATGAGGACGAGAAGTCCTAGAAGACGTCGCAAGGAGCCACCGAGAAGAGCGAAGAGGCATCAAGAAAATCCTCGTCGTGATGGGGATGAAGAACGCTTCTTTCTTCTCGGCTCGGGCTTAACCGAAGAAGAAGAAAAAGAGTTGGAAGTTTTTTTGAGAGCAAATATTGAGATGTTTGCTTGGACACCTTACGAAATGCCTAGCATTGACCTCGAGGTCACTTGCCACAAATTGAATGTTGACAGGTCGGCCAAACCTGTAATTCAACGAGCCAGAAGACCAACGTTGATGCACGTCGAAGTAGTAAAGGAAGAAGTAGACAAACTTTTGGAGGCCAAGGCCATTAGAGAAGTTCACTACTCGACATGGCTATCCAATACAGTGGTGGTAAAGAAGAAGAACGGTAAATGGAGGGTCTACGTAGACTTTAGCAAATTTCAACAAAGCTGTCCCCAAAGATGACTTTCCTCTACCCAAGATTGACCACTAGTAGATGCCACTTCAGGGCATGGAAGAATGAGCTTCCTAGATGCCTCTGTGGTACCACCAGGATAGCCATGTACCCTCAGACGAAGAGAAGATCGATTCATCACCCTAAAAGGCTGTCTTTATCACTGAGTAATGCCTTTCGGGTTGAAAAACGCAGGAGCAACTTACCAAAGATTGGTAACCAAAATGTTCAAACACCTGATTGGCCGAACAGTAGAAGTCTACATTGACGATATGGTCGTTAAGACCAAGGAGCCTGAGGGTTATCTCGCTGATCTAAAAGCAGTCTTTGAAATCCTTAAAACGTATCAGCTCCGACTCAATGCATCGAAGTGTGCATTTGGAGTTGGATCTGGTAAGTTTTTAGGATACCTGGTGACTAGAAGGGGCATTGAGGCCACCCCAGATCAGATCAAGGCCATCCTAGAGTTGAAGAGCCCGACATCGGCAAAACAGGTGCAGATGCTAACTGGAAGGGCCGCAGCCCTAAACAGGTTCATAAGCAGAAGCTCAGACAAATGCAAACCTTTCTTCAAATTAATGAAGAAAGCCACAGACTTTCTTTGGATAGAGGAGTGCGAAGAAGCATTAGCCGATCTGAAGAAGTCGACCACGACGCCCAATCCTTTCAATCCGTAACTCGGGAGGAGCTGTTTCTGATGGCGACTTTAACATGCGATAAGTGCAGTACTAATCCGAGAAGAAAAATGAGAGCAAAGGGCTGTTTACTATGTAAGCAAAACCCTAGCTGACGCAAAAACGAGGTATCTACCCTTAGAGAAATTGGCACTAGCTTTAGTAATGGCTTCAAAGAAGTTGAACCATTACTTCCAAGCCCATAAAATTGTGGTACTGACAGAGCATCCATTAAAGTCCTTATTGCAGCAGGGAGACTTAACAGGAAGAATACCCAAATGGGCAATCGCCCTAGGCCAGTATGATCTGGAGTACAGGCCCAGAACAGCAATCAAAGGCCAGGTTTTGGCTGACTTCGTGGCCGAGTTCACGCTAGAATCCATCGAACATCGGGCTCCGTTGAGCCAAGATAAACGATGTCCAAACAAGTAAGGAGAAGCCCAGCCAAAGACAAAAGAACAAAGGAAAGAGGACAAACTTAGACCCTGCAACATTTACATCGGCGACTCTTTTTGACTGTTTGTTGATGGGAGTTCAAACTGACAAGGAGCGGGGGTAGGAGTAGTACTGATATCCCCAGATAAGCAGGTACTAGAACAATCAATTCGTTTGGGATTCAAGGCCTCAAACAATGAAGCAGAATACAAAGCACTCATTGCAGGACTAAAACTGGCAGCAGCAGTATAAGCAGATGATGTAATAGTTTTTTGTGATTCACAACTGACAGTCAATCAGGCAATAGGAGAATATGTAGCTTGAGATGAAAGAATGTCGGCATATGCAAAGGAGGTCATCAGGTTGGCGGCCTTATTCCAGAACTGCCGACTACTCCAAGTAAATTGAGATGATAACAACCACGCCGATGCGTTGGCCAACCTAGCTAGTGCAGTACAACCTGGAAAAGCAAGGACAATAATGATTGACTATTTGTCGGGCCCGAACATTGAACCAGTAACCACAGAGTGTGAAGCAATGTGCGTAGACATGGGACCAAGCTGGATTGACGCAATTGTTGTGTTCCTAAAAGAAGGAAAGCTGCCTGATGACCGTAAGGAGGCACACAAGATCAGATTGAAGTCAGCAAGATTCAGTCTGACAGCAGAAGGACATCTCTATAGAAGGTCCTTCACTGGACCCCTTTTAAGGTGCGTACACCCTTAACAAGTCGAAGATTTTTTATATGAAATACATGAAGGAATTTGTGGAAGCCACGCTAGGGGCAGATCAGTCACTCATAGGGCCATCACCCAGGGGTATTGGTGGCCTTACATGCAGAAAGATGCAGAAGCCTATGTAAAGAAGTGTGAACAATGCCAAAGGTTTGTACCTCTGATACACTAGCCATGACAGACTGAACCTCAGTATCAATCCTTGGCCATTTGCCCAATGGGGCATGGATCTCGTCGGGCAGCTGCCCCAAGCAACTGGACAAAGGAAGTACTTACTGGTGGCAACAGATTACTTCACTAAATGGAGAGAAGCTGAACCTCTTGCCAGGATTCGAGATGTGGAAGTAAAGAACTTCATTTGGAAGAACATTATCACAATTTTTGCGATTCCAAGAGCAATTGTTGCAGACAATGGAACTTAATTTGACAGTAAGCTAATCAAGAACTTCTGTACAAAGTTCAAAATCAAGAACTACTTTTCAACCCCAAGCTTTCCACAAAGCAATGGACAAGCAGAAGCATCCAACAAAGTAGTTCTGGATGGGATAATGTAACAACCCTCGTACTGATTACCGTATAACCACTGAATTATATACGGGTTACCCTTAAACTGAATTGCTAATGACTGATAAGTGAACTGGATGAACTACTGAACAAACTGAACGAAACTGAAACTGAAACTGAATAAGTTTGTCTATTGAATTGCGTGTTGCATCTGTTTGAGTGTATGATTATCTGTTTGCATTTTATGTTTAAACTGCTAATTGAAGGCCTTATCGGCGGCCGATTTAGAAACCGTTTGATGTTTTGTAATCAGCATAATATTTGTGATTTAATGATATTTTTATCTGAAAATTGATTAGGAATGATTAAATTAGATTAAATTAAGTCAATTAAAGAGTTGGATTTAATTACGATCTTGCCATGGTGAGTGGCCTCTACCTAATCATCCTTGAGCCTTGTATACACTTGAACCAACTTATTTCCTCAGCCTTTTTCTCCTTGTTTGCCGACCAAGAAGAGAGAGAGAGGACTTGTTCTTGTTGATTTGCTTGAAGAATTGCTAGGAGACTTGAAGTATACTTGCTAATCTAGCTTCCTAAACCTTGTAATTGAGACTTAGGTAAGGATCTTGCCTTCTTAATGTTGTGTTTGAGCAAACCTTGCATGTTTCATGCATCATTAGAGAGCTAAGACATGAATTTGGTCATAAATGGTGAATTGAAGCTCAAATGTTACATGCATGTATATATTGATGAGTTTGAGTTGAATTCTTGGAGAATTGTCACATGCATGTCCATGTTGTTATCATAGTTCATGTTTCCTCATTGTTTTCAAAGATTGGAGCTCATTTGAGCTAGGTTGGAAAGCTTGATATTGGTTTAAAGTTCATGCATTGCATGTTTAAAACTTGTTCATGAAATGGGTTTGAATTTTGGATTTAATTGAAACACCCTTGGGCCTTGATTTCTTAAATTGAGCTTTAAAACTTGTTATTCTATGTGTTTGAAAGAGTTTTCCAGAAAATGGGCCCAAGAGGATCGAATTTAGAGCATCAAAACTTGGTTTGAAACTCAGAGGTCGAATCTGGATTTTCCAGATTTTGGACGTCCGCCGAAGCGAAGTGCCGCCGGCGGGAATCATGCTCGATATTCTCTTTGCATTGTTTCTGATCGCCGGCGGATTTTAACGCCGGCGGAAAATCGCGCATCCAAAGATTTTTGCACCTTTCATCACCGCTTTCGGCGGCGGAATGTACGCTCGAGCGTGGGCCTTTGTGTGCTTGTCCGCTCGAGCGGGGAAACCTGCGCTCGAGCGGAGGCCCTGTTCACTGAAAATTCTGGAATTGCTTCCTTAGTGCATTTTTGCATCCTCATCGCATCCTAGGCATTCTTAGGCCTAGTTTAGAGCATCTTAATGAGGATGTAGACATAGAACCACACCGAGGAACTTAGGGATTTAATTATCATCCTTTCCAACTGTAAACTTAGTGTGTGTTCTATTTGATTGACTGTTTAGGGTTGACTCTCGGGGACGCGCTCTAGCTACTGATAGCCCAATCACTGTGAGTAACAGATTGTGTAAAGATATGTTCAAAATGGTTATATTTTGATTACTGAACCGAACTGTTTATTGAACTGATATTGTTTATTGAATGAATGTATGTCTTGTATTTCAGCATTGTGGCATCCCTAGCACCCTTGTTATTGGTATTCTGAGCTCTGTCGGTTTCCTTGTGGAACCATCTTGATTGATGGCCATCATTATTGTTGGGTCATTAAGGCGGTCCTTTTGGACCTCTTGTTTATAGGCTAATGGATGTACCACATATGGTGATTGAATGAAATCTTGATTGGTGAAATCTTGAGAGATTGAAATCTTGTATAATGAATTGATTTCATTCTCAGTAAGGACATTCATTCATAACCTCTTTACACGTTATGTTATTCATGGGCTTTAGCTCACCGTTTATATATATATGTAGGTGCTCACCACCGCGAAGCTAGGGCGTGGGATTGGTCCCCAGTTTTGTCAAGCCACCTATGTGCCTCCTGCGAGGTTCGAGACGCCATGCCATGGCTTGGGGTGTTTTATTGTCCCCACTGTCTCCTCTTGTTTTGTCTTTGTTTTGTATAGATCATCCTTTTACTACTACGTATGGCGAGAATCAAGTCCCGTCTTGAATGTCTATAATGATTGTGTATCTTTGTCTTGGTAGTGAATGCATAAATGTATGAAAAATGTTTTTGGCATACTGATTAACACGACTCTATGGACACTAGTTTTCTTGTTTTGGCTTCCGCAGCCCACGAACTCAGATTCTTGTATTCTTGACCAGGGCCTTGGTAATCTCGGATTCTTGGCGATTCTGATGCTAAACCCATAGGGCGGGTTTGGTCAGTGACAGAGTGGTATCAGAGCGATACTTAACCACGAGTTATACCGCACACACGTGTCCAAATGAGCTATAGGGTGTCCTAGAAAAGAAATTAGGGCATCTCATGAATTTGAAAAGTGTGTGCTTATGACTGACTGATTATATGTTAAAGTGTTAAACCGCTTAATTGTACAACTGTTTATAATGATAACTGTTATAACTGCTATAGTGAAATGGATAATGCAAATGGCTGAAGCATCATCCTCTGAGGCGTAATGGCGGACTTGAACAAATGATGGATGATCATGGAAAGATTAGAACAACAATCAACCAACACCCCACCTCCTCCTCCTCGGTACAACAAACAGAATGTCTGAGAATGTGAATGCTAATGAGGTGGACATTATTACCTTGACCCGAAATTCACAAAATGAAACCGCCGTCCTTTCAAGGAGGCTTAGAACCGTTAAAGGTCAAGCTTGGGTTCTTGAGACCGAAAAGTTGTTTGAGGTTTTTCCGTGCTCCGAAGCAAACAAAGTATTGTTGGCAACCTTCACCCTTCAGGAAGAAGCCAGAAGGTGGTGGATGTTGACCCGTGATGCAAATACCTTTCTGACTTGGGCTCAGTTCAAGGAGTCCTTCTTTGAAAAGTATTTCCCCCAGTGCATTAGAGACAGAAAAGTGACTGAGTTTGAACAGTTGAAACAGGGCAAAACGTCTGTTGCCGAGTATGAGAAGCAATTTACCGAACTTGCTAGGTATGCACCACATATGGTGGATACCGATTATAAGAAGGCCAGAAGGTTTGAAGGAGGCCTTATTGCTAATATACAGGACAGAATTAGTGTTTTGAAAATGCCAACTTATGTAGGTGTTCTCGACCGGGCATTGATGGCCGAGACAAATATTGCAGCAGTGAAACAATCTGAAACACCGACAAGTGAGTGGCAAGGGAAAAGACAGGGTTTTAAATTTAAGAAAGGCAAGCATAACCCAGCAAACAAGAAACAGAATACGGGGTCGACTACTAGCCCCAGCCAAGGGAGTGGATTTACTCCACCCTGCTCCGTATGTGGCAATAAGCACAAAGGGGTTTGCTATCAGATTTCTGGAGCTTGTTTCAGGTGTGGCAAGGTGGGCCACAGAATCAAAGACTGCCCTTCTGCTCCACCAGTTAGTAGTAAAGCTGCACCGAGCGCAGCAGCATCAAATGTAGCACCAAAACCGAACCCCAAAGCTACCGGGAAAGAGCCTATGAGGCAGGTGGCAGTGTTTGCCTAATCTGGGAGATGTGCAAAACACTGAGACTGTTGTGTCAGGTATCCTCTCTATCTGTGCTCAAAATGCTTATGTATTGATTGATTCGGGGTCTACACATTCGTATGTGTCGCATGCTTTTTCGCGTAAATTGAATAGACCCTTAGAACCCATGAACTATTTGCTAGCTGTATCATCACCTGTTGGGGGATCCATGACATGTGCATATATGTATCCTGCTTGTGAGATTATCGTTGGGGATATGCATCTGTTTATTGATTTACTACCATTGAACATAGACCACTTCGATGTAATATTGGGGATGGATTGGCTACAAAAATATCATGCTACTATTGACTGTGTAACAAAACAAGTAGTTTTCCGTCCACCGGGTTTGCCTGAATTTGTGTTTAATGGGAGTGGAGTAGTACCTCCTCCATATCTGATTTCTTCTGTAAAGGCTGTCAAATTGATTAGAAAGGGGTGTAAAGGATATCTGTGTTCTGTATTGACTGTACCTGCTAATGATAATGTTAAAACTGATGTGAATTGTATTCCTATAGTCAGAGAATTCCCAGATGTATTTCCAGATGAATTGCCAGGGGATTTGATTGACAGGGAAATTGAATTTATTGTGGATGTGGTTCCGGGTACCCAGCCGACATCTAAAGCCCCCTATAGAATGGCCCCAACTGAACTGAAAGAATTGAAGGTACAATTGCAGGAACTGTTAGACAAGAAGTTTATCAGACCCAGTACGTCACCGTGGGGTGCACCTGTTTTGTTTGTAAAGAAGAAAGACGGCTCACTGAGACTGTGCATTGATTACCGTGAACTGAACAAGGTAACTGTAAAGAATAAATATCCATTACCGCGTATTGATGATTTATTTGACCAGTTACAGGGTGCACAAGTGTTTTCCAAGATTGATCTTAGATCGGGGTATCACCAACTGAAAGTTAAACCGGAAGACATTGATAAAACTGCTTTCAGAACGAGGTATGGCCACTTTGAATTTTTAGTTATGCCGCTCGAGTTCTGAATGCCCTGCGCATTTATGGACCTCATGAATAAATTTTAAACCATACCTTGATGATTTTATTGTGGTATTTATTGATGACATACTGATCTATTCTAAGACTGTAGAAGAACATGAACACCATCTGAGACTTGCCCTGCAAACCTTAAGAGAACAGAAACTGTATGCTAAACTGTCTAAATGTGAATTTTGGCTTGATCATATAATGTTTTTGGGACATGTTGTTAGCAAAGATGGGATTTCTGTTGACCCGCAGAAAATTGAAGCTGTAGTGAACTGGCCTAGACCGACGAATGTAACTGAAGTCCGAAGCTTTTTGGGATTGGCTGGATACTACAGAAGGTTTGTCAAAGATTTCTCTAAGATTGCCTTACCACTGACTCAGTTGACACAGAAAGGGATATCATTTGACTGGACTGACCAAAGGGAATCAGCATTTCAAGAACTGAAAACCCGACTTGTGACTGCACCGATTTTGACTCTACCTTCAGGTACGGATGGTTATACTGTTTTTAGTGATGCTTCTCATAAGGGTTTGGGGTGTGTTATAATACAGAATGGGAGAGTTATTGCTTATGCTTCCCGACAGTTGAGACCGCATGAAAAGATCTACCCTACCCATGATTTAGAACTTCTTTGCGATAGTTTTTGCAAGAAAATCTGGCGTCACTATTTGTATGGAGCAACTTTGTGAAGTGTATCTGACCACAAGAGCTCAAGTACTTTTTCACTCGAGAAAGAACTGAATATGAGACAGCGGAGATGGCTTGAATCGATAAAAGATTATGACCTCTGATATTGTATCATCCGGGAAAAGCCAACACCGCTGCCGATGCTTGAATGAAAATCGATTGCCAACTTAGCCTTGTTCTTGTTGAATGTAAAGAGTTGCTTCTTGATCCGGAAAAGTGAAATTGAAATCGTTTTGAGAGAACAAGGTGGAACCTTAGTGCTATTCTTGCTCAACCAAATTTTGATTGAGGAAATTAAAGAAAAACAACAACTAGATGATTTCTTGAAAAAGGTTATTGAAGAAAGGGATTCAAAACCGAGACCGGGGTTCAAATTTGAGAACAATGTTCTGAAATTTCAAGACAGACTGTGTGTACCGAATGACACTGAATTGAAAAGGAGAGTTTTACAAGAAGGCCACAGTTCGAAATTTTCTATTCACCCAGGGAATACGAAAATGTATCAAGATCTGAAATAGAATTTCTGGTGGCCAGGAATGAAGAAGGAAATTGCCGACTTTGTGTCCAAATGCCTTCACTGCCAACAGGTCAAAGCTGAACATCAATGACCTGCCGGATTACTGCAACCCTTACCCATACCAGAGTGGAAATGGGAGCATATCACGATGGATTTTATCGTCGGATTACCGCGCTCCAGGAAAGGTATGGACTCTATTTGGGTTATTGTTGATAGATTGACTAAATCTGCATACTTCTTACCTGTCAAGACGATTTATAATGCAGATAGATTGGCTGTTATCTATATTGATGAGATTGTGAGATTGCATGGAGTGCCTGTATCTATTGTTTCGGCGAGGATTGAAGTTTACATCGAGGTTCTGGCGAGCCTCTGACGCATTGGGTCGAATCGAGGTTGAGTAGTGCCTATCATCCTCGACGGATGGACGGTCGAGAAAGGACCATCCAGACTCTAGAGGATCTCGAGAATGTGTGTCCCGGATTTTCGGAAATTGGGAAAACCATCGCCATTGGTGAATCGCCTACAACAACAACTACCATTCGAGTGTCGGTATGGCGCCTTCGAGGCATTGTATGGCGAAAGTGTAGATCTCAATCTCTTTGGGCGAAGTTGGAGATGGGCCTTTACTTGGGCGAGATTGTATATAAACGCCGAGAAAGTGAAATTGATCTGAGAGACCGAAAACCGCTGCAGTAGACGAAAAGTTATGCGAGATGTCGAAGACGGGATAGAGAATATGAAGTGGGTGATCACGTGTTTGTGAAAGTGACACCAATGAAAGGCGGACTCGCTTTGGAGTCAAAGGCAAGTTGGCGCCACGGTATGTCGGACCGTATCAGATTATTGAGAAAATCAATCCGGTGGCGTATCAAGTTGCGCTCAGAATAACGCCATGAAGGGACCTCGCTTCTGACTCGGTCTCGATTTTTGGTGCGGTTCTCAATCTCGAAACAAAGAGACCAAATCCGGCAAATCGTTTTGAAGGAAATCAGTTTTTTTGAAAAGAAGTGCCAAACTTGGACTGCTTTGCCAGATAACAGAGTCGCCACCTAAATATTTTTAAAATGGGAAATTTAGGAAACCACGACTCGGTCGAAAAGGCCACGTGTCCGTCATCACCAAAGTTGGCTCGGGAACTTGGGTACGATTAGGAAGGTCACATCGTGAGCACCCCTTCGCCGATCAAAGACCGCCTCTACTAACCATGATATCAATTTTGAAAACATTGTGTGTTCTTATTAGATTATTGGCCTAGGTTACTATGTGATGCTCATGACAAACAAGTATAAATGGACCGTCGAATTGGAACAAAACATTTCATGTTTGTTTGTGAAAGGTGGTTTGCTACCCGCAGTAGGCTTAAAATCTGATTTTGCCACAACCTAGTGGGCTTAACAAACAATCGATGAATTGCTCCAATTCAAATAACCCAACCTCCACCCACAGGCATTCAAGGCAGTTATATCACATAAGCATTTAGCCTCATGGTAAGCATGCTATCATGGTAACACTCACACGCATGCAAGGATGCTAAAGCATAACCACTTACCGAGTACTCCAAGCCAAAACAGAAAGCTTATTAGAAATCATGCATGATCCTAAAATATCTGAGAATGCCTAATGCAACACATGCAAAAATGCAGCTATAAGCGGGCTCGGCTATTCTAGAGATGGCATATGAAATGCAACGCTAACATGTATTCAACTTAGAATTGAAATACAAATGCAGTTTGTATGATCACGAAACCGATGCATGTCTGAGATGAATGATGCAAACATCTTTGTCATCTTGTATGCTAATTGAAATATGCCCTATATCTAACCATCCAAAGCAGATAAATAAAAGGAAAAAAGAAATGGAGGTTGGAAGACATACATCACACTCACCCACCCTTATTACAGTTGTGCCCTCGCGCAGAGGGTCCGAATAAAAGAATATCTGATCCCAAATATTACAGGTCAAAATATTACAAATTTCTAATTAATTAAACAAATTAACTATGAAAGTCAGAAGGCGGCATGCAAGCCGAGGGCGCCTCGCTTTGAAGGATGATGTATGTTGTAGCTGCCTGGCGCAGAAATCCACTGGGATGCCCTGATTAGCCTTTGTTTGCAGTCTTCCTCGAATTGCGTGCGGATTAGGAAAGTCGATAATTCTTCATTTTCTTTAGCGGAGAGCGGAAAAGGGCATAATGTATTTCACAAATATATGCATGTCTCGATCCTCGCGCCACCAATCACACATATCGTTGCATGATGGCCGGGGAGCAGATTTGCACAACTCAATATAGGGATGAAAACACATGAACGCTACGAAAAAAGGGATGCCTCGAAATCGTGCCTTACAACGCAAACCGGTGATCTTGAAGATGAAAATCGGATAAAACCGAAGTGCCTCGAAGTGCGTGCCGGTAGCCAGACGAAACCAAAATGGAGATCGAGATAATCGAGTGCCTCGAAATGCGTGCACGGCACGCATAACCGAGGCGATGATGTACGATGCAAAATCGGATAAAGCCAAAGTGCCTCGAAGCAGCGTGCCTGCGCCTTGAATCAGCGATGATGGAAGAATGAAAATCGGATAAAACCGAAGTGCCTCGAAGTGCGTGCCCACGGGCGCGCAAACCGAGACGAAACCAAAATGGAGATCAGATAAAACTGGAGTGCCTCGAAATGCGTGTACACGGGCACGCAAACCGAGGCGATGATGTACGATGCAAAATCGGATAAACTCGAAGTGCCTCAAACGCGCGTGCCTTAGCGCGAATCGAGGCGATGATGAAGAATGAAAATCGGATAAAACCGAAGTGCCTCAAAGCAGCGTGCCACAGTAGCGCAAATCGAGCGATGATGAAAGAATGAAAATCGGATAAAGCGAAGTGCCTCGAAGTGCGTGCCTGGTAGCGCCGCAAATCGGCGATGATGAAAGAATGAAAATCGGATAAAAGCGAAGTGCCTCGAAGTGCGTGCCTGGTAGCGCCGAAATCGGCGATGATGAAAGAATGAAAATCGGATAAAGCGAAGTGCCTCGAAGCAGCGTGCCTGGTAGCGCCAAATCGAGGCGATGATGAAATGAAAATCGGATAAAACCGAAGTGCCTCAGCAGCGTGCCTGGTAGCGCCGTCAGCGATGATGAAATAATGAAATGGCATACGGAATCTTGGGATGGACTTACACCAACATGGGAGAGCCTCGGCTCACTCACATAGGAGGCCGTCGGGTAAAAAAAGTCGCCTAAAGCGCGCCATGACACGCAAATCGAGGCAATGGCATACAAGCATGAAAATGCGAATTGGGCTTACGCCGACATGAGAGGGCCTCAACCACACTCACATAGAACAGGAATGATAAGAATGAGGTGCCTCGAAGTCGTGCCCATTGGCACATAAACCGAGCAATGCAAATAATCTGAATGGCCGGAAATGATATGCAAGCATGGTAATGGAATTTCAGCACCTAAATAAAGGGAAAACAGCCGAAACAAATCGAACGACACACGAAGCATGCATTCATCCCGAAAGTCTGAAATTAAGCCGAAATGCCCTATAGCCTTGCTATACATGCAAAATATGTTCATGAAAGCAAGAACAGTGGCAAGGCAGTCCCAAATATGGCATTTCTCAAGTAATAAACATGGCCAAAATGCAAGCATAGATATGGCAACAAAAGCTCGCAAGAATACGGTAAAAGAGAGGATTTTCAAAGCAAGTAGTATATAGAAAATTCAAATAGAAAAATTTTCTTCTACAACATGAAAGAGGGCCCAAAAATAAGCATATATGCAGAAGATGGCAGCCTCTAAATCATAAGACAAATATGCTAGAAATAGAAGGCAAAAATGAAGCCACAAGAGGGTATAACCTAAGACATGCAATCTATACACCAAACGACCAAACCTTCTTCATAAAACATGTAAAGGGGGTCAAAATAAGACTAAAACCAGTAGGGGTCTAAGTCCTAAAACCAAACACAAATAGGTCAAAAATTGCATGCAAAAAGTGGCACACTTGATGAAATTTAAAGGAGGTGATAGATACAAAGGCCAAATGAAGTTGAGCCTATCTACAATGTTGTAGAGGGGCTCATTTTAAGCACAAAATCAGTAGGGGTCGGACCCCCAAAAACCAACACAAATAGGTCAATTTTAGCATGCAAAAATGTTACCAACTTGAAGAATATTGAAGGAACTAGTATATACAAACACCAAATGAGGTTGGGACCTTCTACAAAGTTGTAGAGGGGCTCATTTTAAGCACAAAAGCAGTATGGGTCAGAGCCCCAATTCTCAACCAATTAAAGGATAGAAAAGGATCAAGAAAATGCCCTAAAAGTTGGTTTTGAATACTTACCCTTGAAGACTTGTCTTTCTTTGCTTCTTGGCTTGGATTTGTGGCTTATCAACCTCTGAAATCCACTTCCTTGCTTCTGGAATCGAAGTTGGAATGGTGAGGCTTAGGGTTGATGAAGGAATCAAGCAAGAACTTGAAGCTTTTTTGGAGTTTTTAGCTATGAAGATGGAGGTTTTTGCCTTGGTGTTCTTCAAGAGATTTTTTCCAACCTTCAAGAAGGAGGGGGAGGGGCCTTCAAATAGGCAAGAAAATGGGGTGTAAAAGGGGAGGGAAAGCATCCAATCTTTCCCTCCTGAAATGTCCCCCGGATGAGGGAGACACTTTGAAAGCAGTGGGCATTTGGAGCAATTTGGAAATCTGGCCCGGCCAGTAGTTTTGCCCAGGGTGGCCGGCCACCCCCCCACCAGGGCCGGCCACCCACCTCCCATGGCTGGCCAGCCACCTCAAAAAAACAACTTCAAAATTTCTGGCCGACCACCAAACACAAGTGTCCTCCCATGTGTGTAGAATAAGGCCCTGGTGGTGAATTTGGCAACACCGAACCAGAGTCACAACATAAAGCTTGAAGGAGGCCCAAAATGAAAGGCACAATTTACGGACCACCATACCAAAGTGTCCTCCTAGATGTGTGCAACAAGGTTCCAAGGCCGGAAATTGGCAACATCAAGCGGGAGTCACAACATAGAGCTTGAAGGAGGCCCAAAAATGAAACTCACAGTTCTGGCCGACCGATGGTTGGTAGGGTCCTCCAGTCCCTCATCACAGATATGTAACTTTGGTTGGAAGAAAATACCCCAAGGTGTTCAACATTGGCGGAAGTGAAAAAGCGGGCTCGGGAGGAAACTGTTATCTGGGATAATTGCTGGCCTCCCACCCCGATGATCTTCGATGTTGAAGCAGAGGTACCGCCAAGTTTGAACAAAAACTAATGAGAAATGAGCGTTCGGGGCCAAAACCGAGCAAATCGGGATCCCGAAAATGAAAGTCTGCGGAAGTGGTGTTCGGCAAGAAAGCGGTATCCATGACCAGTGTCTGGAATGACAAAAGCAGTACCGCCAAAAACCGGAGAAGATGGATGCGAAATGAATGCTCGGGACCAAAACCGCTCGGTTTGGGGTCCGAAAACCTATGAGCACGAAAGTGGCATCTGACCACGAAGTGGGCATCGGGGCCCAGGGTTCTCGAAATATTAAAACAGGTCTCCGCCAAAACCGAGAAGGCGATGCAAAATGAATGCTCGGGACCAAAACCGCGCGATTTAGGGGTCCAAACGATTCTGAGCACGGAAGTGGCATCTGACACGAAGTGAGCATCAGGGCCCCAGGTTTCTCGAAATGATAAAACAGAGGTTCTGCGAAAAAGAAAGCGGATGTGAAATGAATGCTCGGGGCCCAAATCGCGCGATTAAGGTCGAAAATCGATTCTGAGCACCGGAAGTGGCATCTGACCACGAAGTGGGCATCGGGGCCCAGTGTTCCTCGGAACACTAAACAGCAGGTCTCCGCCAAAAACCGGAGAAGTCGGAGATGGTTGGCGGTCCCGAGCCGAGGCCTGACTTAACGGCCCAGCAAGAACCGGGCCCCAAGCAGGCAAAATGGCCTCTGACCACGAAAAAGTAGCCCACGGCCACCGGAGATAGTCTACAAGACCACTCCTCCCTCGAAAGAAAAAGCAGAGAAAACGAGTCCGGTTCGCAAAGAGACAAGGTAGAGAAGAGGGTTCGGGTCCGGGAGGCGGCCGGCCATGACTCGAGACTTGAACGAGCACAGTATGCAACATCACCGAGTTCTCTATCAGCGACGTCTGAGTCTTAAGGTCGGTCAAAAATGGGGTGTCTACAGCTCCCTCCTGAAATGGAGCATATGCACAACGTCTTCCACATTTCGATGTTGAGAGACTATCTTCGAGATCCGTTTCATGTGATTGAGCCTACTCGCATTGTGTTGAGTGATGACTACACTTACGAGAAACGGCCTATACAGATTGTAAACCGACGGATCAAGAAACTGAGAAACAAAGAGATTCTGCTAGTAAAAGTTGACTGGCAGAACCACGGTGATGTGTATGCCACTTGGGAAAGGGAAGATGACATGGCAAGGAGATATCCTGATTTGTTTCCACTGGATCCTGTTTTCTTCTAGACTGAAGGTAACTCGAGTTTAGAGGACTAAACTCCTTATAAGGAGGGGAGACTATAACAACCCTCGTACTGATTACCGTAGAACCACTGAATTATATACGGGTTACCCTTAAACTGAATTGCTAATGACTGATAAGTGAACTGGATGAACTCTTGAACAAAGCGAAAAAGCTGAAAGCTGAATAATAAGTTTGTCTATTGAATTGCGTGTTGCATCTGTTTGAGTGTATGATTATCTGTTTGCATTTTATGTTTAAACTGCTAATTGAAGGCCTTATCGGCGGCCGATTTAGAAACCGTTTGATGTTTTGTAATCAGCATAATATTTGTGATTTAATGATATTTTTATCTGAAAATTGATTAGGAATGATTAAATTAGATTAAATTAAGTCAATTAAAGAGTTGGATTTAATTACGATCTTGCCATGGTGAGTGGCCTCTACCTAATCATCCTTGAGCCTTGTATACACTTGAACCAACTTATTTCCTCAGCCTTTTTCTCCTTGTTTGCCGACCAAGAAGAAAGGTAGAGAGAGAGGGACTTGTTCTTGTTGATTTGCTTGAAGAATTGCTAGGAGACTTGAAGTATACTTGCTAATCTAGCTTCCTAAACCTTGTAATTGAGACTTAGGTAAGGATCTTGCCTTCTTAATGTTGTGTTTGAGCAAACCTTGCATGTTTCATGCATCATTAGAAACTAAGACATGAATTTGGTCATAAATGGTGAATTGAAGCTCAAATGTTACATGCATGTATATATTGATGAGTTTGAGTTGAATTCTTGGAGAATTGTCACATGCATGTCCATGTTGTTATCATAGTTCATGTTTTCTCATTGTTTTCAAAGATTGGAGCTCATTTGAGCTAGTTTGGAAGCTTGAAATTGGTTTAAAGTTCATGCATTGCATGTTTAAAACTTGTTCATGAAATGGGTTTGAATTTTGGATTTAATTGAAACACCCTTGGGCCTTGATTTCTTAAATTGAGCTTTAAAACTTGTTATTCTATGTGTTTGAAAGAGTTTTCCAGAAAATGGGCCCAAGAGGATCGAATTTAGAGCATCAAAACTTGGTTTGAAACTCAGAGGTCGAATCTGGATTTTCCAGATTTTGGACGTCCTTCGGCGAAGTGCTTCGGCGGGAATTCATGCTCGATATTCTCTTTGCATTGTTTCTGATCCGCTCGGCGGATTTTGCCTTCGGCGGGAAAATCGCGATTCGGCATTTTGCACCTTTCATCGATCGCTCGGCGGCGGAATGTCACCTTCGGCGTGGGCCTTTGTGTGCTTGTCCGCTCGGCGAAACCTTCCTTCGGCGGAGGCCTGTTCACGAAAATTCGAATTGCTTCCTTAGTGCATTTTGCATCCTCATCGCATCCTAGGCATTCTTAGGCCTAGTTTAGAGCATCTTAATGAGGATGTAGACATAGAACCACACCGAGGAACTTAGGGATTTAATTATCATCCTTTCCAGCTGTAAACTTAGTGTGTGTTCTATTTGATTATTTGTTTAGGGTTGACTCTCGGGGGCGCTCTAGCTCTTGATAGCCCAATCCTTTGTGAGTAGCAGTTGTGTAAAGATATGTTCAAAATGGTTATATTTTGATTCTTGAATCACTGTTTATTGAGCGATATTGTTTACTGAATGAATGTATGTCCTGTATTATGAGCTGTATTGTGGCATCCCTAGCACCTTGTTATTATTTATTCTGAGCTCTGTCGGTTTCCTTGTGGAACCATCTTGATTGATGGCCATCATTATTGTTGGGTTGCATAAGGCCGGTCCTTTGGACCCTCTTGTTTATAGGCTAATGGATGTACCACATATGGTGATTGAATGAAATCTTGATTTGAAATCTTGAGATTGAAATCTTGTATAATGAATTGATTTCATTCTTGTAAGGACATTCATTCATAACCTCTTTACACGTTATGTTATTCACGGGCTTTAGCTCACTGTTTATATATATATGTAGGTGCTCAGCCACCAGACCGAGGCTAGGGGCGTGGGATTGGTCCCCAGTTTGGTCAAGCCAGCCTATGTCCCTCACTGCGGGGTTCCGGGACGCCATGCCATGGCTGGGGGTGTTTTATTGTCCCCACTGTCTCCTCTTGTTTTGTCTTGTTTTGTATAGACATCCTTTGTTTCTTGCTTATGGCGAGAATCAAGTCCCCGTCTTGAATGTACGTAATGATTGTGTATCTTGTCTTGGTAGTGAATGCATAAATGTATGAAAAATGTTTTTGGCATCTGATTAACATGACTCTATGGACACTAGTTTTTACTGTTTTGGCTTCCGCCAGGCCCTGAACTCTGTATTTACTGTATTACTGATCTGTAGGCCTTCGGTAATCTCGGATTACTGGCCAGTTACGGTGCTAAACCCATAGGGCCGGGTTTGGGTCGTGACAGATAAAGAAGAGGCTGCAGGCAGCAAAAGGAAAGTAGGTAGACGAATTGCCCAATGTACTCTGGGCATATCGGACTACGCCAAGAAGATCAATAGGGGAATCCCCCTTTGCCATGGCTTATGGCACAGAAGCAGTCATTCCGTTGGAGGTTGGCATCCCTGGAATTAGAACGCAGGGGGTAGAGAATGGGACTAATGATGTACTCTTAGCCCGAGATTTAGATCTTCTAGAAGAACAAAGGGAGAAAGCTGCAATTTAGCTCGCAGCATACCAGCAACAGCTTGTCAGAGCTTAGAATTAGAAGGTTAACCCAAGGGAATTTCAGATTGGTGACCTCGACTTAAGAAAAGTCGTCGGTAACAAGAAGGATCCCAAAGAGGGCAAGCTTGGCCCAAATTGGGAAGGACCCTACAGAATCATCTCGGTGCTGGGCAATGGGGCATATTGGCTTGAGGATAATGAGGGCAAAGAATTACCAAGGCCTTGGAACACTTGTAATTTGAAAATTTTCTATCATTAGAATTTCTTTGTTCCTTTGTTATTTGCCGAAGTAAATAAATAAAGATTCAATTGCTTCTCTTTTCAAAGATACTTGACATTGTCTCTAGAATACATGCATAATGAGAATCCAAGTGGAACTCAGGTTCACATTAGGGGGCAGAGAGAAGAAGAATATGTTTAACATTTGTTGAAATTTGTGGACAATTTACAAGTTGAAGTTAAACCGAAATCATTGTTTAACACTTGTTGAAATTTGTGGACAATTTACCAGTTGAAGTTAAACCAAAATCATTATTTAACGCTTGTTGAAATTTGTGGACAATTTACAAATTGAAGTTAAACTAAAATCATTGTTTAACACTTGTTAAAATTTGTGGACAATTTACAAGTTGAAATTAAACCGAAATCATTGTTTAACGCTTGTTGAAATTTGTGAAAAGTTTACAAGTTGAAGACTAAGGTTAAGCAGCTTGTTGAAATTTTATGAAAAATTTACAAGGTGAAACCAAGCTTACGCTGAGAAAGATGCTTGGGTATTCGTCGAAGTAAAATCATCAGTTGTATAACCGAGGTATGTCACCCCGAGAAGGTTGCACAAGGCTTGGAGTGTATTAAAGATATGCAAAATATTCTAAGTATGGAGGCATACAAGGCAAACATGCAAACATTCAAAAGAAAGAAGGAAGTTGTATTCATTAAAAGGCACGACGGCCAAAAACTTACAATTGTTCCCAAAAAGAAGAAAAGCAAAAGTACAAAGGATGAAAGACAATGACATCAAAATTAAGAGTCTTCAGCAGCAGTCTGGGTTTGGACCTCGGAGGACTGCTGAGAAGACTTCTTAGCAACCTTCTCGGCCGCAAGTTCAGCATCAATTTCTTGAAGGGTTTCGTCTAGGCTCTTGTCGGCAGGGGGAATGTTCGATGACGATTTCTCTGGAGTAGCATCCTTGGGGACTCCCTCATCCTCTTCATCCTGAGTCAAGTCTAGGACTTGCTCATTTTGAGGAGAAGACTTGGTCCCAGTAACATCTTTTGGCTTCCTCACCAGAACTTCCTCCTCAGATTCAGAGTCATCATCAGAGTGAGTTGGAGTTTGAGGGAATGGCAGGGGAATGACATCGGTGTAGACATCCCATTTTTAACCGCCCTTAAGACTTGGGCGCTACTGATGGTTTGCTCGGTGATGAAAGATGTGCAGGGCAAAAGTTCAATTTCTCCGGCAAGGAGAGGACCAAATCCCAACTTCCCACCCCTTTTTGAACGAAAGCTATTTTGAATGGTTTTTAGACCTTAAAACCCTCTATTTCAAAACTTTTTTGAAATAAAGTTCCTACGATGTTCCGACGCTCGCATTTTGCCGCTCGCATTTCGGTAAATGTTGCGCTTTTCGGTAAACCGAGCAAGAACAAAGTGGAGATGAATGAAAGAGAGATGAAATCTTTGAAAAATCTTTCAAAATACCTTGTTTAGGGGTTTGAAGTTGAAGAAAAGAGGAAAAGAGCAGAGAAACCAAGTTGGAGAAGAAAATAGGCAAGAATTGCTAAGAGAGGGACGAGCAGTCCTCACTAAATCAAGCTTATTTGTCTATACACTTGGATTTAAGCTATGAGGCCACCACTGTTGGAAAGAAGACTTCCGGGGCTTCATTTTTCATTCAAGAATCTCTTAAATCCGAGTCCGGAGGGCGCAGATATGATTGGTTGAAGTCGGGCATCATCTTAGTTGGACCGAAACTGAGCATCCTTCACTAAAACAAGCATAACTTTTTGCACAGTTGGAATTTTGATGCAAGGATGGTGCCATTGGAAAGCTTACTTCCGGGGCTTCAATTTTGACACAATAATGATCTGAAAATGAGTTCATATGAAGAAGTTATGCCCATTTGAAGTTAGACCTGCAGAGTAGATTTTTCCTGCCGACCGGCCAAAACAAATGGCCGACCGACCAAATAGATGGCCGACTGGCCAGAAAAGATGGCCGACCGACCAAGTTTGCTAGCCGACGACCTTCCGGAGTATTCTACAGATTGAATGGATGCGGTATGTGCGGTGGAATGCTCGAACTTTACTCGTACGCGTGTGTGTTTTGCACCCCTTTTGACCCTCTTTTTGCACCCTTTGATCAAAGATTCTTGAGGAAGCTTTGACCCCTTGTCTTGGCTTCCTCAAGAAGCTTGCACCTTTGCATTAGCTTCTCTTAGAAGCTTGGTCCCTTTGTCCCCTTTTGTATAGCTTCTTTGAGAAGCTTTATGCCATTTCCTTGCTCTATAAAAGAAACCCATCCTCCTCCACTGTTTTGGTTCAGAAAAATCAGACCTAATACATACATATAACATATATATCACCCTCTCTTTCTATATCTCCCTCTCTCTCCACATTTTGGTGTGTTAGAGTGTTCAAAGACCCTTATTCTTGGCCTATTGCACCACACCTCATAGCCATACACCACTTCCATTGGACTGAGGTTCTTGGGAGGGTTTATTGAGCTCCAAAAGCAGGTTTTTGGCCCCTAAAGCTGCTGGTTTCGAATTTGGTCTTCAAGGGTAAGTTTCTTCCTCTTTTTAGCACTTTCTTGTACCTCATTTTAGCCTGTCTTTCTTGTTGATTTGAGCTTGGTGTATAACATAAAAAAGTTCTGTTTTTTTTTTTTAAGATACTTCATTAAGACCACTTTGGTGTTTGGGGTTGTTTGACCCCTCTTAGGCCTTGTTTGGCCTCATTTTTGTGCATTTTTTTGTGAGCTTCGGGACCACCTTGTATTGGCTCTCTTACCAGTGAAATCTAGAGGGATTTCAGTGGTGGGCGTGGTGTTTTGAGGTCCTAAGAAGGAGAGGGGTGATCCTCTCCTTTGTTGTCTTGTTTACTAGCATGTTTGGCCCTTCAAAGGAGCCCTTATTTGCACACTTCTTGAGCTCGGTTCATGCATTTTTCAGTGGGTTTTAGGAGCCCCATAAGCCATTTCCAGAGTTTTTTTGGTCATGTTGAGTGTCCCTCTTGCATGTGTATAACAACCCCTTGCGTGGCCTTC
This sequence comes from Camellia lanceoleosa, assembly GCA_025200525.1. Lineage (NCBI taxonomy): Eukaryota > Viridiplantae > Streptophyta > Magnoliopsida > Ericales > Theaceae > Camellia > Camellia lanceoleosa. The sequence goes on from CM045760.1 coordinate 205,811,064, forward strand.
CAAAGGAGCACCTCATTCTAATATGTGCTGGCTCTATTTCAGTGGGTATTTGGAGTTTATTTAGCATGTTTTATCTCTATCCCATGTCGGTTTGTCGACCCTTGGCATGCATCATACACTTGCTTTGTATTCCTCTATTTTGCCTAGAAATGCATCTTGCCTTTGGACCACCATGCTTGCATATTTTGGCTTAGCTTTGTGAAGTTTTTGGTCATGTTTTAACATGCTTAAGGTCTTTCTTGGGTCTTTGGAGTCATGCTTTCCATGCTTTGTATAGCTTCTTTACATTCTAGCTTACTAGCCTTGGGTGTGTGGGTCACTAGCATGCTTTACTTGGCTTGTTATCATGATTTGGCATCATTGGAGACCACATTTCAATCCATGTTCCATGCTTGCATACTTGTATTTTCCATCCCTTTCATGCTTTGAAGAGTTGATGGCTTATGCTCCATGTTTAAGGCCTTGTGCATGCATGCTTGTGTTTGTTTTCATGCCTTTGTTGCATCGTTTTGGCCACTGTTTTGGACCTAGTAGAGAGCTGTCCAAGTTAGTGTAAGACCATCCTTTGCATGTTGATGCATGCTCACCTTGTGTGTTGTGGCATACTTGTGTGTTGTTGCACGTTTAGGTTGCTTAATATGATTCATGCCTTGCACACTTGCATGCTTAGATCACATCTTGTATGCTTGTCACTCCCATTATTATTCCATATCTTGCACGCTTGCTCACTTAGGTTGTGTGCCTAACATGCATTGTGCATTACTTGCTTGCATGCCCATGTTGCATATTTAGTTAACATGCCTAGGTCGCATTTCATGAGCATACATGCCTTGCCTCTTGAATTGAGTATGATGCAGGTTGGGTTTCACTTGTTTGTTTGATGTGCATCTCATTTGAAATCAAAGTGCATACTTGGTTTCTTGGGCCATCACGCATTGAAATGCGCGATTGGTGGTCCGAGAATCGAGAACCATGTCCCTTTGAGTCACAAACATGATAAGGGATGAGTTGGTGCACACATTTGCTTGAAATACATTGCCATGCCATGTTTTGCCCTCTGCTGCTGTCAAAACAGGTTTCCGTAGGAAGTTTTGGTCGGTCGGCTACATGGAGTGCCGACCGACCAATTATTGATGGCCGATAGCTCAACAAATGGCCGATGACCATTCGGACATGGCCGGTGGTGTTCCCACTTGGTCGGTGGCACTCCACAATGTGCAGAGAGCATACCTTGGGATTTGTGCAAATTTCGGAAAGAGCGAGCGAGGAAAATAGAGGCAAACTTGTGCATGGCGTTGGATTTCCGAGCAAAGCCGAGCGTGCATGCATCCATCCCTCTTCATGAGGCCTTTTACTGTTTTCAATAGCTTAACTGATTTGTTAATTAATTAAGTGGTCTGTAATTATTTAATTAGCTTGTAGGTTAATTAATTTGTATATTCTTTTGGTCCCTCCGAGCGAGGGTAAATTTGTAATAAGTGTGGGTGAGTGTGTGCATGTCTTCCAACCCCTACTTCTTTCTCCCTTTTACTTACCTGCTTTCAATGGCTAGTACTAGGGCATATTTATTTTAGCATCCTTATGCTATGCATGCGTGCATCATTCATCTGTACTGCATGCACCGGGCTCGGCGCATCATACTAACTGCATTGTACTTCAATTCCAAGTTGAATACGTGTTATTTGTAGCATTTCACATGTCATTGTAGATTAGCCGAGCCTATTCTAGTGACATTCTGTATGTGATGCATTAGCCATTTTTAACATGAACTAGGATCATGCATGATTACTAACTAGTTTCTGTTTTGACACGGAGTACTAGGTAAGCTTTTATGCTTTAGCATACCGCATGTATGTGAGTGTTGCCATAATAGCGTGATTGCCATGAGGCTAGCTGCTTATGTGATATAACTGCTTGAATGCCTGTGGATGGAGGTTGAATTACCTAAATTGGAATAATGCATTAAAACTGTGAGTTTTAAGCCCACTAAATAGTGGCAAAACCACCTTTTCTAAAGCCCACTTGAGGGTGGCAAAATCTGTATTTTAGCCTACTTGAGAGTAGCAAACCATTTTCAAAACAAACATGAAATGTTTTGTTCCAATTTAGGCGATTTGGTCTATACTTGTTTGCTGTGCGCATAACATAGTAAATCTAGGCTAATAACCGGAATAAGAACACAAAACGTTTTCAAAATTGGATATCATGATTAGTAGAGACCGGTCTTCGGACCGGGCGAAAGGGGGTGCTCATAGCTGACCTTCCCCAATCGTACCCAAGTTCCCGAGCTGAGGCAACTTTGGTGATGACGGACACGTGGCCTTTGGCACCGAGTCAGGGTTTCCTAAATTTCCCCATTAAAAAATATTTAGGTGGCGACTCTGTATCTGGCAAAGCAGTCCATGTTTGGCGCTTCTTTCAAAATCTGTTTTTCTCAAAACGATTTGCCGGATTTGGACTCTTTGGTTCAGATTTAGAACCGTGACACAAAATCGAGTCCGAACTGTAGCGTGTAGCGCGGGGTCCCTCGCGGGCTTGTTACAATCGGCATTCTTAAAGGAGGAGTCCTCGGGGACATCAAGTTTCTTTAGCAAGGTCATCCAACCAAGGGTGAAACCCTTGTTGCATGCTTGCTTGACTTGCTTTTTGTAGGCTTCCGTAACATCGACCATATCCTGAGCATACGCCTTCTCGTCGGCATCTTTGATTTCGGCCTCTTTGATGGCCAAGGCGTCTTAAAGCTCCTTCTAGGCCTGGACCACTTTTTCCTTGGCCTCCTTCAGCTGGGCTTGAAGGACTTTATTTATCACCTCAGCAGCGCCAACCTTCTCTTCAGCTTCATCTCTGGCTTTAATAGCGACCTCGGCCTGCTCCTCCAGGGTCTTCATTTTTTATTGCAAGTTTTTATTGGTTTTCTGAAGGTTGGAGACCTCCCTCTTCTTTTCGACTAGCTTCTCACGGTTCTCAAAAGATTGTATTGAGAAAGAGTGGGCATGCTGGATGGCCTGAAAGAAAACAGAAGTATTAGAAAATATTCTAAGTATGAAATAAAGAGAAAGAAAGAAAAAGTACCAAGCAAAAACACTTACCTGAACAGAGCGCTGAAGCATCAGAGCATAGTTCTCGTACTCACTGAACTCAAAGTTTCGCTCCAGATCGCCTGGAAGAAGCAGAGCAGTACTGAGGGCAACGCCGACATTGATATCATCGGCGCTATCACTAGCCATAACAAGCTTATCTTCCAGAGTGATTTCGGGGGCCTAGGGGGCATCAGGCTTTTTAGACCCCGAGGTAGTTGCAGCTGATGACCTCGGCCTTTTAGATTTGGAGGATTCGGACGGCAGCGTTTCGGCAGACCTCTTCGCAGGGACAGAGGTGGTTTTCTCACTTGGAGCCAATTTTGAGATTGGCAAAGTGTCTTCAGTCTCAACCTGAGTCACCTTGGCCTTAGGTTGAGCCTTTTTGATTCTTTTCGGCTTCGGTGAAAGTAGGGTTTGTGTTGATTGAGCATCAATATCAGTTGGAATGTTGGCTAAGAAGTCTTTTGCAACTGGTTTTGGGCGGCTCATCTCGGCTGTAAGAACAAGTTGTCGGTGACGTTTTCGTTGAGATGGTGGGATCAGGTATGGAGTCGAAGTAGACGGCTGTTCTGCTGGATCAGAAGTTGATCCTTGATCTAGCTGAGATGAGGTAGCAACTTGTAGAGTTGTGGCAGAAGGTGGAGAAAAACTTTTCTTTTCTTTTTTTTCTCTTAGGAACATTGGGAAGAGCTGATTTGTACGTCGGTATAAAATTACGCACCAGTGGGGCCTTTCGCTTATGAACAAGAAGGTCCAGTAGTTTCTTTAAACCCGGACTTGGGTAAAAGGACTTGCGGAAGTCTTTTCCTGGTTTTGGAAGAGCTGTAAGGAAAAACAAACGTCAGAATATTTGAACTATTAAAGACTTTGAAAGCAAGTGAACGTGAAACACAGGGCTCTTACCATTGCCCTCTACGAAAACTGTCCGAGGAAGAGGGTAGAGGTGGAGGTCCTCATCTGGAGCAAATTTCCAGTTCCCCGAAGTAATAAAATAATCATCTCCAGCTCCCTTGTTGGAATTTGGGAGGTCGGCAACGATTTTGTACTCCGTTGACCTCGGCTTTAGGTAGTAAACATAGCCCGTGTCCTTTTTTAGGCCACACATGGTATAACAATACTGGATATCGGCTAAAATGACCCTAATGTTTTCTTGTTTTGCTAAGGCTATAATGCCATTAATAACTCGATAGGAGTTGATGGCGAGCTGCATTGGGTTTAACTTGTAATAATGGATAATCTCGCCAAAAAAAATGTTGAGTGGGAGCCGAAGTCCACACTCGATGAAAGCCACCACAGGGAAAGGCATAGAGTCATCAGTAGGCATGATGAAGTCATCATCCCCAGCCAACCTCAGATGGACGTCGGCTGGGATTTCAAACTCTTGTCTAAAGAATTCTAGTTTGGATAGGGTGTCTACCCTATGTTTCCGCATACCCATGATGTCGGCTTAATCGAAGGGGTTGAATTTCAGAAGATATTTTGAAAGGGTTATGAGGACCTCGGCAATCACTTAGGTAAATACAGGTTTCAGTTTTTTTCCTAAATTGTGGGTTTTACAGACAAATCCCAAACCTAAGTCTATGGAAACGAAGATTGAAAGCACAAATCTGGAAAAGACACAAAAAACAGAAAACAAGAACAAGTTTCAGAATCAAGAACAAAGATGGGCTATCAAGAACATAGTGAGTACAAGGGGTACAAGGTCAAAGAACAGTGGCAAAAGTGCAAGAAAATGGTGAACAATGCGTGTATTTAAGACATGGACAAGGGCAAAATCGTGGAATAAACACACTCAGATATGAGATTCACAAATCGAATGTTTAAACAAAGCAGTAATGGCAACAAGTAGTAAAGAGCATCAGAGAATTGAAAACGAAAGGAGCAGTGGCTTACCAAAAAACGTGAAGCCGGTATGAAGGTTGCCGAAGTCAGGCGACAGTTACAGAAGTAACAGGGCGGCGAAAGCTTCACTAAGAGGGAGCAATGAAAACAGTTGCAGAGCTTGAAGTCTAGAACAATGGCGGATTCAAGAGAAAAAAGTAAGAGAGAGAAAAAGCAAGAGTATCGAATGAAAAGTGAAGAAATGAAAGAAGAGGGAAAAGTTTTTGTTAAAACTTGAAACAACGGCGAATAAGGGCAATTAATGCGCCTAGAAGCGTGAAATCGTCGACGCAGCGCCATGGGGCGATCCAATGAGGATAAGACGCGTGAATGAAGCGATTGAATAGTGATGCATGACAGCTCATACGAGTGAAGGAATTCACTGGAATTCTTGTTCTTTAAAGGAGACATGTCGGCCTTAAACAATGATATCGGCTAAAATGATTTAAGTCGACATCTTTGGAGGAGAATGCGATATAGGTTCCATCACCTCAAAATGCCGAGGTAATAGAACCTAGGGGGCAGTTGTGGGGATATATTTTTGAGTACCAACACGTGGCAAAGTGACGCCGACGTATCAGCCGAGGTTCCACGTGTCTTGGTCATAACACCGAGGTGATCTCGGCAAGGCCGAGGTTATCTGCGAAGATATCGGAATCCGAGATAAGCGGATAAGGGACAAGAGTCATAGAATGAGGAAAGACTTCAAGATGAATAAGGATAATATTCTTAGGGAGTCTATCCTTATCTCTTGAGGAGTCCAAAGTAAGCACTGAATAGGAGTCCATAGAAGTCAGGCTTCTATCGGGACTAGGATTGAGTTAACTATAAAAGAGAGTACCCCCGTGGGTTTAAGGTACGCAATTTATATTCTGAACAGTGAGATTAGCACTATTGATTATCTGTGAGAGATATACTGACTTGATCGTCGGAGTGCCCCCGGGTAGACGAACCACCGCCGGAATCTTCTCTTTTTGTTGCAGGTTAGACAAGTGTCATCTATTCTGCCAGTGCTCTCCAACTGAATACTAAGTTGGCAGTGTGGTCAAATTTTCACCCACACAGATAACTAGTTTAAAAAATATATATAAACTCATACTAATGTGAACATTCACACTATAACGTGAAAACACAAAATAAAATTAAAAAAAGTAAAAATTGACTATTTCGATTGTTTAATGGTAACAAAAATGATTATTCAATCAACAAGTAGAGGTAAAAAAAAAAATATAACTAATTTTTGAATTTTTTAAAAAAAGAAAAACTCATACTAAAATACAATGTGAATGTTCACAATTTACAATTAACATACAACTGACCTTGGAAAAATTAAATTTATACCACTGTGAACATTCACACTATAATATGAAACAAAATTGAAAGAAAAAAAATTACTATTTTAATTGTTTAATGGTAATAAAAAACTATTATTCAAACAATAAGTATATTAACAAATAACCAATGATATGTGAATATTCTCGTATTGTAAAATATATAATTATGTCCATATCTATATTCTAACACTTATTTTTCAGACTTTCAAATAATGTGAAATGTGAGTATTCATACTGATTGATAAAAAAAATAGAAATAATGACAATAATAGAATTAGAAATTAAAAAAAAAAACTCAATCACTCTAAAATATATATATATATATATATCACCCACATTCTCATCTTTATCATCATCTTTATTATTATCACTATCATTAACAATCTATGCAATTTTACCATTCCACCAATCCAAATCAAACCAAATCCACCTTTGAAGAATATGCTTGTAACAAAATTGATTAGACATAAATAGAGTTTCGACTTACAACAATGGAAAAAATAGAGTTTCAAACACAGAGCAACAATTGACAAACACAGAACTTTGAACACAAAGTGATAATGGAGGAACACAAAGTTTCACCGCAATAATTAGGGAACATAATATTATTTTACCACCATGTGTAAACTAGAGTTTCTAAACCCTATCAAATAGAAAGTTTCAAACCTTAACACATTGAAACAATACCATAAATATGAATGAAACTGATAAAAAAGAAAAACATAAATAATGGTAACTACCAAAATAGAGATAGCAACAAAATTGAAATGTGCATATCATTTTTTTATGTAATACATGTTAACAATAGACATAAGGATATAATAGTCCAATAAACAATATAAATCAAGAAAGAAAGATTCCGTAGAATAAAAGGATAAATATATGGGACTAATTAGGTTATAATTTTTTTTGGCGGACTTAGGATTGTTTGGGAAGTGTTAGATTAGTATACTTTTTGACTTTTTATAAAAAAACACGTGAAACATGAGTTGAGTTTGAAGTGATATGATATAGAGGTGATGTGACTTAAATAAGATGATCGTAAGCTAAATAGAATAATGTGCTAAAATAACATACACTATTTTCGCACATGTCAAATAACCACTTAATAAAAACCCCTATTCTTTAAATAGATGAAAAGTGTTTTGTATTTTATATTTTTCTATCACAGATTGTTTGAGTAGTCAGGAAAGAGTTAAAAAAATTTAAAAGCCGCTACAAAAAAATTAAATCATGTTTGGTTATATTTTTAAATCAATTTTTGAAATAAAATTTAAAAAATGTGTTTGCTTTACAAATTTTGAAAATTTGTTTTCAAAATTATTTTTTCTATCCTCATTCCTTCTTTTGTATCTTATACATTAATTAAATTTTTTTCCTCTCTCCTCTCGCCTTCTCTCATATTTTATTTATCAATCAATCAACTCTCTTTTTTATACTCATTTAACTACACAAATCATTCCAAAAAGGATAAATTACATTTATCTCCCTTGAGATTTCTGACAAATACAAGGATCTTCCCTATGATTTGAATAATTACAGTAACCTCTCATAATTTACCTGGCAATGTCAAGATTCTCCCATTCTGCCTATTTTGCACAAACGACGTTTGTATCCTATAGAAAATGACCATATTACCCTTGTTTTTGCCTGCAAAAAGACGAAAAAACCCTTTGTTCAAAACTAACATCACTGCCACTGCCCGTGATTGACCAACACAACCATAAAATAAAGGGTGAATTACACTAACGGTTCTTATAGTTTGGGGCTTGTGTCATTTTGGCCCATGACTTTTCAATTGTGACACATTTGACCTTAAATTTTGAATCTAGTTCCAAATAAGGAGAATCGATGATGCCATCGAATTTTGCAGGGGCAAAAATGTCAATTTGATAAAATATAAACTAATTTAACAAAAATAAGTTTCAAATAAATATTTTTAAATTTTTAAAAATTATTTCTATCCACTAAAGATAAAATTATGTAAAATTAACAAATTTTTTAGACATTTATTTGTTTATTTTTACTAAATTAATTTTTATTATGTGTTTGGATGATAATCATGTAATGGTGGTTGTTTTTGTTCTCATTAAATTAGTTTTTATTTTTTCAAAAGTCAAACATGATAACAACTTCGACATCATTATTAAACAAATCTATTAAATCGAAAAATCCAAAACTAAAAACATTTCATATATTAAATATATAGATTACCCATTACATAATTATCATCAAAACATATAATAAAAATTAATTTGGTAAAATAAATAAATAAATAAATATTTAAAAGATTTATCAATTTTACATAATTTTATCTTTGGTGAATATAAATAATTTTAAAAATATTTTTTTGAAATTTATTTTTGTCAAATTAGCTTATATTTATCAAATTAAAAATTTTGCTCTTGAAATTAAGTTATGGTATCTTTAATTGTCCTTATTTGGGAGAAGATTCAAAATTTAGTGTCAAATGTGTCACAATTGAAAAGTTAGGAACCAAAGTGACACGGGTCCCAAACTATAGAGACTGTTAGTGTAATTCACCCTAAAATAAAATAATTTAAAAATATTTATAATAAAAATTAAACATTTAAAATATATATTTTTAAAATTTTTAATATTTAAAATATTAAAAAATACAACAAATAAATATATGAAATATAATGCACATTAAAATAAATAAAAAATATTTACCCTAAAAAAATAAATTTCAAAAATTTCAAAACTTATAACCAAACAAATTTTTTCTTTTCAAAACTCATAACTTAAAATACGACTCCACACTCAAATCATTATTGTAAAAATAATTTTAAAAAAAAAAAAATTTAATTTTTTTTTCTTTTAAAATAGAGTTTTGGAAAAAGTTTTGTTTTGAGTTTTGAGTTTTGAAAAGTGTTTTGAATTGAGTTTTAAGTTTGTGTTTGGTTATGAGTTTTTGAAAATAATTTTTGAATTGAGTTTTGAGTAAAAATATGTTCCGAAAAATTTTTTTTTTTTAGAAATATGTTTGGTTTTCTTTTAGAATCACAATTTCAATTAGAAATTTTCAAAAATCTTTTCAAAACTCATAAAATCTTAACTGTGCGGGGAAATCCCACATCGGTCTGTGAGGGACTACTTTCCCACCTTATAAGCAGGCTGGCTCCTCTTACCTTGCATAGGCCTTTTCCCCCAGTGGGGGAGGAACAAAACCGTGGGGTCGGAATGCCAAAGCGGACAATATGTGCAAGGCACGGGGACCGGTGGCTTTATTTGGCGCTGTCTATGGGAACTCCTTCCGGGATGACCGGAGCCAGCGGTGAGGGCTAATGTGCGGGAAATCACATCGATGCGTGAGGACTACTTTCTCACCTTATAAGCGGTGGCTCATCTTACCTTGCATAGGCCTTTTCCCTAGTGGGGGAGGAACAAAACCGTCTTGATCGGAATGTCCATGGACAATATGTGCAAACACGAGGCCGACCGTGGCTTTATTTGGCGCCGTCTGTGGAAACTCCCTCCGGGATGACCGGAGCCAGCGCGGCTGGGGGTTAAAAATAAAGCCACCGGTCCCCGTGCGTTGCACATATTGTCCGCTTTGGCATTCCGACCGCACGGTTTTGTTCCTTCCCCACTAGGGGAAAATGCCTATGCAAGGTAAGAGGAGCCAGTCTGCTTATAAGGTGGGAAAGTAGTCCCTCACAGACCGATGTGGGATTTCCCCGCACATTAACCAAATATACAACTCAAAAGTTAATTCAAAAATTATTTTCAAAATTCATAACCAAACATAAACTTAAAAAAAATATAAACTTATGTTAAATATATTTTTTAAATACTATAAAACTTTAAAAATTTTATTTTTTTATTTTATTTTATAAATATATTTTTAAATATTTTAATTTTTTTGTTATGTACTTTGTTATGATTTGAGTGTAGAGTTTTGAAAATAATGTGGTATTTCGAGTTATGTGTTTGGTTATGAGGTTTGAAAATAAATTTTGAATTGAGTTTTATGGTTTGTGTTGGTCAATTCAAAAATTATTTTCAAAACTTATAACCAAACACAAACTTAAAAAAAAATACAAACTTATGTTAAACATATTTTTTAAATATTAAATTTTTTTAAATTTTAAATATATTATTTTTATTTTAAATATATAGTTTTATTTTAAATATTTTATCTTATTTTATAAATATATTTTAATTTTTGTGTTATGTGTTTTGTTATGATTTGAATGTAGAGTTTTAAAAATAGTGTGGAGTTTCAAGTTATATATTTGGTTATGAGCAAGGTTTTAAAAAGCGGCCTTAACCGTTACGTAACGCCACATAACGGTTGTGGTAGTTACCACCACCTATTATAGTCACTTTTGCAGTGTGATTGAGATTTACAAGTGTGTCGGCCGTAACGGTTGCCATAGCGGTCATAACTGTAACAACTTAGATTTTTAACTATTCTGTAAAATTTATACTAATATTATTTAATCACAGTTAGGAAAATATATGATTTATTTTGTATTGTTATGTATAATTTTGTAAAAATAATATAATTATTAAAATTTTAGGGGTCAAAGTATAAATAAATAATAATAATAATTTGTGTTGTAGTAAAATAAATAATTTATCTTTTGATGATATACGATAAACTATAATTTAATTAAGAATTAATTTATTTATATAATTATATTAAAAAATTGAGTCAAAATGTAATTATCTTAAATATCTATTAAGGATAAGAATGAATCTATAAATTTATTATCCAATCTGCCACATATGCGCTTTATCTCCCTATAAATAGTGAGGCATTTCCCCTGGGAAGAAGAAAGGAAAGAAAGGAAAGGAAAGAATGAGAGAAAGACAAAAAGAGAAAGGAGAAAGAAAAGAGAGAAAGAAAAAAAAAAACGATGGAAGTTAAGAGAGTCTTTGATAGTAGAAAGAAAATGGTGAGGTATTAAAGTTAAGGTGAGTTACATTATATCTTGAGTTATCATAATATATTTTACATATGTTTTAACTTATCATATGTATTTTATACAAGTTATGTTTTATAAATTATTATAAGTTATATTACTATTTCAATTACGTATATTATTTTCTGAACCCTATTTGCTAAAGTGAAACCCATAGATTTGTTTATTTATATTTTAAAGAATATTTGACTATAACCTTATAAACAATTATGTTTTGTAAGTACCACCACGGGAGTCCCACGCCTTGGGGGACTTAAATAACCATTGGCTTCTGTTTGATCACTTTGCGACCCTCTGTTTGTCATGGATCTATTGACCTTTGTTTTGTGCGGAGCAAAGTGTTGTACGGAGCTAAGTGCTACACTATTGTGGGAGTCACCTCTAGAGTTCGTACAAGCCATCTCTTGAATCTGTACCTTTATTCAGTTGTCATACATGACCTTTGTTACGATTCGCTCGATCAGTGGTTATGATTATATACTTACATAATTTCTGTATTTCAGTTTCTGATACTTAAATGATTTGTTTACCAAATTACCGTGATTATGGTTATTTATTTACATAATCTCAGTTTTGCTACTTAAAGGATTATTTGTTCTGACTAAGTTATCTTAAATGTTTTGGCTATATAATTATCCATGGTTATTTCGTGTCCCTTATACTCTCGGTATAATATTTCTCACTCTGCCATGTGCTTATAGCTATTTACCAATTTTCAGGAAACAATACAACTCAGAAATAATTTTTGGAAAGTCTTAGATGCGAGGCTGCGAAATAGACACACGCGGCACTTTTATAATATTTTTCTATGTAAATATCGGCCTTTTTGGTCAATAAATTTTGTAATAAAAATAGAAGCTCCAATAATTATTTTGGTACCCTCATTTAAATATTACTTCTGCATGCATTTATTAATTTGGTTAAGAATTAGCCGGAGATAACCTCAGTTACTGGTCATCACGATACTTAACCCTTAAGTACAGGGAGCGGGTCGTAATAATAATAGTGTTGTAACAATCAGAACGGCTTTCACATACGCATCGTTCAATAATGATTTATTGCTTTTTGAAAAAATGCACAAAAAAAAGTTAAAAATGGGAGAAGAGGGATAAAGAGAAGAGGGAAGATAAAGAGAGAAGATAGAAGAGCAAGAGATAGAGAGAGAGAGAGAGAGAAGAGGGAAGATGAAGAACATGTTATTGATTTGTTGAAACTGTAAAACCTATACTATTCTATTTAGCTGCAATCACTCAACCAGTTTGTTTGTGTGTGTCTATTTATATATTGTTTGAAAATAATAATAAGAAGTGTGGTCATTATTTATTTAGCTTGATTAAAATATATATATATATATATATTTAGGCTCTTATTTATTCTCTTATTTTTGTCATTATTTATCTTATATATAATAGTTAGTGATTGATTTTTTATATAATATAAAGTCATTAATTATTAAAATAAAATTTAAAAAACTTAGTTTATAGTGATTTAAAAATATGAAATATATTGGATCATACTTAAAAATTTATAAAAATTGATCAATATTTATTTTAAACCCAATAAATATGATCATGGAAAAAAAAAATGTGTATCGATAAGTTTTTTTTTAAATTGTGCGAAAAATAAAAAAATTCACGGTTCTAGTTACCGCAACCGTTACGCTATGGCCTTTACACCCCGCAACTGCAACCATACCACCGCCACCATTACGACGACCGCGACCACAACCTCAACCGATTTTCAGAACCTTGGTTATGAGGTTTGAAAATAATTTTTGAATTGTGGTTTGAGTTATGTATTTGGTTATGATTTGAGTGTGAAATTGTGTTTTGAGTTTAAAATATTAAAATTAAAATATTGAAATATTTACAAATAAAATAAAATATTTAAATAAAAATTATATATTTAAAATAAAATAATATTTTTAAAAAATATATTTTTTGGTATACGAGTTCATGAAAAATGGGTCCCTCAATGATTTCCTCTTTACAATAGAACAAAAATCTGGGAAATTCTTGAATTAGGCACTTGAGAGCATTATAGGTATTTTAGTATTTACATTTAGGCCAAGTTTGGGAAGACTAAATAAGTTCACACTTTTTATCTTTTTATCTTTTTTGAGTCATATCAATCAACATCTCCTTATTAATTTTCTACACATCTTTTTATAAAAAGTCAAAAAGTGCACTTATTTAGAACATCCCAAATAACCCCTTAATGACATAAGCAGGGTCGGTTAGATGTATAAACGGCGGTCGAATTTTTAAAAAATCTTGACATTATTAGATAAAGTAGGGGACATTACTGTAATTATTTAAACTACAGGGAAGATAAATGTAATTTACCTTTCCAAAAATTATTTTTAAAATATACAATCAAACAAATTTTAAATTTTGCAAACCCTTTTAAAAAAATTATCTTTCAAAATTGATTCTCAAAACTAAATCAAAGGAGCATTAATTATTTTTCCCCACTTTTTTTACGAGTCTTTTCGTAAAAAGTTAAAAAATTAAAATAATTAATTTCTAAACAAACCCTTGAAATATATATTAACAAGGCTCGTCTTCAAATATATATTTTTTTTTGTTGAGAAATTATAAAAAAATTAAGTTTTGAATTCCATAACAAATTAAATTTTAAAATTTGAACTATTGCAATTTAAAATATAAAATATTAATTCTAATTCTCATCCGTTGCAATTTTTGCATATTATCAGCTTAAAAAATTCGAATATTACACCAATTGTTTCACTTAAAAAAATCCAACTTTTTTTTTTTTTTATAACATACATGGCTTCGGTGTAGGAATGGCAATGGGGCGGGGTGGGGCCGGGGATCACACTCCCGATCCCCGATCCCCGATGGTAAAATTTTTCCCATCCCCGGCCTCGATCCCTGACGGGGACCTATCACCGCCTCCCGTCCCCACCCCCCAACGGGGATCGGGTTTCCCCGACCCCGAAATTCCCCGGATCCAAAAAAAAAAAAAAAAAAAAATCAACAACAAACAAACAGAGAGAGAGAGATCTGAGATCTGATATACATTGATACACATCATAAACATCATAAAAATCACAAACAACATTATCAACATCTGAGTCGAAGGAGTAGAGATCTTATCTGATCTGAGTAGAGAGAGAGGGAGTAGAAATTTGATCTGAGTCGATCTGCTGCTCGTCGTCATAAGAGGTGGCATCTGAGTCGATCTGCTCGTCGTCGTCGATCTGCTGCTCGTCGTCCTCACATCTCTTTGCTGCTCGTCGTTGTTAGAGATAGCGCTCGTCGTCGTCATCCTAGTTGAAGGTGGCGTCGTCGGAGACGGACCGTCGTCGTAGTTGGATGTAGCGTCTCTCAGACGGTGAGGAAGAGAGAGAGGAGCATTAATGAAATGAAAATAAGAGAGGGCTGAAATGAGAGACGGAAGGAAAAAAATAATAAAAAATATATTATATATATATATATAGATCAGTTCGGGGACATACGGGCCGGGGCGGGGCCGGGGCCGGGGATTGGGCACCGATCACCGTCGCCGGCCTGAAATAGATCGGGGATTGATTTTTAGATACCGTCCCCTCTCCGTCGGGGGTATTTTTCGGGGAAAAACCGCATAAATCGGGATCGGGAGGATCGGGGATCCCCGTCGGGCCGGTTTCAAATTGCCATCCCTACTTCGGTGGTGTTTGGGAAGAAGGGTGGGGGCTAATTTAGCCACATATGGATAAAAAAGTCTAAATTAGCCACGTAAAGACAAACGGAGGTGAGGAGCTTGGCAGCAACAATTTCATTCTCAAATTTACGAAACTACCTTCACATGAAGAGGGACATCGCCTGCACAAAGAAAGTTAAAAAAAAAAAAAAAAAAAAAAAAAAAATCCTTTTCCCAAAAAAACACCTTTTTCCATAAAAAAATAAAGAAAGTTGAAAAAAAGATTAAAAATATTTTTTTGTTTTTTTGTTAAAATATTTTATAAAAATAAATTCAAACTCTATTTTATAAAAATATTTTTAAATTTTTAAATTTTTTTGTTATGTATTTGGTTTTAATTTGAGTGTAGAGTTGTGAAAGTAGTATGGAATTTCGAGTTATGTGTTTTGTTATGAGTTTTAAAAATAATTTATTAAGGGGGTTTTATTTTATGTGTTTGGTTACGATTTGAGTGTAGAGTTATTTTTAAATTTAAAATATCACCATTTTAAATTATTTAAATTTTTTGAATATTTAAATTATTTAAATTTTTTGTTAAAATAATTTTTTGAATATTTAAATTATTTAAATTTTTACGATTTAAATTTTTTGAATATTTATTTTAAAATTTTTCTTATTAAATTATTTAGATTATTTAAATATTTAAAATAAAAATAAAAATAAAAATAAAATTAAATATTTAAAATTAAATTATTTAAAATACACAGGACAATAAAATAAAACCTCACATTTTATCATTTCACAGAAAATGAAAAAAAATAAAAAACACATGAAAAAACCATTTCCAAAAAAAAATAAAAACTTAAAATACATAAATTATTTTTAAAAAAAAGACGCCTCATTCAAAAATATTTTAAAATATTTAAAAAATTACAAAAATGTAAATTCAAAAAAAAAAAGAACGAAAAAAATACGCCTCATCCAAAAAGATAAAAAAAAAAACGGAAATTACCATTGCCATGTAATTTACAAATAAATAAAACACATGAAAATCCATTTTTGAAATATAAAAACAAATTAATGTGTACGAATTAAAAAATGACAAAAACAAAAATTAAAAAAAATAACAAGAAAAATACGCCTCATTAAAAAATATTTAAAAAAAAAAACATAAAAACATAAATTACCATTCATGATGTAATTTAAAAATAAATAAAACACCAAAATCGAAACCCAACATAAAAAAATTAAATTAAAAAAGAAGAACCAAAATATGGCAAATCCAAATCCAAAATAAAAAAAATAAAAAACAAAAAAATTAAGCAAAATTTGACAGATCGAAACCCAACATACAAAAAAAAAAAATGCAAAAAATGCCAAATCCAAACCCCCCCCCCCCAAAAAAAAGCAAAATACGCCAAATCGAAACCTAACATAAAAAAATTAAAATAAAAAAATAACCAAAATATGAAAAATCCAAAAAAAAAAAAAAAAAAAAAAAATTTTTAAGCAAAGTGCCAAAATTGTTATAAAAAAAAAAAACCCAAAAATATGCCAAATCCAAACCCAAATTAAAAAAAATAAAAAATAAAAAGGCAAAAAGGGCAATTTGGTAATTTAACAGGATGACACCTCACCAAAAAGTCAAAAAACCAAAAAGTCATTCCCAAACGAGGTTTTTTAGCCTAAGCTAAAATAACCAAAAAAGTCAAAAAGCCAAAAAGCCAATTCACTTCCCAAACAGAGGCTTCGTTTGGGAAGTGGGTTGACTTTTTGATTTTTTTCACTATTTTAGCTTGGAGTTAAAAAGCCTAGTTTGGGAAGAGCTTTTGACTTTTTTGTGAGAGAAATAATGTAATGATTATAAGTTGGATGTGATATTTTATCTTATTGAGCTAAAAAATTTTATTTTGTTTTTTGTGACTATTTTAACCGAAAAAACCTCAAAACCAACTTGCCAAATGGAGGCATAAATACATTAATCTTTTAACTTTTAAAAAATTTGGCCATATTTGGACTTCGTTTGGAAAGCCCAACTTGGGATTTTTTTGACTATTTTAGTTACAAAAAATAAAATAGATTTTTTAACTCAATAAGACAAAATATCACGTCTAACCCATAATCATTATATTATTTATCTCACAAAAAAGTCAAAAGCCATTCCCAAACTAGGTTTTTTAGTCATAAGCTAAAATAGTCAAAAAAAATCAAAAAATCAAAAAGTCAACATACTTCCCAAATGAACCTTGATTTTTTAAAAACTTGTTTAAGAAACATTTTTTAAAAAGTTAAAATTAATTTGGTGAAAAAAAATAAAATATCAAAAAAACTTATCATTTTTATATAATTTTATCTTTTTAAAGGATAGAAATAATTTAAAAAAATCAAAAATAGGTTTTAATATTTATTTTTATTAAATTAATTTTTCATTTCTTTTTCTTGAAAGACAAACTGAACCTGGCCTTTGAAAATAGTCGTTTGGCAATTGTCTTTTTCGGTTAGTTTTTTGGTTTTTTGGACTAAAAAATTAGTTTGCATTGTTTTTGTTTTTTGGTTTTTTTAAATTTTGTAAGACAAAAAATAAAATAATTATGATTTGAATGTGATATTTTATTTTATTAACTTTTTAGCATATTTTGTTGGTTTGCCAACATTCTATTTTAGTAGTATTTTGATTTTTTACGAAAAAATATACAATAAAGTCGAATGAATGACATGATAACTTATAATGATTTTTTAATTTTTTTTACTAGAATTTTAAATTGCCAAATGAAGCCTAAGAAGGCCCATAGGAAACCCATCTTCACACACCATCCATAAGATATATGTAAAAATTAATTGTTAATAAAGATTCACAACCCATCAAATTTAGGGGTCATTTAGGAGTAGATTTTTTTTAAATTTTTTAATTTTTTAACTAAAACATGAGATGAAAAAAATTAATATATATTTGAGATGATTTTTAAAATTTTTATTAAAAGATGTACAAAAAATATAGTAAATGTAAATGAATTTTTTACTATTAAGTATTTTTAAATTTTTTGATTTTTAAGCCATTTTAGAGAATTCCCAAATGACCCCTTAATTTTCACCATATCATTTTTTTTAAGATAAATTTATGAATAGTATATTTTTTTAAAAATTGTGATCGTCTCTACTTTAAAATTATAAACAAAAATCTTCATTATATTATTCAAAAGTGTATAATATTTTTTTTAAATTTAAAATAATAATAAAATTTTATGATTATTATACAAATCTGAAATGATGATTATTATACAAATCTGAAATGATATGAATTAAGGATCACATCCTTCCGAGTATAGTTTCTGGAGAAAGACAGTACAAAAAAAAAAAAAAAAAAGTATCAGAATTAAATATTAAATAGATAATTAAATGTTTTAAAATAATACCATAATTATATATAAAAAAAATTAATCAAAGAAGAAAACACTAGAACGATATGGTAAAAGATGTAACCAACCCTATGATAAATTTGGTTTGGGAAAGTCGGTTGAGTTTGGCTTTTTCATTATTTTTAGGGAATGTTTTAAAAAAATAGTTAAAAGTTAATTTTTTAAGCTCAAGTTTGGCATTTATTAAATAATATAAAAAATCAAAAAGTCACTATCTTATTTAAGTCACATTATCTTATTTAAATCACATCACCTCTCTAACACATCACATCAAATCCAATCCAATCTAAACCCAACTCATATAAGTCAATAAGTCAAAAAGTATACTTTTTTAGAATATCTCAAACCAACTCTAATTTTTTTTTAAAAAAAATGTATGAAAAATATGAAAGATGATGTGATTTAAAATATGTTAAAAGTTGAGAACTGAGTTTTAACCCACTTCCCAAAAGGAACTTTAATTTTAGTATTAAAAAGTATCATTTAAGTTGGAATTTTTAAATTTGTTAAATTTTATGAGAAGAGAAAAAAACAAAATAATTATGATTTAAATATATCATTTATTTTATTTTGACTGTTTTAAGCCAGTATCCCATGCTTAGGGTATTTGGTGTGGATTATAAGGATGATTATAATTTATTTAAATTTAAAAATTTATGCCATATTATTATGTGATACATCTTTTGGTTATAACTTTTTAGGCAAAACTAACTTAAACAAACTAAGAAAAATTAATTATTTAAAAATTAAGAAAAACATATTTTTAATTTTTATGATTTAATTATCAATTTTTAATTTGTAATAAATTGCACCAAACACAACCTTAAACGAGCAGAGTTCTCCTCGTTTCTGTCTGTTTGTATTTATATCTGCCTGCGCTGCGCCTTTCTTCACATCTCTCTTTCTCACTCTCTCAATCCGTTCTTCTTCTGCAGTTCACTAGTTCTAATACCCATTAATGGCTCAAGGTTTGAACCCTGAAGCACCTCATTATATACCACTATCTCACAGATCACCTCCTCCAATCACCTACTCAGACCTTCCACCTCCTCCTCCACTTCACAATCTTTCTATTCTTCCACTTTTCTCACCTTCCACCACACCAACCTTCTTTTACCATTCTCCACCACCACCACCACCACCACCACCACCACCACCTCCTCACTTCTCCACCGCTCAACCTCTCTACACCACCACCATCACCTACCCCATTCAACCACATCACCCTGACCTACTGCCACCGCCGCCGCCGCCGCCGCATACGGCGGAGCAATCTCGTGAGGTGCGACGAGAAGAGGCGGCGTATGAGAGGGTTGGGCGGTGTGGAACTGAATGGAGACCTAAGAAGGGAGGACATAGCCAAAGAGAGGGTGCTACTGCTAGGGTTCGGAACCCTACTAAATTTGGGAATAATCGTAATGATAAGAACCAGGTGGTGCATAAGAAGGTGGGAAGTAGTAGTAGGGCTTTTTTGAACAAACACGATGTACTTCCTCTTGAAGATGACAAAACAACTACCACTGTCATGATCAAGAACATACCCAAGGAGTACAAGTACGTTCTCTTCGTTTTAATTTTAATTTTTGTTTTATGGTTTTATGAAAAGGAAAATGCTAAAAATGATACTAAAATGAATGATGTGGCTAAATTTTCTGTGTTAGACTTCTTATTTTAAAACAAAATAATTTGCCAGTTATTTACAAAATGAATTTGTCACATTATTTTTACAATGCTTTTTATATAAATTTTCTGTGTCAAATAGAGTTTTCCTTAGTAATTAGATGTTGTTTTTGTTGTAAATTAAAAAAAAGTTCCAATGTAATCAGTGTGTATACATTTTCTATTTAATTTTTGTATTGTTATATCATTACTGGATTGTTGTCTTCTATTGCAAGTGTAATGATATTTAAAAATAATTATAAATTTACATTTCTGTTTAGAAATAAGGACAAATTATACATACCTCTCGAGGTTTGACTAAATTACAGATACCTAAGGTTTGAGAAATTACAAATTTTTTCCTGAATGTTATATTTGCATAACAAATTAGGGAGTAATTTGTTATGAAATATAAACATGAAGGGACAAATTGTTATAAGAATATAAACTTTAGGGGAAGGGATGTAATTTCTAAAACTTTAGGAATATCCGTAATTTAGCTAAACCTAGGAAGGTTTATGTAATTTGCCCTAGAAATAACTATTAAATCTGGCCAAGTTTGGCATCCCAATATAAGTGCACTTATTTCATCTTTTTATCTTTTTTGAGTCACATCAATCAACATCTCCTCTCTATTTTTTCTACACATAATACAAGAAAAGTCAAAAAGTATACTTATTCTAAACTTCCCAAACTTGGCTTATCCTTAACGGAGAGGATCAAAGTGCATCATTACTGTTCTTTTGTAAAATGATCAAATTTAGCAAGTAGAAATTCTGTTTCAGAACAACCTACAATTGGTAAAAAAAAAAAATTTAAAAAATCCTTAGATTCTCTTTAGATGGATATTCATTTTTGTCTCATTTAATAACTGCTTGTTGAGCAATGTGTGTATCATTTAATAGCTTTTGTTGGGCTAAGGAAATATTTGGCATTCACTAAATAAATATATATATATATATATTTTTTTTATCACATCATTTTTTAATTTTTTTTTACATATTTTTTAAAAAAATCAAAAAATAATATTTATTTAAATCATCTTAAACATTATCGAAATTTTTACTTAGTTCTCTAGTTTTATCACGTGGATTGTTCTCTCATTTGCCTGTGCTATGAACTCGATGTTTTTATTTTTTTACAGTCGTGAAATGATATTGAAATTTCTTGACGAGCACTGTAATTTGGAAAATCAAAGGAGGGCTTCTGGTGAAGCAGCAGATGATGTCGTCTCAGCTTACGATTTTATGTATTTGCCGATGGATTTCAGGTAATATAGAAAACAAACATTACAAAAATTATGGATAATATCATTTTAGTATTGAAGTGGTAATGTATGATTTTTACGAGTTTCTTCTTCTTTTCTTTTTCTTAAGTGAAAGATTGATTAATATTATTATGTATAGAAATTTTAAGATAAATAACACAAAAATTTGTAAAAGCACACATTAAGTTCTTTTGAGATTTTTCTATATTACAGTTTTTAGTTTTGAGAAGTTATTAGTTGGTGTTAGGATACCTTACATGGTTCACGAAGTGGGGTTCACGAATTTGTGTTTGGTGATTGGAAAATTCGAAGGATATGGTGAATTGTAATTGATAAGGATATTGTCACGAGGTGTTACTAGACGGATCATTACTAGACGGATAATTTATTTTTCCTTAGTTCTACTATTTAAACAATTGTATTGGATATATATATATATATATGGATGAACGAGATGATATCATATAACATGATTTAAAATTTTGCTTAGTTTTCTTATTATTAATAATTTATTAGTCAATAAATGAAAAAAATGATTTAATCATTTATTTGATATTAAGATGTATATTTAAGTTTATTTTATTTTTGTGTTTTGGTATAATGTGTATTAATTATAGTCTATTTAGCATAATTGATATAGGAGTGTTTTGGAAAGATGGTAAAAAGTGATTTTTTGGCTTTTAATTAAGACTCCGTTTGGTAAGTCTCTCAAATTATAATTCCACACGTTGATTTGAGTGTGGTATTTGTTTTGAGCTTTCAAATTATAATTGTACACTCATTTCTCAAAATTCAATTCAAAACATAATTATTACTTTTCAAAATTCATAATCAAATACATAATTCAAAATTCTCTTCAAAACTCAGTTCAAATTAATATTTTAGATTTTTAAATATTTTAATTTTGTTAAGAGTTTAAATATTTAAATATTTAAATATTTAATATTTAAATATGTTACAAATTTTTTTATTTTTCTAATTTTTTGAATATTTTTAAATATTACGATTTTAATTTTTTAAAATTTTAAAATATTTTATAAAAATAAATTCGAACTCTATTTTATAAAAATATTTTTAAATATTTTAATTTTTTTGTTATGTATTTAGTTACGATTTGAGTGTAGAGTTATAAAAGTAGTATGGAGTTTCAAGTTATGTGTTTGGTTATGAGTTTTAAAAATAATTTTTTAATTAAGTTTTGTTTTATGTGTTTGGCTACGATTTGAGTGTGGAGTTATTTTTAAATTTAAAATATTAAAATTGTAAATTATTAAATTTTTTTGAATATTTATTTTAATTTTTTACTTATTGAATTTTTTAGATTATTTAAATTATTTAAATATTTATGATTTAAATTTTTTGAATATTTATTTTGAAAAAAAATTATTTTTTTTGTAGTATTTTCAATTAAAAAATTAATTAATGTTATTTTTTGTTAGTAATAAATTTTTTTAATTGAATTTTAAAAAGAGTTTTGGTTACGAGTGTTGATCAGAATTTTCAATAATGTGAAAATAGTATGTTTTGAAAACTCTTTCTAAAAGTCATAACTAAACAAATTTTCTTACTTCACATGTCAAATCAAATTTTCAAAACTCAATTCCACATTTGATTTAACACTCTATTAAAAAATCATAACTAAATAAATTTTCTACACTTAAATTATAATTTTAAAACACACATTCAAAATGTAACTCATATTCTCAAATCATAGTTAGAAAGTCTCAAATCAGTTAAAAAGTTTTACCAAACGGAGCCTAAGTTTTTGGCTTTTTTAGACAAAGTGATTTGAAAAGTTAGTAAAAAATTACTTTTGACTTTTTTAATTAATATTTATTTATGGTGTCAAATCACAATAAAATGACCAAACTATCTCTCTTCAATTTAAAATATTTATAATTTCACCTATGTGGTACATTTTGACCTATGAAAGGTAGAATTGTAATTTTATCGATGACTAAAAATCAACTTTCCAAATGTTTTTAAATACAAAAAAAACTAATTTTTGGCTTTTGCTACAAATTCAAAAAAATGGTTAAAAGCCTAGTCCCCAAAAGAGGCCATATTATGTTGGTGTTTGGGAAGTTATTTTAGTAGGTTATTTTAGGCCAAGTTTGGCATAACCTAAATAATACAAAAAGTCAAAAAGTCACTATCCTATTTAAGTCACATCATCTTATTTAAATCAAATCATCTCTCTAACACATCACATCAAACCCAACCCAAACCCAACTCATATAAGCCAATAAGTCAAAAAGTACCCTTTTTTAGAACATCCCAAACTAACCCTTAGTTTGACTATTTTAAGAGGTTAAAATTTTTATGTTTGGGAAGATAGTTAGATTTTTTTGTAGTTAGATGTGATGTTTGTGAAAGAAAAAGTGAAATGATTATGAGTTTGATGCAACATTTTGTCTTATTGATTATTTTAACTTATTTTGTATTTTAGTAGTATTTTAGCCAAAAAAGCTAAAAAAAAAAGCTCTTCCCATGTTAAAAATTATGGGACTTATTTATTTTTTTGAAATCTCATCTCATTAAAAATTGCCACATTATCGGATGCATTTCAAGTCACAGATGAATTATGTCTACTTCAGGTTCATCCAATGGTTGGGTTTGTTTGTTGGTGCAGATCTGGTTTTTCGAGAGGGTATGCATTTGTGAATTTCACAGAAGCAAGAGCAGTGTGGAAGTTTCATAAGGCGTGTAATAGGAAAACGTGGGATTTCGTCAATTCGCCCAAGATATGCCAGATTGTCTGCGCTATTATCCAGGTTGGTATGGCTACTGCCCATTGTCATGATTGCACCAGTTCTTCTGCTTCACAACTCCATGCAATGTTTCATCATTGTCCCCTCTCCCATTTATAAAAATATTTTATGTAACCCTCTCCCACTTATAATATAGGGGTGATACATCTCTAATACATCATTTTCATTTTGATCTATGAGATGGAAAAGAAAGAGATTGCACATGATCTATTTATGTTATTCGGAATGAATTGAGGGGGTTCAATTAGATTTCTTAAATATTTTTTTAAAAAATATTTTATGTAACAGATATTTTATGTCATATGATTAAAATGACATATGTGATTAAGTGGATTTGAAGAAGTCACTTTTAAATTGATTTGAAATATTAGTGTTCGGTCATATTAAATTAAATTTCAGTATCACTTTTATTATATATTAATTAATGAGAAGAAGGATGACATTGGTTCCATGAAATACTTTCTCTTCCCAATGCCCACAGATTATGTATGGAATGGATAAAGATCTATATAGAAAATTACATGAAAGTCCATTTTTTAGACATAGTTATGCGTAAAAAAGCTGTTTAATTGATAATTAGAGAAGATGTGAGAGAGAAAGAGTTGATTTAGATATTTTAATAAACTAGCACATCATTATATTTCGAGATTTTTTATTATGTTTTATGTAGTTTTTAGTTATATAAAAAAGCTGTTTAATTGATAATTAGAGAAGATGTGAGAGAGAAAGAGTTGATTTAGATATTTTAATAAACTAGCACATCATTATATTTCGAGATTTTTTATTATGTTTTATGTAGTTTTTAGTTATATATATATATATATTTTAATTATGACACAGAAGGTGTAGAATTATGTTATTTTTTTTAGTTATAAGTTGGATATAATACATCACTTAAAAGGAGTGAGTGTGTATCATAGTCTTTCTAGCTCTCTTTCTATATATATATTTGTTAAATGCATATATGTTGATTTCATTGGGAGAATGAATTGACTTTTTAATTTCTGAATTTTTTAATTTGGGAATAAAAAATCGTGTTTGAGTTGAGATTTTGATTTTTTTTAAAAAAAATAAAATAATTATAATATATATATATTATTTTATCTTTTATAATTATTTTGATTTGATAGTCCATGTTGACATTAAAATAAAATAAATTTGACTTTTGTTGTCAGGGGAAGGAGGCATTGGTGAGGCACTTCGAGAGGTCCACGTTTTGGTGCGGATCGGATGAGATGCTCCCAGTATGCTTCGTTCCACCCAGAGATGGTTCTGGTGAATCCGTACACGAAACGAAGATTGGGAAGCGTATTTCTACGACCATCACCACATTCAGCGGCGTATAATGGCTCTCTCTCTCTCTATCTGTCAACACACAATCACCAAATCTCTCTCTGTCGGCATGATATGATTTAAACTGACATGACAAACCTCAATCATGAATCTTAGCTCATCTAGTAAAGAAAAAGAGTTGGGTTTTAGTTGTTTCAGTTAATGATGTGCCCATGGCTGTACTATACATCAGTTTAGGTTTAGGGTTTTACTACAAACTAGTAAGGTTTTAGGGTGTAGGGTTAGTCAGGTCTTGTTTGTTTTAGAGTAACAAGGGGTAGATTTGCCTGATCTGTTGGGGAAAAGAAAGGGTGGATATTGGCACCTGTGCTTTGTAATCATGGGACTGATCAGAGGCAGGTGGTGGCGTCCACCCTTTTCAAATGGGACGGTTGTGATTTTATTTGATGGGGCATGTTGTTGACGTTGTAATTCAAGACTTCGTTCGTTGGAATGCAGAAACTATAGTGAAACATATTTTAGCCTAGTTACAGCACGTTAATTTTTTTTTATTAAATTTGAATAAGAGATTTTTTTTTTTTTTTTAGCGACAACCCCCCCCCCTCCCAACGAGTGTTTCAACGGAAAGTTTTGTAATTTTTTCAAATTACTAGTCGATTGAGTGGATAACCAGTCATTATAATTTTTTTATAAATTTTTATCTTAAGATAGTCATCTAAAAGGATATTCAAGAGACATATGAGGTGAAAATTTCACGGTAATGTATAGTTATTTGATGAGAGACACATTAATTATCAATTTGATAAAAGAAAAGTGAAATTTTAAATTTGATACTCCCTCCGTCCCAAAATAATGGTCCCTTTTGGGAAATCCAACTTTTTTTAGTAGTACAATTATTGCATTTGAAAAAAGTTGATTTTCCAAAATGACCCTTTTGATAGTACATTTTTTGAGAATATCAATGCATAATTGTACTTTTTATATTGTTTATTAATTTAAAAGAAGGGCAAAATAGGAAATTTATATTATTTTTGTACTTGATTTTAGAAGAGGGACTAATATTTTGGGACAATGAAAAATGGAATAAGGGACTATTATTTTGAGACGGAGGGAGTAGTAAATTTGATAAATCGTTAGAGGAGCAAAAAAATATGTTTTTTTATCCAATTTAAATTTAAGAAGAGATTTGATGAAGTATTAAAATTGATAGTTGTTATTTTAAAAAATGCCAATGATGGTTTAGCCTTCTTATATATGTGGAAAAATTATTTATACATTAATGTTGTCGGCATGCGTTTTATTATAATCTCGGTGTGGGCTCAGATGTTTTTTATTACATCATTTAAGAATTGTGAAATAATTATAGTAATTTATTATTATTTTAAATTTAAAAAAAATTATTATAAATTTTTGAATAATGTAAGGGAGATATTTGATTACAATTTTAAAACAAACAGATCACGAGACGATGGGTATATGTTTTTCTCTTTCTTATTTTTTTTTAATTTTAATTTTATTTTTATTTTTATAAGATAATATAGGTAAATTACAAATATATCTTTTGAGATTTATTTAAAATATGAATTATTTTATGTGGTTCAAAAAATTATAAATTCCTTTCTGTCAGAATTTTTATTTAACAGAATTAATTGAAAAAATAAAATTTTTCACTATTCACCTATATAATAATAAAATTATTTGAATTATTAATGGAAATAAAATTGTGACATTATTAAAAACTATTAATTAACTTGATGATTTATTAATAAAAGGACCTATTTTTTATAAAATTAGAAACCTTAGGGAGGCATAATATAATTTCTAGAACTACAAAAAGTAATTCGTAACTTAAGTAAATCTCTGGGGGTGTGTTTGTAATTCATCCAGATAACATATATTTAGGCAATTTTTTTACTTTTTAAATGTACTTAAACTACTTGCAATTAAAAATAAAATACTTAAGATTTTTTTTTATTTATAAATTCACTAAATATAAAAATGAAAAATTTACGTATAAATTCTATCTTGAGAATTGATGTTCTATTTAATCGCAATAATTTTTTTATAAACCAATTAGTTTTATTGAAAATATATGATTTGGAAATTAAATTTACGATTATACCCTTATTTTTATTTTTATTATATTTTTTCCCCCTTTTATGCTAGAAAGGTAATATACACAACTTATGAGAATCAAATTTGGGATGAATTTTTATATAGGAATTTTTTATTTTATTTTCAATGACTTGAAATGTAAGATTTTTCAAACATTTTAAAAGGATATAAGATTCTTTAAATAGTTTAAAAGAAATACAAAAATTCCTTAATAAGTTTTAGATAAATGCATAATTTCAAACTGTAACACTCTAATGTAATACTTCAAAAAAACTCTTGAGTGTACTTTTTTCAGACGTAAAACTCCCATGTAATACAAAAAAAAAAAAAAAAAAAATTACTTAGTGTAATTTTTTTAAATGTAACACTCACAGTTTGAAATTTTACATTTGTTCAAAGTTTACTAAAATCTTTTTGTACTCTTTTTGAAATGATTTGAAGAATTTCATATCTTTTTTTGGAGTGTATACACTACGGGTGTGTTTGTTTAGACGGATTGGATAAGGTGAATTATAATCAATTGGACTGTTAGTCTTGGGATACATTATCCTCGGATTATTTGGTTGGACTGGATTTGTATCTTATGTTTGTTTAATAATGGGATTAAATGTCTGGATTGGACTATTTTTAGTGAATCCAATATTTGATTGGATGGACTAGATAATGATAAATATTCAAAAGATTATTTTACTCTTGTAATTTATAATTTTTATTTAATATATAATTTTAAATTTGTAATCTATAATTTAACAACACTAATTTTTTTTAATTTATAAGGCCCTAATTTTTAATTTATTATTTTCAATTAAATTAAATTTATAATTTATATTTTTTATTTAATATATAATTTTAAATTAAGAACACTAAAAAAATAATTTTATTTAATATATAAATTTAATTTTTTAACAACACTAAAAAAATTTAATTTATAAGCTTAGAGATTTACCTAATCACTCCATTCAGTATAGTTATTATGACTATATTGATGCTTGGTTCAAAATATTCCTTTACCAAACTGATACATTTAGTCACTCTTGATTTATTCAATTTGATCAAAAATTTAGATCTGAATTTCCTACTTGGTTTCTGCGATGGTGGACTCATTGTGGCATAATTTCAGATATCTTTCCATTAACTACAATGGAACAGGCTAACTATTTTTCAACTGTTTTATCATATTCCCCACAACAAAAGAAATTCTCTAAATTGCTTATTTTTATATCCAAATACAAAATTCTTTGGATATTTAAATAGCAATATAGCATTTCTGATGATGTTGTTCAAAGGATACATATGGTTAAATGGTGGGATAACTACAAAGTTTCCCGCATTGTTGAAATTGTGCAAGTTGAATTCCCGGTTAACATTCATGCTCCAACTCCTACAATGGTTAAAGCACAGCAGAACCCAACTGCTTCAATCACCCAAGGAAGCCAACTTCCTATAGTCAACCTTGGAAGCCCAACTACAAGTTCTTCCAAGCCCAGGTCATCCAAGTCAAAGGTTAAATCAAAGGATAAAGCACCTTCAGCAACACCCAGCATTGTTCAGACCAAATTAGAGAATAAACCCAAGTCCAAGAATAAGTCCAAGTCCAAATCCTCTAGAGATGAGTTGCTCAAAATGGCTCGTTTACTGGTGGATCAGGCTAAAGCCCAAACAGATTCTGATAACAGTAATTCAGAAGAAGGTTCAGACAATTCAGACTCTTTTGAAGGTTCAACTACTCAAAACCCATATGGACCCGAGTTTCAAAATGCTCAGGACCCATATGCCTAGTCAGCTCTGCATTGGATTCTATATAATTACATATTGACTTCAATCAATACTCTTTTTGAGAAAAGTTGCCATTTTGTATTTATTTTGTCTCCATTTGTTAAATCTCCACCGAAAGTTATGAATAGTAAAAGTCACTATTCACTTTTACTATTCATCACTCAATCAATCTGATTAAAGCTGCAACATCTTTTGTCAATCAACCGAAAGCATCCGACAACCTGCTTTTGTCCATGTGCTACCAGCTGCTCTCTTACTCAACCAATTCACATGCTGCATAGTTCATTTTCTTTTCTATATATTGTAATGGTTAATTCATTTGTAGAGGAGGCTAAGAAAAAACAGAGCGAAAAAGAAGTGTTCTTTTGTTTAAACCCTTGTTTCTGATTTTCTAGTTATGTTTTGGGAAGCAACTCTTTGCAGTGATTTCCATTAAACAATTGTAAGTTATTTTCGATTAAAAGTTATTTTTAAGGTGTTTTAATTCCATATTTTCTGTGCATATTCCAATATTCCATATTCCATCTTCATTAAAAAAATTTAATTTATAAGGCCCTAATTTTTAATTTAATTTATAATTTATAATTTATATTTTTTATTTAATATATAATTTTAAATTAACGAAGGTAAAATAAACATTTTACATATTAGCCCCATGGAATATCAATCTCATGGAAATAATCTCATCCCTCCCTCTAGGATACAATAATCCCTCATATGAGGGACTAATAGTCTGGAGACACTATTAATTCGGAGTAAAAAAATTAAACCAAACAATGGACTATTAATCTGGATGGACTAATAGTCTAATCCCATGAAATAATTTCTCAAAACAAACACACTCTAAGGAGTTTTTTAGTATTTTTGTGTGTATTATATTGGAGTGTTACGTTTGGAAAAAGTACATTAAAGAGTTTTTTAGCGTGTTATATTTGAGTGTTACGTTCTTATTTGTAATGTGAGATTTGTTCCATAAGGAGGGGAAATCTAAAACCTTTATAGTATGGATTGTTTAAATGTATAATCTCATATTTGGAGAAATCCACTTTTAATCCGAAAAAATTAAATCAAAACGTGTAAGTAATTACCATTTTGTGTAATTTTTACTTTAATGGGATATATTTGGATTCATAAGAAAAAAATAGGGGATGAAACCGTTTATAAGATCATATTTTAGGATTTATTAGACCTGTCCCCCTATAAAAATATAGTAGATTCCCGTATTTCTATAACTCGGTTTTTTCGTGTCTCCTTTCGGAAGTTTGAAAGAAGCCCTACAGTTCGGACTCCCGCGGTTCTGAATCTAATCTCGCAAGTGCAATGTGAAATTGCTAAACACCAAAGAGTTCAAATCCGACAAATCGTTTGAAAAATCGATTTTGAATAAAAAATGCCAAAAGTGGACTGCGTTGCCAGATACAGAATCGTGACTAAATATTTTATTTTTGGAAAAATTTAGGAAACCCATGACTCGCGCCAAAGGTCACGTGTCCGTCATCATCAAAGTTGCATCGGCTTGGGAACTTAGGTATGAGAGGGGAAGGTCATGAATTGAGCACCCCCACTCGTCCGATCAAAGATCAGATTTTACTAATCATGATATGATTTTTTATCAACATTATATGCTCTTGTTCCGATTTATTAGGCTAGCATTATTGCGTGATGTGCACAAACAAGTATAGACTAGTTTGCCTGAATTAGAACAATTCAATTTCATGTTTGTTTTGCGAAAAAAGTTTGATTTTGCCACCTCAAGTGGGCTTAAAGTTTGCGAATTTGCCACTTAACAAAGTGGGTTTAAACATACATTTATTGAATCATTCCAATTCAAAAATAAGCCTTCATCCATAGGTACTCAAACAGTTTAACAAGTAAACATTTAGCCTTATGGTAAGCATGCTAGACATGGCAATCATTCACACTCATGCAAGTATACTAAAGCGTTAAAAACTCATTTAGTACTCTAAGCCAAAAAAGAAAACTAGTTAGAAAAATGCATGATTCCTAACTATACAAAATGACTAATGCAACACATGAGAAAATGCAACTAATAGGCTCAGCTACTAGTATGGAATATGGATCAATTTAATAACATGCGGTCTAAGCACGTATTCAAAGAAGTATTGAACTAACAATATAGTGAGAATGATGAACCGAGTCTTGGTGCATGCAATACAAGATGAATGGATGTAAACATGAAGTATGCTAAACGAAATGTGATGTCCCTAATTTTACCATCAAAAGCGGATAAATAAAATGGAGAAAGACATAGGGTTGGAAGACATACACATTATTATAACATTGCGCTCTCACGAAGAAGAGTCCGAATGAATAAATTAAGCTAATTAGCTAACTAAGCTAAGCTAATTAAACTAATTATTACAAACCAAATAAATAGCTAAACTAATTAACTAATTATTACAACACTTGAAAGAACTAATTAGCTAACTAACTAATTAAATAATTACAAAACAATTGCAACTAATAATTAAACTAAGTAACTAAACTAAACCAATTCTCTGCCTCGGGAAACGAAGGATGTGTATGCACATGCTCGATTTCCACTCGAAAGACCTCCGTTTTGCTCTCGAAAGCCTCTGTTTGCACAATTGAACACTTACAGAACAACTTTGCTCCACCTTATCAACTCTGCTAAGATTTGCTTCAGTGGTCAGCTGGCCACTGGTGAAGATTGCCGGCCATGGATGGTGGTCTGACGGCCACCTGCCAATAATGGAAAGTGGCTTGCCGACCACTGATGCACTGGTTCATCTTGCTGCAACAGAGGACAAACAGAGCATATACAGGGTATTTTCAAGGATTGTTTGCACAATTCACCCCTCCTTTTCATTAGTAAATCCAAGGAGTGGTGAACTTAAACCACAAACCACCAACTCAAGCAATTTAATTGTATGATGACTTGTGACTCAAGATGTGCAAGCTCAATAAATGCAAAACAAGATACAAACCTCCTCATTTTCATAAAAGATCAAGGGAAGAAGTTGACATTGGAGACTTGAATCATTTCATCACTAACAAGTACGGAATGGCCCAAGCTTCCTTGTGTTCAATTAACGTCCGATTTAACACACCAAGTTATTATTTTGCTCACTTTTAATCTCAAGTTTTAGTTACTCATTTTACTTTACCAACCATTCTTTAATCCAATTAAGTCCAAAGGTGATTTAAAGTTCTCTAATGGAAAGAGGGTTCAAAACATAAGTTGCTTTAGGTATGAAAGAAGTATCATACCGTTGGTAATGAAACCCTAAGGGATTAAACCATTAAGTATGAAACCTCAATTTCACGCTTAAGCAAGCAAGTGATTTGAAACCACTTTCAAAGCAAAATTAAAAACCAAAAAAAGAGGGAGGTTGCAGAGATTGATTAGTGCTGAAATTAAGTGTGAAAAGCACCAAAAACATGCAATCAACTCAAACAAGTGGTGCTTAAAGGCCTAAAACACCAAGCTTGTAAGGACTATTACACTATAACTATGCAATATAAAGCTCAAATGCAATAACCAACCCAAAATAAAGTTAAAACAATATAAATCAAAGGCTAAAGCATGCTGGAATAACGCTACAACAAGCTAGAAAAATAAGCTAACATATAGAGTTAATTAGGCTACCAAACAAGACACAAGAAGGGGAAGCTAACCCCTCTAATTTTGGACTACAAAACCTGATTTTTACCGTTGAAAATACTCTAAAAATCAGTGTTTAAAGGCTCAAAAAAAGATGGTTTGAAAATGAAAAACAAAGGTGAAATGGCCTTATAAACAAGGAATGAAGAGGGGTGAACCACCCCCTAACCTTAAATGACCAAAAACACCAATTTCAGCCCACAAAAATAAAGTTTTTTTATAACCCAAAAATAACCCAAAACAGTGGAAAAAGATAAAAAGACAAGTATGCAAAGCAGGCTAATAAAGCAAATATTATACCTCTTGAAGTAAAGAGTAACTTTAGGCCACAATTCAAGCCAAAACCAACTTCAAGAGCTCCAAGAAGGTCTCAAGGAACCTCAACTCAAAGGTGATCAACTTTGGTTAAGGAAGTATAGGCAAGAGTGTAGTGTCAGTAGGCAAAAGTGTAGAGAATTTGTAGAGAGAGAAAAATTTTTGAGTCTAAAATTTTCTAATCTCAAAACAAAAAAGTGGGGGTCCCTATATATAGAAAACATAAAATTTCTACAAGGAGATCCAGTCCTCCACATGTGGACAAATGCATGCAACTGTGCAAATAGCTAGCATAAAACATCTGCAAAAAATACTATTGGTCGGCCGGCTATTAGTGGTGGCCAGTAAGCCACATCAATGGCCGGTAGCCCAAAAGTAATGCCTGGCAGCCTCTAGGGGTGGCTAGTAAGCCACCAGAGGTTGTAGGCTGGAAAGACCAAGGCATGGTCCAAAAATGAAGCAACAAGGATGCAGGGTTTGAAAGGCTCAAAGTTGTGACATTTTGCTGAGGACTTCGAGCGCTTGGTGAGCAAGCAGACTTGTCATTGGGTATACCTGCAAAGACGTCCAAGTCTTAAGGGCCGTAAAAAATGGGGTGTCTACAGTTATCCCTGTTTTACAAAACTCAAAGTCATGAAATGAAGTGAGTGAATGTCAAAGCCCAGAGACGACATATTTTGGTAAGGCCGTAAGACTTGGACAAACAATCAAAACATAAATAAATGGTTGCGCCCGCAGGCTGCCTACATATCCCTTTGCAAGGAATCAAACCGGTGTAGTTGTAGGGCAGAATGTGATATGATATGCAATGTAACGAAATAATACAAATGATATGTAGTGCAATGCAATAATATAATCAAACCACAAGTAGTGCTAAACCACATGAATACCACAAAGGGATGGAGATGCAAAATCAAACAATGTTTTATATAGAAAAGAAGTGGGCATAGCCAAACGACGCCTAATAGAGGCTAAGTGGCTATATCCTCAATACTGGCCTCATTGCAGCATGGATGCATACACATAACAGAACCATGTTTTAACGTGAAAGGGTGCGAGCACATGCAAAACTATGTTTTTCGTAGAAAGAGAAAGAATACAAGTAATTGGATGGGATGATATAAGTGAGGAATGATCTGCTGAGGAAAGATTGTAATCCTAAATGCTGAATGCAACAAGACAAAGTACAATGCAATGTATGTAATGAATGTAGTAAATAAGGCGTAAGCCGAACCACATTTGACCTAGAAAAGGCATGGACATAAAACAGACCACGTCTAACACAAAAAGGGTGGCGACACCCTCAATACTGGCCTCAGTGTAGCATGGGTACTTACACATGACAGAACCATGTTTCAACGAGGGAAATGTATGAGCTCATGCCAAACTAAGCTTAACATAGAAAGGATGCAGGTGATAAAATGGATAGTGCTGTTGTAGACACCCCATTTTTGACAAACCTTAAGACTTAGACATCATCGTTTGTGCATGCGATGATTGCGCATGTTTGTGCTTGTTTCGAGTTTTCACGGCTTTCGATTGAGCGCCTTGTCTCGGGACCTCTTAACTCTCTTCTTCTTGGTTTGTTTTTGGACCATGCCTTGGTGCCTTTACCTGGAGGGAGAGAGAGGCTTGTAGGCCACTTTTTGTAGTTGTAGGCTACTTTTTCCTCTTGTAGGCCACTTGTAGTGGCCCGTAGACTAGTTTATGGGGCTTTCGGCTGAGCGCCTTGTCTTGGGCCCTCTTGGATCTCTTCCTTTTGGTTTATTTTTGTGCCATACCTTGTTATCCCTTGCCTAGAGGGAGGGGAGGGCCTGTCAGCCACTTTTGGTGGTTGTAGGCCACTTTTTTCCCCTGTAAGCCACTTGAAGTGGCCTACGACCATTTTTCTTGTTTTTCAAATATTTTGTGTGCCAGCTGTGCCAGTTGTTGAGCATGGAGGCTATCCTCCATACACGTGTATGGAGGGATTAGAACAAGCTCTAAGCTTGTCAAGGAAGCTTTGGCTTGCATTTTCTATATAATGGGGGATCTCTTCCCCATTTGAGGGGTTTAGAATTTTTGGAGAACAAAAATTTACTCTCTCTCTAGAATTCTCCCCCTCTCTCTCTATATTGTGTTACATTGTGCTCAAAAGTGAGTGTTCTTTACATTTTTGCCTACAACCCTCTTACGCAAACACTCTACCTTGTTGCTGAGATACTTGGAGGCTTGTTTGAGCTCTCAAAGCTTGGTTTTTGCCTCAGAAGTGCTTGTTTTGCTGTGGTTCTTCAAGGGTGAGTAGTTATCCTCTTTAAACTTTGTTTTGCTTGAGTGTTTAGCCACCTTTGCATGCTGTTTTAGGCTTAACTTTCAACTACAAAAATCTTTTTTTTTAAGTGTTTAAGATAGTTGTTTGAGGCTTTGTTTGAGTTAAGGGTGGTCTACCCCCTTTGATGGCTTATTTTGCTTTGCTTTGTGCCATTTCTTAAGGCCTTTGAGATCACCTTGTATTGGCCTTTTAACCACTGAATTCCAAAGGAATTTCAATGGTGGAAAGTGGGTTTTGGGACCCAAAATAGGTGGGGGTGGTCTTCCCCCTTTGTATCTTGCTAGCTTGTGTTGATTGACCTATCAAATGAGCATGTGTTTCTCCCCTTTTGAGGCTTAGTTTGAGCATGTTTTTGTGAATTTTGGGATCTTCCATAACTCTGTTTTGGGATGGTTTGGTCAACTCTTGCATGCTTTTGGTACTTGTAGTGCAATCATGCTTGTTGGCCTAACATGCATCATGCTTTATGCCTCTCATTCTAGCTTATGTTGGCTCTATCTCAGCATGTTTTTACCACTGATTTGTCATGCCATAACTCTATTTTGGGTTGGTTTGATTGCCTCTTGCATGCTTCACACACTTGTAGTGCAATCCTCCTTATAGCCTTAACATGCATCATGCTTTGTGCCTCTAATTCTAGCTTATTTTAGCTCTGTTCCAGCAGGTTCTTAGCCTTGTTTTAACTTGCTTAAACTCTATTTGGAATGATCTTGGCCCTTTGAGGCTTGCCTTGTATGGTCATACTGTAGTGGCCTTTGCTAGTCTTGTGTTTGAAGGCCCCTTATTTGTGACATTTGTGTGATATAGCATCATTTGGCATGTAAATTCAGAGCATAAACTTCTATCATACTCTCATGTTTATCACTCTTTCATGATGTTTAAGAGTTGTGCCTTTATGTCTTGTTTGTGAGCTAATACATGAGCATATCTTTCTTGCCATCTATGATGCGAGCCTAGCATGTTTTTGGTATTGTTTTGACCTGCCTTAGGTCTGTCTAGGGCTGGTTTAATCCATTGAGCATTGTATTGTATAGTCCTAGTGTTGTGTACCTCACTAGCTTTAATGCTTAAGGATCCTAACATGCTATACTTGCATTATTTGCATGATGTGTCATCATTTGTCATATGATTTTAGCGCCTATATCTCTGCCATACTCTCTTATTTATCACTCTTTCATTGTGTTTGAGAGTTGTGTTTAAATGCTTAGCTTGCGAGCCAATGCATGAGCATGTTGTTGTAGCTTTTGGTGCTTCATTTTTAGCATGATCTTGCCACTATTTTGGCATGGTGTAGGTCTGACCATAGTTGGTTTGACCATTTGAGATGGATAGTGCATGCCTCATGTGTAATGTTCATCACTTGCTTTAATGCCTAAGTCTTTTAGCATGTCTTGCATGCATTGCCTACATGATAGAGTCTTGTGCATGCCACTTAGCATTGTAAGATGAACATGTTGTTTGCATGTGTTTGGATTGGACGTTAAGCCAAACACGAGAAACGAGGGATTTTTCATACTTAAAGTGATGAAACGTGCCTCATTTCTTAGTCGTCGTCCCCTTTAATTGTGCATGATAGGGTGGAGGCCTTTTGAGTCTTGTGTGTTACTTGTGTATTCATTAACTTGTACAAACTCGGCTTCTCAACCATCGTGCATTGCGATGCTCGGTTGGTGGCCCGAGAGTCGAGTACCGCACTCCTTGGAGCTTGAGAAATGATAAGAAGGGTGGTTGTACACACATATCCTGCAAATGCCTTGCCTTGTCCCCTTTGGTACTCTATTTGCAGCAAAACTAGAGTGTGCATGAGCAAGTGGCTGACCAGCTAGAGGAACTAGCCGACCGGCCACTTTAAGTGGCCTACAGCTTCCCTTGGTGGTCGACAGTCCACCAGCTTGAAGGTGGTTCAAAGTTGTTCTGGTTCTGGAGCAGAAGCAGGCTGAAAATTGGTTCAGTGTTCGAAAATCAAGGTGAATACAAACAGAGGCAAGACGATGGGATTTCGGGAGGAAGCCGACTGAGCATGCATGCATCCCTCGTCCTCGAGGCCGTTTAACTGCTTTGCTTAGCTAGTTAATTCATTGGTTCTGTAATTAATTAGTTAACGTGCTTAGCTAATCAATTTGTGTTGTAATAACTAATTAGTTAACTAGAATAGTTAATTATTTGTGATTTGTAATAGTTAACTTAATTAGCGTAGCTAATTAGCTTTCATTTCATTCGGACCCTCCGTCGAGAGGGCAAATGTTGTAATAAGTGTGCGTGCATGTGTGAATGTCTTCCAACCCCACGTTTTTCTCCCTTTTATTTACCTGCTTTCAGTGGTTAGATTAGGGCATATTTTGATTAGTATACCTTATACTTTGCATGCGTGCATCATTCATTTGTCTTGCATGCATCGAGCTCAGCGCATCATTCAAACTGCAGTATTTCAATACACATTCCTGAATACGTGTTTCAAAACATGTTATCAAGTGTTGCATTCATATGCCATTCTAGATAGCCGAGCCTATTTTAGTTACATTTTTGTATGTGTTGCATTAGACATCTTAACATAGCTAGGATCTTGCATGATTACTAACTAGTTTTCTGGTTTGGCTTGGAATACACTGTAAGTATTTATGCTTTAGCATACTTGCATGAATGTGAGAGTTGCCATGTTTAGCATGCTTGGCATGAGGCTATTTGCTTAAGTGATTAATTACATGAATGCCTGCGGGTGGAGGCTTGATTGCCTGAATTGGAACAACTCGATGATTGTGAGTTTTAAGCCCACTTTGCGGAGTGGCAAATTATGTTGTTTTAAGCCCACTTGAGGGTGGCAAATCCGCGTTTTATCCTATTTGCGAGTAGCATTTTCAAACCATTTTTGAAAACAAACATGAATTGTTTTGTTCCTGTCATGACCCAAACCCGCCCCTGTAGGTTTAGCATCGTAATCGGCCAGTAATCCGTGGATTACCAAAGGCCTCTTAACAGATAAGCACATAATAAGGGGCTACGGAAGCAAATGTACAAAACATAAATAGTCCAATGAGCTATGTCGATAAACATGGGATGGAATATTTCAAAACTTGTATATACATAAGCGTGTCGGTCAAAGGATATCATAATTACAAAACATTTACAAGAGTGCAATATCCAGGACCCAACTGTACAAAACAGACAGAGACTAACATAAGTACAAAAACAGCCATGTAACTAGACTTCAATCGGAACCTCCTCGGGAGACGCAACGGTTGGCTGACAAAAACAGAAATAAAGGCCATCAACTCTGGCCCTGATCACGCGCCGGCTCACCTACATACATAATATAAACTGTGAGCGAAAATTCAATGAACAATAACAGAGTAAAGGGGTTTCAATGAATGAGTCCATACAGATTCAGAATTCATAATTCAGTTTTGTATCAAATTCATAATTTGTCTAGGTCGTATACAGAAATCATAAGTCATGCGTAGGTATACGTGATACATCCATAAGCTACCAGCAGAATACTGATGCAGTAATGCGTGAGGGTTACGAATAACCATTTCTATAAAGGAACCTCCGGATCCAGGTAACAGAGAATAAACACGTTGAGCCCCATGATGGAGTCTTCAGTACGGGTAACAGAGTGCAGACAGATTAAGTTCCATGATGGAACCTTTGATACCGGGTAACAGCCAACACATATTACATGAAACTAAGGATGAATACATATCAGAAATTGGACAGTCATTCATTGTACAGAACATAATATTTCAGAAACAATTCTTATTTCATTATACAGAAAATAAATAAGTTTGAACATAGCTTTACTATGTTATTACTCACAGTTGGCCTTGAAACAGACAGATGGAGCAGATTGGTCAAACGGTACGCGGCACGTGACCTACATGATACATAACAGATTCACACTTGAAACACAAGTTCGAATTATACATAACTTATGTTGTTTGCTCCTAGTGTGTTTCTAACCTTTAATCCTCATTATGGAGTCTTAAACATGGCCTAGGAATGCCTAGGATAGAATGAGGATGCAAGAATGCATTGGGAAACATTTCTTAAAATTTGCTGAAAATAAGGTCCACGCTCGAGCGTAGCTTTCCTCGCTCGAGCGGACATGCAAACAATGAAGCTCCGCTCGAGTGTGAATTCCCCCGCTTGAGCGGACTGTAAACTCTTGAAAAAAATACTGGTTGCATATTTTTCACGCTCGATGGACGCTCGACCTATGCTTGAGCGTGAGACTCAGACCTTCGCTCGAGCGTAGATTCCCTCGTTCGAGCGAACTGCAAAATACAAGAACTTCTGGGTGTATGCATTTCACGCTCAAGCATAACCATTGTCGCTCGAGCAGAAGTTCATGTACTCAGAGTGCACGCTCGAGCGTGAAGTTCCCCGCTCGAGCGTGGATCAAATTTCTGGGAATTCCAGATTCGATCACCAAGCTCAAACTCAACTTTTGAAGCATCTAAAACTCATTTTTCTGGGCCAAAACTTAAGGAAATACATGAAAACTCATAACACCATATGTTTAAAGAATTATAACAAGAAATCATGTCCCAAAGGCTTGTCAATTGTACAAGAATTCAACTTTAAACCCAGAATTAATTCATGAACATAACATGCATGTACATTTTTGAGCTAAGGCCCTCCAAAATATGATCTAATGCTACTAGATAACATGAAACTCATTGTGTTTCCAAAATTAAAGTGAACTTAACACATGCATGAAGGAATTCTTGAAAATCAATCTTCAAAATGCTATGAAACATGCATGCATGCATGGATTGATCTACTTTCCCACTCCTTAAGCTTGATTCTCACATCTTTTAGCTCAATTTACTTGAATTCATGCATGAACAACTTAAATCTACAATTAAAAGAATGAATTTCGTACCTTAAGTCTTGAATTCCAAGTGTGGGAGCTTAAACATACAATTCTCCTTCAATCCCTCTAACTCTCCATGCTAATCTCTAGATGAATTCAATTTTTTTTTCCTTCCAACTCTCTCTCTCTCTCCCTCACGTTGGGCATCAAGGAAATGGAAGAGTGAAATGAAAACATAACCTTAGTGGGGTCAAAATGGCCTTGTAGATAGTAAGTTAACAAAACTAATCAAATGACATTATTTTAATCAAATTTAATCGCTCCGAACCGAATTTTAATTAAACCTACCATAAAATTTTATAAATCCTATTTAGCACATAAATCAAGTCAATTTCTGATTCGGACGCCGATAAGGCTTTCAATTCGCAAATCGAATTAAAATATGAACAGATCTTTCTACTCCAAACAGATGCAGACACAAAATGATGCAATGCACATATAATCGACTCAGAATTTCTTCTTAATTTTTGTCAGGCATAATCAATTATGGATTAATGTTAATCGTGGGTTAGGGTTGTTACAGTTTCCCCCCCTTAAAAGAGTTTGGTCCCCCAAACTCGAATTACCTTCGTTCTGGAACAACATTGGATCCAATGGAAACAAATCCGAATATCTCTTCATCATGTCTTTTTCAGTTTCCCAAGTTGCAAAGGTTCCTTCATGGTTTTGCCAATCAACTTTTACCAGCGATATGTCTTTATTTCTCAATCTTTTGATCCTGCGATTCACAATCTGGATAGGTCTTTCCTCATAAGTGTAGTCGTTCTCCAAGAGCACATGTGTTGGTTCAATGACATGGAGCGGATCTCTCAAATACTCTCGAAGCATCAATACATGAAATACGTTGTGCATATGCTCCATTACCGGTGGTAAGGCTACCCGATACGATACTAGATTGATCTTTTCAAGGACTTCATAAGGTCCAACATACCTTGGCACCAATTTGCCCTTAACACCAAACCGAGTTTGACCCTTCATCGGGGTCACTTTAATGAACACATCGTCCCCAACTTTATATTCCTTATCTTTTCT
Organism: Camellia lanceoleosa; assembly: GCA_025200525.1. Taxonomy (NCBI): domain Eukaryota; kingdom Viridiplantae; phylum Streptophyta; class Magnoliopsida; order Ericales; family Theaceae; genus Camellia; species Camellia lanceoleosa. Next base: position 205,852,430 of record CM045760.1, read on the forward strand.
TTGGACATCAGCATAGCTCTTCTGCCGACTCTGTGCAGTTTTCAGACGTTGCTGGATTAGTTTCACTTTCTTGGTTGTTTCTTGCATAAGTTCCAGTCCGAACAAAGGTCTATCACCTATTTCAGCCCAACATACCGGAGAACGACATTTTCTTCCATACAAAGCTTCGTAAGGAGCCATTCCCATGCTTGAATGGTAATTGTTGTTGTACACAAATTTAGCTAATGGTAAATAGGTCTCCCAGCTTCCTTGGAAGTCTAATACACACATTCTAAGCATGTCTTCTAGAGTTTGATTGGTTTGTTCAATTTGTCCATCTGTTTGTGGGTGATAGGCATTACTCAACCTTAGTTCTGTCCCCAAAGATTGTTGCAAACTCTGCCAAAATCTTGACACAAACTTCGAATCCTTGTCAGATATAATAGATACCGGTACACCATTCAATCTCACAATTTCGTTCACATACAAGTTAGCTAATTTATCTGCATTATAAATAGTCTTGACAGGCAGAAAATGGGTAGACTTAGTTAAACGGTCTACAATGACTCAGATAGAGTCTATACATCAACAAGAGCGCGGCAATCCCACTACGAAATCCATGGTTATGTGCTCCCATTTCCATTCCGGTATTGGGAGGGGTTGTAACAAACCAGTGGGTCGTTGATGTTCAGCTTTAACCTGTTGACAATATAGACACCTAGCCACAAAATCTACAATACCCTTTTTCATTCCAGGCCACCAAAAATTCTGTTTCAAATTGTGATACATTTTCGTGTTCCCCGGGTGCATGGCAAACTTACTGCTGTGAGCTTCGGTCATAACACGTTTTCTCAAATCACAACAATCGAGTACACAAAGACGGTTTTGAAATTTCAGCACGTCATTCTCAAACACAAATCCCGGCCTCGGCTTTGAATCAAATTCCTCTATGATCTTTTTCAAGTATTTATCTTCACATTGCTTTTGTTTGATCTCGTCAAGAATTGTAGGTTGAGCGGAAATAGCAGTTAAAATCCCTCATTGTTCTCGCACGTCAATCTTAATCTCCTTTTGTTCCAGGTCATCTAGCAATTCTTTTCGATTGGATAGCAAGCATGACAAATTTGCACTGGATTTTTGGCTCAAGGCATCTACAACGATATTAGCTTTCCCTAGGTGATATAAGATCTGCAAATCATAATCTGTGATTAACTCTAACCATCGCCTCTATCTCATGTTCAATTCCTTTTGGGTGAAGAAATATTTCAAGTTTTTATGATCGGTATACACCTCACAAGTTACCCCATACAAGTAGTGACGCCAGATTTTCAAGGCAAACACCACAGCTGCTAATTCGAGATCGTGCGTCGGGTAATTCTTTTCATGAGGTTGGAGTTGTCGAGAAGCATAGGCAATCACTTTTCCGTTTTGCATTAATACACACCCCAAACCTTTGTAGGAAGCATCACTGTAAACTTGAAACCCATCAATACCATTGGGCAAGGTTAAAATTGATGCAGTCACTAACCTGGTTTTCAACTCTTTAAAGGTTGTTTTTCTTTGTTCGTTCCAATCAAATGACACATTGTTCTGAGTTAACTGGGTCAATGGCATGGCAAGCTTGGAAAAGTCTTTACAAATCTCTGGTAGTAACCAGCAAGTCCCAGAAAACTTCTAATCTCTGTCACATTTGTCGGTTTGGGCCAATCCATAATAGCTTCAATTCTTTGAGGGTCAACAGAAACACCATCTTTGTTGATTACATGACCCAAAAATGCCACACTGTCAAGCCAGAATTCACATTTGGACAATTTAGCGTATAATTTCTTTTCTCTCAAAGTCTGTAGGGCAATTCTCAAGTGATTCTCATGTTTTTCCTTGCTTTTGGACTAAATCAAGATATCATCAATAAATACAACAATAAATTCATCCAGAAATGATTTAAACACTCTGTTCATAAGGTCCATAAAGGCATCAGGTGCATTGGTCACCCCAAACGGCATTACTAAAAATTTATAATGTCCATATCTAGTTCTGAATGCAGTTTTCTCTATATCTTCAGCCCTAACCTTTAACTGGTGATACCCAGATCTGAGGTCAATTTTGGAAAATACTTGGGCACCCTGAAGTTGGTCAAACAAGTCATCTATTCGGGGCAGAGGGTATTTGTTCTTGATAATTACTTTGTTCAGTTCTCGATAGTCTATACATAACCTCAAAGATCCATCATTCTTTTTGACAAACAGGACTGGAGCACTCCAAGGTGAAGTGCTCGGACGAATAAATTTCTTATTCAACAACTCCTGAAGTTGAGTTTTTAATTCTTTCAATTATGAGGTAGACATTCTATAGGGGGTCTTGGAAATAGGTTGTGTTCCCGGAAACACCTCAATAGTGAACTCAATTTCTCTATCAACTAAGTCCCCAGGTAAGTCATTCGGAAATACATCGGGAAATTCACAAGCAACATGGATAGTTTCTACATTAGTTCCGTCAGATGATGCAGTCAGTATACAACACAAGTAACCCCTACATCCCTTCCTAAACAGTTTTCTGGCTTTTAGAGCTGAAATCAGATATGGGGGAGGAACTACCCCATTCTCAGTAAAAGTAAATTCACGCATATCCGGTGGTCTAAACACAACAGATTTACTTGCATAGTCAATGGTAACACAGTATTTAGTCAACCAGTCCATTCCCAAAATACAATCAAAATGATCAATGTTCAAGGGCAATAAGTCAACATATAACATCATATCGCCAATCATAATATCACATGCTGGATAAACATGAGCACACATCATAGAATGTCGGCGGTTTCATTTTTATGAATTTCTGTGTCAAGTTGATGATGTCATTATTATCTGCTTCGGCTTGTGTCGACGGAGGTGGAGGGGGCAAAGGTTGTTGTCTTTGTTGTTGTGTCAAAGTTTCAGTCAATGCTGCAAGCATTTGTTCCATTCGGCTCATGCAAGCCTCTGAAGATTCATTTACATCACTCCCTCTTGCATTCTCCATGTTGCTATAGAGACATCAAATGATAATAAACATATCCATAATCTTATTCGTTTCCTTCAATTCATTTGCTCAAATGTACATTCAATTTTCATATTCATTTGGATTACCATACACTCACACATGCAGATGGAATGCCCTTAACTCTTACTAGGACATCCTAAGCTCATATGGACCTGTGTGTGCGGTAGAACACGTGCTCTGATACCACTCTGTCACGACTCAAACCTGCCCCTATAGGTTTAGCATCGTAACCGGCCAGTAATCCATGGATTACCAAAGGCCTCTTAACAGATAAACACATAATAAGGGACTGCGGAAGCAAATGTACAAAACATAAATAGTCCAATGAGCTGTCGATAAATATGGGAAAAAATATTTCAAAACTTGTATATACATAAGCGTGTCGGTCAAAGGATATTATAATTACAAAACATTTACAAGACTGCAATATCCAGGACCCAACTGTACAAAACAGACAGAGATTAACATAAGTACAAAAACAGCCATGTAACTAGACTTCAATCGGAACCTCCTCGGGAGGTGTAACGGTTGGCTGACAAAAACAGAAATGAAGGCCATTAACTCTGGCCCTGATCACACGCCGGCTCACCTACATATATAATATAAACTGTGAGCGAAAGCTCAGTGAACAATAACAAAGTAAACGGGTTTCAATGAATGAGTCCGTACAGATTTAGAATTCATAATTCAGTTTCGTATCAAATTCATAATTTTTCTAGATCGTATATAGAAATCATAAGTCATGCGTAGGTATACGTGATACATCTATAAGCACTGACAGAGCAGATACAGAACAGATGCAGACACGTGAGGGTTACGAATAACCAGTTCCATAAAAGAACTTCCGGATCCGGGTAACAGAGAATAAACACGCTGAGCCCCATGATGGAGCCTCCGGTACGGGTAACAGAATGCAGACAGATTAAGTTCCATGATGAAACCTCTGATACCGGGTAACAGCCAACGCATATCACATGATATTAAGGATGTCACGAATACATATTAGAAATTGGACAATCATTCATTGTACATAACATAACATTTCAGAAACAATTCTTATTTCATCATACATAAAATAAATAAGGTTGAACATAGCTTTACTATGTTATTACTCACAGTTGGCCTTGAGATAGACAGATGAAGCAGATTGGTCAAACGGTACGCAGCACGTAACCTACATGATACATAACAGATTCATACTTGAAACACACATTCGAATTGTACATAACTTATGTCGTTTGCTCCTAGTGTGTTTCTAACATTTAATCCTCATTATGGAGTCTTAAACATGGCCTAGGAATGCCTATGATGGAATGAGGATGCAAGAATGCATTGGAAAACATTTCTTAAAATTTGTTAAAAATAAGGTCCACGCTCGAGCGTGGCTTTCCTCGCTCGAGCGAACATGCAGACAATGAAGCTCCGCTCGAGCGTGAATTCCCCCGCTCGAGTGGACTGTAAACTCTTGAAAAAAATACTGGTTGCATGTTTTTCACGCTTGACCTACGCTTGAGCGTGAGACTCAGACCTTCGCTCGAGCGGACTGCAAAATACAAGAACTTCTGGGTGTATGCATTTTACGCTCGAGCGTAACCATCGTTGCTCGAGCGGAAGTGCATGTACTCAGAGTGCACGCTTGAGCGTGAAGTTCCCCGCTCGAGCGTGGATCAAATTTCTGGAAATTCCAGATTCGATTACCAAGCTCAAACTCAACTTTTGAAGCGTCTAAAACTCATTTTTCTGGGCCAAAACTTGAGGAAATACATGAAAAATCATAATACCATATGTTTAAAGAATTATAACAAGAAATCATGGCCCAAAGACTTGTCAATTGTACAAGAATTCAACTTTAAATCCAGAATTAATTCATGAACATAACATGCATGTACATTTTTGAGCTAAGGCCCTCTAAAACATGATCTAATGCTACTAGATAACATGAAACTCATTGTGTTTCCAAAATTAAAGTGAACTCAACACATGTATGAAGGAATTCTTGAAAATCAATCTTCAAAATGCTATGAAACATGCATGCATGCATGGAATGATCTACTTCCCTACTCCTTAAGCTTGATTCTCACATCTTATAGCTCAATTTACATGAATTCATGCATGAACAACTTAAATCCATAATAAAAAGAATGAATTTCCTACCTTAAGTCTTGAATTCCAAGTGTGGGAGCTTAAACATGCAATTCTCCTTCAATCTCTCTAACTCTCCAAGCTAATCTCTAGATGAATTCAATTTTTTTTCCCTTCCAACTCTCTCTCTCTCCCTCACGTTGGGCATCAAGGAAATGGAAGAGTGAAATGAAAACATAACCTTAGTGGGGTCAAAATGGCCTTGTAGGTAGTAAGTTAACAAAACTAATCAAATGGCATTATTTTAATCAAATTTAATCGCTTCGAACTGAATTTTAATTAAACCTACCATAAAATTCTATAAATCCTATTTAGCACATAAATGAAGTTAATTTCTGATTCGGACGTCGATAAGGCTTTCAATTCGCAAATTGAACTAAAACATGAACATATCTTTCTACTCCAAACAAATACAAACATAAAATGATGCAATGCACATATAATCGATTCAGAATTTCTTCTTAATTTTTGTCAGGCATAATCAATTACGGATTAATGTTAATCGTGGGTCGGGGTTGTTACAGTTTCAATTCCCGCGATTTAGTCTATACTTGTATACTGTGCGCATCACGTAGTAATGATAGATTAATAATCGGAATAAGAATACATGTGTTTTCAAAAACAACATATCATGTTTAATAGAGGCCGATCTTTGATCGGGCGAGCGGGGGTGCTCATTTCAGGACCTTTCCCTCTCGTACCCAAGTTCTTGAGCCGAGGCAACTTTGGTGATGACGGACACGTGGCCTTAGGCACGAGTCAGGGTTTCTTAAATTTCCTAAAACAAAATATTTAGGTGGCGACTCTGAAATCTGGCAAAGTAGTCCATGTTTGGTGCTTTTTGATTTAAAATTGATTTTTCAAAACCAATTGCCAGATTTGGACTTTTTGGTGATTTATCAGTCTTATATTGCACTTTGTGAGATTAGATTTAGAACCGTGACAGGAGTCCGAACTATAGTAGCTAGAACCCAATTCGCGACCTCGCGCGCGGAGAAAGTTTCGGGCGGTCTACAGTTTTTGGCAACTTTGCTGGGGATTTAGAGAACTTGACTCGAACTCATGATATGTTGTTTTGTCTACACTTATGTGTTTCTTTGCATTGCATTTGCATTGGTGCGCCTAAGTCACAGTGTTTGTCGTCTGCTATTCCTGAATGGTTTGCCGGAGGCTTGCTTGGAAAAGCGTGCCATAAAGCTGACCGGTTACGGGCTCTGCCACAATGGGAACACAAACCTCAATTTTCACCGAGGCACCCTTTTCATCCATTCGACCTAGTCGCATATCGAAAATCGTAGAGACCATTCCAAATTAGGACAGGTTACTTACCCGAATGTAGGTTGTTTAAAACCGCTGCGTGCGTAGTAGACCCTAGTTCCTGACGAAACTAGGACAGGAAAACCCTACCCCACCATAGGGGTGTTTTTGGCTCTCACTTGCTTGATATGTGCTGTTAGGATGTGTCCTTACAGGGAATGTATGTATTAGTTGTAAGTTTGAGTATCGGCCTGAGGGTATCAGTTTACAGGCAAAATTTTGGGTAGAATTCAGTAGAGAGCACAGTCATTTAGCTACGCTCATATTTGTTATGGTGAAATCAGGCTGAGACATTGTCTATTTTTTTCTTTTGCAAGGTAGTCTTGGAACCATAGCTTCAGAAGGCTCCAATATCCCCCGAGTACACTGGACTTGTGTTGAGAGATTTTGTCAGGTCAGAGATTCAGTTCAAGGGAAACCAGTGTTTCCTTCGCCAGTGGTAAGGCAAAGAAGGCCCAGTCAGCACGAATCACCAGTTCAACAGTCTCCAGTTCAGCGGTCACTAGCTACATCACCTGTGCGTAGTTGGGCTTAGTTTCCTGTTTCCACCTCAGAAAGAGAAAACTCACCAAATCCGATAGATCAGCCCCCTTTAGTCAGTATGAGTATGGAAGACATGATGCGTCAGCTCCAATAGACTATGGAGGCCATGCAATGGGATGCTGCTCGCCAGGCAGAGGTTACCGCCCGTCAGGCGGAAGTTGTGGCTCAATAGGCAGAACTAATTGCCAAACTTCAGCAGCAGCAGCAACCCCAACAAGCCAGAGCGTCTGTTTCGTATCCACTCCCACCCCCATCCCCACCTATGGTTCCAACACCCGGGAAGGCGGCTCACGTCCAGGAAAATACGAACGTTCCAACAGGGCCAGTCCCACTGCCAATCCCACCTCAGATGTCTAAAGCACCGGCTAATCCTGTGGACACACTGTTCGAATTCGAGGTGGATCCAACCGCGCTGAAAGTCAGCAAGCTCGAGAAGTTGTTTAAGCGAGTCCAAGGAGTCAACTCGATCCCGGACATAGAAGATGGATACACCGATTCGGCGGTGACTTTGCCAGACCGGTTCAAGATGCCACATATAGACCGTTTTGACGGTTCTGGAGATCTTATGGTACATCTGCAGTTGTTCTTGGATATCCTGCGGCCAATGGGCCTCTCCAGATTGCAAAAGCTTTCACTCTTCGGTCGGACCCTGTCGGGTATCGTGTCCATCTGGTATGCTAAATTGGAGGACTCAGTGAAAATAAGTTGGGACGAGATGGTCGAGGCCTTCGTCGCCCAATATTCATACAACACTCAAATCGAGGTGACGACCCGTGATCTCGAGACAACTAGGCAAGAGCCGAAAGAGGGCTTCTTCGACTTCGTAACCCGTTGGAGAGCCAAGGCTTCTATGATGAACACCAGGCCAGCTGAGAAAGACCAGATAAGGATGGTCGTGTGGAATCTGCAACCGAAGTTAATGCAGAGGATGATTGTCTTACCCCTCCCCACCTTTGCTAATCTCCATGAGATTGGGGTACAGATAGCAGACACTATGAAACAAGGTCTGATTGACCACAAAAAGGAGTCACCCAAGAAGGTTTATACCCACAGTTCGATTGCGACCACTAGTGGTAATGCAACAGCAAGATCTTCTGAAGTTGGAATGGTCACCACCGCTCTAAAAACAGCCACCCTCTTCGTTGGTACGTCCAATTCAAACCCCCAAACTTCGAACTATCTACCCCGAGGCAAGAGGGTTTTCACCCCACTTTTATGCCTTTGTCCAAAGCTCTAGGGGTCCTACTCAAGAAAGGACATCTAAAACCGTTAGAACAACAACCTCTACCCGATCCTCTCCCTCCAAAGCATGATCCGGCTACATACTGTGCCTTCCATCAATAGCACAGTCATGATACCGACTCTTGCTTCAAACTACGCCATGAGATTCAAAATCTCATTGACAACAAGGTAATAGCACCTCCAGAAAAACCAAACGTCAATCAAAACCCTCTACCTAGGCAGGTAAACTTCATCCAAACAACGACCAACCCGCTTGACCCCAGTACATATATCACCCCAGCCCATCTATCCAAGCCTGAGGTGTTCATTCCGAAAAGCATGAACTTATGCATGATGGATGCACTTGAACCCCAATCACCTTAAACCCGTGAACCCACCACTTCTAAGCTGATGAGAATGATTGAAGATCTTCAGAGAACAGTGGCAGATTTGGCCTTTGGGATATTGGCTCCGTCATCAACCACATCATATGCCAGAAATTTTACGCCAAATGGCTCCCTAATCTTGGGGCAAGTTACAATTGAAAATGGCCAATCTAGAGCCATCCCAGGTCTAGGCAATGATATGTCGATAGCAACTGGGGTCCACTCTAACATAGCAACCCAATCCCTTGGCAAAGTGGAGGCAAGCAGCAAGAACAAGGTAAGGGCAGGCATTGGTCCCTATGAACACCTTCTGTGGGCTGTTGAGGCTTTGAAGGCCGAAGGACTGAACAAACAGCAAGTGCTCGCAGTTGTTGCAAAAACTGTAAATGACACTTTCGCCACTCAAGTTGAGGGGAGCTTGAATCAATGGGCAAGCCGGGACAAGGGATGTCGTACCAGAAAGACCCCTTTCAGCTCTAATCCTACACTCGGAAGAGATCGACAAACCCAGTCAACACCTACCGACTCTTTCGCCGGTACATCCAACACAACCAGCTCACAACCTACCAAATACCCATCTCGAGGCCAGAGGGTGGTCACTCCACTGTACATGTCTCTGTTAACGGCCCTAAGGGTCCTGATCAGAAAAGAGCATCTGAAGCCCCTGGAGCCACAGCCATTATTGAATAAACTTCCTCTCTCCCATGATCCGGCCAGGTACTGTGCCTTCCATCAACAAATCGGCCATGACACTGATATGTGTTTTCGTCTTCGCCACGAAATACAAGATCTGATTGACAACGAGGTCAACGTCACACCAGGTCCTGTAAAGTCTGTCGGCACTAGATCAGTGAACTTGGGGGATAATGTGATCATGTGATCGGGGGATAAACCACCTGCGAATGGCGCTCAGTTTACTCCAGATATAGGGATGGCATGCACTGTTTTGAGAATGCTGTTTATTTTATTTTCTGACTTGGGTATTGAGTCAGTCTTGTTGTGTTGTATTGAGTCAGTCTTTTTGTATTGAGTTAGTTGAGTCTATCTTGTTGTATCGAGTCAGTTCTGTTTTGTTAGAGTCAGGTGATTTTTGGGGTGTTACCTCGAGCATCACTTGCTTGTTTTGTGTTTGTCTTTTACACCATTTCTTTTGCGTCTGTTTCTGCTAATAAGCCAGTTATGCCAGAAGATTTGAATGAAACGGCCTTGCTTTTCACCTACTTTTATGTGCCTTGAAAACATTGCATTGACCTAAGTTTTTCAAAACTTTTCGAACATTGTAATGAAAACGAAGAGGGAGGAATTCCTCGAGATTTGCAAAAATTTGATCAATTGAGAGAAAGAGAGGTGTGCTAAGCCCTTAATGAATGAGATCATGCTTGTTAATGTGAGTACTGAGAAGGATCCTGGCTTGATCCAGATTGGTTCTACATTGTCTTCGACGCGAGCGACTAGTCGCTTTCTTAAAAGATTTCAAAAAACGTTTTGCATGGTTCTGCGAAGACCTGTGTGGAATCGCTCTTGAGATTGTGTAGCATAGGATCACTCTCGGCCTCGAGACTCGACCCCTTTTTGCTTTCAAACCTTGAACTTGGATTCAGAATGTTCAACGATCAACCACAATGTTAGTCTTGTATGGCCAGATTTGAAGCAGCCCTCGAACTAGGGGCAAGAAAGTCAGATCAAGAAGATTAGATATTATCAAAGGAAGCTTGCAAAGCTAGATCAGAAGCATCCCCTGAACTAGGGGCAAAAATGTCAGATATGCTCAAAGACTCAAATGGTGGGTCATTCCACAAACAAAGACTGGCAAGAAAGCCAAATCCGAGAAATGGAGAGAAGAAAATATTGCTGAAGGACAACCGAGTTTCTATCCATAACACTAGGGGTAAATTCATCTCCCCATTAGATGACTTCTACATCATCAGCAAACAGCAGCCATTCTCCTGGATTCAGATGGCTTCGAGATCTCAAACTAGTCAACATGGACCAAGTTAAACCTTTTACCCTTGAGATGCTCGCTGGGCCGAAAACCCTGAAGGGCGACCTAGGCAAAAGTTAGGGCAAATGAAAAAGAAAAGAAAAGAAGAAAATGAAAAAAAAAAGAAAAATGAAGAAAAAAAAAGAATTGAAAAGAATTGAAAAGAAAAGAATAACATGGCTCGCAAGGTTGAAAACTCGGAAGAGCGGCCTTGGCAAAAGTTAGAACGCAAAAGGAGAGGTTAATACCCGAGTGTACCTTAACCCCGAACTACGCAAGGCTTGATTCCCATCTTTGGAATACGTAGGCAACTTCATTCTGAAGTCCAACCAGAAACATTTTAAATTCAACTATCCTGTCCATGGGTTTGAACAGGTCATCTTTGTTGTTTCTGTATCCAAGAGTTCGGTTATGACCTTCACTACAAGAGCTGGTTACATTGCATTGCGGTGCTATTCAAACATGGGGCAATTTTCCATTGACATGCAGTGCCGTTCAGATAAGGGGCAATTTTTCATTATTTTGGATCTGAGGTTGTGCATCTCGAGAGTAGATTTCGTGTTGGTCAAGTAGTGGCCATTTGCAAAAACAGCTTTTAGGATTTTTAATGAGGCTAACTAGTCTTCTCAAAAATTCTTCCATTTTTCCAAAACTGGACCTTGTCTTGGACCCAAAAAAGGAAAATTTTCAGTGCTCATAACCTGACTTGCATGATTTCAAATCAGAAAATCGAACAAGCATGTTAATCCAACTCTCGTATTGATAAAAATTGTTTTAGCAAAAGCCAAAAAATAAAAAATGGTCAAAATGATGAACTAGGGGCATAGTTGAGTCAGGTTTATTGTCTTTTCCCCATTGTCAGCATACTTGCCAGAAAGGGCACCATACCTGCCAGAAAGGGCACTATACTTGCCGGAAGGGGCACCATACTTGCCAGAAAAGGCACAACTGAAGCTAACAACAAAAGGGCAGAAGGCTCGTTCATCCTCCAAGCAACGAGGTATCAAGCCAAGTGCGAAACATGAGCTGGAATGGAGCAGGATATTTTACTCCCGCATTTGGACAGGTCTGATCACATCCAAATTGGCCAAGGGCATCGTCAACCGATGTCAGTTGCAGATTTGCTGCACGTCCAATCGCATCACAACCCCTCTGTGGGAGAAGCTCACTGTTGTGAGCGGAAGAATGAGAATCTAGTAGAATACCAAGGCAAGAGCCCACAACTTCCTGTTTATCCATCAACCACCCAAGGGAGGGATAAAAAATAAGAGAGATTGAAGAATAAAGAGATGTGCACTGAGAGAAAAAGTGAGAAAAGGGTTTTTTTAGAGAAAAGAGATTAAGTGCCAAGTGATGTGAGAATCACAAGTGAGAAAGGGTGGGAAACAATATCCAGAGAAACAGGCTCCCTGTGCACATTTGAGTCTTGTGTTTTGTAGTGTTTTTGTTTGTCTCGATTCTTGTTTTGAGTTGTTTTGAGTGTCAATAGATGTGTTTAGGTTGTTTTACCTTTGTTTTCTGTTGTTGAGTCGTTTTTGCTATGGTCATGTCGTAGGCTCAACACCTGGTTAAGAACTCGTTTCTTAATTTCAATTTAAAAAAAAATAAATCGTTTTGTGCTCAGAGTGCTGTGCCGTTCTCCACATATATACAAAACATGATTTGTTCTTTCATAAAACTGCAGGGTTTAACCCAGGTCATGTGAGAACAGTAGAACAAGGACCTAACTGAAGCTATATGGGTTCCAGACTGCAAGGCAAAAGAAAAAAGGGAAAATCGAAGCATCTGAGTTTGTTTTAACTTCGGTAAGTTCCGTCATTGCATTTCGTATGTACCTCTTTAAGTCTTACCAATGCTCCGAAGTATGAGTGTGCCTCTACCTCAAGCTCAAGATCAAGTTTGCTTCAAGCCAGAACGGCGATCAGAAGTGCTCTTCCTGAGTACCATTTCCTGCCAAAGGCATCTTGGCTGTGTTTGTAATGAATTCGTTGGAGACCAACTGCGACAGTGGAAACTAGAGTTCGAATGGCTGATGCCTAGAACGTAAAGGTTTGGGATTTTCGAGACTAAAGTCTGGTTTAAATACCCAGGGATGTATCCCCGGCTTGAAATCTATAAGGAAGCCCCATAGGTTGAGATAGCGTGTATGGACCTCAATTCTGGATACTGAACCAACCTAGTCTGTCACCCCGTTGAAGAATAGGGAAAGTTGTGAATATGGTCGGGAAGAAAAGTGGCATCCAAAGTGTTCTACGTAAAGAATCCTTGTCAGCATTTCAGAACCTTTATACTGTGAGTTGAAGCAAAGAGTTCGAAGAACGCAAGGTAAGAGTTCAAAGAACTTACAGGGAGATCCCTGTCAGAGTAGAGCGGTTCATCGCCACTCACCCCGTGGGGTGCTTTCTAAAGCGCTGCTATGTTTGTTTATTGCATTCCTTAAACATCATGCATTGTATTGCATTGTACCTATCAAGTTTCTTTCTCATTCATGCACGATATTGTATATACGGTTCATTTAAAACTGATGCGTACGGTTCATTCAGAGAAGTTCCGCACAAGATCATTTGTCTTGGTAAGAGCACACTTTGTTCATATAATGAATCTATTATACTCTCTTCACTTAGTGTATCTATCACACTCTCTTCACTTAGTGTATCTATCACACTTTGTTCATATAGTGTATCTATCACACTCTCTTCACTATAGTGTATCTATCACACTTTGTTCATATAGTGTATCTATCACACTATCTTCACTTAGTGTATCTATCACACTTTGTTCATATAGTGTATCTTTCACACACGCTCACTTTGTGTATCTATCACACTTTGTTCATATAGTGTATCTATCACACTCTCTTCACTTAGTGTATCTATCACACTTTGCTCGCCTTTGTGTATCTATCACACATGCTCACTTTGTGTATCTATCACACTTTGCCCACTTTGTGTATCTATCACACTTTGCTCACTTAGTGTATCTATCACACTTTGTTCACTTTGTGTATCTATCACATAAGCTCACTTTGTGTATCTATCACACACATTTGCTTTGTGTATCTATCACACATGCTCATTTTGTGTATCTATCACACATGTTCATTTTGTGTATCTATCACACTTTGTTCACTTTGTGTATCTATCACACACGCTCACTTTGTGTATCTATCACACAAGTTCGCTTTGTGTATCTATCACACATGCTCATTTTGTGTATCTATCACACATGTTCACTTAGTGTATTTATTACACTTTGTTCATATAGTGTATCTATCACGCTCTCTTCACTTAGTGTATCTATCACACTTTGCTCGCTTTTGTGTATCTATCACACATGCTCACTTCATGTATCTATCACACTTTGCCCACTTTGTGTATCTATCACACTTTTCTCACTTAGTGTATCTATCACACTTTGTTCACTCTGTGTATCTATCACACACGCTCACTTTGTGTATTTGTCACACACGTTTGCTTTGTGTATCCATCACACATGCTCATTTTGTGTATCTATCACACATGTTCATTTTGAGTATCTATCACACATGTTCATTTTGTGTATCTATCACACATGCTCACTTTGTGTATCTATCACACGTTCGCTTTGTGTATCTATCGCACATGCTCACTTTGTGTATTTATCGCACGTTCGCTAAGATTGCGTAATTTTCTTACATCCTTTCCGCATAAGATGTAGTTTGGTTCCTGTTTACTTGGTTATGTACGAGTTTGCTGTAGCATTTCTTCGCATAACATTTGCATCTAGATGTTTCATTACAAGCTTTTTTTGCATGATCATAAGTTGTGCTCTTGCATCGTGCATGTCATTTGCATTTTGCCCCAGCCTGAGGGCACATCTTTTGTCTTCTTGCCTATTTGTCTAAGTTTTCGGTCTTGTCAAAGATGGGTCGTCTCTAGGCTTTGACATTCACTCCCGTCATTTCATGACTTCCGAGTTCTGTCAAAGAGGGGCAACTATAGACACCCCATTTTTGACCAACCTTAAGACTCAGACGTCATCGTTTGTGCATGCGATGATTGCGCATGTTTGTGCTCGTTTCGAGTTTCCGGGGCTTTCGGTTGAACGCCTTGTCTCAAGACCTCTTAACTCTCTTCTTTTTGGTTTGTTTTTGGACCATGCCTTGGTGCCTTTACCTGGAGAGAGAGAGAGCCCTGTAGGCTACTTTTTCCTCTTGTAGGCCACTTGTAGTGGCCCGTAGGCTAGTTTCCAGGGCTTTCGGCTGAGCGCCTTGTCTCGGCGCCTCTTGGATCTTTTCCTTTTGATTTGTTTTTGTGCCATACCTTGTTACCCCTTGCCTAGAGGGAGGGGAGGGCCTGTCAGTCACTTTTGGTGGTTGTAGGCCACTTTTTTCCCTTGTAGGCCACTTGAAGTGGCCTACGGCCATTTTTCTTGTTTTTCAGATATTTTGTGTGCCAACTGTTGAGCATTAAGGCTATCCTCTATACACGTGTATGGAGGGATTAGAACAAGCTCTAAGCTTGTCAAGGAAGCTTTGGCTTGCATTTTCTATATAATGGGGGGTCTCTCCCCCATTTGAGGGGTTTAGAATTTTTGGAGAACAAAAATTTACTCTCTCTCTAGAATTCTCTCCCTTTCTCTCTATATTGTGTTACATTGTGCTCAAAAGTGAGTGTTCTTCACATTTTTGCCTACAACCCTCTTACCCAAACACTCTACCTTGTTACTGAGATACTTGGAGGCGATGTAAGACAGTGCTATGCAATACACAAGATAGGGCGATGTAAGATGAAATACACAAGATAGTGCGATGAAATGTGAAATGCACAAGACAGTGCTATGCAATGCACAAGATAGTGTGATGAAATGCACAAGACAGGGCTATACAATGCACAAGATAGTGCTATGCAATACACAAAATAGTGCGATGTAAGATGAAATGCACAAGATAGTGCGATGAAATGTGAAATGCACAAGACAGTGCTATGCAATGCCCAAGATAGTGCTATGCAAAGCACAAGATAGTGCGATGTAAAATAAAATGCACAAGATAGTGCGATGAAATGTGAAATGCACAAGACAGTGCTATGCAATGCACAAGATAGTGTGATGTAGGTGCACAAAATAGTGCGATGAAATTTGGATGGTATGCAAAATGAGTGTAGGACACCTTGCCACAACTCATTAAAATGTAACACAAAGAGAAGCAACTCAACAAAACTTTGTTAAGTGCTAAGTGCATAACAAAGTCGAGCATGAGCAACCAAATGCGTAGTTCAACCCAACCAGAGTGTATGAACATGCATGCATAATCCAAACACATGCATTAATCAGAGGAAAGATGGCAATCCCCAGGGAGTCTTGAAATAGTCGAAGACAATTTTCGAAAGTTGAATCATATCAGAATCATCATGGGGGTGAGCTACCCCACTCCAGGGAAAAGTGCCTAACAAAAGGATCTGAATGGATAGGGAGAAAGGTTGGATCCATGCTCCTCACTCCCTTGACGACCAGATCAGATGCACTGAATTTTTTTTGCCCCTAGTGTCCAGCCATTGAGCACTAGTTGGGTTCGTGCCCCTTGTTCGATGGATGGCCTGATCAGATGTATTAAAAATTGCCCCTAGTGTCCAGTCATTGGCCACCAGTTGGGTTTATGTCCTTTGTTCAATGGATGGCCTGCTCAGATGTATCGAAACTTGCCCATAGTGTCCAGTTATTGGCCACCGTTTTCAACATTATACAGACACGTGTAATGGGGATCATCTGATCCTGGAACAATTGCCAACGAACAAGACTTATATTTCTCTTCTAATATATTGAGAACTTACTCCAGTCCCCTTCGAAGCAGTGATAAAGTCCCTATATACACTGATCATGAATGCATTGCCCTTTGTATGGGCACTCTCAGTTTGTTTATGAATTCCACATATAGACTTGGTTTTGAGCTTGGAGCAAACGCTCGTGTATAGAATTTTGACCATGCTATTCTACTGAACTTTTGAGTGACAAACTCGCTAGGGTGACTCGATGAAGAGCATTTCTGAGTGACAGACACGTTATGGTGACTCAATGAAGAATGCTTTTGAGTGATAGACACGTTATGGTGACTTGATGAAAAGCGTAGACCAAGACAAACACCAGGCGCGACACAACAGAACTCCCAATTGACCCAAAAGCATAAAAAAGACTCAAGGTAACTGATCATTCATAGTGCCCCTAGTTTTACTTATGCTCATTTTTTAGAAATCAATTTCATAAAACTCGAGTTTCGATTCCTTTTTTTGCTCGAGATAGAGATTCTACTGATAAGTTCAAGTATTGAAAATTTCTCCACTTGTTGATTCAAGTTAGTTCTTTCTTATCCAACGTAAGTATATGATATGCACAACAATCGGTGTAGCTCATGGATTGATACGAAGCTGACGACGTGAATTGGGCAAAGTTATCGGGTTGAGAAAAATGAGATGGATATGGTTGAAATCGAACTTTAAGATGAAGTTGCCTACGTATCCCAAGATGAGAATTAGGTCAACGTAGTTCATGGCTGAGGTTCACTCAGGTATTGACACTTTCCTTTTACGCTTTGACTTTTGCCAAAGTTGCCTCTTTGGGGTTTTTAACCTTGCGAGCTCTATTTGTTTGATTTCTCATTTTTTATGCTCTAACTTTTGCGTAGGTTGCCCTTTCGGGTTTTCGACCTAGTGAGCCTCTCAAGGATAGCGTTACAACACTTGTGATAAATTTGATCAATAGTCATTCTTGCCTTAACACTGGAACTAGCTTCGCCATGATTCGAGCTTGGTTCTCCATTCTTTTATGCATGTCCTTCTTCCTTTATTTTCGCTCCATTTTTGGAGTTGGTTCTTTTTGCAATGTAGTACGTCCTTGCATTGGCTTCCCCAAATTCAGACGGAAGTTCCCTTCCTCACAGTTGCTTGGATTCCATTCCAATGGACCATAGTTGATTGGATTTTATTCCAATAAATGCCTCTGGCTTGATGGTTGACTTCCTTTCCCCTTTTTTGTTTTTTTGTTTTTTTGTTTTCTTTCTCCTATTTATTTTCTTTTTCTTTTCTCTTTTCTTTTTTTTTTTCTTGGTTTCTTTTCTTCCTTTCCCCTCAGAAGATTCAGGAATGAACACAATGGGTTTGGGCTCATTCGTGGGTATAATGTGTCGGCAAGGGTAATGATTGGTTGTTGGCAAACTATGGTTGGGTTTTATGTCATAAAGTGGCCACCTTTTGCGGTCAGGGAGAGGGTTATTGACACCTTTGGGATGTTCAGGTGGGGTGATGACCTTTTTGTCAATCGGGTCTTGAATTACATGGCGAAAACGAAAGCAACGGTCAGTATGGTGACCGTACTGCTAATAGAATGTGCAATATTGGATAGAGTCATGTGTAGGTGAGAGAGAATTAGGGAGAGGTCGGGATTGAGTGGTTTGAGATACCCTTTCTCCATTAGTACCTTCAATGCATAAGTTAGGCTTATATAGAGTTGGGTGAAGGTTCGTTTTCGGAAGGAGGAAGCACTAGGTTTAGAAAACATTGGCAAATAGGTCGGCAGGTACTAGTCGGGTATTCATGGGCTTGGGATTGGAATCAGGATAGGTGTTTCTAGTAAAGCATCATTGTTTGCTCCTTGATTCGAAATGCTCTCACCTTGAGCGACAAAAGTGTTATCTACAGTCTTTACAACAACTTCAAGCACCTGTTGCTTGTTCAACCCTTTGACCTTTAAAGTCTTAATAGCCCACTGAAGGTGTAAATAAGGATCAATACTTGTCCCGGCTTTATTCTTGCCACTTGTTTCTGCTTGGCCAAGGGACTAGGTGGCTATATTGAAGCGAGGCCCACTTGTTGTTGGTCTGTCATCACCCAGACTTGAGACAGTTTCGGGTTGGCTCTTTTCAACTACAACTTGCCCCAAGATTGGGAAGCCTTTTGAGGGAATCGAAACCCCAAATGTTAAATCTGTCACTGTTCTTTGAAGGTCTTCAATCGTTCCCCACATCTCAACAGCAGTGGGTTCGGCCATTTGGCGTTCTTGGCGTACCTGAACTGGATTGGGTGCATCCGTCATGTACAAATTAGTACTTTCTGGAATGAACACCTCAGGCTTGGGTAAATGGGCCAGAGTGATGTATATGCTGGGGTTGAAAGTAGATGGGAGTATATGGATGAGGTTAAAATGGGCATGAGATATTTGGTCATGGATGGGATATGGGTTGGTGGTAACATTGGGGTCTTGAAGTGGAGCTATCGTCTGGTTGTTGATGAGATTCTGAACCTCATGACGAAGATGATAGCAACGATCAGTGCCATGATCGCCTTGCTGATGATACACGCAATACTTGGTGGGGTTATGTCTGGTAGGGAGTGGGTTAGGCAAAGGTTGAGGATCGAGGGCTTTGAGATACCCTCTTTCTATCAAGGTTTTTAGTGCGCTGGTTAAGCTCATATAGAGAGGGGTGAAAGTTCTTTCTTGAGCTCGGGTTGGGCTAGCTATTTACGGGCTTGGATTGGCAAACGGGTTGGCAGTTATGGGAGTGGCAACAACAGTATTAATTTCAGTGTGTTTGGAAATAATGCTACTGCTAGCATTGGTACTTCCCGAAAACACCCTCCTTGTTGGTTCGCCTGTTCTAGGAATAATCTCTTTGTTAAATGCACTCTCAATCTGAACCCTAATTCATGCAAAGTTTTGAAAGTGAATAGAGGAGCAATTATTAATTTTTGTAGCATATCAGGCTCAAGATTCTGCACCACTATCCGCACTTCGTCCCTCTCAGAAAGTCGATCTGTCATCTGTGCTGCCTTTGTTCTCCACCTTGCAATAAATTCCACAAAAGACTCTGTAGGATTCTAGTGGGTTGCTTCAAGGTCTTAAGTGGTTATTTCAAGTTGGGTATTGTAAGAGTACTGATCGACAAATGCCTCAGCCAATTCTTCCTAGTTCTGCTTCATTATATCCTCTAACTTGGCATACCAAGTGGCTGCTATACCCGACAGGGTTCTTCCATACAAGGAAAGTTTCTGAGGCTTAGTCAGACCCATCGGTTTCAGAACATCCAAGAAAAGCTAGATATGTACCATAGGATCTCAAGACCCGTCGAAACGGTCAATGTGTGGCATTTTGAATCTGTCTGGGAGTCTTACGACAACCTTGGTGTACCCATCCTTAATGTCGGGAATAGAGTTAATTCCCTGTGCCTTTTTGAACTGCTTCTCAATGTTAGCAATTTTTAACGAGATCGGGTCGAAATCATCAATGTTAAGGAGATAAAGCCCCTCATTAGATTGTACCAAGGGACTAAAAACTTGAGTTTGAACTAACCCTTCTTGGGGATCCGAACCTTGCAAATCATCAATTGGCGGAGATAGATCAAAGTTCAGCTGGGGGCCCAAGACTGGATGTGTGGTAGATGCCCCGGATGAGCGTTGCATTTCGGTATTGGTCTCATCTTGCATGGCGATTCCCTGGTTTAACGTTGCTATCATGGCCACAACTTCTTCCGGAATCTAAGCCTTCATGGATCCACTGAGTTGGCAATCGGGAAAATAGATGGGCTGGGCTTTTGTTGAGTGGGTTTTTTTTGGGATTTGGATGGACAGTGATGGTTTGAGGTGGGTATTGCTCATTCTCTAGCTCAGACACACCTAGTATTGAAAACAAATGTCTCTCATCATATCAGGATACCGAGTATGCCAGTCAAAGCAAACCAAAGCAAGATACAATATTGGACCATGGTTCTAGTTTTGCTGAAAATTCACCCATATCAAACACAAACCCCTGGATTTCGACCCAAATCTAATTCTGATATGATCCTTAAGGTTTGAAATGAACCACCTCAATATTAAGACTCTATGAGGATTAAATCATACATTCCCAAAGAGTTCACAATTTGCACAAAAGCATTCAAAACACCCCTATGAGAGGTTTAGGGTTTCCTTATCCTAGCTTTGGAGTGATCTACAGCTTTACTACTCAAACAAGCGGTATCACATCATCCTACATATGGGAGAGTATCTTGTCCTAAGTTGGAACAGTCACTATGCTTTACTATATGCAGCTAGGTCGATTGGTCAAAGAGGGTACCTCAACAAGACTACCTAATATACCTCTCACACCTAACACCGAGAAGTGAAAAGAGGATCAAACGGTATAGTAATAGTCCAAATCCAAGGGTTGTGTTCCCATCGTGGCAGAGCCCTCGAGTGGTCAGCCTTTTGGCAAGCTTTTAAGCAAGCCTCTGCCAAACCGTCCAGGAATAGCAGATGGCAAACACAGTTACTTAGGTGCACTAGTACAAATTCAATACAAAGAAACACATAAGTGTAAATAAAAATTCATATCATGAGTTCATGTCAAGTTCTCTAAATCCCCCGTAGAGTCGCCAGAAACTGTAGCTCAGCTTTTTCGCGCCCCCTTTCGAAAGTTTGAAAAAAGCCCTACAGTTTGGACTCCTGCGGTTTTGAATCTAATCTCACAAGTGTAATGTGAAATTGATAAATACCAAAGAGTCCAAATTCAGAAAATCTTTTGGAAAATTGATTTTGAATAAAAAATGTCAAAAATGGACTGCGTCGCCAAATACAGAATCGCTACCTAAATATTTTATTTTTGGGGAAATCTAGAAAACTCATGACTCGCGCCAAAGGCCACGTGTCTGTCATCACCAAAGTTGCCTCGGCTCAGGAACTTAGGTACGAGAGAGGAAGGTCATGAATTTAGCACCCATGCTCGCCCGATCAAAGATCGGCCTCTACTAATCATGATATGATTTTTTATCAACATTATATGCTCTTGTTCCGGTTTATTAGGCTAGCATTACTACGTGATGCGCACAAGCAAGTATTGAATAGTTTGCCCGAATTGGAACAATTCAATTTCATGTTTGTTTTGCGAAAAGGGTTTGTATTTGCCACCTCAAGTGGGCTTAAAGTTTGCGAATTTGCCACTTAACAAAGTGGGCTTAAACTTACATTTATTGAATTGTTCCAATTCAAACAACAAGCTTTCATTCATAAGCACTCAAACAGTTTAACAAGTAAGCATTTAGCCTCACAGTAAGCATGCTAGACATGACAATCATTCACACTTATGCAAGTATGCTAAAGCATTAAAAACTCATCTAGTACTCTAAGCCAAAAAAGAAAACTAGTTAGAAAAATGCATGATTCCTAACTATACAAAATAACTAATGCAACACATGTGAAAATGCAACTAATAGGTTCGGCTACTAGTATGACATATGGATCAGTTTAATAACATGCGGTCTAAGCACGTATTCAAAGAAGTATTGAACTAACAATGTAGTTAGAATGATGAACCGAGCCTCGGTGCATGCAATACAAGATGAATGGATGCAAACATGGAGTATGCTAAATGAAACGTAATGCCCCTAATCTAACCATCAAAAGCTGATAAATTAAAGGAAGAAAGACGTGGCGTTGGAAGATATGCACATTATTACAACATTGCGCTCTCACGAAGGAGAGTTCGAATGAATAAACTAAGCTAATTAGCTAACTAAGCTAAGCTAATTAAACTAATTATTACAAACCGAATAAATAGCTAAACTAATTAACTAATTATTACAACACTTAAATGAACTAATTAGCTAACTAACTGTCACGACCCAAACCCGCCCCTATGGGTTTAGCACCGTAACCGGCCAGTAATCCGTGATTACCGAAGGCTTGCTTAACAATAAGACAGTATTACAGAGTACAGGGGCATAGCGGAAGCCAAAACAGTAAATAAATAATGTCCAATGAGCTGTGACAGTCTGTATGCAAAAAGACTTTTCATTCATATGCACATTCATAATGAAACAGTCTACACATATGTACAATCATTCAGAACAGGGACCTAATCCCTATTATAACAGTACAGTACTATGCTACAGCTTATACAGTATTACAAAACAAATACAGAGATAAATAGGGAAAAATTAAAACACCCCAAAGCCATAGCTTGAACGGACTCAGAACCTCACAGTGAGGCACATAGGTTGGCTTGACAAAACTGGAGTTTACCCCGACGCTTCTAGCAACGGTCCGGTGCCTGTACACCTACATATATATATGAGCAGTGAGCTAAAGCCCAGTGAATAACATAATGCGTAAAGAGGTTAAGAATGAATGTCCTTACAGTAATGAAAACAGTTCATTGATTCAGTATATCAGTCATTCAGTCATAACAGTCATATGTGGTACATCCATTAGCATAGCAGTACAGTAAACAGTAGGTCTTAAAAGACCGAACAGTCAATGATGGCCATCATAACAGTAAACAGAAGTTCCAAGATAGGAACTGACAGAGATCTCTGTAACAGTAGCAGTAACAGTAACAGTAGTTGCTAAGGATGCCACAATACAGTTCAGAATAGAGGACATACATTCATTCAGTTAACAGTAACAATTCAGAAAGCAGTTCAGTTAACAGTCAGAAAATATTCATCTTTGAACATATCTTTACGACATCGTTACTCACAGAGTTTTGGGCTATAAGCAGCTAGAGCGCGTCTCCGAAAGCCAACCCTATATAGTGACAGAATGAACACACACTAAGTTACACATTTGCGAATCAAAGACTTAGTCCTTATTTAGACTCGGTGTGGTTCTACATCTATATCCTCATTAAGATGCCTTAAACTAGGCCTAAGAATGCCTAGGATGAAATGAGGATGCAAAGATGCACTTTAAAAATATTTTTCAAAATTTTCAGAAAGTAAAGGATCCGCTCGAGCGCAGGTTACCCCGCTCGAGCGTAGAGGCAAACAAAATACTCGCCGAGCGATTTACTCCGCCGAGGCATCAGAAACATGCCAAAAGTACTGGATGTGTGAAAATCACGCTCGATGGGCGCTCGATAGCCGTTCGAGCGTGAGACACAAGGTCCCACTCGAGCAGACTGCAAAACAGTGCAAAGTGCTAGAAGCACGAATTCCACACTCGAGTGCCAGTCTTCCCGCTCGAGCGTGAGTTCAAAATCAAGTTTCAATGTACCAAATTCGATTCCTTTGGGCCCATTTCCTGGAAAACACTTGTAAATACATAGTATGACATGATTTAAAGCTTAATTTGTAAAATCAAGGCCCAAAGGTAGTTCAATTAAATCCAAATTCAAACTAATTTTCATGAACATGGCTTCAATGTAATATGCATGGGTTTAATCAATTTCAAAGCTTCAATTCCATGCTCTAATGAGTTAATATCTTCAAAGACAAAATGGATTCATGGACTTTAACACAAACATGAACATGCATGCAAGATTTTCATGAAATCAAACTTTCAAACTCAACAATGTAAACATGCATGCAAGATTCAAGCTCCAATTCAACAACTTAATCTAGTTCTAGACTCAATCCCCTAATTTTGACATGAATCATGCAAGAACAAGCTCAATTCATAAACAAGAGGGTGATTATACTACCTTAGGTCTCTAATGCAAGATAAGGGAGCTCAATTTGCAATCTATACTTCAATTCTTCAAGCCAATTCACAAAACCAAGTTAAAATCACTCATATCCTCTCACTTTCTCACTCTAGTCAGTTGTGGCCTCTAGAATGGCTGAGGGAAAAAAAATGTTATGTGATCAAGTGTAAGGCTCAAATGTGCTAGGTAGTGGGCCACTAGAATGGCATGTTGGTAGTTAAGTCCAACTTATATAGTTAATCATTATTTAATCTAATTTAATCACATTTTGGATAAATATACCATAAAATCACATAAATTATGATTAATACAAAACATTAATGAATTTCAGATTCGGCCGCCAATAAGGCCTTCAATTTACAGTTTAAAGCATAAAACATGAACTGATAATTTAACAGTCAACAGATAGACATACAATTAAACAGATATACTCAATCAATTCAGTTCTAGATTTCAGTCAGTCAGCTCAGTATTTCAGTCGATTCAATTACTTATCATAATTAGTCTCAGTTTAGCAGTAATTAGTGATTAACCAGTAATCAGTGGTGAGGGTTATTACACTAACTAATTAAATAATTACAAAACAATTGCAACTAATAATTAAACTAAGTAACTAAACTAAACCAATTAGCTACTCTGCCTCGGGAACGAAGGATGTGCATGCACATGCTTGATTTGCACCCAAAAGACCTTTGTTTTGCTCTCGAAAGCCTCTGTTTGCACAATTGAACACTTCCAGAACAACTTTGCTCCACCTTACTAACACTTTGCTGAGATTTGCATCAGTGGTCAACCGGTCACTGGTGAAGATTGCCAATCACCTGTTGGCTATGAAAGTGGCCTGTCGGCCATGGAAAATGGCTTGCCGACCACTGATGCACTGGTTCATCTTGCTGCAACAGAGGACAAACAGAGCATATACAGGGTATTTTCAAAGATTGTTTGCACAATTCACCCGTTATTTTCATGAGTAAATCCAAGGAGTGGTGAACTTAAACCACAAATTACCAACTCAAGCAATTTAATTGCATGATGGCTTGTGACTCAAGATGTGCAAGCTCAATAAATGCAAAACAAAACACAAACCACCTCCTTTTCATGAAAGATCGAGGGAAGAAGTTGACCTTGGAGACTTGGATCATTTTATCACTAACAAGTATGGAATGGCCCAAGCTTCCTTGTGTTCAATTAATATCCGATTGAACACACCAAGTTATTATCTTGCTCACTTTTAATCCTAAGTTTTAGTTACTCATTTTACTTTATCAACCATTCTTTAATCCAATTAAGTTCAAAGGGGAATTAAAGTCTTCTAATAAAAAGAGGGTTCAAAACACAAGTTGCTTTTGGTATAAAAGAAGTATCATACCGTTGGTAATGAACCCCTAAGGGATTAAACCATTAAGTATGAAACCTCAATTTCACACTTAGGCAAGCAAGTGACTTGAAACCACTTTCAAAGCAAAATTAAAAACCAAGAAAGGAGGAAGGTTGCAGAGATTGATTAATGCTGAAATTAAGTGTGAAAAGCACCAAAAACATGCAATCAACTCAAACAAATGGTACCTAAAAGCCTAAAACACCAAGCTTGTGAGGACTATTACCCTATAACTATGCAACATAAAGCTCAAATGCAATAACCAACCCAAAACAGAGTTAAAACAGTCTAAATCAGAGGCTAAAGTATGCTGGAATAAAGCTACAACAAGCTAGAAAACTAAGCTAACATATAGAGCTAACTAGGCTAGCAAACAAGACACGAGGAGGGAAGGCTAACCCCTCAAATTTTGGACTTTAAAAATTGATTTTTACCACTGAAAATACTCTGAAAATTAGTGTTTAAAGGCCCAAAAAAGAGATTGTTTGAAAATGGGAAACAAAAGTGAAATAGCCTTATAAACAAGGAATGAAGAGAGGTGAACCACCCTCTAACCTTAAATGGTCAAAAACACCAATTTCAGCCCACAAAAATAACCCAAAACAGTGGGAAAAAGATAAAAAAAACAAGTATACAAAGCAAGCTAATAAAGTAAATATTATACCTCTGGAAGCAAAGAGTAATTCTAGGCCACAATTCAAGCCAAAACCAACTTCAAGAGCTCCAAGAAGGTCTCAAGGAACCTCAGCTCAAAGGTGATCAACTCTGGTTAAGGAAGTATAGGCAAGAGTGTAGTGTAAGTAGACAAAAGTGTAGAGAATTTGTAGAAAGAGAGAAAAATTGTAGTCTAAAATTTTCTAACCTCAAAACACAAGAGAGAGGGTCCCTATATATAGAAAACATGAAATTTCTACAAGGAGGTCCAGCCCTCCACGTGTGGACAGATGCATGCATCTATGCAAACAACTGGCATAAAATATCTGCAGAAAACATTAGTGGTCGGCTGGCCATCAGTGGTGGCCGGTAGGCCACTAGATGTTGTCGGCTGGAAAAATCAAGGCATGGTACAAAAATGAAGCAATAAGGATGTAGGGTTTGACTGGCTCAAAGTTGTGGCGTTCTGTCGAGGATTTCGAGCGCTCGGTGAGCAAATAGACTCTTCATCGGTTGTACCTGCAAGGACGTCCAAGTTGTAAAGGCTGTAAAAAATGGGGTGTCTACAATTTCTTTTTGTATTATTATTATTTTTAAGAAATTCACAAATACTTTATTTTGTAAATGTATTTAGGTTAAGTGTATTCAAAAAAATAAAGAAATAAGTAAAACTAAAATATGAAAAATACTTACTAAAAATAACAACACAGGAAAAATTTTAAATTTAAAAATTGTGTTTGAAAACAAAAAAACAAAATATAGTGATTGTGATTTCTTTAGTATTTTCCAAACATGGTAGGGGCAGTTTGAAATTTTTATTTTTTTCCTCATCCATTAATAAGTTAAAATTAAAGTTTTTGACTTAGGATTGTTTAGGAATATATCGTTTTAGTAATTTTTTTATGTTTTACGAAAATATATGTAAAAAAGTAAAGAAGTGATATGACCTAAATAAAATAAAAATAAAAAAATAGAGAATTTTTTTTAAGGTCCCTAATAATAATAATTTAGAGGATAGAAGACACCAAAAAAAGAGGTAATGCATCAGGTTTCTCAACTATATGGCGCGCATTTTTAATTATTTCATGGACTAAAATACCCTTTACAAATCAACACATAAACTAAATTGGATTCCGATGACTAAGTTCCATTGCAAACATCCAACCATCTTCACGAGCAAAAGAACAGTAGAATTAGGGTTTCAATATCATCTTCACTATCGACATGAGAGTTTCATAATTGTAATAACCCCATCACGTATAATGATTAGTACTTGATTAATTAAGAGGATTTGAGATTTAATTGCCAAGTATTATAATTTAATTGGGGTTTGTGAGAATTGTGGAATCTGACTCATATATGATTCTATTAAAGATTTATTTTGGAATTAGAAATTAAGGGTCCAAATGGCTTAAGGAAATGAAGTTAGGAAGTGAAATCAATTTAATTTTAATTACGGACCCATTTGGGAGTTTAATTAAATATTCGATTTAGTTTAGTAAAATTGAGATTCGATAAATTAGGTCCTATTTGGAGTTGATTAAATCATGAGGATTGAGGATTGTGGTTATTATAAATTAAATTTAATTATGGTGTGCCCAATTTGAATATGTAATTTATTAATGAAAATTCGAGTCTGATCAGAAATTGAAGACCTAAATGATTTGGGAAATCAAAATTGATAATGGCAATAAGTTCGATTTATTAGTTGGAACATTTTAGGAGCTCAATTAAAAATCTGGTTCAGATTAATAAATTTAATTATATTTAATTAGGTTCTAATAGAAATCGATTAGATTAATTAATTTATTTGGGATTGTGATTAATCATGATTAACTAACTTGTGTATTCATTAAGATTAATTAAGATCAAATTGTGTTTAATCAAGTTAGTTGATAATTATAATATAAGTTAACTCAAATCATAAATTAATCTGAGGAAACTTCCTGATTGTGCAAGTGTGTGCACGTGTCTAGAGGTGCACAAGTGTGTGTTGTGTGTTGATAACTCTAAGTCAACAAGTGTAGATGGACTCTTCCATGTGTTCTGCTGGGTTGGCAATGAGAATAAGAAGAAATGTAAATTCATGAGTGGAGAAAAAAAGAACAGAGAATAACCGAGAGGGAGAGAGAAGCAGTTTCGGTCCAAGAAGAAGAAAATTAAGGGAAGAAAAGTTAGGAAAGGTGAGGAATAGAAGGAGGGTTCAAGAACTCATCAAAAATTCAACCATTGGGAACGATAGGTAAGGATTTCAAACTTGATTCTTGTAGATCCATTGTCTAATAATTAAAATTAAGAGGTAATTAGGTTCAATTACATGGAATTTGTTAGAAATTAGCAAGAAGATGATGAATAGTAAATTAATTTCCACATCCATGGTTGCATGTCTCTTATTTCATCATTGTGAACTTGGTTTTGAAAATCTTGTTTAACACAAGAGTGTGTATATATCTTGCATGTTTAATCAAATTAGGTTGAAAATATGAATTATGGTTCTTTAAATTTGTTATGTTTGAGTTTGATTTTGAGAATCATTCATAAATTGGGTTCTATAAATTACATGCAACAAGGTTTATTAAAGATTTGGTTCATGCAAATGGGTTAGGTTAGTGATTATGGAAATTAATTTAGAAATTAACTATTTTTATATGAATTTGAATCTTATGGTTGCATGCATGTAATTTAGAGAAATTAAAGAATTAATTCATGAACATTGTGAGCTTAATTTTGAGTTAAAGGGATTTTGATGTAGATGGTTTAATTTTGATTATAATTTCACACATGCAAATATTTCTTTAAAAGAGTTTGTGATTTTAATTTCATGATTTAAGAGGAATTAGTAAAATAATGAAGAATTGGAGCTAAGATCAAGTTATGAAGGTTAATTAGAAATTAATTATTTTGGATTTGGTTTTTGAAGTTATAATTAAATCAAGCTCCATAAATTATATGTAATTTTAGTGCGCATTTGATTTTGGAAAAAAGGATTTTAAAATCATGAGTTCATGAGTTTTGATTTTATTATGAAAGATAGAAATTAATTTAAATCCATGCATGTGATGTAATTTGAGAGTTTTATTCGATTTAAACATATCTTGGAACATTTATGATCATAAATTAAGTTTTGGTTATAGATGGAGTTTAAGTTGAAATTCTAAGAAATTGATTTGTGTAATTTATAATTAAGTTGATTTTGTTATTAATAATAAAATTGGGCCTATTTTTATTGCATACATCATGGATTTTGAAGGATTTGGAGTAATTCAATCTCATATTTTGAAGAGAGAAATGAAATGTTTTATAAACATCAAGTTTATGGAAAATTAGAATTAATCCTAATGTTAGATAAAGTGTTGATTTTATAATTAGATTTTAATCCATACTTGTAATTTGAGATTAAACATATTTTGGGGCATCTATGGTTATGAATTAAATTGAGGTTATAAATTAAGCTAAGTCCAAGATTATGGAAATTAGTTGAAAAATTTATAAGAATATAAAACTAGTAATTTTGATGCCAATTTCATGCATGTGAATAATGTCTTAAGGAATTTATGACCTAATAAAGAATAATAAGCTACTAATCAACATAGATTAGTTAGTTAAAGAATGAATCATTGATCTAGTGGTAATTGTTTAATGAGCCAAGTAAAGGATCAATCTATTTGGAAAAGAAGGACTTAGTAATGAAAGAATATGTGAAATAAGAACTCGGTTTATTTAAATGAGAAAGAATAAACGTAGTAGAATCTCAGACTACTGGGGCAGAAAGACAAGAAAGTCAAGTTTAATCAATGGAGTAATATTGTATTTCAATGTGTATATGTTATGTACTTGTGTAGGTCACGCGCCATTGCCTGCCTGATTTTCCTGATATATCCAGTCTGTCTAATTTGCCTCTGCAGCCCTCTGTGAGTAATAACTTAGTAAAGATATGTTCAACAGTATGTATTTTATGTGTGACAATGATATTTGTTTTCTGAAAAGATATGTTATGTACAATGAATGACTGTCCAAGTTTTAACATGTATTCGTAACATCCTTAGTACCAAGTGAGATTTACAACCGTGACCCGGTAGCGGAAGGTTCCTTTCTGGAACAAAGTTAGTTGTAACCTACGCTTATGCGTCCAGTTCGTGCACTATAGCCCGTACCGGAGGCCCGCCATGGAGGCTTAGTCGATATTCGGATCCGGAGGCTCCTTCACAGGAGCTAAGGAGGTTATTCATAACCTTACGCATTGCGCGTCCAGTTTAGTTATGCTAATGGATGTATCACGTAAATGTAACTATGATTTATGATTTCTGTCGGTATATGATCTGATCAAGCATGAGTTTGATAAAACTGAATTATGATTTCGATCTGATCAAGCATGATTTTGATACAATATGAATTGATTTCTGAAATCTGTATGGACTCATTCATTAAAACCCTTTACTCTGTTATTATTCACTGGGCTTTAGCCATCAGATTATTTATGTATGTAGGTGACCAGCGCTGCGGACTGTGCTTAGAGGCATCTGGCTAGAATCTGTTTTGTCAGCCAACCAATGTGCCTCCCGTGGAGGTTCCGGATGTGTCAAGTGATTATTGCTTAGTAACTTAAAGTTTAAATTCTGTTTTCTCGTTTGGTTAACCAAGTCCTGGGTATTTTGTAAATAGGGCTAAGTTCCTTTTTGGTCTAATCAGTGTATACATGATGACTTAAAGATAATGTGTATATATGTATATAAAAAGTTTAAAATTTTTCTGTCTCATATAAGTCTGCATAGCTCAATGGACGTTGTATATTCTTATTTGCTTCCGCTAGCCCCTAATATTGTAATAATTTGTCTCAGAGGCCGTAGGTAATCCCAGGATTACTGGCCGGTTACGATGCTAAACCTATAGGGGCGGGTTTGGGTCGTGACAATGATCTTCTACAAAAATCTTTCCCATTCCTTTCTCACAAATTTCTCTGACCCCGTTTTCACTGTTCATTGTCATCTCGGTTCATCTTTGTCACATTACATCTTTATTTCAGGGCAAATCAGTTCGTAATTAGAGTTTCATCCTAACTTTGGCATGTTTTTCTACAATCCAACGAGTTTTTCTCTGGAAACACAGTTAATTGCATTTTATATTAACCTTTCATTAATTAGGGTTTCAATTTCGTAATAAAAAGCTACATGAATTTGAAATAAGTTAATTCTCTGTATTTTGAACTTATTCTTGAACATGTTTGTGTGATTTTATCGTAAATTTCTCTAGCATTTGAATTTTTCTAGTATTTGCTTGATGTATGTTTCTTCTTTAAATTTTCTCTAGCATGTTTATTTTGAAAAAAGTTATTTCTCTGTGTTTTGATCTTATTCTTGAACATGTTTGTGTGATTTTGTCTGCAAATTTCTATGCGCTGTAAATTTCTCTAGAATGTCTATTTTTTCTAGAATGTGTAATTTTTCCAGGCATTTTCATTTTCAGTGCTTGCTAAACTTATATTTCTTTTTTGAATTTTCTCCGGCTATATTTTACATCTATATGTAATATTACTTTCTTGTCTGTGTCTAAGTTTCTCTAGCATTTATAATTTCTCTGGCCACATCACTTTTCTTCCTTGTGTGTCTCTATCATGTTTAATTTTCTCTGGTTATATATGTAAATTTCTATGGCATTTTAATATTATGGACTGGAAATTTTCTCTGGAATGGAAATTTTCTCTAGAATGTGTAATTTTCTCTGGCATTTTCATTTTCTGTGCTTGCCAGGTTTATGTTTCTTTCTTGAATTTTCTCTGGCTATATTTTACATCTATATATAATTTGTAGCAATTTTTGAAAATTTATTTGTCATGTTTATGTTGCTTTGGTTATTTTCTTGGGGAATGAAAATTAGCTGTGGTCACATGTATTCCATACAAAAACACCTTGTATTCTCTTGTCAGTGTCTAAGTTTTTTTGGAATTTATTTTTTTTTTGGCCACATTAGTTTTCTCCCTTGTGTCTGTCTGCCATATTCAATTTTTTCTGGTTGTGTCTGTAAATTTATCTAGCATCTTAATATTATGTGGCTTGCTAGATTTATGTTTATTTTATATTTATTTTGTTCAATTCTTGATTTACGTTGCTTTGATTATTTTATCTTATTAATTGCGGAATGTAAATTTTCTTTGACTTGCCATGTTTACTTTTTACGGTCATATTTATTTTCTGTGCCTACTAGATATATGTTTTTTTTTTGAATTTTCTCTAGCTATATTTTACTTCTATATGTAATTTTAACAATTATTGAAAATTTCTCTAGCATGGTTATGTTGCTTTGTTGATTTTCTCTGGGAATGAAAATTTTCTGTGACTAGATGTATTCCACAAAAAAACAATTAGTACTCTGACATTTAATTTTTAGTGTTTAATTTTCTCTGACATTTATAATTTTCCCCAGCCACCTTAGTTTTCTCTCTTATGTGTAATTTTCTTTGACATGTCCAATTTTCTTTGGAATTTAATGTTGACATCTTTATGTTTTCATCATTGTCTAGAAATGGCAGAATATAAAAGCACCAAAACACCAGAAACACTGAGCAAGAAACAAAAATTCTTTCAGTCTTCTTATGATCTTAGATCAAAAGCAGCAAAACACCACAAATTCCTTGCCAAAACACATAAGTCCAAGGTGATAAAGCAACTAGCATCAAGATGAATACCTCAACTTCAAAATACTCAAGCTCAAGGGTAAAAAAACCTGTTAAACTCTAAAGAAAGAGAGCTCATTACAGCATTCAATACTGATCCAACCTCTCATCTGTTGTCTCTTTTTTTCAAACACTTAAATTCAATTTAAACTAACTTGAAGAGCTTCAAAAGACCCCATTATAGTATTTGATCTAAGCTCTAACTACTGGAAGGATGGATCCAAGGAAGTTTAGGAAATCTGATGATGATATAGTTGCAATAATCCAACGTTACAATAAAAAAATGAAAACAGTCACAGTTGGTAAAAGGAACTTGACCTTTACAACTAATGACATGACCTTGATTTTTGGTTTGCAAGGAGGTAAAGGAGCCATGTCATTAAGATATTCAAAAAAGTCAAAATCTACATTCCTAAGGAGAAGATTCCCAAAGGACACAAGGCTCACTGGTCTTGTTCTTAAAAATACCTTGGTCAAAGCAATGAAAGGCAAGCAACTAACTGACTTCAAAGATGTAGCAATCATTGTTACCTTGGACTTGTGTCTCACCCTATTTTTTGCAACAAGTGGGATTCAATAGGGTGGGTTTTTATAAAGTACGTACAACCTCTTGAATCAATGAAGCAATATGATTGGCCAGAAGCAATCACACAATATTGATCGATTCTATCCCAGCATTGCATAAAACTTTAGAAAAAGTTATGGGGTGTGTCATTGCATTCCTGGTAAGTATAATTTCCATTCAAATTTACGGTTATGATACTTACAAATTTGTGTGTTTAGTAAAACTTAATTACTTTAATTTCCATCACAGTATTGGCTATGTGAACATGCGAATATCATTGACTCAGAAGACAATAAAACAATTGACTTTCCAAGATGTGCCAAGTGGAACCTACAAAGCTTGACGAAAAAGCTGTAGAAGACACTAGTCCACTCTCTTATACCTCGACAGGTTAGATTTCTATCGCTACTGAAATCTCAGTGAAATTTCAAAATTTCTCTAACTACTGGTTTGTTTCCCTCATTGTGCTTTAATTGATTGAGATCAATTTTCTCTGAACTTTCAATTTATGTTTCTTCTTTGATTGCCACTAGTTTATTTCTGTCATTTTAATGAATTTTCTCTAGAATCCAAATTTCTCTGACCACAATTGTAACACATTAACTTATATGCCCTAATTGATTTTCTCTGACATATGAATATGTTGGTTGTTTCATAATTTTCTCTAGCTCATAAAATTATTTCTCATTGTGTGTAATTTTCTCTGGCCCATAACTTATGTGCCTTGACTAATCGAGATCAATTTTCTCTGAAATTTCAATTTATGTTCCTTCTTTGATTAACACTGTTTATTTCTACCTTTTTAATGAATTTTCTCTGGAATCCAAATTTCTTTGACCACAATTATAGTGACATTAACTTATCTGGCTTGATTGATTTTCTCTGATATCTAAATTATGTTGCTTGTTTTATAATTTTCTCTGGCCTATAAAATTATTTTTCCTTGTGTGTAATTTTCTCTAGCTCATAAAATTTTCTCTGAAATTTGTATTCCATTAGTATCATTTAGATGAATTTTATCTGGCTTGTAACTTATGTACCTTGACTGATTGAGATCAATTTTTTTTGAAATTTCAATTTATGTTGCTTTTTAATTAGCACTGTTTATTTTTGCCATTGTAATGAATTTTCTCTGGAATACAAATTTCTGTGACACAATTATAGTAACATTAACTTATATGCCCTGATTGATTTTCTCTGATATCTTAATTATGTTGCTTGTTTCATAATTTTCTCTGACTCATAAGATTATCTCCTTGTCTGTAATTTTCTCTATCCCATAGAATTTTCTCTGAAATTTGTTTCCTATTAATATGATTTAGATGAATTTTATCTGCCTTATTTGAATTTTTTCTCCCAGTGAATTTTTAACATTTCTCTAATAAAAGAGCCTCCTGTTACAGATAGATAACAATGAGCTAGTTAAAAACCCATCCGAGGAGTTTTGTCTTAGTAAAAAAAAGAAGAAATAATCAAAAAAGGCAATTGTCAAATTTAAGGAAACATTAGAAGATTCATCTGAAGAAGAAGAAGGAAATGAAGAAAGAGAAGGCAACACAGAAGAAACAAAAAGCAAGCAATGGAGAAGAAGATCACACAAGCAGTGCAGAAATGGAAGCCAGAGAAGAAAGTGAAGAAGTAGAGGTAGAAGACAAAGAAGAAAATGAACAGAAAGAAAACAATGAAGAAGAAGATGAAGGCACTGAATCTAAAAAAGGAAGAAGAAAACAATGAGGAAAGTGATGAAGAAAAACATAATGAGCCGATGGACCAACATCATGATAGCATTTGTGGCTTAACAATGCATCAACCTCAAAAAATCTGAGAAATCAAAGGATGCTCAAATTGTTGATCTACGTCAAAGACTAAAGGCACTTTCTAAATCCAAAATAGAAGAAGAGAAAAATTGAAATGAATTACTTGCAGAAAAGGACATTGTAATAAGAACCTTGACATCACATAACTTAGAACTTCAAGAAAGAGACATCACAAACCAAATGAAGTTAAGGATGTTGGAGGTTCAAAAACAAGATGATACAAAAGCAATTCAAAAATTGAGGTATTCAATTTCAAAGCTTGAAACTGAAAATGCTAGATTGTATGAACAAATTCAAGAACTATCCGTCCAACTAGCAACACAACCTTACCGAACACCAACACAAGTTCAACCCCAAGGTCAGTGAAAATCTTGAGCCACAAAAAGTTATGTCCTTGTGTCAACATAACTCAAAGAAATTTCTATTTACTACAATTTTCTCTGTCAATGGTAATTTTCTTTGTGAGTTAAATTTCTCTGACCATATTAGTTTGAAAAGTTATGTTCTTGTGTCAACATAACTCAGAGAAATTTCTATTTATTACAATTTTCTCTAAAAGTTAAATTTCTCTGACCACATTAGTTTGGCCAGTTTGATTTCTGTTGCTTATTTGATTTTCTCTGTCTACTTGCTTAGTTGATTTTTGGGGCTTGTTTGATTTTCACTGTGTATAGTTGGAATAGAAGTGGAACAACAACCAACAACCTAGAAAAAAAAAGTGGCACACAAACAACAACCAAAACAAAAGACAAAAGTCTATGGTAAGTGAAAAATATTAAATCAAATAACTTTACATATTGAAATATGATCTGTTACTTTAGAGAAATTTAACTTTTACTGATATTTTCACTGTCAACAATGAAAGAAGATCCTACATTAATGATAAAGAATTTAAAGGCAAAAGAAAAGAGAAAAAAGCAACAAGATCCAGAAGTTCAATATCCCAAAGTTGCGAAGGTGACTAGAGGTTCAAAGCAAGCTGCAAACCAAACAGAGCAAACCACGAAAGACAAAGACGAACTTGATGCCGATGAGTACATCTTGCCAACAAGCATCAAAAAATCTGGGGTTTTTCCACAAACTCTATCGGTTTCAAAATTGATAAAAGAACATGTAAAAGACATCTTGCAGCACATATCAAATGTATTTGGACTCGAGTAAGTACAACAAATAAAATAGAATATAACAAACAACAATTTACTAACTTATATTTCATTAAGAACTATTAAATTTGTCATCTTGTAGGGCTTTAATCTGGACAAGTGAGTTGAATCTCATTACCTTTGAAGATATTAGAAACCTAAGAAAAGAAAAAGAAATTGCCAACAATGTAAGTCTTTTATCCAAATTTCTCTACAATGTTCCATTAGCCTTTATGAACCACTGTTACAATTATAAATGATAAATGATATTTTTTAAGTCATTGATGGTTATGGAGAGATCCTATTTGCTGACCAAAGGAGAAAAGGACAACAACCAACTTCATTTTTTTTCACATGCATGAGCTTAGTATGTTACTACTCTTTTATTTGATTTTCTCTACAATTTACTTACTACTTTCTCTTGTTAAGATACTTCTTAAAGCCAGTTGTGTGTATTTAAAATTTCTCTGTCTGTATATTTTTTAAATTCCTGTCATTTCAACTTTCTCATAACCATTTTTTGATTTTCTCTGACCATAGAACTTCATCAAGATGACGGAAAATCAAACTTTTCGAATCTCATTATTTGACAAGCATCTTGAAACATCATGGAGGAACTACAGGTTCCTCCATTTCCCAATGAATATCGGGGGCAATGAGAAGTCAATAGATGGAAATCACTGAACCTTACTAGTCTTGGATAAACAAGACAATTTATGGAGGTACTACAACTCACTAAGGCCAATGAGGAATGATGCACAAGACAAATATATCAAAAATACAAAACAATTGGTAACGAGTACAAATTTCTCCGATCTATGATAATGTTTATATGATGATAATTTTCATAGAATCCTTTTAATTTGTGTGTAAGTTTCTCTGTTATTTAAAAATTATTTTTTTGAGGTAAGATTTTGTGGAGAATTTTTTGAAAGCTTGCCTTGAAAGAGAAGCACAATCACAACCCTCTTTCAAATTAATAGACTCACAAAACACAAATTATAACTTTGAATATGTCAACAATGCTCCACAATAAGACAGTGATTCATAAGTTTCATATAACATCTATAAATAAGATAATCTAATTTAAATATTTCTTAAAACTAACTATACCTATAATTTGTATGCAGTGTGGATTGTGGCCTCTTTGTATGCTACATAATGAGACAATATAGCAACAATGAACCTATCAGCTTGAAATTGTCGACACAAGACGTAAGGTTGATGAGGGCAAAAATTATAGAGAGATTTGTGACCGAAGTTGGCCGGTCATGGAAGGAACCAATTCAAATACCACCAGAAGAAGAACCAAAAGTATAATAGTGAAAGGATACTAGTAAAAGGAAGACAATGCACACAATGTAATTATGAATAACCCTTCAATTTGTTTTTTCATACATTACGAATGATGATGCTTGACATATATGTATATATCTTTTTTTTACTAATGTAAATTTCATAACTATTAATGGTTAAATATATATATATTTTTTATAATACATGCTAAGTGGTGATTATCAACATAATTCACACAGAGAAAATTGTTTACAGAAATTTCTCTGGTATAATGGTACCAAAAATTCATAGAGAAATTTAACTCGTATTATGCCAATATGGTGCCTATATGATCATGTAATCTGTATTGCATTGTGTTGGTACAAAACAATCATCAAATTTAAAAAACACAAAGAATACAGTAATTTTCTCTGTTATTGGCAAATTTCTCTGGGTAAATTTGAAACTTCAAAACACAATGCACAGAGAATTTTCTCTGCTAGTGGCAAATTTCTCTGGATGAATTTGACTGGTATTATAAACACACTGCCTATAGTTTGTTTCAACAAACACAATGCACATTGTAATTTTCTATGCTATTGGCAAATTTCTGTAGTTGAAGTTAATCTCTCAAAACATAATGCACATTTCAATAAACACAATGCCCATAGTAAATTTCTCTTCTATTGGCAAATTTCTTTAGATGAATTTGATTGGTATGAAATTACCAGAAATTCATAGAGAAATTTAACTCGTATCGTACCAAAAAGGTGCCTATATGATCATGTAATCTGTAATGTACTGTGTTGGAACAAAA
Organism: Camellia lanceoleosa; assembly: GCA_025200525.1. Taxonomy (NCBI): domain Eukaryota; kingdom Viridiplantae; phylum Streptophyta; class Magnoliopsida; order Ericales; family Theaceae; genus Camellia; species Camellia lanceoleosa. The sequence goes on from CM045760.1 coordinate 205,890,781, forward strand.
CAATCATCAAATTCAAAAAATATAATGCACATAGTAATTTTCTCTGTTATTGGCAAATTTATCTGGATGAATTTAACCTCATAACACACAATGCATAGAGAATTTTCTTTGCTAGTCGCAAATTTCTTTAGATGAATTTGACTGGTATTATAATCACACTGCCTATAGTATGTAACAACAAACACAATGCATACTATAATTTTATCTGCTATTGAAAAATTTCTCTGGATGAATTTGACCTCATAAAACACGATGCACATTTCAACAAAAACAATGCCCATACTAAATTTCTCTGCTTTTGACAAATTTCTCAAGATGAATTTGACTAATATTATAAAAGCACTCCCAAAGTATATTTCTAAAAAGCACAATACAAAATGTAATTTTCACTACTATTGAAAAATTTCTCTAGATGAATTTGATTGGTATTATTATATACACACTGTCCAAAAAATATATTTCACAAAACAAAATGCACAAAGTAATCATCAAATGTATTATTCAATCAATAAAATGTATTATCCTCAACTATTTATTAAAGGTTCCTTACATGTCCTCTTATTAGGGCGATCAATACTCTCACATCGGCGACACTTAATCACCCTTTTAAACTCTCCAGTAGAAGCAATTTTGTTCTTCTTTGGCCTTCCAGGTTTTTTAACAGTTGGAACTGAGCCAATCGAAAACGAGTATGCTTTGACGATAGATATTAGCATAAAAAAAATGGTTCAGCAAATAAATTCAAATTCTTTTCACTCCTAAAAATTACAGCAACAGCATATTGATATGGATACTCATTTATTTCCCATTTTCGACATGAACAAGTTCTCAATCCAAGATTAACCATAACCGAAGGAAAACAATATACTTCAAAGACATTATCAGATGATAAACTCATATTCCATGTCCTCTCATCCATGAAAGCCTTCTCCAATACATTATCCATACGAGGACAGATAACTTTATTCCATTTACTAAAGAACAGCCTCCTATCAGACCTCATATTCATGATTTGCAACCGTATTATGTCTATCAAATTTGTCATTGGCAAGTGCCAAGCTTCTTGTATCTATGAATTGAATGGCTCAGCAACATTTGAATACATCTCCCCATAACGTTTCTCCTCAAAATATGTATCACTTCAATTTTCATATGGTAAACTTCTCAAAAAAAAAAAAAAAAAAAAAAAAAAAAACACTCACAGTGTCTTCTCTCTCACTTTTTATTTCATTTAACTTGAAATGGAATTATGCCTTTGTTGGCGCATATACACATTCTGAAAACTTGGACACAATCATTTCCCTAACCAAATTTGTGTTTCCACATGATAACCTTCCCTCAAATTTCTCTTTAGATGTTCAAGACAAAATCCATGATAGCAATTAGAGAAAAACCTAGCAATTCCTTCCACAATACCACAATATCGATCTGATATGAAACTTATCACCCTCTCCGATCCCAATACTTCACATAAATGTTCAAGGATTCAACACCAATTATCTTTATTCTCAGGATCAACAACGGCAAAAGCTATAGAAAAAAACCTACAAAACAAATAGGAACAAACATATTAGATATACACATGCAGAGAAAATTAGAATAATAAACAACCAGAGAAATTTGACGCTGCCAACATCCAAAAAAACTTCACAGTGGCTAAATTCAGAGAAAATTCACACAATGGCAACCTCCAAACAAAATTTACACATTGGCAACATCCAAAGAAAATTCACTTAGTGACCAACTATAAATAAAATTCACACAATGACAACATCCAGAGAAAATTCACATAGTGGCCAAAACCAGAGAAAATTCAAAGTGTCAGAGAAAAATCACAAAACATAACCACAAAAATAGAAAATTCACTTAATTCCCACATGTATAGAAAATTCATATACTTAGATAAAATTAGATATATTTACAATTATATTCATTCCCATCTTTTCCCATTGCAGTAAGTATAACTCTTTTGTATCGTTATTTCAAAAATGTTCCATCAAGAAACAGCAATGACCGGCAATTTTTGAAACCAGCAATGTATGCATGAAAAGCCACAAACACTCTTTTGAAACGCTTGTTATCTTCAAAATCTAATTCAAAATGACTACCTAGATTGTTCTTCAATGCCTCATGAAAATACCACTGTAATTGATCGAATGACAAACAAGAATCTTTATATGTACTATATTTTGCTTTTTCAATCCTCAACCAACCACAGTTATAACTAATTGAGACCCCATACTTGTCTTTTATTTCTTTGAAAACATCCACTGGACGAGTTAAAGGTTTTGCATTTACCTCTTCAAGTATCAGCCTAAAAACTAAGCTGGAAGTCATCCTAGCATGTTTATTTGTACGAACCGCTACACCACACGTATGTTCATTGTTCAAAGTTCTTATGTAAAAGAACCTATTTGTTTTTTTCAACTAAAGCATGTACACGTCACATACATTCCATTGATTCCTTGTATGCACATTCTGTCATAACCCTTAGCTTGTCATTTTTAACATACATAAACTGCAAACCAACCTCAATAGCATACTTGCATAAAACAGTACGGAACTCAACCACATCACCCTCAAACTTTTGTCCAACACTTGTAATATTATTTCGTCAACCAACTGACAATAACACCTTTTCTTAGTGAGAACAAAACTTAGTGAGTGAATTCCTTTCAATATTTGCACAATATCTATCCAATTAGACCCTACTTCATTCTCTTGATTAGAAATACTACACCTAATAACTGAAACATCAACTTTATCAACACCACGTGCATAAACAACCTTCAAAATATTCAGAAATCAATATTTTTTCGAACCATACAATTCGGATGGCGCCCATGATAGAATATGAAATACACATCGTCTCAGGTTTCAAATTCTACCACGTTTTACACAAAATGCCAACCAATTCCTCAAAATTCAATTCACATGAAACATTAATGACAATAGTATCATTCCCATATTTGCACACAATAACACTGCACTGTCTATCGAAACTAAAAGAAAAAAAATAAGAAAAATAATTTGTTCAATATAAAAACATGTCACAAGAACAACATAAAAGTCCATAGAATTTCTAATAATTATAATTTTCTCTGGATTATAATAACAAACTTATAATCTTCTCTAGACTCAAATAAAAGTCCAAAGACATTTACAAAACCTTCAAGATAACAAAAAGAAAATCACAGAAAACTTAATGAATCTAGAGAGAATCACAGAGAAATTTACTACTAGCTATTAAACACAATCATAGACAAAAATCACACAGAAGATCTGTTATGAAATTATAAATTTTTCTGTGATTTTCACTGAACTACAAGCTTTCAATTTTCAATGTGTGATTGTGCAAAATTGCACTCATATCAAAATCCAAAGAAATTTACAAACTTATATACACCTTCAAGATAACAAAAAATACTGCACTGTCCATCTAAACTGAAAGAAAAAACACAAAAAATAACTTTTGTTCAGAGAAACAAAAACTTATATTCACTTTGAACTACAAACTTATAATTTTCTCTGAACTACAAACTAAAAGTGAATCACAAACTTATAATTTTCTCTGAATTACAAATAAAAGTTCAGGGAAATTTAAGAACTTATATTCACTTTCAAGATCACAAAAACAAAAGCAAAAACACATTAACATCAAATTGACAAAAATGCTAACTATTCCACACAAATGCAGAGAAACTCATAGAGAAGATATGTGATGCTCACAAAACATTCAATTGAGAAAAAAAAATAAATAAAAAGTAACAAACTTATAATAACATGTCCATAACAAATTACAATTTTCTCTGGACTACAAACTTACAATATTCTCTGTGATTTTCACTGAACTACAAATTTATAATTTTCTGTGAAATTCTATCTACATTACAAACTTATAATAATATGTCCATATGAACTTATAATTTTCTCTGTGATTTTTGTTGGATTATAATAACAAACTTACAATTTTCTCTAGATTATACCAACAAAAGTGCAGAAAAAACAGAGAACAAAAATTGATAAGAAATTTAGACTTATTTATGGTTTAAAGAAATTTCTCTGGTTTGAAAAAATAGAGAACAAAATTTATCATTGATAAGCATGTTGATGAAAAACAGAGATAAAAAATGAACTCTAAAAATCAAAATCAATTCCACTGTCAACTCTCTTTAAAATTGATCAAAAAACAAAGAATGAAAAATGAACTCCAAAAATCAAAAAACCAACTCTATCAAGCTGGCCTCTCTCTAAAATTGATCAATAACAGAGAATGAAAAATCAACTCAAAAATCATAAACTTCACTGAGCTACCCTCTCTTTTAAATTGATTAAAATTGAAAACAAAAATTTAATGCGAAAATACACTCAAACTAATATGAAATCAGAATCCTTATTAAAATTCAAAACAAAAATTGAAATCCATGTGAAATCTCCATCGAAAATATACCTGATTCAACTCTACTGAAAAACCTACACGATCAATATACTGTAACACCTACACAATCATAGCAATCTCTATCGTCAAGTCCATTGCAATACTTGCGAAATCCCTACAAAATCTCTACTGCGAAGTCAGTTTCCAAAATCTCCACCGTGAAGTCAGCAATAAAATATTCAGCTTGTCAAAATCCAAACAAACTTATGTTATAAAGAAGAGTAAATTATGTATTTTATAACATAAAATAAGGTTGAGGGACCTCAGCCATCAAAAAATATTATTGTGGACCTCTTCTCTTATCAAAAGTTGGGCAGGGATCTCAGATTAATTTTCCCTAAAAAAATATGTTCAGCTAAAAAAATGACTTATTTAATTTTTAAAAACTAAGGTTGTGTTTGGTAGAGCTTTCTAACTATGATTTGAGAGTATGAGTTGTATTTTGAGTTTGTAAGTTTTAGAATTATGATTTGAGTGTGAAAAATTTGTTTGGTGAAAGAGTTTTAAAAATAGTTTTGAATTGAGTAGGAAATTTTTGATGTGATATTTGATATTTGATAAAAAAAACTTACAATTCATAACTAAACATATAACTCAAAATTCTATTAAAACACATAAAAAAATTTAAAAACTTTAGAAAATATTTTTTTCAAATATATAAAAATTAACATATCAATTGAAAAAAAAAATTTGCACTGTTCCGGTCAACTGGCAGGACTACCGGTGGGATGTCCGGTAGGACATCCGTTGGGACGACCGGTTAGACCAAATTTCAAAAAATAAAAAAAATCGAAAATCACGTTTTACAGAGTTTTCTGCAGAGTTTTGTATTTGTTATGAAAAACTAATTTCAAAACTCTATCCAAACATGATGTTCTAATGTGATGGTAGAATCAGGATTTAAAAATCCTTCTAAACAGAGCCTAAATTTTATTAGATGACCTGAATGAATTTAAGGAATAAAATAATCATATGATAATTTTAGATCAGTATAGAGAGGGAAGAAAAACAAAAAAACAAACTGAGTCTAAAAACAAATAAATATAAATATTTTTTCTATGTTAAAACCAACATAACCTAATACAAGACAAATTTTAAAGGTAAGATAAAGGGGCTGTTGCGGGAATCGAACTCACCACCTCTCGCATCCAAAACAAGAATCATATCAGTAGACTAAGGTTAGGTTTGGCATAACCTATATAATCCATCTTTTTATCTTTTTTTCATCACATCACTTCTCTACTTTTCTGCACATCTTTTCGTAAAAAGACAAAAAATACACTTTTTTAGGACACCCCAAACCAAACCTAAACTCCTTATAAATTTGGAACAATTTATACAAAGTATACATAGGGCTTTTTTTAAAAAAGATGATTAAAAATAAAATTCTAATTTTTAAATAATTTTGAATCACTTAGGTGTCGTTTGGTAACACTTACGTTTTCAGTTTTCTGTTTATATTTACAAAAATTTTAAAAACTCAAATAAAAACGTGTTTGGTAAAAAATTTTATTTATAAATCAGTGATCTCAGTTTATAAATTTGGCCAAAAAATGAAAATACAAAAAATATGTTTCCGTTTTGAGTTTTGAGTTTTTTTTTTTTTACCACCCAACACTAACCACCACCCGCCATCATTTTCCACCACCGTCTTCCGCCACCACCACCCACCCCCTACCACCACCTGCCACCACCACTCACCACCCACCACCCGTCATCATCACCCACCAGCCACCACCGACCTGCCATCCACCCCTCACCACCACCACCCACTATCCATCACCCACTTGTCATCCACCCGCCACCACCCACCACCGCCCGCTACCACCACCTGCGCACCTACTTGCCACCACCATCTACCACCTGACACCATAAACTACCCACTACTACTAGCCACTTGCCACCCACCCACCCACCACCACCACCACCACCACCACCACCTACCCGCCATCCGCCACCCACCGCCACCACCACCCACTCGCTACCACCCGCCACCGTCACCCACCTACCCACCATTACCACCCACTACCACCTGCCATCCACCACCCACTTGCCACCACCACCCACCACTACCCACCACCACCACCACCATCACCCACTCACCACCCCCACCACCCATCACCCACCACCACCCACCATCCACCCACCACGCCACTACCACCCACTCGCTACCATCCATCACCCGCCACCGTCACCCACCCACCCACTCACCGTCACCACTTTCCACCACCGTATTCCGCTGCCACTTGCCACCACTTACCATTTCTCACTCTTTTTTATATTTTAAATTTTTTTTAAACATTTTGTCAATTACTAAACACGTTTGTAGTTTATGTTTTTATAAAAATAAACAAAAACCAGTTTATAAAATTTTTGTAAATATAAACTGAAAACGTAAACGTTACCAAACACAACCTTATCTCTTTATTTTTTCAAAAATATTTTTTAATAAAATAATCGCACACAAAATAAATAAATAAATAAATAAAATTAACCACCTTTCTAAAAAAACCAATAAGCTCAAGTGGGTAGAGACTAGAGAGTCCAGTACAGACCACAGGGGGAATAATCGGCAATGGCGGTGCTAATCTCATCATCGTCGCGCTCTTCTCATCTGATTCTCTACCGTTTCCTCCAACCACCGCCACCACCTCCCTCCTCCTCTCTTCTTTCTCTTTCCCTCTTCAAACCCATCACCGCCATTCGCCGCCACCCGCCGCCGCAGCTTTTCACTTCTCTCGCATCCTCTGTTTCTCTCTCAGCCCATCAACCACCTCTTCTCTCCCCTCCTCACTCTCTCTCTACCTCTCAACCAATCCTCGAACCCAAAATCGAAGACCAAATCGATGATAATGATGATGACGACGATGATGGTGAATTTGAGATTGGCAAAGGGGATTTTGAATCGGAAGAAGAAGAAGAAGAGATTGTTGGGGACGTAGAAGAGAGGGCTTTGAATCCTTCGCCTTTGAAGTTGCCGAGTCTTAGTGTGAAGGAAAAGAAAGAGCTGGCTTCGTATGCTCACAGCCTCGGGAAGAAGCTCAAAACTCAACAGGTGGGGAAGTCAGGTGTGACTGATTCTGTTGCCACGGCTCTGATTGAAACCCTAGAGGCCAATGAGCTTCTCAAGGTATAATCAACACAATGCTTAAATTGAGGTTTAGGGTTTGGGGTTTTGTTGTGATTCTTTCAATTCAAATTGGTATAGTGCACTATGATTTGATTTAGTTGATTTCCAGTGTTTAATTTTGGGTGTTTTGGGTTTGTTGTTTGGAATTGCAACACAGGGTTCAGTTCCAACTCTGCTTCTTGATTTCTTCTCAAAATTTCAATTTAACTTCTTTAGATTCCAATTCTAGGGAATGAATTAGACTATATCTGCATTGTTTATGTTTTTAATTTTGGGGATTATGTAGAATTCTGATTATATCCGACTGAGGTGACGACAAGCACGACCTTATTCTCAATTCCTAGACATGATTAATGGTGTTGGATTATGAGAATTAGGTCTTTTGATTGTTGGTTACAAAGTTTTAGGTTGATGGTAAACAAAATGCTGGAAAATTTTGAATAGTGGAAAATGAAGATGAAGACAACTTTTGATGAATGGATTGCATGCAATGAATGTATATGAGAAGTGAAAGGTAGTGCCAATTGAGTATAAGAATTGGGAAAATTGCATGAGATGGATAGATAATGCATGTAACAGTCAAATTGTGTTTTGTTTTTGTTTTTCAATTGTTAATTGTGTGGGATTTTGATTTGCTTTGCTTTTCTTTTGTGGGAGGTCACAAACATGTATTTGCATGAACAATTAACTGAACATGTTAGGTTTGGTTGGCAGTGTGGCCTACTTATCTAGAAATTTGCACATGGTCTTGTTTTTACACTTCACTCGCGTTTTTGAAGAATTTTTGTTGACAGTGCGCATGTTTATTCAATTGGCGAAGAAAATGAATTTACTCTCTCTCTCTCTCTCTATATATATATATATGCTCTTGTGTGTGTTCTCGGGGAGTTGATGCTATCGGTGCAGATCATTTCTTTTTTTCCATTTTGTTGCAAAAATGAGTTTTGAGCTTCCTTTCTTCTTGACGTTTCCTTAGGACTCAAATTGTTGTGGATACTTCTAATTGTTACAACTTGTGAGCAGCTTAAAATACACAACTCCTGTCCAGGGGAGTTGGATGATGTGGTGAATCGTTTAGAGCAATCAACTGGGTCCGTGGTAGTTGGTCAGATTGGCCGGACTGTGATTCTTTACAGGCCCAGCCTGACCAAGTTGAAGGCAGAGGAGAAAAAGAAACAGGCTCAGAGAGTTTTCCAGAGAAAACAGCAGGCATTCAAATCCTCTAATGAGGTTTCGTATATTTTCCTCATCTACTTGTTTCATTCTTTTTTTTCTCATTCTTTTTTTTCTTTTTCTTTTTTTTGGGGGGTGGTGGTGTTGGGGAAAATATATGATTTCTCATAAGTAAATCAATCAATAAGAATAAAAACTAATGCGGAAAAATTAAATCAAAAGCAACACAAGAATTTTACGTGATTCTCTCAATGTGAGGTACGTCTACGAGATCGAAATCCGATTTCACTATCAATTTCAAACGATTACAAACGAGACACAAATGGTCTCACAAAATTACCCTTAAATAAATTTCAAATAATCACAAATAAATAAAAGGAAAGATTTTACCAAATAGATAAACAAAAATCTTTAAAAACAGAGTTGAAGAAGATCCAAAATAACAAACCAAACTATGCTTCAAAACAACCACAAACCGAATCAAAAATAGCTTCACCGAATTAATTTTGATCCAAACGGCACTCGCACAGCAAGAATAAAACCCACCAAATTTGATTATGTCCCAAGCACTATCTCACCAACAATTGATCAAAAGATAGTTGCTAACGGCTACTTTTTTTCCTTTTGAAAAACGCAGAACAATCCCAATCTATATATTATGAATTCTTAGGCTTTTTATCAAAAAATCCTAGTTGTGTCCAAACTGAATTGGGCATTTAAAAGTTAGATATAATATATTAAAAATATATTATAACCAATTTCAAACCAAATTAGAGCCTTTTAAGAAACTAATTAGGTCTCAAATTCCACTAAAGAGATATACTCCAACAATTTTACCCCTACCGATTTAAGTGGAGACATCAACCATACCCACCAAAGTTCAGCACTCTATATGTTTGTTTTTCGACAAAGTCTTTGTCAACATATCCCAAATATTATCATCTGTGTGAACCTTTTCGAGTTATAACAATTTCGAATCTAACACATCACGAATCTAGTAGTATCTCACATCAATGTGTTTCGATCTTGAATGAAAAGTAAAATTTTTACTCAAATGAATAGAACTTTGACTATTACAATAAAGAACATATCTTTCTTGCTTGAAACCTAACTCTTGAAAAAAAAATTTCAACCATAACTCTTCTTTGCAAGCTTATGTAATGACAATAAATTCACCTTTGGTAGTTGAGAGAGCAACATATTTTTATAATTTAGATTGTCATGCCACAGCTTTCCTTGCAAAAGTCATCAAATATCCAAAAATAGATTTCTTAGAATTAACATCACCGGCCATGAAAGAATTTGTGAACCCATCAAGCATCGGTTTACCATCTCCAAAACACAAACACACCTTCGAAGTCCCTCGAAGATATCTTAGAATCCATTTTACCGCTGTCCAATGTTCTTTACCCGAATTAGAGACAAACCGACTCACCACACCGACGGCGTGAGCAATATCCGGCCTTGTACAAACCATGGGGTACATCAAAGAATCAACTGCTGAAGCATAAGTAATTTTCAACATCTTTTCTTTGCCTTTTTCACTTGTAGGACATTGATTCGAACTAAGCTTGAAGTGATCCGTAAGAGGACAACTAACTGACTTTGCTTTATCCATGTTAAACCTCTCAAGAACTTTTTCAATGTAGCTTTCTTGGGATAACAAAATTAGCCCCTCTTTTTTATCACGAATAATTTTCATACCAAGTATTTGCTTTGCCGATCTCAAATCTTTCATAACAAAAGACTTGCTCAACTCCAATTTCAACTTGTTAATCATGGTAGAATCTTGACCCACAATTAACATGCCATTAATATAAAGCAAAATAATAATAAATTTACCATTCGGAAAATTTTTCACCAACACACAATGGTTTGAAGTGGTTTTAGAAAAATCATTATTCATCATGAAAGAGTCAAATTTTTTGTACCATTGCCGCGGAGCTTGCTTGAGGCCATACAAACTTTTCTTTAATTTGCAAATAAATTTCTCTTTTCCTTTTTCTACAAAACTTTCTGGTTGCTCCATGTAAATTTTTTCTTCAAGATCACCATGAAGAAATGCGGTCTTCACATCAAGTTATTCAACTTCAAGGTTCATACTTGCAATCATATCAAATGCAACCCGAATAGAAGACATCTTCACAACTGGCGAGAAAATGTCATCAAAATCAATACCTTTCTTTTGCCCAAAGCCTTTCACAACAAGACGTGCTTTATACCTCAGATTCTTTCCATCATTCTTTAATTTGAAAACCCACTTATTTTTCAGAATTTTCCTTCCCTGAGGTAACTTTACTAAATTATAAGTGTAATTTTCAAGTAAGGAATTCATCTTCTCTTCCATAGTTTTTTTCCAATCATCTTTCTTTGTATGCTCAATTGCTTCTTGGTAACTCTCGGGCTTCCCTTGATCGGAAATCAACACAAATTCATTAGGAGGATACTTTCTTGAAGGTTGTCGGTCTCTTGTAGATTTCTTCAACTCAAGTTGTGGTGGCAATTCTTGAGTTGGATGCTCTTCCTCAATTTCGGGCTCAACTTCATTTTAAATAACATTATCATCTATATCTTCAAGAGATGGTTGCACAACTCCTCCATTTTCATTATCTATCGAAGACGAAGGAGATGGATCAATGTCAATGAGATCATTAGTTTTTTGCTTCAGTTGATTGTTTTTGCCAAAGTCTTCAATTGTTTGGTCTTCAAGAAACACAACATCACGGCTTCGAATAATTTTCTCGTCGACCGGATTCCACAATTTATAACCAAATTCATTATGCCCATAGTTAAGAAAAATACATTGTTTTGACTTGCTATCAAGCTTGGACCTCTCATTTTTTGGAATGTGAACAAAGGCTCGGCAATGAAACACTCTTAAGTACTCATAAGACACATCTTTGCCGGTCTAAACTTTTTCTGGAACATCACCATTCAAAGGATAGAAATGAGACAAATTTATCACGTCAACCGTTGTCCTTATTGGCTCATCCCAAAAGTATCTTGGCAATCTAACTTGTGAAAGCAAACACTTTGTTCTTTCTACAATAGTGCAGTTCATCCTCTCAGCAACGCCATTTTGTTGAGGAGTCTTATTAACTGTCTTTTGGTGCCCAATACCTTGGCTGCGATAATACTCATCAAATGGCCTAATGTATTTATCATTATTGTTTGATCGGATGCACTTTAATTTTTGTCTTGTTTCTCTTTCAATCATGGCTTGAAAATGCGTAAATACTTCTAGAATTTGATCTTTAGTTTTTAGTATAAAAGTCCAAACTTTCCTTGAACAATCATCAACGAAAGTAATAAAATAAAATGCACCACTATGTGTTCTAACTTTTAATGGATCACAAACATTTGAATGAATCAACTCTAAAACATTTTCTTTCTTAGAAGCAATATTTTTATGAAAAGAAACTCTATGTTGTTTATTCGCCAAACAATGAACACAAGTTTTAAGATGTATACCTTTCAAACCGGGTAGAAGTTCTTTCTTGAACAAAACTTGTAGTCTATTTTCACTCATATGGCCAAATCGCTTGTGTTATAATTCGGTAGAAGTATTATGTTCAAGTGCATTGATAACACATTTACAAATTTTTTCTTGCATCGAATAAAGTGTACGAGTCTTCTTGTAGTTAGCCACCACCAAAGAACTCTTTGTGAGCTTCCATATTCCATCATCAAATTTGTTGTTGAAGCTTTCATCATCTAGCTTTCCGGTAAAGATCAAATTGAGGCGAATGTCAGGAACATGCCTCACATCTTTAAGCAACAACTTGCTACCCAAATTTGTTTCTAAGCAAACATTATCAATGCAAATAATCTTGGACAAATCTTCATTACCTATTCGAATAGAACCATATTCTCTTTTGGTGTGGGTAATGAAGAAATCAACTCGAAAAGTCACATGAAAAGAAGCACTAGAATCAATCACCCAATTGTTTTCTTGGTCCACAAAATTGATGTAATTATCTTTACAAACGACTATGAGATCACCATTGGTAGTACAGTTGTTGTGTCTTCTTACTTTTTATCTACATTTTTGTTATGCATTTTCTCATTATTCTTGAGCTTTCGGCATTCTCACTTCATGTGCCCTTTCTCATGACAATAATAGCACTCAATGTATTTCTTTAAAAAAGAACCATCTTTTGATTTTTCACGGCTTTGATCACGGCCATAAGGTTCTCCTCCTTATTTTGCTTCAGCCTCTCACAACAAATGCTTCTGAATGAGAGAAATCTGCTAATTTTCTTCTAGTTTCTTCATTCAACAAGTTACTAGTGACTTGGCCTATTGTGACAACTCCATCGGGCGCCGAATTACTAATTGTCACAATCAAAGTTTTCCAACTTTCGGGTAAAGAATTAAGTAGCATCAAAACTTGCAACTCATCATCAAAAACAATTTTCATAGAAGCAAGTTGGTTATTACTACTTTTTATTTCATTCAGATATTCTGGAATAGGATTGCCCCCTTTATATTTTAAATTAACCAATTTACGAAACAGAAAAGTTTTATTTGTAATTGATTTCCTATCATAAAAGTCTTTTAATTTTTTCCATAAATCATGTGCTGAAGTTTCAGTAGTAACATGATGAAATACGTTGTCATCAATCCATTGACAGATAACACCAATGGCTTTTCGATTAAGTCTCTTTCATTCATCATTTTGCATACCCTCGAGTTTATCACTGTCACCCTCAATAGACCCATACAAATCTTTACAAAATAATAGGTCATTCATTTTAGTTTTTTAAGTTACCCAATTGCTTCCATTAAAGTTAGACATGCGATTCACATTCCCCTCTATTGATTTACACAAATAAATAAACTCAAATAAACCGTAAGCTCTGATACTAGTTGTTGGGGAAAATATATGATTCCCTACAAGTAAATCAATTAATGAAAATAAAAACTAATGTGGAAAAATTAAATAAAAAACAATACAAGAATTTTACGTGGTTCTCTTAATGTAAGGTACGTCCACGGGATGGAAATCAGATTTCATTATCAACCAAAAAGTTTTCAAATGATTATAAACGAGGCACAAATAGTCCCACAAAATCACCCTTAGGTGAATTCCAAATAATCACAAATAAACAAGAGGAAAAATCTTACCAAATAGATAAACAAAAGTCTTCAAAAATAGAGTTGAAGAAGATCCAAAATAACAAATCAAACTATGCTTCAAAGCAGCCATAAACCGAATAAAAAATAGCTTCACCAAATTAATTTTGATCCAAACGACAGTCACACATCAAGAACAAAACCCACCAAATTTGATTATGTCCCAAGCACTATCTCACCAACAATTGATCAAAAGATAGTTGATGATCGCTACTTTTTTTCATTTTGAAAAACACAAAACAATCCCAATCTATATATTATGAATTCTTAGGTTTTTTATCAGAAAAACTTTAGTTGTATCCAAATTAAATTAGGCCTCCATAAATTAAATATAATATATTAAAAAAATATTATAACCAATCCCAAACCAAATTAAAGTTTTTTAATAAACTAATTGGGTCTCAAATTTCACTAAAGAGATGGGGGGGACTCAATTGTCTAGAATATACCTATGATAATTGCATTTATTTCTTGAACATGCTTGTAAACTGTTACTGATCTTATTGTCTTTTTGTGTAAAATGCAGAATAGAGGACAACTATCAAGACTATCTGGTCATGGTCGTCGGGGAAGTAGCAGATTCTCGAGCTCTCCCTGATATTCGGCATGTCTTACTCCACTGAAAAATTACTATTATCTGAAAACTTTGTGAACGAGAATGCCCATCTGGTATCTCTGCTGCAAAGCTCAATTTCGATGCTCGAACAACTTAAAAGATGAAGCGATTGGGAAGAATTACAAATGTTGTTAAAGCTAGAGATTGTACCTAAATGAGGGAAATGTCCATTTAATCACCTTCAAGAAATAATTACATTTTGATTATGTTTTTTATTTTTTGGGTGCTTCTGTATGTAGCAGAAATGAGAGATGGATAGTTGCCCTAAAATTTTGAATATTTCTCTTGTTATTAATAATATTAATTAAAATTACTTTCAAATTATATCAGTTTGCTTGAGATTTTTTTTTTGGGGGGGCTTACCAGCCGGTCCCATGCAAATAAATTAATACCGGTCAAGTCTTGTTCTATTTCAGTTTCTAATTTTACCCCTCAATGTTATAGCACATGCATGAAGCAAAGCAGCCATCACGAGCTCTTCCCTGCACGAGTGACACACACTCTCCTTTTCAAGGATTCCGATTAGGAAATTGAAACAAACGAAGAGATTTTTTGCAAATCTTCCATCGTTTCCAAAGAAATCACCTCTGTTTTCATACCGATTCCGAACAGATTCCCAACAAGTCTTCCACCGTTTCGATTTATATTCTGATTCGGACATCTACTCTCCCTGTTTAGTTCATCTTCAACAAACATGTCAATCAAACGTGAGTCGTACTCATTTTCCCTTCTTCTTTCATAACTATAATTAAGTGATAAAATTTGACTTGAAACTATTTTCAATGTGTATCATACAGTATTAATTTATGAGTGATATTCAACTTCATAATAATCATATCTTCATGTTCATTTGTTATACAATGATGGATTTCCTTACTTTTGCTAAGTCAGTGATAAAATTTGATATATAATGACATATTTGTTTATTTTGTCCAATTCAGTGATAAATTTGTTATAAGAATGATAGATTTGCTTAATTTTTCTAATTGAGTGATAAAATTTGTTATAATGATGGATTTGCTTCCCTTTTTCTTTCATAACTATCATTGAGTGATAAAATTCGACTTGAAACTATTTTCAATGTGTATCATATATTAATTTATGAGTGATATTCAATTTCATAATAATCACATCTTCATGTTTATTTGCTATATAATGATGGATTTGTTTATTTTTGCTAATTCGGTGATAAAATTTTCTATACAATGACAGATTTGCTTACTTTGTCCAATTCAATGATAAAATTTGCTATAAGAATGATAGATTTGCTTAATTTTCCTAATTGAGTGATAAAATTTGTTATAACGATGGATTTGCTTCCCTTCTTCTTTCATAACTATAATTGAGTGATAAAATTTGTTGTAATGGTGGATTTGCTTCATTTCTTCTTTCATAACTATAATTGAGTATTCGACTTGAAACTATTTTCAATCTGTACCATACAGTATTAATTTATGAGTGATATTTAACTTCATAATAATCATATCTTTATGTTTATTTGCTATACAATAATGTATTTACTTACTTTTGTTAATTCAGTGATAAAATTTGTTATACAATGACAGATTTGCTTACTTTACTTAATTGAGTGATAAAATTTGCTATATAATGATGAATTTCCTTACTTTGTCTAATTTAGTAATAAAATTTGTTATAACATTGATAGATTTGCTTAATTTGCCTAATCGAGTGATAAAATTTATTATAATAATGGATTTGCTTACTTTGCTTAATCGAGTAATAAAATTTACTTAGTTTATCTCATTAAGTGATAAATTATTAGTTGTTTTCATCTTTATCATGATACTTTATGTTCTTTTGCAATTTGGAATCTAAACTTTCCTATACGGTTATATATTTACTTAATTTGCATAATAGAGTGATAAATTCTTCTTAGTTTGTCTAGTTCAGTGATAAATTATTCTTAATTTTCAATGTTCATGCTTAATGTTTTTGTATAGATGTTCCTAGTCATCGTAAAAGATTACGTCGTTGAAAAACAAATTTCTCAAAGAAGAAAAAGATTGACAAAGTTGAGTTTGTTATAGAGCCAACAACACATGAAAATGAAAATCAACTAGAAGTTAAACCTGAATCTAACATTGACAATGAGGAGCCCAAACAACAGCAACTGAAACAAGCTACAGAGCTCCACAAAGCAAGAGGGAAGAAAAAGGTTGATGGAAGAAAAACTAAGGCTAAACAGATATATGATAATGAAGCAAAGTATGTCTATCGTTCTAACATTCAATCTCTTATCAAATTTTTCAAGATAACAAAACTCAGACAGGAGCATTTGACACTATTGAGAAAGACTCCTTTTACGCTTCTAGTTGATACATTGAGTGAAAACAAGGTTAAAAAAAGAGATTCAATTAAACATGATGATGTGGTTGTAAAAATTTTGTAAACTTACCAAATGGATGGAACCATATTTGAATTGGTGAGAAAGAGCTGAAGTTGAAAAGAAATGACTTCAAGTTAATTATTGGGATTGCATGTGAACAGAAGAAGATGAATCTAGCATACGGAAGAAAAAATGAGGTAGCTATGGTGCAAAGAAGGAAAATAACCGAGAGCAGAATGACAAGTGCTTCAATCCAAAAGTTGATAACGAAACTTTTGAGAATAAACAACAATGAAGATGTAGAAGATGTTATTAGGCTTGTGTGCCTCTTAGTTTGTTTGCTTTTGTTAGATCCGAGTACTGGGACTACAATTGGTTGGGGGTTCCCTAGTTTGAGAATGAATGTAAGAACATGTCATCTTTGGTGATTTCTAAATAATCAAAACCATTTGATACTTCAATTAAACAACTCAAACATCCAAAGTTTGCTTTTGAGTGACCACAAAACAGTATACAGATTGAGAACTTGTTGCTAAACTAGATAAATATGGTAGTTGATCTAAAATTTTTTGCTTTGCAAAACAGTTAACACAACAGATATGTAATTATGTATTCTAGAGATTTGATCTACAGCTTTGTATTGTGAAAATTTTTCCTGAAAAAATTAGATAACTCTAGACAAAAATTGCTTCCTATAAGTAAGTAATATACAAAGATCTACTCCTTTGAATACTGAAAGACTTATGGGAAAAACCGTATTCAAATTTTGAATCTCAAATCTACTGTCATTTGGAATTTCATAAAAGACATCCACTAGAGAAAATCACTCAGAAACAACAAAAGACCAAAAAAGGATATATGTATACATATATATATTCATTTTCTTTCTTTTTCTTTTATCAGCAATCAACCCAACAGTAAATAAGGTACAGGGTGAAGAGAAAGAAACTGAAAAGAGGTCTAGCATATGTCATTGTAAATTCAGTGCACAAATTATTTGTGTTTCTAAGGGACGCATTATCTAACAAGCAAAGTTGTATTCTTGTTTGAATTAATCAAGGCACAGAAAAACTAAAAACATGTATAACTAGTGACATAAATTGATTTTTGTTGAGTTTAAGCTAGTGATAAATTTATCACCGTAAAAAAGAACAATTGCTTGGATATGACAGTGATAAATTTATCAGCCACTGACATAAATGTAATAAACCATCAACTCTTTCCATACAATCAGTGATAAATTTATTATTCTTGAAAGTAACAAAATTCAAGAACCTAATTAATACTTGATTGCTTCCTTCAGACAATGGTAAATTTATCATTCTTACTAAAAAAATAATCCACCAACTTGTCTAAACCAACTAGTGATAAATTTATCATTGTATAAAACACTAAAAACAGCAACTATATTTAACCCAAATCAAATAATATAAATCTGTGAAACTTAATCCTGTAAAAATATCAGCAAAAAATATAATTTATATTCAACAAATTCCTCAATCATTTAATGCAAGTACCAAAATGATACATCTTTCAAAAAATACTCAATCATTCAATGCAAGTAACACCTCTCAACTCTCAATAAAGTAATTCAATTAAAATCAATACAACTAAATCAAAGCTTTTTTACATGTCTTCTGATTATGAGTTCCCATATTTCCACACCTACTGTACCTAATTCTCTTGATTTCGCCCTTAGAAGGTATTCTCTCTGTTCTTGGACGTTCAGCTAGTCTCTTACAAAAAGGAAGTAAAACAACGTCATCATCAACAACTACATTTGGTTTCCATATACTAGGAACTGGATAGATAGAATGTGAATAAAAATCACAATAACTACTAACACGATAGTAATCATCAAGAAAATAATTCAGATCATTCTCACTCCTCTTTATAGCAAAAAAATCATGTTTGCAAGGAAAATAATCAATTTCCCACAATCAACAAGAACAAGAACGTTTCCCAATATCGACCATAACTGAATGTCACGACCCAAACCCGGCCCTATGGGTTTAGCACCGTAACCGGCCAATAATCCGAGATTACCGAAGGCTCGCTTAATAATGTCTGATAAAAGCGAGTTCGAGCTGGCGGAAGCAAATACAGTAAATAAATAATGTCCAATGAGCTGTGACAGTCTGTATGCCAAAAAGATTTTTCATGCATATAAACATTCAGTACAGAATAGTTATGCACATCATTTACAATCCTTCAGTACGGGGACTTAATCCCCACTCAACGATCTGATAACCATTATCTATACAATCCATTCAGTTATTACAAAGCAGTACGATTGTGCAAAAGGGGAAATACTAAAACACCCCTAAGCCTTAGCATGATAGGCTCGGAACCTTGCAGTGAGGCACATTGGTTGGCTTAACAAAACTGGAGTTTACTCCGACGCCTCTAGCTTTGATTCAGTGCCTGTCCACCTACATATATATATGAGCAGTGAGCTAAAACCTAGTGAATAACGTAAAGCGTAAAGAGGTTTAGAATGAATGTCCTTACAGTAATGAAAACAGTTCAATTCAATTAGTATATCAGTTGCTCAAGAAATGCAAATCATATGTGGTACATCCATTAGCATATCAAGAATGAGGTCTTAAAAGACCGAACGAGAATGATGGCCATCGATCGATGTGATAGTGGTTCCACAAGGGAACCGACAGAGATCTCTGTGATAAGAATAATGAGGTGCTAAGAATGCCACAAGATGCATTAAATAAAGGACATACATTCATTCAATAACAATATCGATTCGAAATGCAGATTCGATTCGTATTCAGAAGATAATCATTTTGAACATATCTTTACACAATTGTTACTCACAGAGTTCTGGGCTATCAGTAGCTAGAGCGTCTCCTCGGAATGCCAACCCTATACAGTTAACAGATTGAACACACTCTAAGTTTCACAGTTGGGAAAGATAATCATTAACTCCCTATTATACCTCGGTGTGTTCTACATCTATATCCTCATTAAGATGTCTAAAACTAGGCCTAGGAATGCCTAGGATGGAATGAGGATGCAAAGATGTATTCAGAAAACATTTTCAGAATTTTCAATGTGAGTCCCGGCCGAAGGAGTTTCCGCCGGCGGACAAGCTAACAAGGGTATCCGCTCGAGCGTCAACTTCCCCGCTCGAGCGTGTCACTCAATACTCCGCTCGAGCGTACATTTCTCCACTCGAGCGGACTGATGAACAGTGCAAAGTACTGGATGCTCGATTCTCCCGCTCGTGCGCTACTTTCTCGCCGAGCGGATTGATACTCTGATGAAAAGTATCGGGAGCTTGATTTTCCGCCGGCGGCACTTCGCCGAAGGATAACCAAAATCTGGAAATTCCAGATTTGTGTTCTAAGTTCAAAACTCAAATTTGATGCTCCCAATTCGATCCTCTTGGGCCCATTTCCTGGAAAACTTTTTTAAACACATAGAATAACATGTTTCAAAACTCAATTTAAGAAATCAAAGCCCAAGGGTGTTTAATTCAAACCCAATTTCAAGAATATGAAGGACATGCAAACATGCATGAAATTAAACCATTTCAAAGCTCCAATTTGATGTTCTAGTGAGCCATTATGCCAAAAACAAGTTGAAATCATGGACTTAAGCTTAATTAATAACATGCATGTACAATTTACCATGAACTCAACTCAAATTTCAACATTTCAACCATGCATGCATGAATTCTAGTATAATTCACCATCTATGAGGTACAACATGGCTTAGTTCTATAATGAAGCATGAATCATGCAAGAGCTAACTCAATGACAACAATAAGGAGATGAATTCCTTACCTAGAGTTTCAAGTTCAAGGTGAGGAAGTTAAATTTGCAAATTTCCTACAATTTTTCAAGTCTACAGGCCAAATTTCTAGATGGAACTCAAATTCTCTCCTTCTCCCTCTCTTGGTCG
Organism: Camellia lanceoleosa; assembly: GCA_025200525.1. Taxonomy (NCBI): domain Eukaryota; kingdom Viridiplantae; phylum Streptophyta; class Magnoliopsida; order Ericales; family Theaceae; genus Camellia; species Camellia lanceoleosa. Next base: position 205,911,542 of record CM045760.1, read on the forward strand.
GCTAGAGTGTAAAAAAGGGGCCTTAGGATGTTTTGATCAAGTGTGTATAAGGTTCAAAGAATAAAAAAAATAAACAAAGGCCCACTCAATGGCATTTTGGTAAATACCCCAACTCAAGTAATTAATCCATTTGATCTAATTTAATCATACCTAATCACATTTTAGATAGATATACCATTAAATCACAGAAATTCTACGGATCATGAAACACTAAACAATTTCCAGTTCGGCCGCCGATAAGGCCTTCAATTTGCAGTTTAAACATAAAAACACGAACAGGTAATCAAATAATCGAAAAGATAAAAATGCAATACAATAGATATGTTCAGTCAATTGGTTCGAGTTTTTCAATCTGCTCAAGATTTCCGATTAGTTCAATTATCTGTCATAAGCAGTCCAGTTTAGCAATAATCAGTAGGTAATTTAGTAATTTATCGGTAAACGGTATACGGTTGTTACAGTCTCCCCTCCTTATAAGGAGTTTAGTCCTCTAAACTCGAGTTACCTTCTCGAAGAAAACAGATCCATGAACAAATCAGGATATCGCTTAGCCATGTCATCTTCCCTTTCCCAAGTGGCATACACACCACCATGGTTTTGCCAATCAACTTTCACTAACGGGATCTCTTTGTTTCTCAGTTTCTTGATCCGTCTGTTTACAATCTGTATAGGCCGTTCCTCATAAGTGTAGTCATCACTCAACACGATACAAGTAGGCTCAATTACATGGAAGGGATCCCGGAGATAATCTCTCAACATCGAAATGTGGAAAACATTATGTATGTGCTCCATTTCAGGAGGGAGCGCAACTTGATACGCCACCGGATTAATTTTCTCAATAATCTCAGACGGTTCGACGTATCTCAGCGCTAACTTGCCTTTGACTCCAAAACGAGTCTGGCCCTTCATTGGTGTCACTTTCACAAAAACGTGATCACCCACTTCATACTCTCTGTCCCGTCTTCTGACATCCGCATAACTTTTCTACGTGTAGTTTTAGTCTTTCTTTGTATCTTTTATCTGTTCAGTCGTCTCATATACGATCTCGGGCCCAAGCAAGGGCCCATCTCTAACTTCTGCCCAGCAAATCGGAGATCGACACTTCCTGCCATACAATGCCTCGAAATGCGCCATACCAATACTCAAATGGTAGCTGTTGTTGTAGGCGAATTCAGCCAATGGCAAATGACTTTCCCAGTTTCCCTGGAAATCAAGGACGCACATTCTCAATAGATCCTCCAAAGTCTGGATGGTCCTTTCTGACTGTCCATCTGTCTGATAATGATAAGCACTACTCAGCCTCAATTCAGTACCGAATGCAGTATGTAGGCTTTGCCAAAACCTCGATGTAAACTTCAAATCCCTGTCAGAAACAATGGACACAGGCACTCCATGCAGTCTAACAATTTCATCAATATAGAGTATAGCCAATTTGTCCGCATTATAAATTGTCTTAACAGGTAAGAAGTGTGTAAATTTAGTCAGTCTATCAACAATAACCCAAATAGAGTCCATACATTTTCTGGAGCGAGGCAATCCAACGATAAAATCCATCGTGATATGCTCCCATTTGCACTCCGGTATGGGCAAAGGTTGCAGTAAGCCTGCGGGTCGCTGATGTTCCGCTTTAACTTGTTGGCAATGAAGACATTTCGATACAAAATCAGCGATTTCTTTCTTCATTCCCGGCCACCAGAAATTCTGTTTCAGATCTTGGTACATTTTCGTATTCCTTGGATGAATAGAAAGTTTTGAGTTGTGGCCCTCTTGCAGAACTCTTCTTTTCAGTTCAGTGTCATTCGGTACACACAGTCTTTCTTGAAATTTCAGTACATTGTTTTCAAATTTGAACCCCGGTCTCGGTTTAGATTCCTTTTCTTCGATGATCTTCTTCAAGAAGTCATCCTGTTGTTGTCTTTCTTTAATCTCTTCAATCAATGCCGGTTGAGCAGAAATAGCAGCTATGGTTCCACCTTGTTCCCGTAACACAATTTTAATTCCAGATCTTTCAAGGTCACAAAGCAATTCTTTTTGCCCGGTAAGCAAACAAGCTAAATTTGCAATCGACTTTCGGCTCAAAGCATCGGCAACGGTGTTGGCCTTTCCTGGATGGTACAAAATTTGCAGATCATAATCTTTAATCAGTTCTAGCCACCTCCGCTGTCTCATGTTCAATTCTTTCTGGGTGAAGAAATATTTCAAACTCTTGTGGTCAGTGTATACTTCACATGTCGCCCCGTAAAGGTAGTGACGCCAGATTTTCAGTGCAAACACTATTGCAGCCAGTTTCAGATCATGGGTCGGGTAGTTCTTTTCATGTGGTCTCAGTTGTCGGGAAGCATAGGCAATAACTCTCCCATTCTGCATTAACACACACCCCAAACCCTTATGAGAAGCGTCACTAAAAACAGTATAACCATTCGTACCTGTAGGTAGGGTAAGAACCGGTGCAGTCACGAGTCTAGTTTTCAACTCTTGGAAAGTTGATTCCCTTTGGTCAGTCCAGTCAAATGATGTCCCCTTCTGTGTTAATTGGGTCAGTGGTAAGGCAATTTTGGAGAAATCTTTGACAAATCTTCTGTAATATCCAGCTAGTCCCAAAAAGCTTCGAACTTCTGTCACATTTGTTGGTCTAGGCCAGTTCACTACAGCTTCAATTTTCTGTGGATCAACTGAAATCCCATCTTTGCTTACAACATGCCCCAAAAACATAACATGGTCAAGCCAAAATTCACATTTAGACAGTTTAGCATATAGTTTCTGTTCTTTTAAGGTTTGTAGGGCAAGCCTCAAATGATGTTCGTGTTCTTCTCTACTTTTTGAATAAATCAGTATGTCATCAATAAATACCACAATGAAGTCATCAAGGTACGGTTTAAAGATTCTATTCATGAGGTCCATAAATGCTGCAGGTGCATTGGTAACTCCAAAAGGCATAACTAAAAATTCATAATGTCCATACCTCGTTCTGAAAGCAGTTTTATCAATGTCTCCTGGTTTAACTTTCAATTGATGGTACCCGGATCTGAGATCAATCTTTGAAAATACCTGAGCTCCCTGTAACTGATCAAACAGGTCATCAATACAAGGTAATGGGTATTTATTCTTTACAGTTACCTTAATCAGTTCACGGTAATCAATGCACAGTCTCAGTGAGCCATCTTTCTTCTTTACAAACAGAACAGGTGCGCCCCACGGTGAAGTACTAGGTCTGATGAACTTTTTATCTAACAGTTCTTGCAGTTACACTTTCAGTTCTTTCAGTTCAGTTAGGGCCATTCGGTAAGGAGCTTTAGATATCGGTTGTATTCCCGGAATGACATAAACGGTGAATTCAATCTCCCTGTCAATCAAATCCCCTGACAGATCATCTGGAAATACATCTGGAAACTCTCTGACTATAGGAATACAATTCGCATCAGTTTTAACACTATCATCAGTAGACACAGTTAGCACAGAACACAGATATCCTTTACACCCCTTTCTAATCAGTTTAACAGCTTTCACTGAAGAAATCAAATATGGAGGAGGTACTACTCCACTCCCATTAAACACAAATTCGGGCAAACCAGGTGGACAGAAAACAATTTGCTTGGTCACACAATCAATGGTGGCATGATATTTTTGTAACCAATCCATCCCCAATATTACATCAAAATGATCAATGTTCAATGGTAGTAAATCAATAAATAGATGCATATCCCCAACAATAATCTCACAAGCAGGATACATATATGCACATGTCATGGATCCCCCAATAGGTGATGATACAGCTAACAGGTAATTCATGGGTTCTAAGGGTCTACTCAATTTCCGTGAAAAAGCATGTGACACATAAGAATATGTAGATCCCGAATCAATCAATACATATGCATTTTGTGTACAAATAGAGAGGATACCTGACACAACGGTTTCAGTATTTTGCACGTCTCCTAGATTAGGCGAACACTCTACCGCCTCATAGGCTCTTTCCCGGTAGCTTTGGGGTTAGGCTTTGGTGCTACAGTTGACGCTGCTGCGCTTGGTGTTGCTTTGCTACTAACTTGCGGAGCAGAGGGACAGTCTCTAACCATGTGGCCCATTTTGCCACATCTGTAACAGGCTCCGGATATTTTGTGACAAACCCCTTTGTGCTTGTTGCCACATACAGAGCAGGGTGGAATGAACCCACTCCCTTAGCTGGGGCTAATTCTTGACCCGTGATACATTTCTTGTTGGCCGGGTTGTGCTTGCCTTTCTTGAATTTGAAACCCTGCCTTTTTCCATGCGATTCAGTTGTTAGTGTTACAGATTGTTTCACTGCTGCAATGTTCGACTCGGCCATCAATGCCCGGTCGAGAACGCCCACAAAAGTCGGCAGCTTCAAAACACTTATCCTGTCTAGTATTGCCATATTAAGGCCGCCTTCAAATTTCCTAGCCTTCTTGTAGTTAGTATCCACCATATGTGGCGCATATCTGGCAAGTTCGGTGAACCTTGCTTCATATTCAGCCACAGACATTGTACTATGTCTCAGTTGCTCAAATTCAGTCACTTTCCTATCCCTGACACACTGTGGGAAGTACTTTTCAAAAAAAGACTCCTTGAACTGAGCCCAAGTCATAACAGTATTTGTATCACAGATCAACATCCACCACCTTCTAGCTTCTTCTTGTAGAGTGAAGGTAGCTAACAGTACTTTATTCGCTTCTGAGCACGGAAACACTTCAAATAGTTTTTCTGTTTCAAGCACCCAAGCTTCAGCCTTTAGCGGTTCAAGGCCTCCCTGAAAGGATGGCGGTTTCATCTTGCTGAATTTATGGGTGAGAGCAATAATATCCCAATCATTCACATTTGCATTGGGTTCCGGCTATACCGGAGGAGGAGGAGGTGGGGGCTGTTGGTTCTGTTATTGCTCAAGTCTAGTAGTTATCAGTTCCATCATTCTTTCCATTCGTGCCATTCTGGCCTCGGATGATTCAGGTTCATTTGCATTGTCCATTTCACTATAAGCAGTTATAACAGTTATAGCAATTATAACATAAACAGTTGCATATTTAGACAATTATCACATTAACAGGTATTCAGTCATAACATAGCCACACACTTTTCATGCTCATGTAATGCCCTATTACTTTTCTAGGACACCCTATAGCTCATTTGGACACGTGTGTGCGGTATAACTCGTGGTTAAGTATCGCTCTGATACCACTCTGTCACGACCCAAACCCAGCCCTATGGGTTTAGCACCGTAACCGGCCAGTAATCCGAGATTACCGAAGGCCTGCTTAACAGTAATACAGTAAAACAGAGTTCAGGGCCTGGCGGAAGCCAATACAGTAAATAAATAATGTCCAATGAGCTGTGACAGTCTGTATGCCAAAAAGATTTTTCATGCATATAAACATTCGGTACAGAACAGTTATGCACATCATTTACAATCCTTCAGTACGGGGACTTAATCCCCACTCAACAGTACAGTAAACATTCAGTCTATACAATCCATTCAGTTATTACAAAGCAGTACGACTGTGCAAAAGGGGAAATACTAAAACACCCCTAAGCCTTAGCATGATAGGCTCGGAACCTCGCAGTGAGGCACATTGGTTGGCTTGACAAAACTGGAGTTTACTCCGACGCCTCTAGCTTTGATCCAGTGCCTGTCCACCTACATATATATATGAGTAGTGAGCTAAAGCCCAGTGAATAACGTAAAGCGTAAAGAGGTTTAGAATGAATGTCCTTACAATAATGAAAACAGTTCAATTCAATCAGTATATCAGTTGCTCGCATAACGGTCAATATGTGGTACATCCATTAGCATATCAAGAATGATGGGTCTTAAAAGACCCAACAAAGAATGATGGCCATCAACAAGAAATGAGTGGTTTCACAAGGAACCAACAGAGATCTCTGCAACGAATAAGAAATGAGGGTGCTAAGAATGCCACAAGCAGATTCGAAATAAAGGACATACATTCATTCAATAACAATATCGATTCAAGAAATGCGCCAGATTCGATTCAGAAGATAATCATTTTAAACATATCTTTACACAATTGTTACTCACAGAGTTCTGGTCTATCAGTAGCTAGAGTGTCTCCTCGGAATGCCAACCCTATACAGTTAACAGATTGAACACACTCTAAGTTTCATAGTTGGGAAAGATAATCATTAACTCCCTATTATACCTCGATGTGTTCTACATCTATATCCTCATTAAGATGTCTAAAACTAGGCTTAGGAATGCCTAGGATGGAATGAGGATGCAAAGATGTATTCAGAAAACATTTTCAGAATTTTCAATGCAACAGAGTCCCGCTCGAGCGCAGGTTTCTCCGCTCGAGCGGACAAGCTAACAAGGGTACCCGTTCGAGCGTTAACTTCCCTGCTAGAGCGTGTCACTCAATACTCCGCTCGAGCGTACATTTCTCCGCTCGAGCGGACTGATGAACAGTGCAAAGTACTGGATGCTCGAGCGCTACTTCTTCCGCTCGAGCGGACTGATACTACAGTGAAAAGTACTGGGAGCTTGATTTTCCCGCTCGAGCGGCACTTCCCCCGCTCGAGCGGATAACCAAAATCTGAAAATTCCAGATTTGTGTTCTAAGTTCAAAACTCAAATTTGATGCTCCCAATTCGATCCTCTTGGGCCCATTTCCTGGAAAACTCTTTTAAACACATAGAATAACATGTTTCAAAACTCAATTTAAGAAATCAAAGCCCAAGGGTGTTTAATTCAAACCCAATTTCAAGAATATGAAGGACATGCAAACATGCATGAAATTAAACCATTTCAAAGTTCCAATTTGATGTTCTAGTGAGCCATTATGCCAAAAACAAGTTGAAATCATGGACTTAAGCTTAATTAATAACATGCATGTACAATTTACCATGAACTCAACTCAAATTTCAACATTTCAACCATGCATGCATGAATTCTAGTATAATTCACCATATATGAGCTACAAAATGGCTTAGTTCTATAATGAAGCATGAATCATGCAAGAGCTAGCTCAATGACAATAATAAGGAGATGAATTCCTTACCTAGAGTTCCAAGTTCAAGGTGAGGAAGTTAAATTTGCAAATTTCCTACAATTCTTCAAGTCTACAGGCCAAATTTCTAGATGGAACTCAAATTCTCTCATTCTCCCTCTCTTGGTCGGCTAGAGTGTAGAAAAGGGGCCTTAGGATGTTTTGATCAAGTGTGTATAAGGTTCAAAGAATAAAAAAAAATAAACAAAGGCCCACTCAATGGCATTTTGGTAAATACCCCAACTCAAGTAATTAATCCATTTGATCTAATTTAATCATACCTAATCACATTTTAGATAAATATACCATTAAATCACAGAAATTCTACGGATCATGAAACACTAAACAATTTCCAGTTCGGCTGCCGATAAGGCCTTCAATTTGCAGTTTAAACATAAAAACACGAACAGGTAATCAAATAATCGAAAAGATAAAAATGCAATACAATAGATATGCTCAGTCAATTCAGTTCCAGTTTTCAATCAGTCAGATTCGATTGATTAGTTCAATTATCTCATCATAAGCGATCGGTTTAGCAATAATCAGTAGGTAATTCAGTAATTTATCGGTAAACGGTATGGGGTTGTTACACTGAATGATCCAATTGGATTTCATAAACGTCATCGCTATATTTCTTAACTATCAATGCTTTTGTATCATTAAAAGCTTCTTCTAACTTTTTATTTGTCAAAGGACAAACTATACGATTCCACTTATTTCTAACTTCTCTCATTTTTGAAAATTACTCCATTAGTTTTACCCGTATAACATCAACAAGACTATTTGAAAACAAATGACGTTCATCCCTAATCCATGAATTAAAAGATTCTGCAGTATTTGTGCACATTTCACCATATCTCTTGCCTTGAAAATAAGCATTACACTAACACTCATTAGGTAAATCCTCAAGAAACTTCTCAACACTACGACCACAATGACTCTTAAATTCTTCAAATAGCTCATTAAACAACTCAATAGTAGAAGCATATGCACATCTACTAAAAAGAATAAACAAATACTCTTTAGATTCACGACTCTTCACTGACAAATAAGTCTTCAAGTTTGTCTTCAAATGCATTAGACAAAAAGAATGAGAAGAAAATGGAAAGACCTCAGCTAAAGCTTTCAGCAAATGTCCATGCCGATTAGAAACAAACGCAATATCCCTCTCCAGAGTCAAAATAACTAATAACTTTGACTAGAACTAATGCCAACTGTCATAACTTTCACTATTAACAATGGCAAAACATAACGGATATAAATCTATAAACAAAATATATACACGTTATCAATAACAAATAAAAAAAAAATTACAAAAAGAAAATCAAAACGCAAAGTATATAACATATAACACCAACCATAGATAAATTTATCACTGTATAACTACAAAAATTCAATAGTAGCATACAACATATAAAATCAATGAATAATAAATTTATCACTGTATAAATATAAAAAATTAACAAAAGTATACAGCATAAATTTATCACTAATAGATTGACCATACTCAATAATCAACACTCTTCAATAACAAAAATGATAGAATTATCGCTATTTTAATAATAATAACAAATAGACACAGAATATATCTTGGTTATCGTCTTTTGTCGTAGCAGCCAATAAACAATCTTCGTGTCTTCTTTTCAAAAAAGTTCCATCGAGCATCAACATAGGCCGACAATACTTGAAACCATGAATACATGCCTCAAAAGCGAAAAACAAGCATTTGAAATGTCTTCCTTTAGTATCAACATCAAATTCTATATCAAAAACACTCCCCGGATTACAATCATTAGCAACATCAACATACCAACGAAGATCGTCAAATGATGATGAATAGTTACCAAAAACAATATCCCGCTCGCCGATAAGAAACTTCTATTCCAAATAGTCCTTGAAATTACAAACCACCTCACTAACCGATGTCAAAGCCTTATTACGAATATCACTTGAAATTAGTCCACCAATCATAATCGAAGTCATCCTAGCATGTTTAACTGTACGAAAAGAAGATCCACAAGTATGAACATCATCAAAATGTTTAATAACAAAAGCTTTATTATAATTTTTCACTATAGCATGCACGCTCTATAAACATCCCAAATCAGCCATTCTCTTACAATGAACAGTGACACGATCCTTATAATTCTTAACAAAATCAAAATCAAAATCGGAATGAATAGAATACTTTGACAAAGCATTTCGAAATTCAACAACTCTTTGAGTAAACCTTTGTCCCACTCATTTCATACAATTAACCCACCCATCGGAGAGTAAAGGTTTCCGTTAATTTGAATAAAATGAAGGCAAAAAATCAGTTTCACAAACAACACTACTATTACTATTAGTTTTATCATCACAAATCATATAACCTTCACCCAAAGAACAACACTTAACAAAAACATCAATACGATGAATATCACAAGAAAGTGCGAGTCCAACCATAACCTCCAAATCCTCTTCACTTTGTAAACCACAACAAGAATGTTCAGGTATTGAATACGATATATTCAAAGAACTACCAACTAACTCACTCCACTTTCCACACAATTTATATACTAAATCATTGAAATTAAATCCATCATTATATTTGATAACCAATGTCACACCTCTAAACTTGCACATAAGAAACAAACAATTCTCCATCACTATAAATTTTGCAACAAATAACAATTATATTTCAACAAACAACCAACTCAGACATCCTAAAACAAAATCTAATACAGTGATAAAATTATCAACCAACTCAAACACATCAAAAAACCAACACTGATTACTTTAACAGTTAACACTACCAAAGACCAACAGCATGAACGGTGAATAAGACTTACACTTAATAAACATGATAACTCGATTTGAATCTTACCATTATATTATGCAACTTTTTCATCTCCTATTCCCATACTCACTGATAAATTTATCACTGTTAAAAAAGTTAATCCAACAACACCCTCAAAATACTCAGTGATAAAATTATTACTGTATAAAATAACAAACCAATACCTGCATTCACTAAAAACAATTTCGTAACCAAAAAAAAAAAATTCTAAAATTCTTTACATATACATGTCTCAAAGCTTTCAATATCATGATTAAAATACAAATTTAATTGTAGCAGAAACAACAAAATAACAACAAAATCAAAATCACCAACTCAAACTAAAAAAACCAAAACATCGAAATTAAAATCAAAATCAAATATACCAGTTAAGCTACCTCCACAACATCGCAAATCAAAAAATGTAACTATACACCAAATGCGAAATAGCAAAATAGGAAGATTCACCAAACGTGCAATCACAAATCACGAAGATACACCAAGCGCGAAATCACAAATCACAAAGTTTCACAATAATGCATTAGCAAATTGTGAAGTTCCACAGAAATCCAAATCACAAACCCATACTTACGACACAATATTTTGATGGAAAATCCAAACAGAAACGTGCCAAAACGGGGAAGGGGTAAAACAGTACCCAAAAAAAAAAGGTTCAAGACCTGTTGGTGCATAAGAACAAAACTCAGGATTAGGAAGGGAATAAATATAAAATGTAGGACCGGCCAATAAATTTTTTTTTTTTTTTTTTTTTTTTTTTTTTTTTTTTCCGGTGCATCATAGGTCTTAGTGGACTGGTTTTTTAGTTACATAATTAGGGGTGTGAATTTTGGTCATGTCCTGAAAACAGCCGTGTCGGGTCCAAAGCCCATGATGGGTTGGGCCTGGTTTTGGAAATGACTGGCCCAATTCAATTTTGATCTGTGATGGGCTCGATTCAAGGGAGAATGGGCTGGGCTGAATTTATACACACTGAAAGGGGGGATTCTATTTACATTCAAAAAAATTATTAAGTATTCTCCCTTTCTAATTACATCCTATTTAATTATTTAAAATTTTATTTTACTCTCATTACACTCTATTTTTTAAAAAAAATTACCCTCAAGGTAAATCCAAATAATAAATAATAAATAAACTAAAAAAAATTAAATTATTTCAAAAACCTTTTAATACATAATATAATTTTCAAATACAAAAAAAAATTAAAAAATCAAACTTATAAGTACATAAGCATTACAAATACACAAAAAATAAAACTTTCACGAAAGTAATATAAAATTTTTCAATACAAGGAAAAAAAAAAAATTTACATTATAAATTATTTACAAAAATACTCGTGGAAAAGTAAAAACTAAATTTATAAGCACATAAACGTCAGGCATTAACAAGAAATAGGATTTCTCAAATAATGTACTATTTAAATGACAAAATAAGAACAACTCCAATAATATTTTATTCTTAATCTAACTACTGGCCCTTTAATTTTTGTTAAAAAAACGATATAGAAAATAATTGATGGTTACCTTCTTTTTGATGGGTTGTTTCAAAAAATTATTTTAATTATTATTCTCATCCATTATTTGATTTTGTTTAAACTTTCTTTTACGGCTTAGGATTTTAAAATAATAAAAAACAATGATATTGATGATGATGGTAAGTTTTGGTAGGTTGGATTGGAGTTTTGAAGGGAGGATGAAAAAGAAGAAGAAGAAGTAGAAGAAATAACTTTGATTTCTTTGAAAAGAAAATACAGAGATTTAAATAGAAATAATTGATTAGAGTGTACCATAAGAAAAGAAAATATTAGAGTTTAATATATGTTATCATTATTAATAAATTCATATTAAGATATAATAGAATTAAAATTTATTAATTTAAATTAAACGTACTAAGATATATTTTGGATTCCAATAGAACCCCTGAAAGGGTAAGCCCAATATGCTATACCTCATTAAAAAAATCAAAAATTTGAAAATTCTCTTTGATTTTTATGACTTTCAGTATACCAAACAATTAAGAGTGTGAAATTGGAAAGTTTTGTAGCACATTCAGACTTCTTCAACTGAAAGTATAGTTGCAAAAATAGTCTGTTTGGTTTCAATTTTTTGAATTTAGTTTTTTAAAAATTAAATTTTTTATTTTTCGTGTTTTTTGTATTTTTAGTAAATATTTTTAAAATATTAAACAATTTTTTAAAAGTTTTTTTAGATACACTTTACTTAGATGTATCTAAATAGTAAAATATTTGTAAAAAAATATTTTTAAAAATTAATAAATACACAAAAATATAAAAAACATATTGAATTTTCGTATTTTCTTTTGTATTTTTAGTATTTAGTAAATTTTTTAAAGATTTTTTTTTTATAAATATTATACTTTTTAAGTATATTTACGTTAGGTGTATCTAAAAATATAAAAACAAAATTGTTTAAAATATTAAAAAAATCATTGAAAACAGAAAAATTAGAAAATAAAAAGTAATTTTTTGAAAAGTAATTTTTGAAAATCAAAATCAAACATGCTAAAGGTTCGTTTCGGAAGTGGATTGGTTTTTTGATTTTTTGATTTTTTAACTATTTTAGCTTAGAGCTAAAAAGTCTTTTTTGAGAAAGATTTTTTGATTATTTTAACTTTTTGTGATTAAAAAATATAATGATTATGGATTAGATGTGATGTTTTGTTTTATTAAATTAAAAAGTTTATTTTGTCTTTCTGTGATTAAAATAGTCCCAACCCAACCCAACTTAACTTCTCAAAGGAAACCTAAATATTTTTATTTATATTTAAAAATGTGTTTCACGATCATATATTTATTTTTTATATCTAAATTTTATGGGCATGACAAGATTTGTGAGTGGTAAATAAACCAAAAAAAATTAGTGGACGGAAATTGTTCATTTTTCGTATGAAATCGAGAGGATCCAAATCACTATTGTTTGGACGGTGATCGTGAATGGCAAATAAAGACATTATTAGATTCCATAACAATATGATCAAAAGCCATTACTAAATAAATCATACAGAGAAAATGGGTTCATGATTGCCCGAGCTCGGATTGTGACAGCAAAAAGACGTGTCGAGTAATGATATATAATTAAAAAAAATTAATTTATATATATATGATGAGTCTATTTTGTGTCAAAAAGTAAGACTTTTTTAGTTTTTCTTGATCAAAATCTTAAATGATAATAGTCATTTTTGTCTAAAAAATAAATGGAGAATATAAATAATAAAAAAGAGAAGTGGATAAAATAATTTTGAATGCATTGAGCTACAAACTTTATTTGTACAAAATTAATGCATAAATTACTTATATTTTTTATGAGTTTGAGGGGAGGAAAAAATCACTTTATACTTTTTTGATATTTTTTCAAAAAAAAAAAGTAATACTACAAAAACATTTGCCAAAACCCATCTCAATGTAGGTTTTCCTTAGACATTGCCTTTTTTATTTCTTTCTTTTTGTAAAATTGATTTTCTTCTTCTTTAAGGATTTTAGCCTAAAAGCCCTTAAAAATTTTAAAAACAAAGTTGGATTGGATTAAAAGTTAAAATAAAAATTCACTAAAGAAAAGCTTATTAAAAAAAGGTTAAGAAAATCAATTATTGTTATTTGTGCACTTTTTCTTTTTCAAAATTTTATTTACCTTTTAGTCCAGAAGCCTCTAAAAAAAATCAAACATAAAAAATAGACAAAAAGAAATGAGAAGATAAACAAAAATAAATATAGAAATTACAAAAAATAAAACATATGGAGGTCATGAAAGCCGGAATGAGATTGAAAGCTCCATCTATTGCTTGCCATTCCCACATGAGAGAGCCCATGAGCCTAGAAAACTCTCAAAGCCATGTCTTTTTGCCACTCTCTTCTGTTCACCATAAAAAATCCATGCAATAAGACAAGTAAAATAAACAATTAAAAAAATATGAGAAACACAATATTGGTCCATTAGCAAACAAAAATGAGCACCAAAACACACAAAAAAAAAAAAAAAAAAAAAAATCAAGAAAAATATAATATGCTAGTCGAGTGAGAGGAATGCTCGCCTTCAAAAACTCTAACTCTCGTTCTTAATGTGTTTTTAATTACATGATTAGGTAAATTAATATATAATTATGCAATTAAAATTATGTTGGCACAAAAACAAGTTCTTGTGATGGTGGAAGGTGGTGATAATGTAGTGGTATTGATAAGTGTAATTCGAAACATGTTTTTCATATTTTAAAAATGTAAAATGTTTTATACTCAAATAATAAGGTTTTTTTTTAATTATAATAAAAATTATTTTTATTGACTTTTGTTTTCTGTTATACTAAATGTAAAAAAAAATACATGAATGTCATTAACTGTTATAATGTTATGTTTGATTCGTGAATTTATGAAGAGTAAAAGAAAAGGAGTGTGAAACATAGGTTAAATATAATTATATTTTATTCACAGTTCACTTATATTTTATTTTTTCTTTTATAAATTACTTTCCGAATTCATAAACTAAACACAGAATAAGAATATCAATTAATAAAATTTAAAATAATTGATAGGAGACACATTTAGTCAGTATTACAAGGCTAATTCAACACTGTCCAATATCACATGAACGACTTTGAATAACTCTTGACATCAATGGTGACCGTGAAGTTGCTTAGAATAAATAAAATTTCCTAGAAAAAAAAAAAAACAATAAATAAAACAAAACAAAATAATAATAAAAAAATAAAGCTGCAGAGTTGCAATGTTGAATAAGAGTTAAGATTGAGGGGTTTAATTTTGAAATTTTAAAGAGAGCTTTATTAATTTGGTAAGAAGTGAAATCTACGTGTGATGTATATGTGTGCCTATATTTTTGTTTTTGTTTTTTCTCTTATTATATCACTAAAGTTTTTTTTAAAATTTTAAAATTAGAACTCTTTATTATTATTGTGTAGAATAAAACTTAAAAGATGACAAAAGAAAAGGGATAGATGGGGGCATCAACATGGTTTTCCTGCAAATATAACATAATAATATAATAGTAGTAGTTCTAAATAAAAAAAAAAACAATAAATAAATTAATAGTAGTAGCTAGTCCAAGTAACAAGGCATTGTTTGCATCGTCCAAATATAGATTTTAAATTTAAATATCGGTGGTGTTACATATATTAATTAGTATACTAACATTAATTATTATATTATTATTAATCTCATTCATTAATCACATTACAAATATAAAAAATTTCTTAAATTATGTCACATCATCAATTAGTATATTAATTGGTACATATAGCATTATTCTTTAAATATAAATATAAATATAAACAACATTTAATATTTAATATTTGTAATATTTTTCTTATGTTTTTATTATTTTTTTTTTTTCCAAATTTATCATTATACAAACAACATTTTTAGACAAAATCATGCGCTTCTTTGATTTTAATAAATAAATAAATAAAATAAAAAAAACCAAAACAATCATCATTATAGTTAATAATTTGAAAAAAAATATAATTATTATATTCAAATTAAAAATCGTCTATATGCAGTGCTTTTCCATTTAGTCTTTTTTGGGTTCTGCATTGAAGTCTTTTTTGGGTGCTCTTGTATATATATATATATTTCTTGTCTACAACCGTCAAAAGCGAAAAACTTGTTTGGAGAAGACTAATCATTGAAAACAACTTTTTTAAAGAAATTTGTGAGAAGACATTTTTACCTTCACATTTTTTTGGAAATTCTACCATATTTATACCAGACTTTACAATATTATAAGGTTGTATTTAAATTATAGATTTGTGTAAGAATTTTTTTTAAAAAAAAAATATGAATGAAATATGAATAAGAATATAATTATATTTCACTCACGTTTTTTTTTCCTTTTTAAATTTTTATCAAAATAATTCAAACAAAATTTAAAGATATTATGACAGTTTTTCACCAAAAATGGCTTTGAAAATATAAAATAAAACATAATTTTTAGAAACCATTATGAAATATATCAGCCTTTTCAAATTATAAAAAAATAAAAAATTTAAAAGCGAAAAATGGTATATAAATTTATTTTATAGACTTGATGTGTAAGTGGGATAATTAGTTAATGATTTGAGAATATATGAGAGAAAAAGTTATGTTAGATATTCTAATACATTGTCACATGATTTTAAAAAAAATTACCTTGCTTGTTTTCACTTTTTAAAAAACACTTTTTAAAAAATTCTACTTTCTTATTTTTCGTATTTTTTTGTTTTTATTGAATTTTTTTAATATTTTAAGCAATTTTTTTACTTTTTAGACACACCTAATATAAATACACCTAAAAAGTAAAAAAATTATTAAAAAGATCTTTTAAAAATTCACTAAATATCAAAAATACAAAAAAAAAATAAAAGAATTCAGTACATTTTTTGTATTTTTATGCATTTATTAATTTTTTAAAATATTTTTTCACAAATTTTTTACTTTTTAGATACATCCAAGTAAGGTGTATTTAAAAAAGTAAAAAAAATGTTTAAAATTTTAAAAATATTCACTAAAAACAAAAAAAACACAAAAATCAAAAAAGTCAATTTTCAAAAAACTTAATCCAAAAAACTCAAACCAAAACATACTGAATGCTTTTCAAGTACAAAAAAATTAGACTTACTTTTCAAATTTACATTGTGACATTGAATTTAAAAAGTGAGTATAGAAAGTGAAATTATGTGGTGTTTTGAGAAGTTGGTAAAAAATTAATTTTTTGATTTTTTGGTTTTTTCAATGGTTTTTTTAACAAAAAATTGAGTTGTTTTGAGTAAAAAAACTAACTTTTTTTGACTAAAAAAACTAAAAAATTAAAAAACTGACTTTTTATTATTGTTCCCAAATAAACACCTATATACTTATCAGTTCTTTTTAAATTAGAATAACGTTATCTTAAAAAAAAAAAATAGACTTCCTTTGGTTAGGTTTGTTTTGCCTAAATAAGTACAATAAATAAATTAATAAGACAAAATATTATATCTAAATCATAATTATTTTACTTTTTATTTAAAAAAATTTTAAAAAATCAATCCAAACAAACTTTTTAATTCTAAACTAAAAAATCTGAACTCAAAAAAACCCAGCCAAACGAGAACTTTAATGGTGTGTTTGGTTGAGGGATTTGGGGAGAGATTTGGAAAGGGAAAGAGAAAAGGTGTGTGAAACTATGTGAAATATATACATATTTTATTCACATTTCACCTACCTTTTCCATTTCCCTTTCTCTTTCCCTCCCCAAATCCCCCAACCAAACACAGCATAATTGCCAAACCCAAGTTGGACAAAAAAGTCCTAAAAAACGGAATTATTTTGGAGCGGAACGTCCAAACACTCCCTTAAGTAACGGATTCAAAGTCCACGCCTGCCACGCCAACCACGCTCCCGTCAAAAACTTCAGGCAATTTTAAAATTTCAGTCCCCCTCCCCACCATATCCTCCATACATCACAGACACTCCTTGTCCTATTTCACCATCACCATAAATAAATAAATATATATACACATATATTACTATATCTATCTACATTCGTGTCCGTCTCTTAGAAAATCATCGAACCTGTCCTCCATTTCAATCCCTATATCACTGGTACGAAGAATTTCGAATTCTCATCAATTTGCTTTCAAATTTTGGTTAATTTGTTCAGATCTGTTTTTGAATCGTTGTTTTTTTGATAGAACAGAGTGAAAAAATGGGAAGTTTGGGGGCAATTTTGAAGCATCCGGATGATTTCTATCCATTGATGAAGTTGAAGATGGCGGCGAGGCGAGCGGAGAAGAATATTCCTCCGGAGCCTCACTGGGGCTTCTGTTACTCCATGCTTCACAAGGTTTCTCGCAGTTTCGCCCTCGTAATTCAACAGCTCGACACCGAGCTTCGCAACGCTGTGAGTTCAGATCTATATCTATATACTTCAAGTTTTCATAATTATTGTTGAATCATATATATATATAAACAAGGATTGCATGGTTTTGAATGTGTGGATTTTGAAATATAGAACAGTTGAGAACCAGACAAAAGTTTATCAAATTGTTATTCGCACCAAAAACATGTGTGAAATTTAATGTCACTGTTAGGGTTTTGAAGTAATTGGAGCTGAACCAGTTGGATCTGAGAGAATTGAAGCACTTTAGAGCAATTATCATGTTTAAGGGTCTATTTGGTTTAGTTTTAGAATTATGATTTGAGCGTGGAGGTGTGTTTTGAGTATTGAGTTTTTGAATGATTTGAAAAGAGAAAATTTGTTTGGTTATGAGTTTTGATATGATTTGTAATTTTTTTTTGATTGATTGATGTATTGAATGTGAGAGAATGTAAGAGGAGAAATGAGAAAGGAGAGAGAAAAAGTAATTGATTAATTGATTAATAACAATATAAAAAAAAGAGAGAAGAGAGGAGTTTTGAATGTAATTTTGAGTTGTATTTTAAAAATATGTTTGGTTAATATGTTTAATCCAAATCATGATTGAAAAACAGAGTTGAGTTTTGAAAAGTAAACCAAACGTTGGTGTGTTTGGTAACGTTTACGTTTTCAGTTTATATTTACAAAAATTTTATAAACTGGTTTTTGTTTATTTTTAGAAAAACATAAACTAAAAACGCGTTTGGTAATTGACAAAATATTTAGAAATTTTTTAAAATATAAAAAAAGTGAGAAATGGCAAGTGGTGGTAAGTGGCGGCGGAAGACGGTGGTGGAAAGTGGTGACGGTGGGTGGTTGACGGTGGTGGTGGTGGTGGTGGCGGTGGCAGGTGGGTGGCGGTGGCAAGTGGATAGCGGTGGCAGGTGGGTGGGGGATGACGGGTGGTGGTAGTGGGTGGGTGGGTGACGATGGCGGGTGGGTGGTGCGTGGTGACGGAGGGTGGGTGGGTGACGGTGGCGGGTGGAAGCGAGTGGGTGGTGGTGGTGGTGGCGGCGGGCGGAGGCGGTAGGCGGGGGGCGGATAGCAGATGGTGTGATGGTGGCGGGTGGTGGACGGGTGGGTGACGGTGGCGGGTAGGTGGTGGGTGATGGTGGTGGTGGTGCTGGTAGGTGCTGGTGGCGGTGGATGGCTGGTGGTGGATAGTGGTAGCTGGTGGGTGGTGAGTGGTGGTGGCAAGTAGGTGGCGGGTGGTGGTGGCAGGCGGTGGATGGTAGTGGCGGGTAGTAGGTGGTGGCGGGTGGATGGCAGGTGGGTGGTGGTGGCGAAGGGTGGGTAGTGGTGGCAAGTGGGTGGGTGGTGGGTGGTGGCAGGTGGTGGGTGGTGGTAGTGAAGGATGGGTGGTGGGTGGTGGTGGCGGAAGACGGTGGTGGAAAATGGTGGCGGGTGGTGGCTAGTGTTGGGTGGTTAAAAAAAAAAAAACTGAAAACTCAAAATGGAAACACATTTTTTGTGTTTTCATTTTTTGGCTAAATTTATAAACTGAAACCATTGATTTATAAATCAAAAATTTTACCAAACAAGTTTTTATTTGAGTTTTTAAAATTTTTGTAAATATAAACAGAAAACTGAAAACCTAAGTGTTACCAAACGACACTACCTAAGTTTTTCAAATTGTTGTTCACACCACCCTGACCTGTTTTTACATAATAGTAGTATATAACTATTAGAGTTATTTGAAGTAACTGGATCTGAAGCTGTTGGATCTGAGAGAATCGAAGCACTCTAGAGACGTTATCATGTTTGGGGTATTTTGGGAGTACGAAAAAGCGTAACAATCTACATCTACTTTGCTGTAGGCTTTATATTATAGTATAGATAGATATATATATATATATATTGAGAGAGAGAGAGAGAGTTTTTATCTTTTTTTTTTTTTGGGGGGGGGGGGTGGGCCTTGAGTAGTCTGGCTACTGATCTAAGAATGTGAATTAAAGCTGGAACATAAATTCAGTCTTGTTAAGATTGGCTTGCTATGATAAGATATTCTTTTATAGATGATGTTGAATGGGAAACAAGGTCGGCCTTGGATGGTTTATTGGGCATGCTTATATTTGGAACGTTTGTCAACCAAATACATGCGTGCATGATTAGACATATATATTGGTGGACACATGCTAAGTCAAGTATGTGCCTTAAAGGGGATGAAAGTTGTTGCAAGGTGTTATAGTCCCTTTTGAATGTTTTAGTTTGAGATTGGATAAGCAGTTCGTGAGTTAAACACTTGAGTTTCAGCCTAATTGGATGCAGTGATGGAATAAGAAATTTTCCTGGTGATGAGGGCTTATAGGAACTGCGTAGAGGCTTTTGTAAGGTTGTTCTGTCTTGCACTGTGGTCTTGATGATATTGATCAATACTGGTAGTGGCACTGAAAGACCCATAACGACACTCCATTGACTTGTAAAATAAAATAATCAGCTGTAGATGATGTTGATTATTCACACACGCATGGTGTCAAATACTACAACTCCTTATAATCCAGATGCAATCATACTTGTGGCTGTGTGTGTTTGTGTGTGAATTGGCTACATTGGACATATTTTGTCAGTGATTATGTGTGTTTTTTTGAAGAATCCGGACTCTGGAAGGAATATGTGTGAAAGTAAATGTATATTTGATTGTTAACGTATACTTCTTGTAAAAAATTGGAAAGTTGTAAGTTGTAACTGCCCATGGGTTGTATTCTTTTTTATATTAGAACATTTTTTTGGCATTCTTTTTAGTTGTGAGAAATAACTAAAGGCCATGGGTTGTATTCTTTTTTATATTACTACAAAATTTTTTTAGAGCATGCCTGTAACAAGTTGTCACCAAGTGGGTATTTTAGTCCATTTCTATTTGTTTGATTAGTTTTATGGACTTGTGCTGTGTCATTGTTGCAAAATACTCCTAATTTTCCATGTATACTATTCTCCTATTTTTTCAGGTATGCATTTTTTATTTGGTTCTTCGAGCCCTCGACACCGTTGGTATGGTCATTCTTCTAAGTTTTACATTTTGTGTGTCACCATTCCCCTTATTGTGCTGATTTATGAAGTTTTCTTTGGCTTACCAATAGGTCCTACTTTTGGGACTTATTCCCTATTAAATCCTATTGATAAATTTATTAAATGATAAATTTATCAGTCTCTCTTATTTTTATGAATTTATCAGTCTGGATCTGTCGGTAAATAAGTCTAGTTAATAGGACTGTTTGGTGAGTGTCCCTAATCATAATTTGTTTATATCACTTTGATATGGTCATAATATTCAACAAGATATTTTCATATACCTCATTCAGTTTGTTTTGACCTCTATATATATGTTAATCTTGTGCAAAATGATTTGTGGTCTATTTGGATTTCGTAAATGTCATATTGTTACTACACTAAATTTGTATTTGACTTTTTCCTTCCTATTTCATGCTATGTTATTGTAGAGTGATTTGGCGTGTTTCAAGTGATCTCATGCATTTGTTTGGTATTTTTATAGAGGATGATACAAGCATAGCTGCAGAGGTTAAAGTACCTATTCTGATGGCTTTTCATCGTCATATATATGACCGTGACTGGCATTTTTCCTGTGAGTTTTTTCCCCCCTGTACTCGTGCCGCCCTTTTTTTTTTTTTTTTTTTTAATCTCTTTTGCTACTTCATTCCTATTGGTCATCTCTTTGATTCTATGCACTACAGAGCACTTTTTTCTGGCTTATTATATGTACAAGACTTAAGTTAAACAAATCCTTTTGAGTATTTCAGTTCTCCTTCCATTGATGCAAAAACAAAAATGCATATACATATATATATATATATATATTTTGGGGCCGCATGATGGTGTTATTTTGGCTGGCTAGTGAACTATGAAACAAACTCTTGACCTCACTCAAGAAAACAAAGATGCATTAGCTTCTTAACAAGTGGCATGTAAAAGATGCATTGAAGGGCCAAGCTTTAATTTAGCATGCATTGGAATTTGGATAATGCACAACCCACTTGAGACCTTACATAACTTATAAAGTATTGTCTTGTGCTTATTTTGACATTATTGATATTGGTGGTCAGTTGCAATATTTGCACTTTTGCAGTTTCCCCTTTGTATTTGGGGGAATAGCAAAGAGCAAAAGGCTTCTTCATATGAATTTTTAAGTGTTGACTAAGTTTCTTAAGCTGCATCACACACTGAAGCATTCTGGGAAAGTGTCGCACATATAAAATTATGTCCTATTAGTTATGTGCTGAACATATATATATATTTTTGGGTTACTTGCAATCCTAATTATATCTTTTGTATTTAGGTGGTACAAAGGAGTACAAGGTTCTCATGGATGAGTTCCATCATGTTTCAACTGCTTTTTCGGAGCTTGGGAGAGGGTTAGCTTCTATCTAGCATTTGTTATTTGCTCTTAATGTTATAATCAACGGATTCTGTTGCAAATATGGGAATGTTCATGCAAAAAGCTTGGTTAAAAGCTAAAAGCCAACTTTTAACCTTCTTCCATAAACACCCCTATATTTCTAGAGTTCCCACCTTTTCAAACACTTTGATACTTGGCACAAGAATGTTAATGTGATGATGACATTCCTCACAGTTGACATAGGGGTGACGTAATTTTTCTTGAATATTGATCAATGGAAAAGATAAAAAGGAAACACTTTTGTTTATCATTCATTCTTTAAAGTGGCTAGTTTTCCGTTCACGGATTTTTTCTATGTCAATAGGACACTACATTTCTAGAGTTCCCACCTTTTCAAACATTTGGATACTTGGCACAATAATGTTAATGTGATGATGATATTTCTCATATAACAGTTGATAGATGGTTGACATTGTAACTTGACATAAAGTGCAAGGGTTTAACTATTACAGTTGAAAAAAGAGGGACCAAAGTGGGATTTTGGGGAAATTGCAGGACGCCATGTGTAATTAACCCAATTATTATTGTAAGTAACAACAAACACTATATCAATATGGAGTGCCTACACAGTTCATGTGATTGATATGATGTTAATGAAATATATAAACAATATATGATACATTGTCCATGTGCATGAGAAAGAGAAAGAGTGCAGGTGGCTGATGAATGGGGAATCTAGTGTGTTGATATGATGGTATGTGTATAACAATTAATGTATGATATTTTGAAGGGACTGTAAAATGTGTAGCATTTTTTATTGGATCCATAGTCCTCTCTCTCATGGATGTGGATGTGGATGTAGACAAGTAATAGTATGAGATATATGGTTTTATAATTTTATTAAAATATGAAATATGACATTTACTTATGTATTGTCATTCTTTGATACAAGCCTTATATAAGAGTTAGTAAAATCTCAAGATTCTAGACTCTTTTCTGCACTATATTCTCATAATATAAATGATACATCCCACCATATTGATATTTTTTTGGTGATTTTTGAGCAATTGCAATGAGATATATCAACAGCAATATATTGGTCAATTTCTCACTGATAATTTATTTTATGGTTGTATTATATTGGTATTAAACAATTGTTGACTGTTGTCTATCTATTTGAATTTTATTTGTATGTCTATTTATAACTTGAGTTAATTATTATTTATGTATATGAACTTTTGTTTATATTTACATTTATATTTGAACTTTGTCTCTTTCAGTTCTGCATACATAAGTTGAGATTGTGGGAACTTTTTCTTGGTTTTAACTTCAGAGGACTTCACAGGAATAATGTTGGGCATCTGACCTGTGTGTTTGAGAGATTACTCACAACACTCTTAACTATTTTGCAGTTATCAGGAGACAATTGAGGACATTACTATGAGAATGGGTGCAGGAATGACAAAGTTTATATGCAAGGAGGTTTGTAATGAATATCCTGCAAGATAATGATAAGTTTCTATATTATTTGGTTATCCTATCATTCAATAGGTTGCAGGAACTCAGGAACTAAAAATAAATTAGAGGTTTTCTACAAATTGTGAACGAGTACGAGTTAAATACATTCAATGTGTGTCCCTGACTAGGACTACTCATACATATCTTGCAGGTAGAAACAATTGATGACTATGATGAATATTGTCACTACGTAGGACTGGTTGGGTTAAGGTTATCAAAGCTTTTCCATGCCTCTGGGTCTGAAGATTTGGCATCAGATTCTCTCTCCAATTCAATGGGTTTATTTCTTCAGGTTTTTCTTTTGACATGCATAGTGAGTATTGCTTTTCATCCTATGTCTTCTTTCATATTTGGATGCTTGATTCTCAATTATATCTATTTCATGTAATCAAACACAGAAAACAAACATTATTCAGGACTATTTGGAGGATATAAACGAGATACCAAAGTCACGCATGTTTTGGCCTCGCCAGATTTGGAGTAAATATGTTAACAAACTTGAGGTTTGTCTCTTTCATGCAATTGATCATTAAGCTTTAGTCCTATCGAATTTTGTTACCGTATATCTTGGTCTACTCATGAGGCAAAGCCTCTTATGGTTTAGCCTTGCAAGTCATATTGCTAACATTTTATGTTTGGGCCCATTCCCTGTGATTGATATCCTTTGGTATTGTGTGCCTCAGGACTTAAAATACAAGGAAAACTCGGCCAAAGCTGTGGAATGCCTTAATGACATGGTCACAAATGCTTTGATACATGTAGAGGATTGCCTGACATACATGTCCGCTTTGCGAGATCCTTCAATTTTCCGATTTTGTGCAATTCCACAGGTATATGTCTTCAAAATGACTTGGGGTTTGTATGTTGTTTAGTAGTCTGTTATGCTGTAGTTTTCATTTTAAGTGTCCATAATATGACCTCTGTTCAGCTGCTGACCAAATGTATCAGTTTTCTTTACCAATTTTGTGTAGAGAGAGAGAGGGAGGGAGGGAGGGAGGGAGGGAGAACTTTTTGAAGCAATTCTATGTCAATCTGCATAACATTGTTAGCCATTGCATTGCATCAAATTGATCTTCCAGTTTCAAATGTTACTACCTTGTTAATGTAGTACTTTCTTTCATTCAGCTCTTTGGTTCCCTCAGTAATATCCTTTGGACTTGCTACTTGGACAAACACTCTTTAAAACCATAGTTCTTGCTGTTTAGATCTGGAATTGCATCTTAGTTGCATTTTGAGTTGGAATTCCGAAGGCAAATCATGTCTAAGTGATAATTCATGCTCCTTTCTTTTTGTGTCTTTCTTTGGATTATTTGGTTTTAAATGTTACCATTGTGTTAATGTAGTTGACAAGTTGTAACCCTCCTACGCTGGGGGGTCATTTCGTTCACACTCGAACGAAAACTCTTTGAACCCATTGTTTGTTCCTGTGTAGATCTGAAAATTGTGGTTTAGCTGCAATAGTAAATGGAATTTTGAAGTCAATTTCTTTGCATTCGTCAAATATATATATATAAACTGTGTATATATATTACCTTTGATATGCAAGTTGATGTCAGATGGTAAACACTTCCTCATCCTCATTCTACTTCGTGCAGCTTTAGAATGATTATACATGCTCTTGAAATATGAAATTTCCTTGTTTGAACATGCTTCTCATTTCCTATGTGCTACCAGATCATGGCAATTGGAACCTTGGCTTTATGCTACAACAATATTGAAGTCTTCAGAGGTGTTGTAAAAATGAGGCGTGGTAAGATAACTCTCCTTCAGCACTATACTCCAATGTTAATGGGCTTTGTATTCTTGTTTTGTTGCGCGTCTGTCGTTCTATTTTAATTTATTTTTCATTTGATCGGAAGAAATTTGGATGATAATACTTTAAAATCATTTTCTATTTTCCCATTTTTTAAAAATGAATAAAGTGACGAGGCTGAATCACCCTCAAATGTAGTGCAAGACTCAAATACTGGAAGTAGATTCTTCATAAGTGGGTTTTATCTGCAGTGCTAGTTGCCTCATAAGATGTCCTGTGCCACATGACAAGTATTTGCTTGATTGACTTTTATTTTTAGTAGTGCTAAAATTCTAGATGGGGCAAGTCGTGCTTTACCTTCCCCCCTCTCCTCTCTCTCGCCTACACATACGCAAATGCTAGGTTTATTTCTTGCGTAATTTATCTATTTGTTTTCTTTTCTAGGTCTTACTGCTAAAGTTATTGACCGGACAAAAACAATGTCGGATGTCTATGGTGCTTTCTTCGATTTTTCTTGTATGCTGAAGTCAAAGGTATATTACTTCATAACTTTCTACAATAAGCTAGATTTATTGGCTGGGAGAAAAAGTGTCTTCTGCTTTGATAGCATACACACAATTTATTTCATATTTCATAAGCTATTCTGTTGCAATTACACTGCATCATTTATAGGTAAAACTCCTTGCTAGATATTGAATACAATGCAACCTTCACAATTAAATGCTCTAAATAGATCCTCAAGACTCAAATGCAACCTTGAGCATCCAAGCTGTTACAAAAAGTGTCACGTGCACACATTTTGAAAACAGTTGAACCTTTTTTTCAGTAGTCATGATACAATGTAGTGAATTCTTTTATTGTTAGAGAAGACTTTCTACAAGGACAACAATAGATCTTCTAATATACATGCCTCTATGTGTCTTGCTGAAACTAATGAAGTACCTTTTGAGAACTTCTAATGAAAGTACCTGTTGCTGTAACGATCATTACTTTTTGGTGTTAAGTGAACTGCTTTTTTAATTATTTCATTCACGATTTGGTGAACTATTTATAGTTTTTCATGTTTAAGCTGACCTTTGAGCATTCATCTCCCAGTGCTCTCTGCATTTAGATTTCCCTTTATAATTGTTCATAGGTTTCTCATTTTTTACTCTCTGAAAACTTGCTGTGCATTTATAGGTCAACAAGAGTGACCCAAATGCTATGAAAGCATTAAGCAGGCTAGAGGCAATTCAGAAAATTTGCAGGGAATCTGAAACCCTAAACAAAAGGTTTGTTGAAGTTTCTAGTTGTCCACCATGAACATTGTTTGTCAATGTCTGACCATTTTTTTTTTTTGTGGTTCTGCCAGGAGATCTTACATAATCAAGAGCGAACCAAGATACAACTCAACGCTGGTGAGCTTTTGTGCTGATTTTCCTTCCATGTGTGTTTTAATTGAAGGCAATTTACTAACTCCATTATGATCTCAATGCAGGTTTTTGTATTATTCACTATACTCGCAATCCTGTTTGCATATCTATCTGCAAACAGACCAAGTAATATGTGTAAGTTCTTCTATTCTTTTCTTCTTCTTTTTGTTTTTTGTAACTTTTTTTTTGTTTGGTAGTAGAAATTAATACATGCTACTGGCAAAAAATGATTCCCTGTCAAACGATCTTACTTCTCATTTACCCCATTCTTGTGTATGAGAAAATCAACTTTCTCACAAGTTTTTTGTGCGTAGAACATAAAAACTTGCACCATTTTGAAATTTTGTGCCCCATTTCACACTGATTAGTAGTTCTCCATTTAACTTTCCAACTTGGATAAGTTTTCCTTCAAACATTGCCCTGCAAAAAAAAACAGGATTTTTCATTGCAGGAATCCTAATATTTAATGCTCAAATGAAAACTTCCCCATAACTTGCCTTTCTTGTTTGAACATTTCAAATCATGATTTTTCTACAATATTTCTTTTTCCTTCATTATTATTATTATTATTTTTTGTTGGGGGAAATAGAATTTTCAAAATCCTTGACTATTGAACGGAGTCATTGTTTTTTTGCAGGATTGGCTTTCCTGAGGATCCAGTGAGATATTCATGACTAGGTGGTGAAGCACATGCCTAGTTTCATGAAACTGCAGATGTTTCTTATGCCTAGTATAAATACTAGATGTTTTTTATAATGTGTTGTATGATTGTTAAAAGTATGACCACTGTCTATTAGATGTCAATATATATGGTTTCTGTAGCTTCCAAGGCCATATACAAACTCCTGATTGGCAGTTCAACTCAAATAACAAAATAAACAAAGCCACCTATTATAATTGTTTGAAATTTTGTGATGCAATATAATATGTGTTATTTTGTGTTATTCTTTCTATTTTTACACTGTTATTAAATGAAATTCTAAACTAATGTGTATGTCGTCGTTGATTTTTATTTTGTGATTATTTTCTTTCTTAAGATGTATGCTCAGACATGTAAGCCTCCATGCGGAACATATTTGTGTCAGTCCATCTGAATACGAATGAAGATTTGAACACTACCTTGCTCAATTTTAAAAATAAAAATAATAATAATAATGGGCCTTTAAGATGAACCTATGGGCTGGGCTTTGAAAAGGCCATCATGATGGGCTTATGGGCTGGTTCACACACATTATTGGGCCCAAGCCCAATCTATGTATTAATTAATTATATTTAATTTAATGTATAAGCCCAATAAGGTTCTTTGGAATTGGCCTATGGGTCATGTGCCATCATGATGGGCTTATGGGCTTGCACATTCAAGCTTGGGCCAATACGGGCCTTTGGAATGGGCCTTTGGCCATGCTTAAAAAGGCCATCATGATGGGCTAGCTCACATGCCTTAACCTTCAGCCCAAGCCCAATCTATATATTTCAGAACCAGGTCAGCCCATCCTCAATCTTGGGCAGCCTTGGAGATGGGCTTACGGGCTGGCTCATATGTCTTACCCTTCCTAAGCCCAATCCATATATTTTAAGCCAACCCATCTTCAAGCTTGGACCAAGCTAAAGCACAATGGGTCAATACTGGATCAGGCTGGCACATGGGCTTTTTATAAGGCTTCGGAGGATGCATATGAAGCCAGTTAAGGAATTATAGAGTAAATTTCTTTACTTTATATGCTACAAGAAACAAGGTAATGAGCCATACTATACACAACAAATTTGAAGGAAAATAAAAATAGTTACCATCTGTTAATGAATATGAATAAGTCAAGCCAGAAACCTGATCAAATGTTTCAATCGAAAAAAATATGCATACATATGAATTGAGAGGCTATTGAAATCTTAGCATATATATGTGTGTGTATATATATATAAAGCACACAGGTGTTCTATGTCCAGATCCAAAAATTATACACACAAACAACACCATTGAAACTCAATCCCATAAATTAATTAGAACACTTCAACAATCACCTTGCTTGCAAGAACACGTTCACGTTTTTCAATGTACCCAAATGGAAACCAACCTGCTTTGCCTTTGCATTCTCCTTCTGCCCAGCCACCGTTTGCCACCTGTAAAAAAACCCGCAGTATATTCAGTGGAAAGATAGCTAAGAGTTTTGTAACAATATCAGCAGCAATTTTAAAGTATGGAAATCCAGCAGCAATATTGTATATTCTTGAACAATAGAGAGAAAAAATTAAAGAAAATAAGAGTACTGTATAAAAATTGAACACTAACAAAATTTGGTTAAACAGTGGAACAAAGTAAAGCTGAAGAATATACTAGATCCACACAGAAGAGTACTACACTTTTCTCACGGCCTGGAATGGCAGTTCCAATAATGATCAGAGGTATCCACAATAGGAGATAGCCGGGAATATAAAATTTGAAAAAAAAAAAAAGAAAAGAAAAGAAAATAACTTAGACAATAGGAATTCCAATATTTGAATCTTCACAAAACTTTGTGAGAACTTGATCAGAAAATAGCCAGACCAATGGTCCCAGTTGCATAATCTGGTTCACACAGAAATGATTCAGATTTATATCACTAAGAAGTAAAAAAAAAAATTATAAATAACCAAACTTTATTGAGAAAGCATCAAGATGATGCAAAGAATACAAACAAGTAAATGAACTGGTGATTGTAGACTTCTATAGCTTGATGTTTCTTCAGCAATACCATAAATACATAATTTATTTGTTTTTTATAGGGTAACTAATAAAGACAACTATACATTCTTCACCCCAAAAAACAAAAGAAAAAAAAAAGAAAGAAAAAAGAAAAAGAGAAGGAATTCTTAATAGGTGCTGGAAAATGCAGATGCTCAATTTCTAAAAGGCAGTGTATAATTTATCTACAAGCAGCTGCACCAGCTATGCAGACAATCAATAGATTTAACAGAGAAATATTTATTACCATGTGAGATGTTTCATTTTTCATTGGAATGGTCTATCCTGATAGAAACTTAGTTGAGATTGTTGAATCAGCATTTCAAGTATTATTATACTTGTTGGATAGGCAGTGAGGCTCGAACACATAATGTATTACAATAATACCCTAATACCATGTTGAATTGTTAGAAGATAGGCAATTTTATTATTTCTATCCTCAGCAAAGATAATGCTTAGCTAAATTGTACCCTCATTGAAAGTTAAATTGGACAAAATATCCTAGAACTCTACATAGAAGAATGTATCATAGGGTTTAAGTTATAGACATAGCAAGCTACAAACCTTTCGGACAACAACATAATCACCAACTGACAAATTAAGCTCCACATCAGATTCAGCCTGATATGAGTACATAACCTGCAACAAGATGGAAGATATGCAATGTACAATTAACAGAGATGTTTAAGCAGAAATTATAAAGTTGTGTTGTGGCACTTTCTCAGAAAATTATTAAGTCAAAAGCACATGTAGTTGTCTTCTTACCTCTCCCAGAAAGTAACCCATGCTGTCAGTTGATCCATTATGCGTTGGAGAAGCAAACACGCCATTACCTTCCTCATATGGTGGTGGTGGGGGCATACTGTCCACACGTGGACTAGGACTTGCTTCAATTCTTTGCCGCTCTGATGTCATCTGTCAGATAAAGGATTTTGAAGCACAAAACATTTAGTTCTAACTAATAAAATTTATAAACTAGAAGCAGTGCAGAAGTAAAAGAAGAAAAAGGGAAGGGGGCTGGCAGGATTGAAAGGTCACGGTGATACGATTGCATACCTCCACTTCAAGCTGATCAAGTATCTGAAGAACTCTCTGATGGTAAGTGCGTTCTGATTCGACCTTCAAAACAGGAGTGGAAAAAATCCGCCAAAGGACAATTTTCAAATCTGATTCCCATACATACATAGGCAGATACATACATAAAACTTTGTTAAAACAAGATGGTTGATTGCATTACCATAGCTACGAGTCGCTGGAGAGTCAACCTCTGTTGTTGAGCTTCAACTGCAGATAATGCTGCTGCAGCTTCTTTCCCCAATATTGTCATGTTTGATTTCAGGTCCTGTAGTTTTGTCTCTGCTGCTTCAAGTTTGAAAACAATGTCAGGATTTCCTGTTCCTTCTCTCACTTTTGCTTGACGTTTGGAAACTTCAATAGCCTATCTAGGTTCAGAAGAAATAAAATTACAAGCTTGCAAGAGGAAACTTAGCAGTTCAAGTGAGCTTCGTTAAATGTATCGTTTTGCATTATAAGGCAATCAACATATAACAAATTCCAATATGATCCAGATAACAAAAATGCAATAAGAACCTGTTTTCTGGCAAAAGACCAAGATTTAGAGGAAAGAAAAAGAGAGAGAAAGCAATAGGCAATGAAGAAAACATCACCACAAGTAATTGTTGGAAGAACAGTTGTGAACATAGTAAAATTATCGTAAATGAAATACCTGAGCTTCAGCCTCTTGACGCATCCTATCGTAACGTTGAGCAAGGTGTCGAGCATCTTCAAGTGGAGCTCCCACTACCATTGCTCTTAATGGCTCTGCAACCTGGTGAAAGAGGCATCCGAAACATGTCAAGCACTTAACAGAAAGGCTTTCCAGCCAGAAGGATAGAAAGGAAATACAGTAATAAAAAGGCCAGTCAGTCATAAAAATTTAATAGATTTGCTAGAGCTACTTCATACAAACTAGTAGAAAATAATGCCAAAACAATTAAGAAATTTAGGTCTTTTAGAGCTCATCTTCAAATCTCAACCATGCAAGAGATTAGAAGAATCAATCACAGAATGTTATGTTGGTTTTGGCAACATGGTGCGAAAGAGCAAACTCACTAGATATGATAATTGAATGTAGCCTACATTTTAAATGCAACGATGCATGTTTTCTCTTTATCTTGTCCCATTTCTAGTGGGAAGACAATATATATATATATATAATATTTCAATTTTACAACTTTCAGCCAAAGCAATACTGTAAACAATTGCCAGTAGCCACAACCCACAGGTGACCAATATTATAAGGAAATGGGGCATAGTCAATGAGAAAAATTGTTGCTCTAACCATTGCAAGAAAAGAATAATGAAATGTGCTAAGTCTACCAAAGATCAAAACTATATTATAATTGTTCAATCAAGCATAGCTGCATGGTGCTATTTGGAATGGGGGATACCATCTGTGCCATGAGTCCCCAAAAAATAGACGCAAAAACTATGACAACAAAAAAATTAAATCAAAATATCAAGTTGTGAGAAATACTTCTGCGCTATCCTGTTCATGGTATCTAACTTCTACAATTCCTTACATTTTAGTGAAAGAGAAAAAGAACAAACAAACAAACCTGTGTACCAAGGGCTTTTAATAGATTTGCGCGTTCCTTCTCCATTTGAGCACGAGCTCGTCCAAAACTTAATGCAGCTTTTGATAATGTATTACCACTGGTGCATGTATTCTCAACACCATATTTCCTGCAATCTTCTGACAACTTAGTTCCTGTGAACAAGTTGTACACCACAAGAATATGAACATCAAAGTCCTTGACATTGCATGAAACCAGAATACCAATAAATGACATCAAAGCTTCAACACACCTATCTCAACTTGTTTGGACCCAGTAACAATATAACTTTCTACTCCCCGAACAGTATCTCTTTGAAAATGCTGAAAAGCAAGAACATCTTGAGGATCAAAACAAAGGATTTCAGAGGTAAGAGGGATCCCAACCCAGAGAGAGAGAGAGAGAGAGAGAGAGAGAGAGAGAGAGATGAAGTAACCTTGGCAGTCCTTGTTGAGATGTAAAGTTTTTCAAGTTTTTGATGCTGATGGAGCTCTGCTTCATCAGTAACAACATTATCTGAACCTCCATATCCTCCAGCCCCAAACTGCTTGAAGACAGCCTGAAATTAAGCTCGATGACATTAACATGCATGTTTTGCATGGGTTGGTTGGAAGATGGGTGAGTAAAATTCCAAACCTCCATCACAAACTCTTATCATTATTGCTTAAGATTGCCATGGAGGATCTAAATGGATGTTCTCTATTTTGGAATTCATCTTCTATCTAACAGTAGCTTGTACGCGATGCCATTGGAATGTTAAACCAAATTTCATGATATGACTTCACAAATATAAAAACAAGTAAACCCTACAAATATAGCACCCATCACATTAGCATGAAATGTCAACAGCATTATGCAGCGTAAAACACCTTTGACTACAGGTCATTTTGATAAAATATGTCCCTTTTTGTGTGTGTGTGTGCATGCACAGAGGGAGTACAGTGATTAAACACATGATTTGGAATTTAGCAGCATCAAAGTGGAATTTATGGCAGTAGTCAACCAGCATGGCAATCATAAAATTGTTAAATAAAATTAATTTGAACGACGCCCAAGGCAGACTTCTAAATGTAAATACAAGTATTACAATTTTCTTTTTACCGTAAGGAATAAAAACTTGTTTTTAACAAAGTTTCCACATTGGCCAACTATCAGTGAAGAAGCTAACAAGCCCAGGAGGGTAATATAGAGTTGGCATGATCATCAGAGTCTAAAATGTGCACAGCCTTAGATATACCTATGGCCATGAACGAAATTGGTCTAAGATCATATTTACGTTGCATTGGACATTGGACATTCCCCCTAAATTTGAATGGGAAAATTGTACTGTCTAGCATTTGAATTGAGAATTCATTACCTAAAATAGTGTAATTGAGAAAAATTGGAAATTTCATCATAGTTCAAGGCATTTTCTACGTTTGGGAAGTGGCTAAATTAGCCAAAAAGCCACTTAAAGTCCACATTTATCCCCTCCGGTCTATTTTATATATAAAGAATTGTAATATAACCACTAAGGTTTAGAAAAACAGCTGAACCTTCAGAGGTTTCGAGTGGTAAACTACCAATTCTCCCTCTCTCTCTAAATCATAGATAGTCAAAACATGAAATTTTTTATAAGTATCGTTTCAACAACTAGACTCTGGGCAATTACTAGGACTTCTAGTTGTTCTTTAGTTACTATTAGAACAAGCTATCTCTAATTTATGGGATCAATTGTTTTGTGACATAATAAATTAACAATGATACATGGACCTCCACCAAGGGAGATTTGTATATCTGTCTGTCTCTCTCTCGTTTACAAGGGGAGAGACAATAAATATTGGAAGGTGGTGAGAGTGATTCTTGGTATGTTGTTTTATAACAAATTCAAAACTAACCAAAGGAAAACAAATCCCACAAATTCAAAACTCTACAACATTTAGCAGATTATTCCAACTAAATGACTAGATTTAGGCAAGGCATCATAAAAACTCAAAACAATTTGAGGTTTAAATATCATTATTGTCTAAGATTAAACCTTGATCTCTGTATTTCCATTGACTAACTGGGGCGAGGACTAATCATTTTTTAATTCTCACCTTTCTATCATTGGCACTGCACAATACCAAAAAACAACAATATCATATTAATGCTGAAACAAGTTTTTCAATCTACTTGACTATTGCCTTAAAATATTTTTGTGACATGATATGCCCACTACCAACACAAGAAATCCGCATTGGACCAATATAACAAATTCATATTTCATCATCCTTAGCTTCCTGTTAGAAGCCAGGGAAGCAGAGGTACGAGCCTATAGAACATATCATGTTCAAGCAAGGACACATATTTCATCATCCAATATTATTTGACATTGTTGAAATCAAAATCGTATAGAATCGTCTGCAGCTCAAAATTCAACTTCATTATATACATCAAATTCTTAATGTTCCAGTTCTTGGGAAAGAATATGCGATCTGACCTAATCAAACCAAAAAGAAATTGAGACATACACATAAATCATCCAAAATCACGACTATCAACATGAGTTCTTGTATAGAATGGTCTGCAGTTTCAAATTCAACTTCATTATATAGATCAAATTCTTAATGTTACAGTGTTTAGGGAAGAATATGCAATCAGTCCTAATCAAAACCAAAAAGAAATTCGAGACATACACATAAATCATCCAAATCAGTACATCCAAAATAACTATCAACATGATTTCTTGTATAGAATGGTCTGGCAGTTCGAAATTCAACTTCATTATATAGATCAAATTCTTAATGTTACAATGCATAGGGCAGAATATGCAATCTGATCTAATCAAACCAAAAAGAAATCGAGACATACAGATAAATCATCCAAATCAGTACATCCAAAAATCACGAATATCATCAAAATTGCACAAAACTAAGCAGCACAGAACAGCATGAATTGACCAAAACTTAGGAAACTGAAGAAATTCAAGGACCGATAACCAATACAACTAATAATACTTGTCAATAGATCTACGCAAATGAACTTTGATCTGAGAAATCATGAGCGGGATCAAATTAGGGTTTAACAGACTATATATATATATATGAGAGAGAGGGAGGACCTGCTGTTGCCTGGCGACCTGTTCCCTGAACTTCGAGGCTTGTTTCCGGAGTGTTTCCATTCACAAACAGAAGGAGCTGAAGAGAGATAGAGAGAGAGAGAGAGAGAGAGAGAGAGAGAGATTTTGAGGAACGAACTTTGGGAGGATCGTTGGAGATTTGTCCCGCCGCGTAGAGACTATCTATCTGTACATAAATGCTTAGTTGGCGACTTTCAAAACGGGTTTGGTTGCCTTGTCATTTTCAATTCAAATTTTACTTTATACAAATAATTGAGCTGCTATTCACATAATGAAAAATGATTCGTCAATCAAATTTGGACTCGTCCAAATCAATCGAAGTATTTAAGTTGGACGATTGTGGTATCTTTCTCAACTGCGATTATCATATTTGTTAATCGGTATCCGTCCGAACGATTGTTATTATTCTAGATGATCAGACAAACAACTCTCCGAATAATCGATTAAACAAATTCAATATATGTAGCATTGTTGACAATAACGTGGAGGAATGTCCTATAAATAAAAATAACTTTTATAATTTTTTTTCAAAAAAACTGATATAAGTATCTATGATATTAGTTTGTTGAGTCCAATTTCTCATGATAAAAATTTATTATTGCATTTCACAACAGTTTTTTTTAAATATAGTGAACTGATCAAAATTAATTTTTAAGTTTAAATTTTACCTTAACTTCAATTATTATCAAGGATAAAATTACACAGAAAAAATATGTAGCTTTTTGCATTCACTTGCCACCATCTTTCTGTTTTCACTAATCAGCGCTTTTTATGCCTCAATCTTCTCCAACCACCCACCCTGCCCTGCTACTCCCTCAACCCCCTTGTCCCCATGGAAGTCAGGGAAGGACTTGCATGAGAATGAGGTAGGACAGACAACATGATATCAAGGAAGAGAGAAGATAAAGGGGTGGGGAGAGGGCATCGATGATAGATGGAATGAGGGAAGGGCAACTAGGCGCGATAGAGAGGAAGGCGTTGTGGTTGAGTCGAGATCCTCTTTAACTTGGCTCCTTATTTGGTGGGTTATTGGGTTCACTTTTTGACTCAATTTCGATTATTGAACAGATTTACATTTTAAAATTTATCAAGTATACCATACTTATACAAAAATAAATTGATCGGATATCGGAAACTACGTGTTTGGATCATCAAACTAAAAATTGTTTATTAAAAAAATTAATAAAACAATTTTATTTTTTAATAAAACGGTTTTTAATTTGATGATCCGAACACGTAGTTTTTTATATTTGATCGACTTGATTTTTTACAGATATGATATACTCAATAAATTTTAAATATGAACATTCTAGATCATTGAAATTAAATCTAAAAGTGAGCCTAATAGCCCACCAAATAAGGAGCCAAGTAAAGATGCTCCAAGAAGAAGATCTGAACTCGTTGTGGTTGGGTTGTTGCAGGAAAATATTTTAGAAAGTGAGAGATGAATATATTTTTGATAATGCCATAAATGTACTAGAAAGTTCAAGTTGCTTAAATTGTGAAATGTGGCTACCCAAAACGTTCGGATACTTAGAACAAAAGTGTGTGCAGTTACCAACTCCTATTCAATTATTACTAAAAAAAATAGTGAAATGTGTTATTTATTAAATAATATAAAATATTAAAAATTAATAATTACACTTTTATAATTAATCACTGGTTGTATTTTCATAAGTTGAATACAAATATATATATATTATGGGCATAGCCTAAATAAGTGATCCAATAGGCCGTCCAAATAATTCTTAACCTAACTTAGACTTAGGGGATAGACAAAAAAAAGAGACAAGTCACCCTCTTTTCTTTCGTGATTTCTGTGACATGACGACGCTGCCATAGTCGACTACAGATAGCCATAAACTTATGACTAATAGGATAGCGTGAAAAGACAAAGACAATGGAGCAATCATGAGTGGGGCACGGTAAGCCAAGAGGCCAATAAAAGTATGAAAAATATCAATATATACATACTCTCTCTAACTACTTTTGGGCTTCTTCCTTTTTCTAATCTAACTTAACCATTGGAGGGTTCTTAGGAAGGAACCCCACCCCCTGGGTCCTTCCTATTGGACTTAATGCAGGTGCTACTAGAAAGACGAAATTTGGCCAACTCGTGGAGCATCTGGATCCTATCCAACCCATCTTTCGTTTGACAAAACTGCATCATCAGTTAGCGCTGTCTGTGGAAAACTTTTCGATTGGCAGTTGTGTTCATTGTCGCAGGAAATGGTTTCCTTATCACCCATCTTCAGTGTCTGTCACGACCCAAACACGCCCCATTGGGTTCAGTATCGTAACCGGCCAGTAATCCGTGATTACCAAAGGCCTGCTTAACAGTAATAACAATAATACAGAGGATGGGGCTGGCGGAAGCCAAAATAGTAAATAAAATATGTCCAATGAGCTGTGACAGTCTGAATGCGAAAAGACCTTTTCATAAACATGTCACATAGATAACCAAAACATATATACATGCGACATAAAACACAAACATCCATGTCAGGGACCAAGTCCCTAACTAACTGTACAGTCAAGTCTTAACATTTATTACAGAGACAAAAAGGGAGAAATCTAAGACACCCCAAAACAGCCTTGGCTTTGACGCACTCGGAACCTCGAGGTGAGGCACAATGGTTGGCTTTGATAAAACAGGAGTTAATCCGACGCTCCTAGCTCCAGTCCGGTGCCTGGACACCTACATATATGTATATAAACAGTGAGCTAAAACCCAGTAAATAACAGTAATGTAAAGAGGTTAAAAATGAATGTCCTTGCAGTAATTAAACAGTCATATCAGTCACTTAGAAACCATAACAGTCATATGTGGTACATCCCATAGCAAAACAGTACAGTAGGTCTTAACAGACCGAAAAGTCAGTTGATGGCCATCGTAACAGTAACAGTAGTGGTTTTAAACATAGGAACCGAAATCTCTAGCGATGAATAAAGATAGTAATGAAATTGCTATGGATGCCACGAATACAGTTTACAAATAGGACAAACATTCATTCATTAAACAGTGATGTTTCAGTAGACAGAACAGTTGATCATTCAGAAGATAATCATAATTGAACATATCTTTACAACATTGTTACTTACAGAGCACTAGGCTATAGGCAAGCTAATGCGTGTCCTCGGATGCCAACCCTACAGTTGCAGAACGAACACACACTCGGGATTAATAACTTAGCCCCTACTTATACTTGGTGTGGTTCTATAACATTATCCTCATTAAGATGCCTTAAACTAGGCCTAGGAATGCCTAAGATAGAATAAGGATGCAAAGATGCACTTTAAAACACTTTTCAAAATTTTTAGAAAACAGGGGTCTCGCTCGAGCATGCTTTTCTTCGCTTGAGTGAGCTTGTCAAAACAGTGGGGTCACTCGAGCGTGGACTTCCTCGCTCGAGCGGTTTGTAAAAATGCAAAAAGTGCTGGATGTTGAAAATCCCTGCTCAATGCTTGCTCAAGCGTGAGACACATCCTTCGCTCGAGTGTAGGTCTCATCGCTCGAGTGTGCGTCTGCATGCACCAAAAATCTGAGAGCTTGCAATCTATGCTCGAGCGAGCATTCCTTCACTCGAGCGGAGCTCTGAACAAAAGACGGTCGCTCGAGCGTGAAATCCTTCGCTCGAGCGTGGAAGCCAAAATCTAGAATTTCCAAATTTGCCTCCCAAGCTCAAACCAAGCATTCAACACCTCAAAACTCAACTTTTTGGGCCAATTTTCTGGGAAACACTTGGAAACCAACAATATAACATGTTTTGAAGATCAATTTGAAAAATCAAAGCCCAAAGGGTGAGTCAATTGAACACCAATTTCAAATAAACTTCAAGAACAAGATGTACATTTAACATGCATGTATTCAATTGAATTCAAAGCTTCTAACACATGATCAAATGAGTCAATCCTTCCAAAAACATGATGAATTCATGAACTACAACTAGAAAATGGACATGCATGTGAGAATTTTATGAAAACAACCTAAAATTCCAAGAATATGTACATGCATGCATGGATAGATTAATTCTTAATTCAACACTTTAAA
The DNA here is from genome assembly GCA_025200525.1 of Camellia lanceoleosa. NCBI lineage: Eukaryota > Viridiplantae > Streptophyta > Magnoliopsida > Ericales > Theaceae > Camellia > Camellia lanceoleosa. The sequence continues at coordinate 205,950,808 of CM045760.1, forward strand.
CCATAATTTGACTCTAACCTCCAATAATCCCATGAACCATGCAAGAACAACTCAAATGTACAAATGAGAGGATGAAATCTCTACCTTAGGTCTTGAATATCAAGGTATGAAAGCTCAAAAATGCAAATGCTCTTCAAGTCTTCTAAGTCTCCAAGCTAAATTTCTAGTTGAACTCAATTTCTCCCAATTTCCCTCTTCCACTCGGTTTGCTCAAGAAGATAAATGAGGAAATGATGCTAAACAAGGTAAAGGGTGAGAGAAGTGGTGGCCTAGCATAATCCACTCAATGGCAAATTCGTAATAACTCAAATTATTGTAATTTAACATTATTTAATCTAATTTAATCGTTCTAAATCAAATTTCAATTAAATCTACCATAAAATCACATAAATTCTAATTAACATAAAATACCAATCAATTTCTGAATCGGTTGCCGATAAGGCTTTCAATTCGCAGTTCAAAGATAAAATATGAATAGATCATTTAATGACTAACAGATAGAAATGCAATTAAACAACATACTCATGTATTCAGTTCAGAATTTCAGTCTGTTCAATTACTTGTCATGCTCAATCAGAAATTAGCACTAATCAGAGGTGAGGGTTGTCACAGTGTCGGAGTGAATGGTTACGACACGATCCATGGCTTCATAGCACACCACTAGAAATCCTCAAACCGAGCCCTCCAATTCAAACAACCCACCTCAATACTTCATCGAACTTACCAACAGCATTAACCACTTGGCTAAACAAAACCAAGCCTTAATCCACACCTTACTTCAACGTGAGCTAGCAGCTTCTCCACCCTTACCACTACAAGGCATTCCTTAAAACCAAGACCAAGTCCAAGACAACCATCCTTAGCGACAACAAGGACCACTCGGCCCACAAGAACTCCCGCCAAATCCGAATAGTTTACCTATCCCTCCTCAAGGTTTGCAACTCAACCAAAATGACCCTCAACCCTTCTAAAACCACCATCAACAACAACAAAACACTGTCATCCATGAAAGAGAAGTTAGTAGTGTCCAACTCCCTCATACCAGAGGAGACAATATCCCTGTTTGGAACAAGGAATTATGGGCTATCAAACTCCAACTACAAAGGGTCTTCGATTCAAAATAAGACCTCTTTGGCCGTTGATAATCTTGTCCAAACCACCAACTCTCCATTTACTGCTTCCATCAGAGATAAGCCTTTATCCTCAAAGTTTAAAATGCCCTTCATAGATACATTTGATAGCACGACCAACCCAGTTGACCATCTCAAAGCCTACAAAACACTCATGATCTTCCACGTCTTCCCAGACGAGATCATGTATCACGCTTTCCCTGTTACACTCGAGGAGTTAGCACGACTATGGTTTAGTCAACTTAAGCTTGACTCAGTCACCTCTTTTGACTAGCTGAGCAAACATTTTTTGGGCCACTTCATTGGTGCTTAATGCCAATGGCGCCTAGTAACTCAGTTGCCAAACATCAAACAGACTGAGGTGAGTTATTGCATAGCTATGTGACTCACTTCAATACTGAGGCCTTACAAGTTGAAGAGAATGATGACGAGGTCATCTTAACGACATTTATGGTTAGTCTACGCTCCTTAGACTTCTTATTCTCTCTCTCTCTCTCTCTCTAAAAATCCTTCGAGCTCCATAACAACCCTCTTAGTCAAAGCCCATAAATACATAAATGTTGAAGACTCTATGATAGTTCGCCAAGACTTTATGCCTAAACCCTCACCAGCCAAAGATAAAAAAAAAAAAGAAAAAAAAAAAGAGCCTAAGCCGAAACATAACCAATATCCTGACCTCTGTTCTGACTGTCACTTTTGTGACCTCTGTTCTGTTATGTATCGTGGTTATGGTTATTTATTTACATAATCTTAATTTTGCTACTTAAAGGATTATTTGTTCCGACTAAGTTATCTTAAATATTTTGGCCTAACTAACTATCCATAGTTATTTCGTGTCCATTATACTCTTGGTATAATATTTCTCACTATGCCATGTGTTTATAGTTGTTTACCAATTTTCAAGAAACAATGCAATTCAGAAATAGCTTTTGGAAAGTCTTAGATGCAGGGTTGCGGAATAGACACACACAGTACTTTTATAATATTTTTATATGTAAATATCAGCCTTTTTGGTCAATACATTTTAAAATAAAAATAGAAGCTCCAATGATTATTTTGGTACCCTCATTTAAATATTATTTTCGCTCGCGTTTATTAATTTGTTTATGAATTGGCCTTAGATAACTTAAGTTATTGGCCATCACGATACTTAACCCTTAGGTACGGGGAGCGGGTTATGACATTTAATGAGTTGGTATAACATTATTTGTAATTAAAAATTGAAATTATTTGTGATTAATATCAAAACTAACTGAAATGATTAACGACATATACAAAGTTAACAATTGACGGTAAATACCAGTTGTTTAGCATGAGTCTTGGTTTTAAATAGTGTACGAAATTAAGGGTTGACGGTTAATACTGGTTGTTCAAGGTGAGCCCTGGTTTTGAGAATTCTTACGTAAATTGTGTCGCGAAACCCTAAGATGGCACGAGACTTATTTGAACCCTTTTTCGGTATTTGGTTTTGGAATAAGGGTGGATGTGCAAATGACACATAAGGAGGTTACGTACCCCTGGCAGACCGTTTCTTTGGGGCAGACCACGGATGCCACTACTTGGGTATATAACTCCGGACGTGAGCATCCTTGGTAGTTACGGTTGGTAACACTTGAATATTTGACCAATTGGGGGTTTCAAATTAACCATTGCCATGCTTAGTGGTTAGTAAGAAAATCTCTTTGGTGAGATTTTGAGTGTCACCCAAACTATTAAAATTGTCGAAATTATTATAATGGTTGGTACATTTATCATGCTATTGAATTTTACCATTATTTTAATTGTCATGTGTGACAACCCTCACTACTGTTTACTGATTAGACCACTGATTACTGCTAAACTGTGGTTAAGCATGTTGAGTAATTGATTTGACTGAAATTCTGAATTGATTGATTGAGTGTATTAGTTTAAATACAAATCTATCTGTTTGACTGCTAAATGATCTGTTCATGTTTTATGTTTTAAACTGCAAATTGAGAGCTTTATCGGCGGCCAAATCCGAAACTGATTAGTGTTTTGTGTTAATCAGAATTAATGTGATTTTATGGTAAATTTAGTTAAAATTTGATTTGGTATGATTAAACTGGATTAAATAGGATTGAATTACATTAGTTGCATTAATTACCAAAATGCCATCTAGTGGGCCACTTTTATTAACATCTTGAGGCTTGATCACACAACATTTCTTCAGCCCTTTTCTTGAGTCCAAAATCGAGTGAGTGAGAGAGGGAGAGTGTTGAGATTTGATTTCAACAAGTTTTGGCTAGGAAAATTTGAAGAATTGAAGAGGTTTTAGGCTCCTACACCTTAACATTCAAGACCTAAGGTAAGAACTCATCTTCTTGATTATGAGTTTAAGTTGTGTCTTGCATGGTCTAGGATGATATTGAAGTCTAGAGCTAAGATATGATTTAAAATGTTGAATTGAGTAGTAATTCATGTATACATGTATACATTGTTGAGTTTTGAAATTGATTTCATGGAAATTGCTACATGCATGTCCATATTATAGCTTTGGTTCATGAATTCAGCATGTTTTTGGAAGGATTGACTCATTTGTTCTTGTATTAGAAGCTTTGAAGTTCATTAAATTCATGCATGTTGCATGTACATCATGTTCTTGAAGTTTTGTTTGGAAATGGGTTCAATTGAACTCCCTTTGGGCTTTGATTTTGCAAATTGATCTTTAAAACATGTCATATTATGAGTTTTAAAGTGTTTTCCAGAAAATTAGCCCAAAAGGATCGAATTTGATGCTTTAAATGTTGAGTTTCATGCTTGGAGACAAATCTGAAAATTTCAGATTTTGGATCCACACTTGAGCGGGGAACTCCACGCTCAAGCGTACACTCTGAGTTCATGCAGTCCGTTCGAGCGGGGAAAGTAACGCTCGAGCGTGAAATGCGTGTATCTAGTATTTTGCATGTGTTTACAGTCCGCTCGAGCGAGGAGTTGTGTCTCACGCTCGAACGGGGGTCGAGTGCCCGTCGAGCGTGAATTTCATGTATCCAGTACTTTTGCAGTCCGCTCAAGCGGGGAAATCCACGCTCGAGCGTAGATCTTTTGTCTACATGTCCGCTCGAGCGTAGAAAGACACGCTCGAGTGGGATCCCTGTTTTAGCAAAAATTTGAAAAGTGTTTTAAAGTGCATCTTTGCATCCTCATTCCATCATAGGCATTCCTAGGCCTAGTTTAAGGCAACTTAATGAGGATAATGCTATAGAACCACACCGAGTCAAGATAGGGACTAAGTTATTGTTTCCCAAACGTGCAACTTAGTGTGTGTTCATCCTGTAACTGTGTAGGGTTGGTATCCGAAGACGCTCACTAGCCTATCTGTAGCCCAAAACTCTGTGAATAACAATGTTGTAAAGATATATTCAATTATGAATATTTTCTGAATGATCAACTGTACTGTTTTCTAGAATGATATTTGTTACTGAATGAATGCTTGTCCTATTTGTGAATTGTATTCGTGGCATCCATAGCAATTTACTGTTACTATACTGTACTGCTATTGTCACAGAGATCTCTGTCGGTTCCCATGTTGGAACCACTATCATGCATCGTTATGATATCCATCAATCGCTTTGTTCGATCATTAAGACCGCTATCTGCTTTTGCTATGGGATGTACCACATATGACTGCTATGACTGAATGACTGATATACTGTTATAATTAACTGTTTTAAATACTAAAAGGACGTTCATTCTTAATCTCTTTACGCATATGTTATTCACTGGGCTGTAGCTCACTGTTTATATATATATGTAGGTGTCCAGGCACCGGATCGGAGCTAGGAGCGTTGGGTTTAACTTCTTTTTTGTCAAGCCAACCACTGTGCCTCACTGAGGGGTTCAAAGTCCTTCAAGTTAGGGCTTATTGGGATGTTTTAGATTCATCCTTTCTGTCTCTATTTTTGTATAGATTGACTGCACCTGTACTGTACTGTTATGGTAGGGATTTGATCCCTAACCTGAGTGCCTGTATATGATGTATGTACATACTGTTTTTGTTCTGAGTGTGAATATGTATGAAAAGTCTTTTTGCATACAGACTGTCACAGCTCATTAGACATCTTTCATTTACTGTTTTGGCTTCCGCCAGGCCCTATACTCAGACATCTATTATCAAGTGAGACCTTCGTAATCACGAATTATCGGCGATTCTGATGCCACACCCATAGGGACGGGTTTGGGTAGGGACGGGTTTGGGTCGTGACATCATGATTCAATTATTTTCTCTTAAAAAGAATGGTAGGTTGGTTCCATTTTCTTACTGTGTTGCAAAACTCATGGCATATATTTTGTTGCCCTAGCGTTTCATGCTAGATTATGTCGAAGAAGGGACTGAGGCTGAATTTAGAGTTGCTGCTAATATTGAACATTGGCTAACTTAAAGTCAAGACTCTATCAAAATAAAATTTTATTATCCTTGGTATTAGTAATCACGAATGTTACAAAGTTGTTGTAATATTGTATATGAACTAGTAATTTAGTTGTTAAGCTTTGACTATGTGAAAAACTAAATTTTCCCTAATTAATTGTTAAAATCTTTATTTAGTAAGTTATTTGTTATTTAAATTTTATGATGTTCCAAAAGAAAATTTGAGGCGTCACATAAGTGGTCCAATGGGTTGTCCAAATAATTCCTAACCTAACTTAGGCCCAGGGGCTAGACAAAAAGAATAGACAAGTTGTCCCTTTTTCTTATGTGATTTCCGTGACATGATGACGCTGCCATGGCCAGTTACAAATAGCCATAGACTTGCGGCTGGTAGGATAACGTGAAAAGACAAAGACATGGGAGCAATCTTGCGTGGGGCATGGTAAGCCAAGATGCCAACAAAGGTATGAAAGATATCAATACATACATACTCTCTCTAACTACTTCTGTACTCCTTCCTTTTTCCAATCTAACTTAACCATCGGATGGTCCTCGGAAAGGAACCTCACCTCTTAGGTCCTTCCTACTAGACTTGGTGCAGATGCTGTTGGGAAGACAAAGTTTGGCCAACCCGTGGAACATCCGAATCCTGTCCGACCCATCTCTCGTCCGACAAAACTGCATCATCAATATATATCAAACCTTTTGTTAGAGAAGGGTAAATGGTTGGCAATTAAAGTTTAAAATTAGAGTCAAAGGAGAATAAAGATCAAGTTTAATAGTATACTTGTTGAATTAAGAAGATGAAGTGATGATGCATGCCTACTTGTTGAATTTTTAAGGATTTGCCTATTGTCTATGTTTTGAATTTTGCCTATTTTGGATTTGCCTATTGTCGATGTTTTGAATTTTCCCTATTTTTTAGAGTAAATATCAAATAGGATAGTAAAAATTATTTATATTTTTATGGTGGTATAACTTTACTGTGTGCATGATGCAAGTCCTCAATGTGTGTCAGAATTGCACTATAAGAAATTTCATCTCTAATGTAATAATTTAATTTTTCCAATTTTTTTTTATCATCTCTACTTTTGGTCCCAAATGAATTTATTAAAAAAATAGTTGGTTGTTCAAAAGATTTATATTGTATCCGTTATGGTATGATTCCACTCCGTAAGAACTTTGAAAGCATTTTCTTGAAACTCATATCTTTGTTATAAATAATTTGCTTACCTCAAAAAGACCTGAATTTCATTCATTGAGTTTTTTAATCTAATCAAACAAAAAAAATTACAAAATTAACACTAAAAACAAGAGAGTCTTGTCCCTTCAAGTAAGTAGTCAAGAGACATATATCCACAGTTAAAACAGTTTCAATATTAACAGACATTTTATCTTGTGAAAGTATGTAAAAAATTACATTTTGTATTTTGTCTAATTACTTTGCATATTGTGTACTCTAACAACACGCCTGAAATTGATTTGTCTAGCCTCTAGAGTTCTCCAAATGTTACTAATCAATATAGTGTGAGGCAAAATGCCTACTAAGATGCTTATTCTGTTGGGGCTCCATTCATTCTATAATAAGACTAGTCAAAATGCCTAAAATATTTCAAATGTCTCTCCTATTAATGGTTGATACCATTTTGATTTTTACAGTAAATGTCCTATTTAACCTTCCGCTTTTTCATTATTTCCAAATGAAAGCAATTGGCCACTGAATCCATATATGACTTCACCTGTGGATTATGGGATATGATGTAATTTTCTTTGTCCATTAACATTAGTGGTCATAGTGCTCATTTTAAAATTTTTTTGGGCTCGCAGTGGGATTAAAAGTTATCCTATACTTTCTTGGTTTATACAATTAATTGGATGACCATTATGTCATTTCTAAGCTCCCCCAACAATCACCATATTGATCATGAGTGGAAAACTAAATGCTTCTCAATGCACTCCAGGCTCTAGAATAGCTGAACCCTATCTTTACCAGACAAACAACAGTGCAATATCTCACCACATAGCTAGTGGATTTGTGATCATATGTTAATATTGCATTTGAATTTTGAATTTGTAGAGAGAAATTGAAATGAAAATAATTGGTAAAAAACATAATTTCAATTTTATTTGGTTTTCCAAACAAGCCTTTGTCATTTGTTCCGTACAGTGATTTTGTTTACGGTAGCGTTCAACTAGTTGCACCAATTCAAGAGGAAAAAAGAAAAACCATAAATTAAGTTTCAATTTGTTAATAAGTGATATCAAAGATCATGCAAGAGTACGAGGATATGATATGATTATTATTCAAACAAGTACAAATCTAGCCAATAACGTGATGATTAGTTAATCCGTCTCCGTTAGGGAAGAAAAATGCAAGATTTTTTAGCTAAAATAGTCACAAAAAATAAAATAGACTTTTTAGTCCAACAACACAAAACATCACATCAAATCCATAATCATTATATTGTTTCTCTCATAAAAAAGTCAAAAATCCTTCCCAAACGAGATTTTTTAGCCACAAACTAAAATAATTAAAAAAGTCAAAAAAGTTAAAAAACCAACTTATTTCCCAAACGAACCCTTGTTCGAAAGATTATTTCTTTTATGGGATTGTGCCTTAAGTATGCTTCAATTAATCCACATCTAGCTCAAGTTGTATGAAGAAAATTAAATAATTTGTACTTTTTTTTTTCTTGAACAAGGAAAATGATGCGCTGAGGTGTCATCACGGTATCCGTGGGCTCAGGTCTCTAATTTAACTCAACCCATATGAAGGGACCTACCACCGAGACACTAACAGTGCTTAATCATATGTCACAGACGAGCTCAGATTTCAATCGGAGTACAGAGCGAGGTCACTAAAGTGAGCCACTGAAAAGACTAGAAATCTGCTTCCCCCAGGAGTCGAACTTAGATCACGCCGGAGGAGAAGGATGCCTTCTCCACTAGCTAAATAATTTGTACTTGCTCAATGCACAAAGGCACTTAGCTAAAAGTGGTGGGTTAATTTCACCCTTAATTCCATTGAGGACAATAGTAAAATTTATTTTAAATTTTTATTATTAAAGACGAAAATAAACTAATTTCAGATTTTTTAGGGGGACAAAAACTAACGTATTTTTCTTTGTAGTGAAAATTTTTAATTTTTTATAATCATCTAATCTAAACAAACCTGAAAACTAAAGAATTTTGATTTAGAAAATAAAGTTAACTAATGACAGAAATAAATGAAAAAACTAATTTAAAAACTGGAGCCAAAGAAATTCACATATATTTTTTATTTTGTAATTTATTTAAAGTTTATTTAAACTACTTTTATTTGCATATTGTAAACTTAAACTATGACCAACTATCATAGAATCTCAAAATAAAATAGTAAAAAAAAAATCACAAACAATCCATTTAAAATTGCAACAAACAACACCCTGAGGAATTACTGTACTCATAAAGATGCCAAAAAAATAAATAAATAAGCCTTCGTTTGGCAATAACTTTTTTAGTTAATTTTTTAACTTTTTTTACTTTTTTAGCCTGAGACTTTTTTGTTCGTTTGATATTCTTAATTGGCTTTTTTGACTTTTTAACTTTAGAATTGTAGATTTTTTTTTTTGTCTTTTTGTGATTTTTTTACTTTTTTTTTTATTCTTTTGTGATTATTTACCCAAAAATGATAGCCAAACATCACCTAAATCTAAAAACACAATTAACAAAACATTCTCACATAGGATAGCTATTATCTTTTGATTGGCTGATACTCATGTAAGTGTATTATGCTTGATTCTATGATTAATTTTTGTATAAGTAAAAATAGAAGAAAAAATTATATATTGAATTGAACAGTAAATTATAAGATTATTATGATTGATTTTTATGCAACTAAAAAAATTGAAAAATACTACAGACTGAGCGGTAAATTACAATTCACATTTTTCAAGAATCAAAATTAAATCGTAAATTAAGAAAACCAAATATATAGTACCATTTGATATGATTTAAACAGGTTTACTATTTTTTTTAGGAGAAATTGCTAATCAATGGTAAAATAAAATAAAAAATTATAAACTAATGAAAAAACTTATAACTTCAATTATTAAAATTTATAAGTTTTATCATTAATTTAAAATTTATTTTGAAAACCAGCACAGATTTGTAATTGTGTATTTTTTTTTACTATGTCCACTGGGGTGAAACTGTAACAGAAATCCAAGCATGAATGAATGGTTTATTGGCCCGTTTGAATATTTGTTTGGGTTATTTTAATTATATGTTATTTTAACTATATAAAATAAAATATTACATTTAAATTATAATTATTATTTTTTTTTTTATAAAAAAATTTTAAAATTTATCTCAAGCAGAACATTTTAACTCGAAACTAAAATAATTAAAAAACTAAAAAATCAAACAAAAAAACAAACCCATTGATCCCCCCCCCCCCCCCCCCAACGTGTCTCAGTTCGGGGAGATTATAGTCAACTGTCTCGGTCTCCACACCATTTTTCGGCATTAACCCAACAGACGAATCATCTCTGACCTTCTCTCTCTCCTCAATTTATACCATTCTCTCTCTCTCTCTCTCTCTCTCTCTCTCTCTCTCTCTCTACGCTGATATCACAGGGCCAACCATCACGGAATAACAGCATATTTGTTTGAAGAGATAAAGAAGAAAATGCCATACGCCTCAAATTCTTTACTAAATAAATAATTAAATATATCACACAGAGTATGAAATTTATAAAATTATAAATCTCAATTTATATAAGATATTTGATCATTTATTTAGTAAAAAATTTAGTATTCTTAACATTATATATAAAAAAATGAGATAAGACTTCATTGTTTGGTACAGAAATTTTATATCGGATTGTGAGTTTATCCAGATTAATAATTTTTTATATGTTGGATAATTTTATCTCATGAGTGTGCAACAGAAAGTTCAAAATAAGCTTAAGATTGAGATTATCCTAGATTTATTGAAATAAAATTAAAATCTCAACTAAAATAAGATAAAAATAAAAATAAAATTTAAATAATTTTAGTAAATTAAAAATAAAATTTAAAGTTCAATTTATTTAATTAAGAATAAAATTAAAAGTTCAATTTATTAAAAGTTGAATTTATTTAAAAGTTCAAATTAAAATAAAATTAAAAAATCTCAACTAAAAATTAAAATAAATTTATATAATTTTTATTGATATTCTATTTATTAAATTTTTTAGAAGTTTTAGTAAAAAAATTAAATAAAATAGGACACACATCGGATTCATATGAATAGTTCAATTCAAATATCTAATCCCATGACTAAACAAATATAAGATTCAATAGAATAATTCAATATAGATATCTAATCTCATGACTAAACAAACATAGAATACAAATCCATTCCAACTAAATAGTTCAGGGACAATATATCCAGAACTAACAATCCGATAAATTACAATTATCTCTTATCAAGTCTGTCTAAACAAATACATCCTAAATTCTCCTTTATATTTTATTTCTTTATACCTCTTCATATTCTTTTTTATAAGTTTTATTTTGTACTCGTATTGATAATTCAAATCGTTTATCTCATAAGTTCAGTAATGAATGTAAAAAATTAAATTTATCAGACAACTATAAATATAGAAATAAATCCTATTTTATTTTATAAAATAAGTAATTTAAATTTAATTATATTTACCATTTATTTTATAAAATAAATATATGATTTACGACTTTTATTATAAGACTTACTAAGGCCTCGTTTGGCAACATTACTTTTTAGTTTAAAAGTTAAAAAATCACTAGAAAAAATTAAAAAGCCAACAACCTACACAAAAAAGTCAAAGATTCTCTTTTCTCTTTACTTTTTACACATATTTTTGTAAAAAATTAAAAAGTCATTTCAAACATACTAGTTTTTTTGCATCAAATTTTAGGTAAAAAATCAAAAAATTACTAAAAAAATTTGTTCCCAAACGAAAATGAACAATTCAAATAATCAATATAAATCCAAATTTAAATATTACAACAGGAGTACGAAGAGATACGAAGGAACCTATACCAAACAGTAAGGGTGGCACGCGAGTCGGTTGCGGTTACAGAACTTTCAATCTACCATTCGTCTGTTAGATTGGCGGATTAGAGAAAATCAATCTGCATCGGTCCGTCAATCCGGCGAATGTGGATTGAGCAGATTGACGGATAGATGCGAATCGGTTTGGCGGTTTAAAATTTTATAAATTTTTAACATAATCAATTTGTTCACTTCTTCATAATAAAAAAAAAGAAAAAAAAAAAGAAGGTATTACAGTCAATGACTTAAAAAAGTATTACAATCACTATATACCTCATTCACATATTATAATCACTGCATGTTTCATCCGCATAAAATATTACAATCTGTGATTTTTGAAATATAAAAACAATTCAAACTATTAAAACCATAAACAGAGTAGTAATAGAGATTGTATGCCTTTATATTATTACATCTATATCTATTTTTGAAAATAAAAACCAACCAGCATATATTATTTTTTTTATTTATTATTTTTAGAGTTAGATTTAAAAATAAAAAAATATAGATAAATAATACATTTATTTTTTTCAATTCAAAAACTATATTCAAGTTGAAAACTCTTTTTCAACAGATTATATTTAACAGAATATTTAAACTATTTTTCAATTGAAAAGACAAATAGAGTATCTAAACAAATTGAAAACACAAAGTCTTACAAATTATTAGAGGTACTCGCGATTTGGTAGTTCGGCTGAAGCCAAAGAAATATCAAATCTGTCATCCATCCAAAACTAGATGAATTAAAAAAAATCAATCTCTGACCATCCACTCATCATTATGACGCATTTGTCCAAAATACGACGGAATCGATTCAATCCAATTGACTTAGAGCATCTCCAACGGTGCATTACTTTTTTCACCAAATCTGAATAAAAAATAGCTGATTTTCTCAATTTGATATAGCGTACTCCAATGGTGCATCAAAAGGAAAGGGTCACCCGGTAGGTCGACCGACGGATCGATCAGTAAGGTTTTTTTTTTTAAACATGTTTGAACCTTTTTATCCTATTTGAACTTACCTATTTAAAATATAACCGGTCAACCGATGAGTCAATCGGCCAGACATCCAACTGGTTGACCAATCCAACGGTATAAAACAATGAGAAGATGAAATCTGACCTTGTCTTCCGTAAATTTAATGAAATTATTAAAAAAATAATAATAATAATTTTTTCATCAAATTTCAAACTGATGCAAGATTTGATGCACTGGCCATAGACGGATCGATATATCCGTGACTGACCCTACCAACCACTGACACCCACTCACAAAACAAAAGCAGTGAAACAGAACAGAGTACTGTGTGCCAAAATCCATGGCAAGCGTATTCATCAATAGTAGAAACACTAGCAGATAATGCAGAGACTCCATTGTGGACCCTTCTCTCACTTTGTCTTTCTGATTGGACTCTTCACTTGCCCTTTATCTAAATGCTTTTCCTCTGTGTGCTCTTCTGAATTTTCAGGTCTCTCTCTCATGGCTGTTTCTTGGAATATCCATGCCATAGCCATAGCTCTTGTTCTTCTTCTTCTTCTTCTTCTTCAACAACAATGCATTGTCCTTGCTGTTGTTTCAAGCAATGTAACAAATGGGTTTTGGAAATTACATATTATTTCATTTTCTGTTCTTTTTTTTACTCTGTTTTCAATTTCAGGTTCATATTGTGTATATGGGAGAGAGACAACATGATGAGACTGAACTCGTTACAGATTCACACCATGAGATTCTTTCAGATATTCTTGGAAGGTAATTCATCAATTCTATTTCTGTATCAGCTCAAATACACATATAAATATGTATATATACTTGGATTTTATATTTGGTTCACCAACTGTTCGTATAATTGCGGCTTCGGAAAAAGGTGACTAATTTTGAAGATGTTCTTTCATTAGTTTTGCCCATAATTTTTGTGCTGGGAAAACTTAAAAATAAGGAAAAGAAAATTTCAATTTCAATTTTAAATTTAATTGAATTTCTGTTTACTGAAAGAAGATGGAAACAAAATGAGAGTTCAAAAAAGGTAATTCTTGGAGGTCTCGTGTTCGATTTTCTTGAGTGCAAAGACTAAATTGATACATGTGATTTGTGGGTGATTTCATGCATTCAGAGCTTATTCATAAGGCCTTGTAGTGGATGACATGATGCATGGGTTGGGGTTCTCTGTCATAATAAAGAAAAGAAAATGAAAACTCATCTCAACTAAGATATGACAAACAATTGATGCTGGGTTATTTGAGTTTGTTTAAGTCCCAAAGAAACAAAGACTGATAAACTTTCTCATGAATCTGCAGAGAAATTAGCTTACTTACTATAATTGTGTTATTTTAATTAATTTGAATGCTTCCTGTGAGAAAAGAAAGTAATAGCGTGGGTTTTTGCTTGGCAGCCGAGAAGCTGCCATGGAATCAATTTTGTACAGCTACAAGCATGGGTTTTCAGGGTTTGCTGCGGTATTAACTCCCCATCAAGCTGCACTTACTGCAGGTGTTTTAATGTTGGTGAACTGATAACTCTGTTTACTTAATAATTCTTAGTCTTGCTAATAGTTAATATCAATTGCTATTTGACAAATGCAGATTTTCCCGGGGTTGTTCATGTAGTTCCCAATAGAATTCTTAGTCTGCAAACCACTAGAAGTTGGGATTTTTTGCAAGTAAGGCCTCATGTGGTAAATGGAATCCTCTCGAGGAGTCAATCAGGCGTTGGGTGTATTATTGGCGTTATGGACACTGGTTGGTATGGTAATGTAGTTGATGTTTGTTGGTTTTGGGTATTTGGGTCAATCGTGGTTTTTATTATTATTTTGCAGGAATTTGGCCTGAATCCGAAAGCTTTACAGATGTGGGGATGGGAAAGGTTCCGGATCATTGGAGAGGGATATGCCAAGAAGGAGAAGAATTCAATAGTTCCAATTGTAATAGGTTTGTTTGCTTCATTTTTTATTTTCATGCATATGCTCTCCTCCAAAATAAAGGATTTCCTCCGATATGTTATTTACATCTCTTTAAAGATTACGTAAAAGATAGAAAGAAATTCTACATTTTATGTCGTGGCCCTTGCCCACACAGATAAATTGTTGATAAGACTCCAAAATGTCATTTTCTTTTGACCCAGTTTCGAAAAGACTCCACAATGTCATTTTCTTTTGACCCAGTTTCTTTTTGCTCCTTATCATTCAGGAAAAGACAAATTTCAGGATAGGAAACATTCTCTAGAATTTCTTTAAGACTCGAATTTCGAACCTAGGGCTGATGATAGAACTAGGACAGATATTTTTTGTTTCCTACTCACACAAGCCCATATCCTTGCTTTTCTATCAATCTCTAATTCTGATCTTCCTCCCCCACAAATTTGTTATGTCAACTTGGGAGGTCATGCATTTTAATCATACAATTTCGAATTATAATCAGGTGTTAAAAACAGATTCTTTCAGTATTTGGACTGACCAGGAGAATGTAATTCCTTGTAATTTGAACAAATAGCCATCTGACTATTGCTTTTGTACTTTAAGAACTGAAATGTAGGAAAGGTCCTTAAATTATTATTATTTTTTAAAATTCTTCATGTCTTTTATTTTTAGTATAGAAAATTGACCCAAAAAAAAAGAAGAGGAGAAAAGAAGGAAATCCCCTAGTTTATGATGGAAACTTGTGTGGTCCCTCCATATTCCCTTTCATTTTTTTTAGTAGGTAAAATGTTCCCTTTCATTAATTTCTCAGTTTCATATTCATTATTTTCTAACGATCTGAGTATTGCTCGTTAAGTAGCCTTTAACAATGGTGAGTGTGAAAATACACTTGGCAGGAAAATCATTGGTGCACGTTGGTACGTGAAGGGGTATGAGGCTGAATTTGGAAAGTTGAATACGAGTGACAAAGTCGAATTCTTATCTCCACGGGATGCATCGGGCCATGGCACTCACACTGCATCTACTGCAGCCGGGGCTTTAGTAGAAAATGCAAGCTTTGTGGGACTTGCTCAAGGAGTGGCAAGAGGAGGAGCTCCATCAGCTTGGCTAGCTATCTACAAAGTTTGTTGGTCTACTGGTGGCTGTAGCTCAGCTGACCTTCTAGCTGCATTTGACGATGCAATTTTTGATGGTGTGAATGTGCTTTCGGTGTCCCTAGGTTCGTACCCTCCACTTGCCAGTTATGTGGAAGATGTTTTGTCTATTGGTTCCTTCCATGCTGTGGCCGAAGGAATTTCTGTTGTCTGCTCTGCTGGGAATTCTGGTCCTTATCCTCAAACAGTAACAAATACTGCACCTTGGACAATAACCGTGGCAGCAAACACAATCGATAGAGCTTTTCCAACCATGATTATCCTCGGGAACAATCAAACTGTTGTGGTACTTATTTTCTTTGCATCTAAATGCTTGTTCTAATTTCATATTAACATTTGCATTTTCTATGAGACCAAATACCCTGAGTTAATTGATATGTATCAGGAATCTGTATTTCCGATACTGATATTCACCAATATATATGTATCTTGATACTATTATTTAAAACTACGGTGCAGATACAACAAGATTTACGGGGTTTGGGAGGAGATGGGAAGAATTCAATCTCCTAGTTTGAGAATGGGATCATTATGGTTAAATCAAATTTGGGGTTGAGCGATCATAAAATAAAGAGCTCTTAATGTATTCTGGTGTATCTATAAATATGACCCACCCCATCTGACATATGTCCCTCCTCGTGTTTTAGGTTGTTTGATATGTGTTAACAACTAGTTGTTTGTTAATACTGTATTTACTTCCAAATTCATTTTTCTGTTGCACAGGGTCAAGCTTCATATACAGGGAAGGATGTGAACAAGTTCTATCCTATTGTGAATGGGGAAGACATAGCAGCTGTTGATGCAGATGAAGATAGTGCAAGGTATGTTTTTGCCTTATTTCAGCATGAAATCTGTATGATCTCTCTCTTTCAAAAACAAAATAAAAATTTATTCTTACTTGATGATTTAAAACAGAAGTTGTGATTATGGATCACTCAATGCTACTTTAGCGAGAGGAAAGGTGGTTCTTTGTTTCCAATCTCAGCCACAAAGGTCTGCAGCCTATGCTGCAAGAGCAGTGCTGGATATTGAGGGTGTTGGAGTCATCTTTGCCCAGTTTCCAACAAAGGATGTTACCTTATTCCTTGGCATCCCATGTGTCCAAGTGGACTTCACAATAGGAACTTATCTGTTGACATACATGGAATCAACAAGGTAATCTTCATTGATTTACTGCATTTATAGTTTCCGGCTATGCAGAAGTATGGATTGGAGTTTGGAATGGACAATTTTGTCATCTCCATGCACTTTGAAAACACATTTGATTTCCGGATTGATTTGAACAAATTGGATACCATAGGATTGTTTGACAGTTGGATAATCAAGAGGGTAGGGATTAACTAATCCAATGAGGGGTTGGGTAAAATAACACCCTATTTAATACACCATATGAGGGATAAAGAGTTTTAACCAGGGATAAGCCATTTTACACTAAACAATGGATAAGGGAGAGAAAGGGGAACTTGTGGGTTTCACATATTTTTTATCCTAAGCCCTTCCCCCTTATCCGGGTTATCAAACACACCCAATTTGTCCAGATCATTTGCCCCAAAACATTCTATGGCCATGTTAGTTTGTCTCCCATCTGGGTTATGGTTGTGAACATTGGATTGTTGGATTCAAATGCCTTCCATTTATGAACAGTACATACTTTGTGCATTTTGCAGTAATCCTGTTGTGAAGTTTAACCCTTCAAGGACAGCTGTGGGTCAACAAATTTCCCCTGAAGTTGCATTCTTTTCTTCCCGAGGACCCAGTTCACTCTCTCCAACTGTCTTAAAGGTAAAATCACAGTCTTTTTATCAGAACATATCATTGTTTCTGAAGGATGAAGTTGATATATCTTAAAATGTTATTTGCAGCCTGATATCGCTGCGCCCGGGGTTAACATCTTGGCCTCCTGGTCCCCTGCTTCTTCATCCTTCCTACTCGATAATACTCAAAATCAACTCCCACTCAAGTTCAAACTTGAATCAGGAACTTCCATGGCGTGTCCTCACGTATCTGGCATTGTAGCTCTTCTCAAAACTATCCATCCCACATGGAGCCCTGCTGCAATTAAGTCTGCGCTGATCACAACAGGTGAAAGCTACATAACTTAAAAATGGCATTTTACCTGCTGAATAAGTTACAAAACGGTTCCTAAAGTATACTACTTAGTTCATTGTAGTCCCTAATCTTTAATTTGTTTCAATTGCATTCCTCAACTTCATACATTAATTCAATATAGTCCCCTACCCTAACCATCGTCCTAAAAACATAAAATAAAAATAAAAAATCTGTACATCAGCCTCATATAAAAAGTTAGAAAAGAATTTATCCCATTTTTCACCTAAATAAACCGCAGGACATGTGAAATGCACATCATTTACGAAACGAAACACATCCAATCTTTTCACTCCATTATTGAGGATGGAATACATCGCTTGTGAGGCTCGTTGATTAATTGAATTTAGCATAAAATAGACGTGTTAAAATGTTCTTTATTCCCTTTAATGCCTGATGTGAGGCAGAAATAAGCTTCTTTTTTTTTGGCTCTCTCTTGCACAGCCTCTACAAAGGATGAATATGGTCAAATCTCAGTGGCTGAGGGAGCTCCTCACAAGCTGGCTGACCCATTCGACTACGGAGGTGGTCATGTTGATCCTAACAAAGCCATAAATCCCGGTCTCATATATGACATGAAAGTCACTGACTATGTCAAATTTCTTTGCTCCATGGGCTATAATGACACTGCCATCAGCTCAATAACC
Organism: Camellia lanceoleosa; assembly: GCA_025200525.1. Taxonomy (NCBI): domain Eukaryota; kingdom Viridiplantae; phylum Streptophyta; class Magnoliopsida; order Ericales; family Theaceae; genus Camellia; species Camellia lanceoleosa. The sequence goes on from CM045760.1 coordinate 205,969,201, forward strand.
AGGGATAGCAGACCGTGCCAACGAACACCGAACTTCCTTTTAAACCTTAATCTGCCATCTATCTCTATTCCAGAGCTGAAGCATACTGTGACAGTGTCGAGGACAGTCACAAACGTTGGTCCGATGTTATCTTTCTATGTTGCTCGTGTTGAAGCTCCCCCGGGCATAAATGTGACAGTTGAGCCCTCGATTTTGTTTTTCAATTTTACAACAAAGATGCTCAAGTTCAAGGTAACATTTTGCTCCCAACTGAGAGTTCAAGGAAGGTATACATTTGGAAATCTGTATTGGGAAGATGGTTTACATGTAGTAAGGACACCGTTGATAGTTCGACCTGTCATTGAAAATTTTTATTCTGAAACATGATCACAGACTATATCGTCTTCTTTTTTCTTTTTTTCTTCTTTTTCCTTTTTCATATTATTAGCCTGTAGTTTTTTTTATAAGAAAAATAACAACTGGGAATTACCAGATTGTTTGTTGTAGTTTTAAAAGTAGCTTAAAATAAAAATTGATTATTCTAAAGTTGTGGAAGGAGTGCATTTAGATTCTGTTTATAGATTCTTATCTTTCAGTTTAGAATAAGCTGCCAAACTAGTCTTAAGAATTTATAATAGACAGCTCTGGAAAAAGATTGGTATATAAGGAGAAGAGGGTGACAACTAGATTTCTAGATAAATTGTCAGATTGACTGATTCAATCTTGGGTTGTTATTGTCAAATGAATATTACTTTTGAATTTGTCTAGTTTGGTTAACAGTAGACACTGAAATCACATGAAAGCAATCAAATATTCAAATGAACTCATTTCTTTAAATCTAATTTATGTTTAGTTTACTGGTCAATTAAAGTTTACTAATACAATTCTTCACCTATAAGCAACAGTAAACCTCCTACAAAAGCAAAATTAAAAAAGGGGGGAAAAGCAAGGTTAAAACCCTAAAGTTTCGTTTGGCATTGGCTATGGTAGTCAACTTTTTTGTGTTGAAACTTTTTTAGCCTGATTTTTTTAGTTTCGTTTGATTTTTGTTTTTGGACATTTTGATTTTTATGAGAGAAAAAGTGTAATGATTATGATTTAAATGTGACATTTTATCTTATTAGCTTGCATAGCTTATTGCTATTTTGTCTTTTTGTATTTTTTTAACCCTAAAATGTTTACCAAAGCAGGACTAAAATGATTTGGATTTGCCACGATTAGTTCCCGAGTACAAGTCGTTACTCCATCCTACATATGTTAATAATTATTAGATAGGTACAAACGAGTCCTAATGTGGCTTTAAGGTAGTGAAACACCTCATGAAATTCGTGCTCGTGATCTGTACTTTCTAAAGTGCTCATAACAGTTGAACTTGCTGAGCGATTAATTTTTTTAATTGTGTTTAGATTTTGAATTTAGATAGAGATTTGTGAATGGCAATAAAAAGAAAACAGAAATGTGAATAAAATATAAATTAATTTTTTAAATATAATTTTCTCAATTCTAATTTACCTTATATATGATAAATTACAAATACATTTTTGAGATTTGATTAAAATATGAATTGTCTCTTATAATTTTAAAAATTACAAATGCTCCCTTGTAAAAAAAAATTATTTCACATAATTAACAGAAAAAGTAAAATTTCTAACTACTATTTTATACAAAAATAAAATTACCCCAATTGTTAATTGAAATATATTTCTGATATCATTAAAAACTCTTAATTGAATTGATAATTTATTATTAAAATGGGTCATTTGTTATATGATTAGAAACTTGAAAAGGCATGATGTAATTTTCAGAATTATATGAGACAATTCATATTTTAAATAAATTTTAAAATGTATATTTGTAATTTACCCTAAATATATTTACAAATTGTTACTCAAATTCAATTTATTTTTTTATTTTTTTATATTGAACTCAAATTCAAAATTTAAACAGTGTTAAAATTAAGATGACTTGATTTGAGAAGGACATTATAACAAAATAGACAGCATTGGCCAATTCAAATAAAATCTAGAATAATTCCCACCAGCTGTGGGTTACCATAGCAGTCTTCCGTTTCATTTGACATTAGTTATGATAGTCAACTTTTTTATGTTGAGACTTTTTTATTTTTGTTTATTTTTTATTTTTTAATTTTTATGAGAAAAAATATAATGATTTTAATTTAAACGTAACATTTTATTTTATTAATTTATACAATCTATTTTATCTTTTTATATTTTTTTAACCGCAAAATAAAAACCGAACGAGGACTCAGTGATTTCATAGAGGAACATGATTTAGCGTAAGGACGAAAATTTGCCGCCAAATTGGTCGGATGTGAAATTTTGTTAAGTCAAATTCTAACCTAATTTTTTTTTATTTTTAAAACCAAATGAGAGGGGTTGTTATTCGATTATTAATAATAGACAAAATTAAAAAAATATTAATAGTTTGATTGGATAGACTCAACTCTCAAGCAACTTGTTTTATGATTGACTACACAGACACACCAAATATAAGAAAAATTCTAAAAATGAGTATATGACACTTGCCCACCCGATACTTATCACGTCTTCCTTAAGCCATGTATGGTTGGGTGAGATGTAGGTTTGAATCACTATCAAATTTATCTTTATTTATCTTTTTATTTTTTTTATTTATCTTTTATTTTTTCAACATGAACACAGATTGCTACTTTCAATTATGAGACATGACTAATGTTTATTACGGTTTCGAACGATGAAAATCATTTGTATATATTGATTTGTTGATCTTGTGTTGAATAAAATTTAAAAATTAATAATAATAATAAAGTTTGAGAATTTTTCGGGGTCAAATAATCTGATCCCCTTTAGGGGAAAGGAGTGGGCAGTGATGGGTTCTCTCGTCGGGGATCGGGAGTGAGAGTGGGGGCGGGGCCGGGAATTTTTTAACCTTTGGGAATCGAGGATGGGGAGTGTAGTCCCCGGCCCGACTTCTTGCCATTCCTATGTGTAGTTTATTTATAACAAATTAGATTAATTTAATATTTATAAATATATTATTTTGTTTATTTGTTTTTAAAATATTAAACTACATTTATTTAAAGTTATATTTGTGTTTCATTATTTGTGTTGGGTCATTCCCACATCGATTAGGGAGGGACTCCCACTTCTACCTTGTAAACGCACCAAGCTCCTCCATCTATCGATAGGCATTTTCCTTTGAGAAAGAACAAAATCGTTAGAATCGTGAGGCTTCAGTCAAAGTGGACAATATATTGACGAGGCGCGAGAGAACAAGCGTTGCGAAATTTGGCGCTAGAAGGAGGGTTGTCCGACAAACTCTCCCGCTATTGCGGCCCAGTCCTTTAGGGGAGTTATGTTGGGTCCATCTCACATCAATCAGGGAGGGACTCCCACTTCCATCTTATAAGCGCACTGACCTTCTGTCACGCCCCAAACTCCGTGATAACGCCGCATACTCATTTAAGTGAGCATACAAAGCTAAGAGTCCAACACATAATCAACAATGTGAAATATTCAAATTAAATCCTTAAATACCATAATGCTCAAATCCATAAAAATAAATAATTCTTATCATATGAAATTGTCTACCAAGTCCACTAACAAAATAAAAAAAATAATCCAAGTACTTAAATCATAGTCCTACTCTCAGCACTCCCACGAGTAAAAACCCCGCGCAGCTCTACTCTTCAGTATCTAAAAAAATAAAATAAGGGTAAGCTAGACAGCCCAGTAAATAACCAATCATCATTGCTAGCTGGATCAAGTATACAAAAAAAATAAATAGTCGATAACCACTAAATATAATTTTTGCTACAATTCAATAAATAAACAATTATTTCGTAAGATAGTTTCATAGCTGAAAGTAACCAATGTAGCAATACAATTTAATTGAAAAGACAATGAGGTAATTATAAGTAGTTTTGTGGTTCAAATCGATGGTTCGATATTCAATGGTTCAATGATACGATTTACAAAACCCAAGTCTTGGTGACTATGGGCACTTAGCTCGTGACAAGGCCCAGAACCACACATAGGCCAGGGGTAAAGTCCCAAAAGAAACTAGTTTCTGTGCCAATAATAACCCCTATTGGCTAGGGTCCAAATCATAGTTAGACTAGAGTAATGTTCAAAATTCAAACAATACACAACTTTTAAACAAAATATTCGATATTTTCAGAATAAACATTTAGTACAATTTTCATAATAGTTCCATAAAATATTCAAATAATTTTCATAATACTATTTGATGTTGTTTTATACTTGATCCATATTTTATTTTAAGAGAACATGAAGGTTATGAATAAATACTTATAATTTTAAACGATTCAATAGGAATAAAAATGTACCAACAGTGATAGAGGGTTACTTACTCCAAACGCTTAGAAATAATATTCCAACACCAACTCCAAACACCTAGCTCCACCACTTCAATCACACAAACCTAATAAACAAAACCTCAAATAAATTAATATTTTTACGTATTACATACACTCACAAAAGCCCTACCATATTAGATTAATGTATTGCTTTAATATTCAAGTGATTAAACCATTCAACCTAATTTTATAGCCAAACACACCTTTACCCATGATACAAAACTCCATTGTTTCTATTACCCACCCAAAGTTACATTTACACATTGCACCAAATTCTCAAAACCTAAGTAGACACCTATAGATCTTCCAAATCCCCTTAATGCATTGATTGTTAAATTCCTCAACATAAATTTAATAATTAACAGTAAAGACAGATTTTACCTTAACCAATGGGTGTCCCAAAATCACCAACGTGCTGCCTTCAATCCCTATTACAGCCTCCCTTGAACCTCTTTTCTCTTTTTCTTTTCTTTTTCTTTTACCTTCTCAAACCCTAGCCGCCTATGGAGCAATTTTCAGCCTTTGTTTTGTTTGTTTTCCAAGACTAAAAGCCATAACAGGTGGGCTTATTAACCTAATTTCTCAAAGTTACAAAATTATCCATCTAAGTAATAGGAAATATAATGCCATCTCATAACTAATTCTTTGATATTAATAAATGACCCATATAAATTAATTTAATTACTAATTTATCCAATAAAATAATCCTACATACAACTTGGGTTTTACACCTTCTTTACCTGTCAATAGGCATTTTTTCGCGATAAAGAACAAAATCATGAGGCTCCAGCCAAAGCGGACAATATATTGACTGGGTGTCTTACAGTTTTCGTAGCCGTATTGACAGGTGGAAAGGGTCAGTGTGCTTATAAGGTAGAAGTGGGAGTCCCTCTCTAGTCGATGTGGGATTGACCTAACATAACCTCCCAACAGACTAGGCCGCAATAATGGGAGAGTTTGCCCGACAACCCTCATTCTAGCGTCAAATTTCACAGCGTCTATCCACTCTCACCCCCTCAATATATTGTCTGCTTTGGGTGGAGCCTCACGATTTTGTTACTCCTCAAGGGAAAAGGCCTATTGACAGGTAGATGGGGCCAGTGCACTTATAAGGTGGAAATGGGAGTCCCTCCCTGGTCAATATGGGATTGACCCGACATAAACCCCCAGCGGACTGGGCTGCAACAGCGGGAGAGTTTGCCGGACAACCTTCATTCTAGTGCCAAATTTTGCAACGCTTGTCCCCTCGCGCCCCGTTAATATATTGTTCCACTTTGGTCGAAGTCTCACAGTTTTGTTCCTCCTCTAGGAAAAAAGCCTATTGACAGATGGAAAGGGTCAGTGCGTTTATAAGGTAGAAGTAAGAGTCCCTCCCTAATCGATATGGGATTGACCCAACAATTTGAATTAAACTCTATATATTAATTTGTATATTAGACACCACAAAGTTAATCAATTTGAAAGTTTGGGGATTAGATTACAAAACATACTTCCAATTCAATAAGCAAAACTTTAGCATGATACCCTTTATATATTCACGAAAATATAATTATAAAAATTATATATTAAAATTTATGTACGTAGATAATAAAATTCTTATAATTTTTAGAATTACTAGTATCAATACTTTAACAACTATAGTTGTTATCATAATTACTGTCACCGCTATCACCCTAGCCCCATCTCTATCACAATTACTACTACCATCATTACTAATACAATTGCTACCACAACCACTACACCGTCCCCTCCACTTCTACCATGATTGCTTCTGTGGTTACAAGTTCACTGTCACCAATATCATTGTATCGCTACCTCCACTAGAATTATTATTATTATCACAAGTATTACATCATTTCATTACCACTACGATCACTGCTACCACTGTTACAACCATCACCATCACACTATCATCACAACTGATTACTCCAAAAATTAACTACATATGTTAATGGTGTCATGTGAAAGACAAATGTCTCTCTAATGATTTTGATAATTTTCAAAACAAAGAATATAAAAAAAATATAAATGTATTTTGCATATCAAATAAATTATTTTAATTAGATAATTAATTTTCTATTGAGAGAGTAATTTATGTGAATTAGGGCTAAATTCGCAAATGAAAATGAACAAAGTGAAATGTGCCTCGGCTTTCGATAAGGGCTCGGCTCGGTTAGCTCGTTTAGTAAGCGAGCCTCGAGCTCGATTATTGGGCTCGTTTAATTAGCCGAGCCTCGAGCTTCACTTTGTGTTCGCCAGAGGCTCGACTCAGTTATCTATAATTAAATTATATAATAAATATATTATTTATATATTAAATAATATATAAATACATTATTTATATATCTAAAATATATAAATATATATATAAATAATAATATAAATGCATTTTTCTTATATTAAATAATATAAATAATATTTTTTATTTTAAAATTTATATTTAAATAATATAAATAATATTAAAAAAATTTATCGGAGCCGTTGTTCGTTCTCGAGTCGACAAAAAAATTAAAAGTCGAGCCGAGCTCGAGCCCAATCCCTTATCGAGCCGAGCCCGAGCACAATAAACGAGCTCGATAGCTTAACGAGCCGAGCTCGAGCCCAGCAAGGCTCGGCTCGGCTCGGCTCGTTTGCACCCCTAATTAGGGCCGAGCTAGGTCCAGATGATGAAATGGACCGAGCTATGGGCCGAGGTAATGGTTTACATAGCTTTGTCCTTGGTCTTGTTAGCTCGATCAGAGATGGCTGTTGGTAGCCTGGTCTGGGAACTCTAAACCGAGGTATAAGTGAACGTAGGACCGAGCTAGACGATGCCCGGTATAACATTGAGCTAAGTGAGCGCGGTTAAAACTGGTGTAAGGTAAGACAATGCTAGCTCGGTTGTGCTGCTACCAGACCGTGGTTGAACCATCTCACTTGGTTAAGCAGGGTGTAAAAAGATAAGCATTATCTTAGTGATTCTTAGGAGGAATCTATTAGAAAGAGTTGAAGTCCTATTAGGATTGTATCATGCGGAATCTATAAAAACTCATGACAGGACCTATGTACATGTATCACAATTTCTACTTTAAAAAACACAAAATTTTTTGTCTATTGTCTATTAGCTGACTTAAGCATCGAGAGATTCCATATACACTGTTGCCATTATTTCACGTTTGTGTTTTCAGGAAGTGAAGCGATGACGTTTGGAAAAGTGCAAACTTGATTAATAAGATTATATGAGAAGATTATTTCATACTCATATATCTATTAAATACTTATATTTTTAAATTTTTAACATATAATTTTCAATTTTCAATTTTCAATAAAATACCATACGACCGAATTATCTTGACTTTCAATGAGTTGAACACATTGCATTTGCATGCGATGCGAGTGCACCGCAACATGCCGAAGTCTTGCCAGATGGAGCCAAACTACCAAAAGTTATACTTGTCAAAATTCAGATATTCAGGAAAGTGCCCTCCAGCTCCAGATTTCATTTTAGCCGCCACGTGATGATTTTTTTAAGACTGTTCTATGGTCCATACTTCGTCAACAATTTGCCTGATATTTTATATATGTACATAGTATTTTTTTTCTAATTAGTAAGATAGTATTATATTTTATAAATACCATGATAGTTATAATATTAAATTAAGCAAATGATTATTTAAAAATTTCAACCATATATATTTGCAAACTCAATACTAACAATTACTATATATAATACAAGAAAATATTCATACAGAAAAAATTAAATAATTCATAAATTATAATAAAAAAAATCAATCATTTCAATTGATAAGAATTGATAAATAACCAAATAAACTAAGTTAATTGTCTAAACTTACCTTTGAATTTTATTTTCCTTTTTATTTAAATAGAAAAATCAATGGTAACCATTTGAATGTTCCAATTAAAAGAAAATATGTTATTGCCATTTTTTTTAAAAAATTTTCAACATACATGAAAAGATCATTTGAATTCAATTTTTTTTTTATTTTTTATTATATATTATTTATGGGCTTTTTGTTAATTCTTCAAACAGTATTTTGGCAAGAAGGTTACACTATTAACAAACTTTTACCCATGCCTTAGGATAGTATAGGATAGGACGACGACGACTGTCATGCATGGTGCATCATCGAATTGTCCAATTCATGTTCCCCGCACATTATGAGTTCCAAAAATAAAATAAAATAAAATAAAATTTCATATAAGTTAATTATTCAAACACCCATTCGACTATCGTTAAATATTACTTTAATTTCAATAATACTAGATTGACCTCATTTTCTCATTACATTTTACTTACCATCTCATTTGTTAGCATTTATATAATAAATTCTACCACTCATTCTATTTTCAATACAATTTTAATATATGAGAGGGTAAACAAAATATAATAATTTTAACATTAAAATTAAGATAGTTAATTAACCTACTAATAACCGAGAAGTATCTTAATCTTGAATAATTGTTCGGTAGTCTTCAAACACAATGTGGTATTACTTGGCCTATTTTTGGGAAATAGGTTAAAAGTCAAATTTTTTTTAAAAATGTATAAAAAAATAAAGAGATAATGCAATTTAGAAAGTGAAAAGGCTAAAAAGCTAAGTTTTAACCCAATTGACAAAATACGCCAGCGTTCTAACCCAATTATGCAACAAAAAAAATTATGAATAAGAAATATTGACTTATCTTTGTTAAATAGTTAAAAGATAAGTAATAACTTCTTAAAATATTTCCAACAATATTAGTTAAAAGCGCAAATTACACTAATAGTCTATGTAATTTGAAACTTGTGTCACTTTGTCCCTGACTTTTCAATTGTTATATATTTAGTCCTGAATTTTGAATTTTATTCCAAATAAGGACAATTAAGTATGTTTCCTTTGCAAATAGTTAATTTTAAGGCCAAAGTTGTCATACAACTTATTTTGTGTTAGTTAACTTGTATGTTGTTTAAAATGTAATAACAATTTTTAATGAATAATGCTAAAACTTTTTAGTTATAAAGTTTTATTTGGTTTGGTTTTAGAATATATTTCTAAGAAACTGAAAATTAAATTGGTAAAAAAAAAAAAATTAAAAACATATCATTTTTATATAATTTTATCCTTTGGAAAAGTATAAATAATTTTTTAAAATATTTTTTTGATATTTATTTTCGTTAAATTAATTTTTATTTTTTCAAAATTCAAATATGACGGCAATATTGATGTTATTATTAAACCAATCTATTAAATCAAAAAATCAAAAACTAAAAATATTTTATATATTAAATATATCGATTACACATTAAAACCTAAAAACCATCCATTACATGACAACCATTAAAAAATATCTGTTAACAATAAGTATAATCATCTATTACTTGATAACTATAAAAAAAAAAATATCAACAAAACCAAGCACTTATTACATGATCATTATCTAAACACATACTAAAATTAATTTGGTAAAAAAATAAAAATAAATAAACAAATATGTAAAATTTACCCATTACATGATCATCATCTAAACGCATATTAAAAATTAATTTTTTTTAAAAAAAATAAAAAATAAAAATGTAAAAGATTTATTATTTTTATATAATTTTATCTTTAGTAGGTATAAATAATTTTTAAAAATTCAAAAATAATTTGTTGACATTTATTTTTATCAAACTAGTTTATATTTTATCAAATTAATGATTTTGCCCTTGAAATTGAGTAATGATATATTCAATTGTCCTTATTTGGAATGAAATTTAAAATTCAGAGTAAAATGTATCACAATTAAAAGATCATGGATCAAAAGTCCCAATTACAGAGACCGTTAATGTAATTCACCCTAATTAAAAATATATAACCAAAATCTCACTTTATTAATTTACCTATTCATTTTTTTAGTGTACATTCCAATAATACTATTTTCTTTTAAAATATTCATTTAATGTTTTTGTGGGAGAGAAAATGAGATAGAAAAAAAGAAAGAATAAATAATTTAAGAACAAAAAAAGTAAGTAGTAGTAGTAGTAATGAAAAGTGGCTCAAGAGAAATAGTTAATTACTATTCGCAAAACTATTTTAATTAGTCTTTTGACTATTTTATTGGAAAGATTTTTTTGAATTTGATTACTTATTGATGATCATACATTACATTTTTGGATAAATAATAATCACTTCCTGTGAGGTTTGTGAAAATTACAATTAGTTTAACATTGTTAACATAATTACATTAATTTTTTTTATTAGGTTAAAATAACTAAAATTAATGCATATATAAATAAATATTGAAAAATAAATAAATGTATATTTTATTAGAAAACAATTAACAATACTATTTATTTATTCACGCAATTGATAAATTATTAATGAAAAAAAATTATTATTATGTCAAAATATAAAATTAACTATTTTTTTAAAAAAAAATTATTATTTTATTTACTACAAGTATCCCCATTTTTTAATTCATAAAATGTGTACGTATGCCTATTTTGAGAAGTAGGAAAAAAAATTAACTTATTGATTTTTTAATTTTTTTTAAAAAAAATATGCAAAAAAAAATAAAGAGGTGATGTGACTTAAATAAACTAATAAATTGATTTTTTTTTCTTACTTTCTAAAATGAACTGCAAGTAGGACTGTGTAAAATATTGCTTAATTTGCAAAAATCGCATTGATCCGCATCAATTTGTACCGCTGCATCCGTCGTTTAAATTTTAAAATTTATAATCTGTTTTCAAAATTGTTCTACTTCGCTATAGTTAATACACATATATTTTTTAATCTATAATGAAATATCAAAATAAAAATAATTTTGAAAAAGATTTAATATGTGAAATTTGTTACAAATTAGTAGTTATATATATAAAAAATATTATGTAAAATTAGTTTATGTTATATATATGAAAAATATTATATAAATTAGTATTATATATTATTCAAATGCTTGATAATTGATTAGAATAATCTTTAATCTATTAATCCGTCCAAAACCGCTCAAATCATAATTTGTCAATTCGTCAATCTGTTAATCCGTCATTCAATTTATAATTTATTCTTAAACCGCTTGAATCGCATCGTGCACACTCTTACTAAGAAGTATTCTTCCCTTTGCGTCAGGACCGAGCATGCTCTAAACACCAAAAAATTATAGTTTCGTTTGGAATGTGAATTGATTTTTTGACTATTTTAGTTTGAGACTAAAAAAATATCTGTTGGGATAGGCTTTTTGACTTTTTTAATTTTTTTGAGAGAAAAAATAAAATGATTATAATTTTGATATGATAACTTTTAGCATGGGTGGTTTGGGATGTCTTAAATAAGTATACTTTTTAATTTTTTATAAAAAGATGTGTAGAAATATATAGAGCAGATGTTGATTGATGTGACTTAAAAAAGTTAAAAAGATAAAAAGATGGATTAAAATAGATAATGCCAAACAAGGCTTAAAAAAAATCTATTTTATTTTTATTTATTTATTTTGTTTTGACTATTTTAATTATAACTTACCCCAACCCAACTTGCCAAATGACTACTATAGGTTGGTTTAGAAAGTGTGTTGGTTTTTTGAATTTTGAATTTTTCTGATTATTTTAACATGTGTTTAAAAAGTATCGTTTAGGAAGAGATTTTGACTTTTTTTTAAATTTTTTTGTGAGAGAAAGTATATAATGATTATGATTTAAATGTGATATTTTATTTTATTAAATTAAAAATTTTATTTTATTTTTTGTGATTAAAATAATTTAAAAAAAAAAAACTTCGAATATTGATAGAGACCCCCTCCAATCACTATCCCCACTACCTCCCATACACACATGGTGAATGGTAATTGGAGGAAAAAATATATATATATATATATATATAAAATTAACCAATAAAAAAAAAAGAGATCAAAAAGGATAAGAGGAAAAGAGAGTCTCAAACATTTTTGGTCTAATAATTTGCCATCAATCCTGTCCCAATTAATCAGTGAGTGTGAGGGTCCGTGTTAAATGATAGAAAGAAGAAGGCGCGTGGTATCACGTAATTCTAGAAATAGAAAGCGGAGTGGGAAAATCATGAAGGGCGGCGCAATTAACGCGGTAAAGCAGAAGTTCGCAAATAGGTCAAAAATTGGAGGCCAAACAATTTGAAAGAGTAAACAAAAGGCAGGCAAGCCAAGCTCAGTCAGTTGGCTTTGGGGTTTGCTCTCTATCTGGGGTGTAGGGGGCTGGCTGAGAATACAAAACGAAAAGTTGGCGGTTTTCGTGTGGATTTTAAATCCTAAATTGCTTCCTGTTTAAACTATCCTACCGCCACAACTTTGTTGTGATTGAGAATAACGATGCTCACGTGTTTTTTTATTTGAAAAAAAAAAAACAAAAAAAACTCACGAGACTAGGTGATGTTTGGGAAGTTTGTGTGTTGATTTTTTTTGATTTTTTTCATTAAAAGATAAATTTTTTAAAAAATAAAAAATAAAATAAAATATTACATTCAACCCCATAATTATTTCACTTTTTCTCTCACAAACATCACATCCAATCATAAAAAAATCCAACTATCTTTTCAAACACAAAATTTTTTTTCTTTAATAAAATCGTACAACTAAAAAAACTTACATAAAAACTCACTTTCCAAACACCCACATGAATTGTAAAGACATTTTCAACGGTATATTAAATATTTTATTAAATTTAAATAAAAATTTAAGAAAATTTTCTAATTGATATTCAACTTTTTAATAGTAAATTTTTGACTGTTAACAAAACGCAAGTCGTCCGGGGAACGACTAGTCGGTCGTCCGGCCAGTCGATCGGTAAAAGTAAACGCGAAAAACTTGTTTTTTCCTATATCTGTTTCCCTCAATTTCTTTGCCATTTCTTTTTCCTTCCATTAAATATTTTTCATTTATTTTTGCCTCCATTAATTATTTCTTTAAAAAAAATAAATATAAATAGATTAAACTGTATTATATAAACTCAACAAACAACGTTGTATCTTGAACCAACCCATAACTGAAAAGCAGAGCATAATGACTAGCTCAACTTCTTATTTGTTTACTGATTTTTCATCATCTTCTTCTTCTTCTTCTTCTTCCTCATCCTCTGATAATGAAAGTGATGATAAAAAAAATGTTGCACTTCTAGATCTTTATGAGATAAATAATGCTAGTATGATACAAATTTTGAAAGCAAGTGATCAATCAAAGAAAAGAGGATACAACTGACAAATGAAACAAGTTAAAAAAATTAAATAGAACAAAACATTCAACACATAGTGAAATTTACTGTAAAAGAAACAAGTAAAAAATAAAAGAAATAAGTGAAAAATTCAAAAAATACTAAAGACTGAAGATCATACAATGAGAATATTGTAAAAGAAACAACTGACAAAATGAAAGAAAAAATGAAAATTAAAGTTAACAATGAGAAAGAAAAGATAAATTATAATGATATTGTGAAATTGAAAAACAAACTAGTATATTTTATAGACCACGACAATAGTAACTTTGTGAAACTGTTTGCAAAACCAACAGTGACCTTATTAGAGTTGCACCATGCAAAATCAACAGTTAATTTGAGTATAAATTCGAATTTGCATGCAATGCATTTGCTTCTACTATCCATGTACCATTGTTGGTAAGAAATTTGGTCCTGGTGTCATAAAAAACAAACAACTTTGCAAGCCTGTTAACAAATTGGTTGTCTGGGAGGACTTGCCCCCCGCTCATCCAAACCATTGCTCTGTTATGGGAATTTTTAAAGTAAGAGGATGATCGGGTGGACATCCGGTCGGTCGTCCACCGGCGGGTCAAATCCTCAACGGTTATGCACAGTAAAATATTGCAACGTGCTAGACATCCTCAGTTTGATGAAATATTTTTTATATTCTTAATTTGATATAGGCTTGATAAAACCATTGAAGTATAAAAAAAGAAAATTTTCACCAAATTTAAATTTAGTGTTGGATTTGGTGCAGCATTGGAGATGGCCTAAGACCTCCTCTTTTTACAAAGATATTAAAAGTACTCCTCCACCTTCAAATAATAATTTATTTTGAGGAATTTAATTTTTTTTTGTAATATAATTATTGAACTTTAAAATTAAGATTTTTTAAAATTACCCTTTGATAGTATATTTTTTTGAAAATATCAATTGTTATAATTGTATGTTTTGTATTGTTAATGAATTTTAAAAAATGACAAAATAGAAAATTTATAATATTTGAGTCATTGATTTTTGAAAAAAAGACTAATATTTTGGGACAATGAAAAATAAAATAAGGAACTAATATTTTGAGACGGAGGAAGTAATGTTTTTTAGTTTTTTTTTTTTAAAAATTACATTATCTCTCTACTTTTTTTACACATTAAAAAAAAAATTTAACTTTTAATTTACTTTCCAAAACAAGTCCAAGTAACTCAAGTAGTTGCCAAGGTGTATTTTGGCAAGTAGCTGCACTTCATGGTGCCAAGGTGTATTTTGGCAAGTAGCTGCACTTCATGGTGCAATGAAAAGAGATTATGGATTCGAGTTGATCAATCAAGGACGACTCTTTTAAATGGTACATTTTTATACACGAAAAATGATTTGTGGCTTTAAAACTGTTGGTATTAATGGTACTAATTTTTTGTTTTAGTAACTTTTTTTTTGTTTTTGTTTTTGTTTTTACCTGATAGAAATTCAACAATGATTCATCTCACTAAAAACATCACCACTAATAGCATTAATGCATTAAAAAAATAAAAAAAAAAAACAAAAAAAATACAACTCCAAGACCAAAACATCACATCATTTCTGGCGGAACCCACTGCCACCTAATTAGTGGGAGCACTAATTAGTGCTCCCAAGCATTTTTCATAGAAATTAGTGCTATTAGTGCTCAACAAATTAGTGTCACAAATCACAACCGTTTTATACACTAATTTGACTAATAAACTTAACAATTGAACTTTCCAAAATATTAACAAAAAAAAAAAGAAAAAGTAACTCAAGTAATTATTGAGAGAAAAACATTAAAAATAATCCTTAAGGCTGTTGTTAAGGTTGTTTTGAATATTAATTTTTTAGGTAAATTACAATTACACCTCCTGAGGTTTGGATTTAATATATATTACTTATTGACGTTTGGAAGATTACACTAACCCACTGTCATTATAATTATTTAGACAAAATGAATACATTGAACTCATACATTTTCTCTTTTCTTGCTTTATTTTACGTTCTCTTTTTTTTTTTTCCAATGTAATTTTCTATTTTTTTTATTACGAGTTGTTACATTTTATATAAGGGGTTTGTGAAATGAGACTATTAACCATAGAGGTGAGAATATAATTTTCAGAACGCCAGGAGGTTGAATGTAATTGGAGCAAATTTTAGGGGTGTTAGTGTAATTTACCGTAATTTTGTTTTTTATTTTTATAAAGTGACATGTAAGAAAATAAAAAGAATTGTTTTGTAGTATTTTTTTACTAAAATGTGCACTTCTCCAAAGAGACCTTAGTATTGAAAAATAATGTAAAAAATATATTAAAATGTGTAAATTTTTTTTGCAAATTATAAATATTTTGATATTAGTACTTCTGGTTGACAACTATCATTAACAAAACCTATAAATTAATGGGAAATTCTATAATGCATACCTTAAAAAAGGTGTGGTACGTATCTAGTCATAATCTTTATAGACTTTAATTATGATTTAGGTCAAGTTAGACATAACTTAAATAATATAAAAAGTCAAAAAAATCACTATCTTATTTAAGTCATATCATCTTATTTAAATCATATCACCTCTCTAACATATCATATCAAACCCAACCCAAACACAACCCATATAAGCTAATAAGTCAAAAAGTACATTTTTTTAGAACATCCCAAACCAACCCTTATTGTGGTGTTGATTGTGATTTGATTATGATTCATTATACTGTTAATTATGACTTAGTTATATTTTATAATTGTTATTTTAGTTATAACCACAATAACAATATGCAAAAATGTACTAAAAATTTATATTTTTTTATGTTCAATAATTTTAAAAATATTTTTGTATAAATTTTGTACATTGCTCATTTGGAAATTACCTATTTTAGTTAAATTTTTAACTTTTTATAAAAGATAAAAAATAAAAAGAATAATTAATTTTTTAACTTTTTAATTATTTTAAGTGATTTCCAAACCTAGCTTCTGTTCGGGAAGTGGGTTGACTTTTTTGTTTTTTTGACTATTTTAGCTTGAGCTAAAAAGTTTGGTTGGGGAAATACTTTTTGACTTTTTGATTTTTTTTGTGATGTTTTGAAAAGAGTGTAATGATTATGAATTGGATGTGATATTTTGTTGCTGTGATTAAAATAGCATATTTTGCCTTTTGTGACTATTTTAGTCACAAATTAACTTGCCAAACAACACATTGGAGGAGTTGAATTTTGAATTAACTCAATAACATAACCAATCAAATTCAAATTTTGAAAATTTGAATTCTACACTGTTAGATTAGAATTAAAACGGAAAAACAATTTTAAAAGTAGACTCAATTTGTTTTGTCCCCGTTGGAAGTTACCATGGAAGCCGGTCCATTAGTCAATTCCACAGGAAAAATCTTTTGATTCAGTCCTAACTGGCCTAACAAACAGCTCACTCTCATTGTGCATAATTTTGGACCCAGAGAGAATAGTCAGACCTCTCATCATCGTCATATCATCTCATCACCCTCTAAAATTACCGATCCCATACGCAACGCCCCACAGTAATATGCTCCAACCAATTGACTATAAACTACAAATTTCATAAATAGCAAATAGGAGAGAGAATAACAGAAAAAGAAAAGAAAAACCATTAACCCAGCACCAGTATTTCCCACAAAAACAACCCTTTTTGAGTTCTCTCTCTCTCTCTCTCTCTACCCATTTCTGTTCCTTGCTTTCTTCTCTATCATCTGTACCGTCCTCGTCTTCTTCTTCTTCTTCATTCTCATCAGGTATATATATATGGTTATTTGTAATGAGACAATATTAATTTTTTTGGGTTTCTGATATAGAATTCTATTAACTTGTTTTTGTTTTTTTTGGAAACCCTGAATTGTAGAGTTGAGAAATGGAGTGCATTGAAGCAAGAGCACTGAAGTCAAGTTTCCTCTCAGAATCATTCATGAAACCAACCCAGCAAGCTTTCATCGATGAATTGCTGTCTGTGAATGGAATTAACGGCGTTTCGTGCGATGATTTTTCCGTTGATGTTTTTCTCGACCTCTCGAACGAAGATTTCAAGGACGTGTTTGTTGAACAAGAAGAATCAGAAGAAGACAAGGATGAGAAAGATGAGAAGGACTCTCTCTCTGTATCTTCTCAGGACCGAGTCGAAGATAATAGTTACAGCTTAACAACTTTTTCAGGCACCGACGAACTAGCCGTTCCGGTAATGATTTAATACACAGAAACACACAATTTTTTGGGAATTTTTCATGGTTTATGATGATTAATAAGCCAAATACACAACTCCCAATTTCTACAGGTCGATGATTTGGAGAACCTTGAATGGTTGTCTCAATTTGTGGACGATTCTGTCTCAGAATTGTCTCCTTTGTCTCCCGTCGGTAGTTTCAATGAGCAAACCGGAAGCAATTCGGTGAACCGGAGTGAACCGGCGAGTAGACCGGCGATTCAGAGAACACCGGTTCTGTGTTTTCCGTCTCTGGTTCCTGCGAAAGCGAGAAGCAAACGGTCGAGACCTAGTGGTGGAGCTTGGTCACGCAGTTCGATGTCTCTCAGTGAGTCGTCTTCTTCAACGACTTCATCTTCAACAGGCTCTTCACCAACCTCAGTTTTCATTTTTCCGAACCCGGTTCAGGCCATGCAGATTGTTGATAGAGTTGGGAAACCGCCTGTGAAGAAGCAGAAGAATAAAAAAACGGCGGTTGGCGAGACGGGTGGGTCGCAGAATCAGCGGCGGTGTAGCCATTGCCAGGTTCAGAAGACCCCTCAGTGGCGAACCGGTCCACTTGGTGCTAAAACACTATGTAACGCTTGTGGGGTTCGATATAAGTCCGGTCGGCTTTTTCCAGAGTATAGACCGGCATGTAGTCCGACTTTTTCCGGCGATATTCACTCCAACAGTCACCGGAAAGTGCTGGAAATGCGGCAGAAGAAGGAGGTCGCCGGAGCCGAGTCCGCGTTGACTTCAACGGTTTGGAGTTTTTGAGACTAATCAATGTAGATTAATTAGACTAGGGTGGAGTTGGAACCGGGGTAGGTTAAAGCCGGTTCAGTAGTTGTAACAATCTCATTCAAATTGTAGTGCAATTTTGGTGGTGGGCTCTTGTAGCGTTGTCACGGAATTTAGGAAGGTTTTATCTAATTTTTAGAGTTGTAGTCTTAAATTTTTTTTTGGTTGGTGGGTTTCACTCTATCAATTTATTTGTAGTCCTTTAGATTAGTTAAATGAAGAGTCATCAAAATAGGTTTAGTTATACTGTGTTCACTGTTCTTCTTTTGAATGTGTAAAAAAATTTAAAATTTCAAAAACGGTTCAGCGGTTTAAAATGGTGGGTTGAGATTTGTGAAGTTTCCCACACAATTCATTTTCAGAAATTTTAAGTATTCATAAGAAATATTTCTTTCGTTTCAAAATAATAGTCTTTTTTAAAAAAATTAATTTTTTTGATAGTATAATTATTTTATTTTAAAATTATCTTTTGACAGTATATTTTTTTGAGAATATTAATTATTATAATTGCATTTTTTGTATTATTAATAAATTTAAAAGAAGGATGAAATAATAAATTCATATTATTTTATTCCTTAATTTTTGAAAATAGACTAATATTTTGAGATAATAAAAAATAAAATAAGAGATTAATATTTTAAGATAGAAGGAGTATTATTTAAAAATTTATTTATTAAAATATATAAATGAAGTTTATTTAAAGTGTAATTTACTCTTAACATAATTTTTATTTGTATTATTTTGTAAACGTTGAAATTGCTATAAAAGTTTGTCAGTTTGAAATTATGTTATGTATTTTTTAATGTTTAAAATTTTAAATTGTCGTTATACAATTGCTTCATTTTGTATTTGAAAATATATATATATATATATATTTTTTTTTCTAACTTTTTTTTTTGAATCAACATTTTTCCCTCTACAAGGTATATATCAGTAGTATTAATTAGCATGTTAGTTATTGATAGAGAAAATAAACAACGCAAAATGTATCTCTCAATTTTTAGTTCTAAAGTTTGATTTTTTAAACTTTTTTTTTTTATTTAAATTTTTGCATTGTTTAAAGTTTGATAGTTAACAATTAAAGATCAATCTCAAAGAGTTGAATCAATGGTAAAAAAATTTAACAATAAATTTTGAATTTTGAATTTAAGTCATTTTAAAAGACTACTAAAAATTTATTCTCTTATTTGGACACTTAATTATAAAAAAAATTAAAGATTTGACATTTAAAACTTTTATAGTACACTCATGCACATTTTGTTATAAATTTAAATTTGGATATTTTAAAAATATAAAATTTTGATTATATCAACTTTTTTATTTTTATTTTTATAGAATTGCTGATTTTTAGGGGAAAGGTGGTGGGTTGGTGGACCCGGAGGACACCTAAAATTGGGTGGTTTGGAGACCACTGCACTTGAAGATGTGTGGGTCGTATTGCCGTAGCTCAACCACCTTCAAATATCTGAATCATCATGCATTATGACACCGCCCTCCCCCCACTATAATTATTATGGCTGCTGACTCAAAAGTTTTTAATTTTGTTTTTATTTTTATTTTATTATTATTATTATTTTTTTTGCATTAGCCTTCATTGCAAGTCTCGATAAATTTTTATATACGGATATAGTATATGTCATGTGATACCTTCTACTATTATAATTGACTTTGATAATAGAGTTCATTGTTGGAAATTATAATTTTCATATGCTTATTTTGGACCACTTTTGAATTCAACTTTGAGTGAGGCCTACACGTCTTTTGAGGTAGGTTCAAAGAGGTGACGTGTTCCTTCTGCGTGGCAAGTCACATGATGAAAATGGTTCGTCAAAACCATTTATGAGTAAATGGGAAGTTGACGTCGTTTTCAAATTTGTGAAATAAAAAGTTAAAGAGTCAAAAGTAGGTTTCCTTAATTGGTTATCCTACATTGAAACTTTAAGAAAACTAGTGTGATTATATAAGCTCTAGGTAGACACAGTTGGGTTAGACCCCAAGGGGTACCCTAAATTTTCTAAGGAGGGTTTGGCCCAAAACCATCACACGCTCGTTGTCATCGACTATGCCGAGTAAGAATAGCAATGGGGCGGGGCGGGGCGGGGCGGGGATCACATTTCTCATCCCCGATCCCTAATGGTAAAAATTTTCTTGTCCCTGGCGCCAATTCTCGATGGGGAACCTATCACTGTCATCGTCCCCATCCTCATCCCTTAATGGGGATCGGGTTTCCTTGATCGTGAAAATTCCCTAGACCAAAAAAAAAAAAAAAAAAAGACCAAATAGCAGTAGCAACACAACAACAATAACATCATCAAACAACATCAACAACAACATCATCAACATCACAGAGATGAAGAGAGATCTGAGTAGAGAGAGAGAGAGAGAGAGAAAGAGAGAGAGAGAGAGATCTGCTCAAATTTTTCGTAGCGGAGGGAACCAACATCGAAGGAAGATGAGGTGGCGTTCGGAGGAGAAGAAAGTGGCGCTCAGCAACGATGTTCGGTGCTCTTTCTCTCTCTCTCTCTCTTTGCTAGGAGAAAGAAGAGGTGGCGCGAGGAGGAGGTGGCGCGAGAAAGTGGTGCTGATTCAGTAAGAGATGCTAAGGAAGAGAGAGAGAGAGATAAGAGACGGTGAGGAAGAGAAAGAGAGAGTATATATGAAATCAAAAAAAGATGAAATGAGAGAGAGAGAGAGAGAGAGAGATAGGGTTAATAAAAAAAGTATATATATATATATATCACTTAAGGGGCAAACGGGGCCCGGGCAGGGGTTTGGACACTTATCATCGTCCCTAGCCCGAAATTAATCAGGGATTGATTTTTGAATACCATCCTCGTCTCGTCAGGGGTATTTTTCGGGAAAAAACCGTTCAAATCGGGGTTGGGAAATCGGGTCCTCATCGGGTCGATTTCAAATTGCCATCCCTAGTGCTGAGGGTGGGTGTGGGTCGGGTCATAACTTTAATTTTTTGGACAAAATTTGTTTGAATTATTTATTTATTTATTTTATTTCCATATTTCTTGCGGGAAAATTTGAATTCCTAATGGGAAAAATTCAAACACTGGCACCAAAATGTCAAATTCAAACCTAAACAGTGGCATTCTTTTCTTCTTCGGTCACTTCTCTTCACTCTGGCAGTTTCTCAGTTTCACACATGTTCGGAGGGTTTCCAAAACCATCTGAACAGTCACCTTATTGCCTATAAATACAGACTTTCTCCATCCATTTTTTTCATTCGTTTTTTTTTCATTTTCTCTATATTGCTCTTTTGCATTCTTATATATTCTGTAAAAGAGAGAAATACAACTCAGTTTGTTCGCCAGACCCAGATTGTAGTGTTGCAATTTTGGGATATAGTCATTGCATCCACAGAGGTCGACATCATATGTTCTCGAGCACCGTAGCAAGGACGTAACGATCTTAAGGAAAGTGTGTCCAACACACGCCTCAACTGTCTTTCCTTTTTGCATTTCTACAGTAATAAGCTGTAAGTTGTTTTGGATATAAATTTTTCCTGTTTGATTTCAGTGTGTGTTCTTGTTCTTGTTTTAGACTTGAACAAGAAATTTCTTTGTTTTCCTTCATTTTCAAAAACATTTATTTTCTGAGTTTTGGGAATTAAAATTTATATTTTGAAATTTAGTTTTAGAATTTTATTTCCAGTTGTGGTTTTATTAAATACACAAAGTTTGCTGTTTAATTTAAATAGACGTATTTTTCCTACAGTTTAAGATCGTTATTATTTTGTGTTTTGCTTTGTGTGTACTTATTTCGTTTATGAAATTGTGATTTTCAGAAAAATGTCAACGGATAGTGCTAAGACTATTTCGACCGTGACCCTAACAGTCTCGGTACCACCGCCAATGACTCCTACGATGCCTATAAACCATGGAGAGAAACCGAAAAAATTCAATGGAACAGAGTTTAAGAGGTGGTAGCAAAAAAATGCTATTTTATCTTATAACTTTGCATTTGGCCTGGTATATCCATGAGAAAGCCCCAAAACAAACAGAGGGAGAGGACGCTGATTATCAACTTGTTGCTGCAATAGATGCTTGAAAGCAAGGTGACTTTATGTGTCAAAATTACATACTAAATGGACTTGATAATTCTTTATACAATGTATATTGTGTAAAGAAGACGACCAAAGAACTTTGGGAATCTCTTGAATTAAAGTACAAAACTGAAAATGCCAGTGCAAAGAAATTTGTTGTTGGACATTTTATGGATTTTAAAATGTTAGATTCCAAAACGGTGTTTGGCCAAGTCCAAGAAATTTAGTTGATCATACATGACATCATTTCTGAATGAATGATTCTGAATGAATCATTTCAAGTTGCTGCTATTGTTGAGAAACTTCCGCTAGCATGGAAAGACTTCAAAAATTACCTTAAACACAAAAATAAGGAAATAAAGTTGGAAGAACTTATCATCCGACTGAGGATTGAAGAGGACAACCAGAAATTCGAGAAGAAGTCTGGGAACCAAGTTATGCAGGCAAAGGCAAATACTGTGGAACAAGAACAAAGTTCAAGGTTCAACAACAAAAAGAGAAAGCATGATGGCAAAGGGTCCAAGCAAGGCTTCAAAGTTGAGAACAACAAAAGATTCAAAGGCAAGTGCTATATATGTGGTGGTGATGGACATCGAGCAAAGAATTGTCAAAGTTGCGAAGATGAAGCAAGTTCTAGCAAGAAACTGGTACAAGCCAACATAATGAGGGATATAATCTTTCTAAAAGATTGGCAGACATCAACTTTTCTGCAGTGGTCTCTGAGGCTAACTTGACTGGCAACCCTAAAGAATGGTGGGTGGACACTGGAGCAACCTGCCACATTTGTGCCGATAAGAAAATGTTCACAATCCACAAAGTGGTGGAAAATGGCGAACAATTGTTCATGGAAAACTCCTCTACATCAACTGTAGAAGGACAATGGAAGATAGTGCTAAAGATGACCTCGGGGAAGGAACTCACTCTCAACAATGTACTCCATGTTTCGAAAATTTGCAAAAATTTAATTTCTGGGTATTGTTGATTAAGAACGGGTTTAGGCTAGTATTTGAATCTGAAAAAGTTGTACTTACTAAGGCTGAAATGTATATAGGCCGTGGGTATATGACTGATGGGCTTTTTAAGCTCAATGTGTTAATTGTTGTACCAATTATTGTTTATAGTAATAAGAACACATATTTTGCTTATATTGTTGATTCTTCCCATTTATGGCATGGTAGATTAGGACATGTAAATTATGATTTTTTGCGTAGACTTGTTAATCTCGAATGTTTACCTAAATTTAATCTTGATCCTAATCATAAATGTAAAGTATGTGTTGAAGCTACAATGAGTAGAGTATCATTTAATAAAATTGAAAGAAGTACTGAACCACTAGCTTTAATTCACACCGACATTAGTGATTTAAAATTTGTGCAAACTAAAGGTGGTAAAAAGTACTATATAACTTTTATTGATGATTGCACTAGATATTCCTATTTATATTTATTGCGAAGTAAAGATGAGGCTTTAGAAGCTTTTAAGCAATATAAGGTAGAAGTTGAAAATGAACTTGGAAAAAAGATTAAGGTTGTAAGAAATGATAGAGACGGTGAATATGATGCACCATTTGATGAGTTTTGCTCAGAACTTGGTGTTATTCACCAAACCATTGCACCTTATTTTCCTCAATCAAATGGAATGGTTGAAAGGAAAAATCGCACTCTTAAAGAGATGATGAATGCCATGTTGATAAGTTCGGGTTTACTCCAGAACTTGTGGAGGAGGCTATTTTATCAGCAAATTATATCCTAAATAGGATACCCCACAAGAAAACTAACCAAACACGTTATGAATTATGGAAAGGTCATCAATCTTCTTATAATTATTTAAAAGTGTGGGGGTGCTTGGCAAAGGCGACGGTCCCTAGTCCTAAAAAGACTAAAATTGCACCAAGAACCGTTGATTGTGTATTCATTGGCTATGCCAATAATAGTGGTGCATATCAATTTTTGGTAGTTAAATCAAGTATTTCCGATATACACACAAATACTATTATCGAGGCAACAAATGCATCCTTTTTTGAACATATCTTTCTTTGGAAAAATGATGAAGAAAATCAAATTCTTGTAGATACAAAGACAATGGCTGAACACGCCGAGTCAGTTGAATTAGAAGAGC
The DNA here is from genome assembly GCA_025200525.1 of Camellia lanceoleosa. Taxonomy (NCBI): domain Eukaryota; kingdom Viridiplantae; phylum Streptophyta; class Magnoliopsida; order Ericales; family Theaceae; genus Camellia; species Camellia lanceoleosa. Next base: position 205,993,906 of record CM045760.1, read on the forward strand.
CAAGTTCTAATAAACGAACTTTTACTAACGCCATAGAAAGTGGCAAAGACCAACAAGCATATGAGCCTAGACATGGAAAGAGACTAAGGACATCTAAGTTTTTTGGTTTAGATTTTCTAACTTTCTTGTTAAAAAATGAGTCTCAAATCTTTAAGGAAGCGATGTCAGGTCTTGAAGCACCATTATGGAAAGAGGCTATAAATGGCGAAATTGAGTCCATTCCATAAAACCATACTTGGAAATTGGCTGATCTTCCTCCAGGGTGCAAACCACTTAGATACAAGTGGATTTTCAAAAGGAAAATGAAAGTGGATGGGTCAATCGATAAATTCAAGGCTCGCCTTGTAATCAAAGGATATCGACAAAAGGAAAGTCTTGACAATTTTGACACCTATTCCCCTGTAATAAGAATAACATGCATTCGAATGTTGATTACCATAGCAGCTTTGTATAACCTTGAAATACATTAGATGGATGTTAAGACCACCTTTTTAAATGGAGATTTAAATGAAGAAATCTATATGGAATAACCCTGAGGGATTCAAAATTCCTGGCCAAGAGAAGAAGGTTTGTAGACTTGTCAAATTCTTATATGGATTAAAGTAAGCACCGAAACAATGGCATTAGAAGTTTGATCATGCTATGATATTGGATGGGTTTAGAATAAATGAGTGTGACAAATGTGTCTATGTCAAGAATAACGACAAAGGTTTTGTCATCATTCGCCTCTATGTAAATGATCTGCTCATCATTGGTAGCAATATCGAAATGATAAAAACTACCAAGAAATTGTTAAACAAAAGGTTTGACATGAAAGATATAAGAGTAGCAAATGTCATACTTGGAATGAAAATTTCTAAAGCATCTGATGGGTATGCCTTATCTCAATCTCACTATGTTGAGGAAATTCTGAGAAAATTTGGGAAGCATGACAACCGTCCTGCTAAGACACATATAGATGCTAATGCTCATTTATTGAAGAATATGGGAGAAAACATATCACAAGTAGAATGCTCCCAAATCATTGGAAGCTTGATATACTTAATGAATTGCACACGACCTGACATAGCCTTTGCAATCAGCAAATTAAGTAGGTACACAAGTAACCCAAGGAAGGATCATTGGACAACCATAATTAGGGTACTTAGATATCTACGACATACCCAAAATTATAGTTTGCATTACACAAAATATCCAGCAATACTTGAAGGGTATAGTGATGCAAATTGGATTTCGGATACCAATGACTCAAAGTCCACTAGTGGATATGTCTTTGCTCTAGGAGGCGCATCAATCTCTTGGAAGTCCTCCAAACAGAATTGCATTGCAAGGTCCATAATAGAATATGAATTTATAGCTTTAGATAAAACAAGAGAAGAAGTAGAGTGGCTTCGAAATTTCCTAGAAGATATTCCAATGTGGCCAAAGCCCATGCCAACTATATGCATACACTATGACTGTGAAGCAACAATAGGATGGACACAGAATCATATGTATAATGGAAAGTCTCGACACATTCGTGGACGACATAATATCGTTAGGTAGTTGCTCTCAAATGGTATAATTATCATTGACTATATAAGGTCTAAAGATAATATCACAGATCCATTAACGAAAGTGCCAGCTAGAGAGCAAGTTTTTAGTTTATCGAGAGGAATGGGGTTAAAGCCTATTAACTAAGAATTGCCATAATGGCAACCCAACCTAGAAGACTGGAGATCCCAATAATTAGGTTTAATGGGACAACTTGTAGCTCAACTTTCAACGCTTCTTTCGGAAGGCGAATAGCCTTATAGTTCAGACTCTACCTGTGGTTCTAAATCTGATTTCACAAGTGCAATATGAAACAGTGAAAACACAAAAGGAGTCCAAATCTGACAATTTTTTTTGGAAAATTGATGTTTGAATCAAATGCCAAAAATAGATTGCTTTGCCAAATTTCAGAATCACCACCTAAATATTTTTGAGAAATTTAGAAAACCCGTGACTCGTGCCAAAGGCCATTAGTCCATCATCACCAAAGTGTCTCAGTTCGGAAACTTAGGTACGAGAGGGAAAGGTCATGAATTGAGCACCCCACTCGCCCGATCAAAGATCGGCCTCTACTAATCAAGATGTGTTTCTTATTTTCATTATATGCCCTTGTTCCAATTTATTAGCTATTCTTTACTATGTGACGCTCATACAAATATAGACTAATTTGCGAGAATTGGAACATTCGATTTCATGTTTTGTTTGAAAATGGTTTTGAATTTGCCACTTGAATAAGTGGGCTAAAATGAACATTTAATCAAATTATCCCAATTCAAGCAATTAGCCTTCATCCATAGGCATTCAAACAATTTATATCATTTAAGCAATTAGCCTCATGATATTTATGCTTTGGATATGGTAACACAAACATTCGATGTAAGATGCTAAAACATAAAAACTCACCTAGTACTTCGAGCCAAAATAGAGGTAAGAGTTAGAAAAATATGTATGTTCCTAATTAAATGCAACATGACTAATGCGATACGCATTATGCATTTTATAGGCTCAGCTATGAGCATGACATATGATTGCATTCAAGACATGCGAGAGAGCACGTATTCAAGTAATGAGTTTGACAATTTTGACATTGGGTTAGCATAATGAGCCGAACCTTGGATGCATGCAAGACAATGGATGCAAAAGCACAAGAATGCTAAATTGAAAATGATGCTTTATTTTAACCATTGTAAGCAAGTAAGTAAAAGGGAGAAAGACGTAGGGTTGGAACATATACAACTTATTACATAGTTGCCCTCATGCAAAAGGGTGCGAATCAAAGTTCGAAAATCCGAATTAAACTAATTATTACAAAACCGAATGAATGAATAAATAAGCAAGGATAATTAACTAGCTAACTATGCTATTACAACAAGGGTAACCAAGATAAATAAACTAGTTATCTAAGCTAATCAATTACAACAATTACGAATAAATAAAATAATAATTACAACACTTAATAATTAACGAGACTAATTACAATAAGCAACATTAAATTAAATTAATTATAATTATCATAATATAAGCGAGGATGCGTAATAATTGCATGCATGCACATGCACGGTGCTCAAGAACAACTCTATTTGTCCCAAGCTTGCTCTGTTTCACCTTAGCCACTGCTTTCTGTTTTCTGCAAAAATACATTACTAACCAAACTTTGAGGGCCGGCCGGCCCTTAATGAAACCCGGCCGAGCACAGAGAAGGCCGGTCGTGCCTCAATTTTGTACAAAACTCTATTCTGAAGTGAAAACAGTATAGATAGAGTTGTTCAACCTTTGTTTATCCTTCTCACACTTCTCTGTCATGGGAAAGCCTCGAGAGAAAGTTAGAATTGTCTTCAAAACCATCAATGAGCAAATTGATTGCTTGATGATTTCGGATACAATTTGGATAAAAAAAAATAAAATGCCATGAATTTGACCACTCATCACTCTATATCATGGAATGAACTCAAAAAAGGGAAATAGAGATGCTTCAAGAATCATCAAAACACCATGAATTAGTGCATGATCACTATTGACTCGACAAACTTGGCAAAACGTCCGGCCAAGTTTAAGCAAGATGACTTATTTTCTTTATGTGTGTTGGTTGCTTTTAAACTAATTCTTTCAATCATTTCCATTCTTTAGTCCATTTGTCCAAGATGATGGTTAAGTCCACTAAATGAGAAGAAACATCAAACTAGAGGTGCTTCTAATCATGAAAATGAGATTATGCCATTGACGATAAATCTCCGTAGAGATTAAGCCATTAAACATAGATGTCTTTTGCATGTTTTGAATAACCTCAATCGGTTGAAATAACTCTCAAAAAAAAAAGAAAAAAAAAAAAGGGAAAGAGAGAGGTTGCAGAAATGAATGCTAGATTGCTTATTAAAATGAGACTCTTGACATGGAAGTTAAATAAAGAAAAGCCAAGAACAACATACAACAAGCTATATATGAGAGCTTATGATATAACAAACAAACTAACTAAAGCAGGATTTAACTAAATGAATTAAAACAGCCTCTAAACAGCCCTTAAGGTACAAAAAAAAAAGTAGCTAAAAGCAAGAGAAAGAAAGTAAAAAGAGTAGAAAAAAAGCTATGGAACACAGCCTAAGGAGAGGTGGCTAACACCTCCACTTTTGCAATTTTAAATCACATATTTCAGCCCCAAAAATAGTCCAAGAACAGTCCCAAAATAGCCCAAAAATAGTGGCTAAAAGTGTGTTTAAAGAGAGATAGACAAAAGCAAGAGATATAAAGCTAGTAAGCAAAATCAAGGAGATGTGGCCAACCCCTCCACTTTTGAGGCCTTTAAACCATGTTTTTCAGCCTTTTTAAACTCTGAAATCACCATGAAACCGAAGAAAAGAGTGGGAAAACAAGGGGTATCAGCTATGGGGTAAGGTACAAGAAAGGTTGTTAAACCTCTCTACTTTTGGTAGCCTTGTAACCCCAATTTTCAGCACTTGGAATGAATCCAAAATAGTGTATAAACACAAGAAAAAGATAAAAAAAAGATGGAAATGAAAGCAAGCAAAAATGTGACAAGCTTATACCTCTTTAAAGAGAGCAAACTTTGGTTGTTGATCAAACTTGATTCCAAACACCCTCAAGTTTATGAAATATGGTTTGAAATTCTAACAAAAAGCTTCAAGAACAAGCTCTAATAGTGTATGTATTGTGTATGTATAGCTAAAGAATGTTTGAAGGTCAAAGGAGGAAGGAAGGGGGAATGAGGTCTTTTAGTTCTTCAAAGCTTTTGGAAATTTTTGCCAACCTTTAAATCTGAAGGAAGAGGCTCTATTTATAGAATTTGAGCTAAATTGGTCCAAAAATATCTTCAAACAAAGATATTTGTTCAATTCTCGTTAGCTGTCTATCTGGCGCCACTGAGGCCTAGCCAAGACTCAAAACACACGGTGTCAATAATGCACGGCTGGGCCTAAAAAAACAAGGCAAGGTCTAAAAAAAACACTCTGGAGAAATTTTCATTGAGGCCCAGCCGGGCCTCAATGAGGCATGGCTAGTTCTCAATGGACCCAATCAGGTCTCAACGACTTCAAACAGGCATATCTTCTTCATCCGAACTCGGTTTTAGGTAATTCTTGAGTCTAAATTAAAGCCCCGGAAGTCTAATTTCTAATGGTGGTGGCCTCATATCTAAATTATAAGTGTGCAAAGAGATGTACCTATTTTAGTGAAGGTTGATAATTTCTATCTTAATCGAATTGATGAATAACTTCTCTAAACTAGTTTTCTTCCCTCCCCTCCTATTTTCTTCAACTCCAAACCTATAAATAAGATGTTTTACAGATTTTTCAAAGAGTTCACCTCCCTTTCATGTATCTCCACTTTGTCCTTACTCGGTTTACCGAAAAATGCAATGTTTTAAACGAAATGTGAGTCTTGGAACATCGTTAAAATATTTGGAAAAAATATTTTAAAATGAGGGTTTTAAGGTCTAAAATTGTTTAGCCAAAATGGGGCATAAGGTTTGGGATTAGAGTTTGAATCCAAATTTTTTCACTGAGAATTCAAAAGCTTGCACAATGTAACTTTCATTATTTGGTGTTTCGAATAAAGTGCCCAAGTCTTATGGGCGGTCAAAAATGGGATGTCTACAATTGCCCCTCTTTGACAGAGCTTAAAGTTATGAAATGATGTGAGTGAATGTCAAGGCCCGAAGACAACCTATTTTGACAAGGCCATAAGACTTGGGTAAACAAACAAAATGCAGATGTAGTTGGTTGAACCCAAGGGTTGCCTAAGTATCCCATTGCAAAGAATCAAACCAATGTAGTTCAGGGGCAGGATGCAAATGATACACAATGTAACAAAACAATACAAATGATATATAATGTATGTATATAATGAAATCACCAAACCATAAGCAGTGTTTACCGCACAAATATCATAAAGGAATGGGGATGCAAATCATACTACATTTTATATAGAAAAGAAGTGTGGGCACAAGCTAAATGACGGCGAACACAGGCTAAGTGCCTACATCCCCAATACTAGACTTAGCGCGGCATGGATGCTTATACATAACAGAACCATATTTTAACGTGAAAGAGGGTGCGAGCACCTGCAAAACTATGTTTTTTGTAGAAAGAAAAAAAGTAAAAGTAATTGGGTGGTATGATATAAGTGAGGAATGATCTGCTGGAGAAAGATAATGATCATAAATGCTGAATGCAAAAAGACAAAGTACAATGTAATAGATGCAATGAATGAAGTGAATAAAGGGCATAGGTCGAACCACATCTTGCTTAGAAAAGGTATGGACACAAAACAAACCACATCTAACACAAAAAATGTGTAGACACCCTTAATACTGGCCTCAACGCAGCATGGGTACTTACACATGACAAAACCATGTTTCAACAAGGGAAAGATATAAACACAAGCCAAACTAAGCTGAACATGGAAATGATGCACGATATAATGGATGATGCAGTAGATGTACGTGATAGATGTTATATGCAATAAAATAGAGGTAATAGCTTATACTAATATGATGTAGTAGCTGGGAAAGTGAAAGTACCTTACAGGAGCAATTGGCGATGACTCATCTTATGCTGCTGGGGATTTTTCTCTTCTTCTTGTTGCGCTCCCAAACCACGGGTACTACTTTTCTCCCTGGCTATGTCTACAACTTTTCCTATTCTCCAATACGGTGACAGACTAGGTTAGTTCAGTATCCAGAATTGAGACGCATACAAACTACCTCAACCTATGAGGCTGTCATACAAATTTCAAGTCGAGGATACACCCCTGGGTATTTAAACCAGATTTTAGTCTCGAAAATTCCGAACCTTTGCATTTTAGGCATCGCCATTCAAACTCTAGTTTCCACTGTCTCAGTTGATCTCCTAGGAACTCACTACAAACACAGCCAGACAGTTATACCAGACCACCTAAAGTCGTTTGGGTACGACAAAAACCAAAGGAATTGCACCTTTAGAGGATTTAAGGTCTCCTACACCTAGTCAGTGCACAAAACAGTGCGGGTGGGAAGTGCACAAGACAGTGCTATATAGGTGCACACAACAGTGCGATATAAAATGAAATACACAAGATAGTGCGATTCAAAGTGAAATGCACAAGACAGTGCTATGCAGGTGTGCAAGATAGTGCGATATAAGATGAAATGCACAAGACAGTGTTATGCAGGTGCACAAGATAGTGCGATGTAGGGTGAAATGTACAAGACAGTGCTATGCAAGGTGAAATGTGCAAGATAGTGCAATGTAAGATGAAATGCACAAGATAGTGTGATATAGGGTGAAATGCACAAGACAGTGCTATATAAGGTGAATGAAACATTGCTATGAAAGTGCACAAAACAGTGCGAACTCAAGGTGCACAAAAAAATGTGAACTACAGGTGCACAAAAAAGTGCGAACTAAAGGTGCACAAAACAGTGCGAGTGAGGTGAAGATGTATGAATGCACAAAACAGTGCGATGCAAGATGTACAAAATAATACGATACAAGGTGTACAGAATAGTGCGAGATAGGGTGCACAAAACATTATGAGATAGGGTGAAGATGCATGGTATGTAGAGGGAAATGAGCAGTACTTAGAGCAATACGTCATGTACCTTATGAAATGAGTGCAAGGCAACTTGCCACAATTCATTGAAATGTAATTGAAAACATTGTGAAAGGTAACTCAACGAAATAGGAGCAACCAATCATGCAATTCAAATCAACCAGAATGTATGAGCATGCATGCACAATCCAAAGCACATGTATTAATTAGAGGGTTAAATGACAATCCCAAGAGAGTTTTGAAATGGTTTGAGACAACTTTCGAAAGCTGAATCATATCAGAATCATCTTGGGGGTGAGCTACCCTAACCCAGGGAAAAGTGCCTAACAAATGGCTTTGGCAGACTGAGAGATAGGTTGGGTTCATACCCCTTGTTCAATTGATGGCCCAGCAGATGCACTGAAAATTGCCCCTAGTATCCAGTCATTGGTCACCGGTTGGGTTTATGCCCCTTGTTCGATGGACGGCCCGGTCAGATATACTAAAAATTGCCCCTAGTGTCCAGTCATTGGCCATTTTTTTCAACATTATGCAGGCACATGTAATGGGGATCATTAGATCCAGGAACAGTTGCCAACTAATCAGACTCATGTTTCTCTTCTGTCTTAGCATGTTGAGAACTTACTCCAGTCTCCTATAACGTAGTGATGGTTTCCTTATATACACTTTGCAATGATCATTAATGCGATGTCCCTTGTATGGACGCTCTCAGTTTGTTTATGAATTCCACACATGGACTTGTTTTCGAGTTTGGAGCGAACATTCGTGTATGGAATTTTGACCATGCCACTCTGTTGAACTTTTGAGCGATAGATTCGTTATGGTGACTCGATGAAAAGCGTTTTTAAGCGACAAACACGTTATGGTGACTCGACGAAGAGTGCTTTTGAGCGACAAACACATTATGGTGACTCGATGAAGTGCAGACCGAAACAAATACTAGACACGATACCACAGAACTCACAACTGACCCAAAAGTGAAAAAAAACTCGAGGTAACTGATCATTCATAGTGCCTCTAGTATTACCTACGTTCCCTTTAGAACTCAATTTCGCAAAACTCGAGTTTCGATTCATTTTTTGCTTAAGTTAGAGATTTAACTGATAAGTTCAAGTATTGAAAATTTCTCCACTTGTTGATGCAAGTTAGTTCTTTCTTACCCAACGTAAGCATGATATGTGCAGCAATCGGTGTAGCTCATAGATTGATGTGAAGCTGACAACGTGAATTAGGCAAGATGATTGGGTCGAGACGAACAAGATGGATATGGTTAAGACCGAACTTCAAGATAAAGTTAACTAAGTATCCCAAGAATGGGAATCAGGTCAATGTAGTTCATGGCTGAGGTTCACTCGGGGTATTGACACTCTCTTTTTACACTCTAACTTTTACCAAAGTCGCCCCTTTGGGGTTTTCAACCTTGCGAGCTATATTTTTTTGATTTCTTCTTTTTCATGCTCTAACTTTTGCCTAGGTTGCCATTTTAGGTTTTCAGCCTAGCGAGTCTCTCAAGGATAGCGTTACAACATTTGTGGTATATTCAGTCAATAGTCATCCTTGCCCTGACACGGGAATTGGCTTCATGTTGACTTGAGCTTGGTTATCAATTCTCTTATGCATGTCTTCCTCCTTTCTTTTCTCTCCATTTTTAGAGTTGGTTCTTCTCGTAATGTGGTACCTTCTTGCATTGGCTTTCCCGAATTCAGACAGAAGTTCCCTTTTTCACAATTACTTGGATTTCATTCCAATAGATGCCCCTAACTTGATGGTTGACTTTTTTTCTTTTTTTCCTTTTCTTTTTTTCTTTCTTTTTCTTTTTGGATTTTTCTTCTTTTTTGGCTTCGCTTAATCCTTTTCTTTTTGGAATAATGGAAACACCAAGGGGAAAGATTTTATGATTATGAGGTTTGAAAGTCGCCTTATGCTTGCAGGTCTGAAAGCCGCCTTATGCTTGCCAAAATGATTGCCTAATGGCGAAGAGAATCCCCAGGACAATGTAAAATACCATGCACAATTCTGAACCTATCTTCGCAAGTTTTGCAAAAGAAACAGCTTAAAATTTTTGAAATCATGAATGACTTTGCGCCGATAAGCCGGAATTCACTCAAACCATTTAGAGGATCTTTCTCAACACTCGAGCTTATTAACGGAATCTCATTCAAAAACAAAAATTCAAAGCTTTTTCCATTTTCAAAAAGGTCACGCATGCATTATTGTAGGCATAACAAAATGATAAAAAACTTGACTTCCACTTTCTTATAAAGATGAAGACCTGAGGGTACACGAGAGCGACTCAAAGGAAAAGACTTAACTGATGCAACAACGCAAGAAAAGACAACAAAAATAAAACGCATAACTCAACTATTTACAGGACATGATTCAAAACAAAATGAGTATCCTTGAGATAAAATGGGCTTTTCATTCTCCAAGCCCATTTGCAGAATTTCAAAAACAACTTCAAGTAGCCCACGAGAAGGTCCAGACCTACCTTCAATTCAGCAATACTAACATCCATACCTAGAAGGATTGATTTCGAACTTTCGAATTGAGTTTCACAATTGAGCGTCACAATTGTCCTAGTTGTCCCCACAAATCTCCTTGGTCGTGCTGGCTGGGGTCAATGTTGGTTGTTGGCAAACCATGGATGGGATTTATGTAATGGGGTGGCAATCTATTGCAATCAGGAAGGGGTTTATTGACAACTTTGGAATTTTCAGGTGGGGTGATGATCTTATTGTCAATCAAGTCTTGAATTTCACGGCGAAGGCGAAAGTAACGGTCAGTATGGTGACCGTACTACTGATGAAATATGCAATATTAGGTAGAGTCATGTTTAGGTGGAGAGGATTAGGAAGAGGTCGAGGATTGAGTGGTTTAAGATACCCTTTCTCCATTAGTACCTTCAAGGCGAGGGTTGGGCTCATATGAAGATGGGTGAAGGTTCGTTTTTGAGAGGAGGAAGTATCAGGTTTAAAAACATTGGTAAATGGGTTGGCGGGTGTTGGCTGGGTATTTATGGGCTTGGGACTGGACTCAGGATGGGTGTTTCTACATCCCTTTTCATTGTTTGCTCCTTGATTCAAAATGTTTCTAACCTGAGTGACAAAAGTGTCATCGACAATCTTTACAACAACTGCAAGTACTTGCTGCTTGTTCAACCCTTTGACCTTTAAAGTTTCAATAGCCCACCGAAGGTGTACATAGGGATCAATAGTTACCACAGACTCATTCTTGCTACTTGCTTCGACCATGTTCGCTTTTGATTGGCCCATTTCACTTTTAGTTTGTCCCAAGATTGGAGAATTCTTTGACGGGGTCGGAACCCCAAAGGTTAAATCTGCCATGGTTCCTTGAAGGTCTTCAATCATTCTCAACATCTCAACAACAGTGGGTTCGGCCATTTGGCGCCCTTGGGGTGTTCGAACCAAAGTAGGTGTATCCATCATGTACAAATCGGTACTTTCAACAATGAACACCTTTGGCTTGGGCAGATGGGATGGAGTGATATATATATTGGGGTCGAAGGAATGAGATAATGTATAGATGAGGTTAAGGTGGACAAGAGATACTTGGTCAAGGATATGAAGTGGGTTAGTGATAACATTGCGGTCTTGAGGTAAAGTTGTTGTCTGATTGTTAATGAGATTCTGAACCTCATAACAAAGGCGGTAGCAAAGATCGATGCCATGACCGTGTTGCTGATGATACACACAGTATTTGGTGGGGTTATGTCTAGCAAGGAGTGGGTTAGGAAGAGGTTGTGGATAAAGGGGTTTGAGATTCCCTTTTTCCATCAGGACTTTTAGTGCGCTGGTTAGGCTTATATAGAGTGGGGTGAAAGTTCTGCCATGAGCTCGGGTTGGGCTGGCTATTTGTGGGTTGGTATTGGCAAATGGGTCGGTAGTTTGTAGGTTAGCGACGGTATTGATTTTAGTGGGTTTGGGAATAGTGCTACTGGTAGCATTGGTACTATTGGAAAACACCCTCTTTGTTGGCTCACTTACTCTGGGAATAATCTCTCTGTTAAATGCGCTCTCAATCTAAATCCCTAATTCATGCAAATTTTTAAAAGTGACTAGTGGAGCAACTATTAACTTTTGTAACATATCAGGCTCAAGGTTCTGCACCATTATCCGCACTTGGTTTCTCTCAGAAATTCGATTTGTCATTTGTGCTGCCTTTGCTCTTCACCTTGCAACAAATTCCACAAAAGGTTCTTTAGGATTCTGGTGAGTTGCTTCAAGCTTTTGGGTGGTCGTTTTAATTTGGGTATTGTAAGAATACTGATTGACAAACGCCTCAACCAAATCTTTCCAGTTCTGCTTCACTTTATCCTCCAACTTGGCGTACTAAGTGGTCGCTAAACCCGATAAGGTCCTTTCATACAGAGATATTTTCTGAGGCTTAGTCATACCCATCAGTTTCAGGACATCCAAGAAAAATCGGATATGTACCGTAGGATCTCCAGACTTGTTGAAACGATGAATGTGTGGCATTTTGAATATGTCTGGGAGTTTTACCGCAGCCTTGGTGTACCTATCCTCAATGTTAGAAATAGAGTTAAGTCCCTGTGCCTTTTTGAATTGCTTCTCAAGGTTAGCAATTTTTAACAGGGTCGGGTCAAGATCATTAATATCACTAGGGGTCTGAAAACTTGAACTTGAACCAACCCTTCTCGAGGATCTGGACCTTGCAAATCTTCAGCTGGTGGAGGTGGGTCAAAGTTTGGTTGGGGGCCCGGGACTGGAAGTGTGGTAAATGCCCTAGATGGGCGTTGCATTTCAGCAATGGTCTCATTCTGCATGGCAATTCGCTGGTTTAAGGCTGTTATCATGGCCATAATTTCTTCTAGACTTTGAGCCATCACGGGTTTGCTGAGTTGGATAGGTGTAACTTAAGAGCTGACTAACAAGGATTTTAACCTAGTTTATATGTGATGTATTTGAATTGGATGTATTTAACTGATTGGGCTTTTTAGAATTGGTTTTTTGGACTGGGGTGCTGAATGGGTTTTTTTTTTTGGGATTGGATAGACTGGGCCTTTACTGAATTGGGTACGGCTCCTTCTTTGACTCAGAAAAATCTAGCATTAAAAACAAATGCCCCATTAGATCAGAATACCGAGCATGTTGGTCAAAACAAAACAAGATACAATTTTTGGCCCTGGTTTTGGTTCTGTTGAAAATTCACCCATATCAAACATAAACCCCTAGATTTTGTCCCAAATTCTGACTCTGATATGACCCTCAAGTTTGAAAGGAATCACCTCAAAATTAAGACTCTCCCAGGATTACATCACACATTTCCAAATATTTTACATTTTACACAAAAGCATTCAAAACACCTCTATAAGAGGTTAGGGTTTCCCCGTCCTAGCTTTGGAGTGATCTACACCTTTACTACTCAAACAAGTGGTATCACATCATCCTTGTAAATAGGAGGGCATCCTATCCTACGTTTGAAAAGTCACTAAGAATGACTATATGCAATTTAGGCCGATTGGTCAAAAGGGGTACCTTAGCAAAACTAAGCCTCCGTTTGGGAAGTGGGTTGGCTTTTTGGCTTTTTGACTTTTTTGGCTATTTTAGCCTGGGCTAAAAAGCTTGGTTTGGAAAGGGTTTTTTTGGTTTTTTTGACTTTTTTTGTGAGAGAAGAGTATAATGATTATGGGTTGGATGTGATGTTTTGTTTGTTGTGGCTAAAATAGCATATTTTGTTTTTTGTGGCTATTTTAGCCCCAAAACCACTTGCCAAACACCACCTAATATACCTTAAACACCACCTAATATACCTCTCACACCTAACACTGAAAAGTGAAAGGTGGATCAAGCAGTACGGTGGTAATCCAGATCCAAAGGTTGTGTTCCCAATGTAGCAAAGCCCATGACCGGTCAACCTTTTGGCATGCATTTTGGGTGAGCCTCCGGCAAACTATCCAAGAATAGTAATCGACAAACATAATGACTTAAGTGCATCAATGCAAACGCAATGCAAAGAACAAATAAGTATAGATAAAAATTCACATTATGAGTTTCAAGTCAAGTTCTCTAAATCCTAGCGAGTTGCGAAGCGTAGCTTGACTTTCCGCACTCCTTTCGGAAGGCGAATAGCCCTACAGTTCGGACTCTACCTGTGGTTTTAAATCTGATTTCACAAGTGCAATGTGAAACAGTGAAAACACAAAAAGAGTCCAAATTTTGAATCAAATGCCAAAAATGGACTGCTTTGCCAGATTTCAGAGTCGCCACCTAAATACTTTTGAGAAATTTAGAAAACTCGAGACTCATGTCAAAGGCCATTAGTCCGTCATCACCAAAGTGTCTCGCCAAAGTGTCTCGGGTCGGGAACTTAGGTATGAGAGGAGAAGGTCATGAATTGAGCACCCTATTTGCCCGATCAAAGATTAGCCTCTACTAATCATGATGTGTTTTTTATTTACATTATATGCTCTTGTTCTGATTTATTAGTTATTCTTTACTATGTGATGCTCATACAAATATAGACTAATTTGCGAGAATTAGAACATTTGATTTCATGTTTTGTTTGAAAATGGTTTTGAATTTGCCACTTGAAAAAATGGGCTAAAATGAACATTTAATCAAACTATCCCAATTCAAGCAACTAGCCTTCATCCACAAACATTCAAACAATTTATATCATTTAAGCAACTAGCCTCATGGTATTTATGCTTTGGATATGGTAACACAAACATTCGATGCAAAATGCTAAAACATAAAAACTCACCTAGTACTCCGAGCCAAAATAGGGGGTAAGAGTTAGAAAAATATGTATGTTCCTAATTAAATGCAACAAAACTAATGCGACGTACGCATTATGCATTTTATAGGCTCGGCTATGAGCATAGCATATGATTACATTCAAGACATGGGAGAGAGCACGTATTCAAGCAATGAGTTTGACAATTTTGAAATTGGGTTAGCATGATGAGCCGAACCTTGGATGCATGCAAGACAATGGATGTAAAAGCATAAGAATGCTAAATTGAAAATGATGTTTTATTTTAACCATTGTAAGTAAGTAAGTAAAAGGGAGAAAGACATGGAGTTGGAAGGCATATAACTTATTACATAGTTGCCCTCGTGCAAGAGGGTGCGAATCAAAGTTCGAAAGTTCGAATTAAACTAATTATTACAAAACCGAATGAATGAATAAATAAGCAAGGCTAATTAACTAGCTAACTATGCTATTACAACAAGGGTAACCAAGATAAATAAACTAATTATCTAAGCTAATCAATTACAACAATTACGAATAAATAAAATAATAATTACAATACTTAATAATTAACGAGACTAATTACAATATGCAACATTAAATTAAATTAATTATAATTATCATAACATAAGCGAGGATGCATAATAATTGCATGCATGCACATGCACGATGCTCGAGAACAGCTCTGTCTGCCTCAAGCTTGCTTTGTTTCACCTTAGCTACTGCCTTCTGTTTTCTGCAAAAATACACTATTGACCAAACTTTGAGGGCCGGCCAGCCCTCAATGAAACCTGGCCGGGCATAGAGAAGGCCGACCGTGCCTTAATTTTGTACAAAACTCTGTTTTGTGTTCTGAAGTGAAAACAATGCAGACAGAGTTGTTCAAGCTATGTTTATCCCTCTCACACTTCTCTGTCATGGGAAAGCCTCGAGAGAAGGTTAGAATTGTCTTCAAAACCATCAATGAACAAATTGATTGCTTGATGATTTCGGATAAAATTTGGACAAAAAATCAATAAAATGCAATGAATATGACCACTCCTTACTCTTTATCATGGAATGAACTCAAAAAATGGAAGTAGAGACACTTCAAGAATTATCAAAACACCATGAATTAGCGCATGATCACTCTTGACTCAACAAACTTGGCATAACTTCCGGCCAAGTCTTAGCAAGATGACTTATTTTCTTTATGTGTGTTGGTTGCTTTTAAACCAATTCTTTTAGTCATTTCCATTCTTTAGTCCATTTGTCCTAGATAATGGTTAAGTTCACTAAATGAGAAAAAACATCAAACTAGAGGTGCTTCTAATCATGAAAATGAGACTATGCCGTTGACAATGAATCTCCGTAGAGATTAAGCCATTAAGCATAGATCTCTTTGACAAATTTTGAATAACCTCAATCGGTTGAAATAACTCTCAAACAAAAGAAGAAAATAAGAAAAGAGGGAGGTTGTAGAAATGAATGCTAGATTGCTTGTTAAAATGGGACTCTTGACACAGAAGTTAAATAAAAAAAAGCCAAAAACAACATACAATAATAAGTTATATATGAGAGCTTATGATACAAGAAGCAAACTAACTAAAGCAGGAACTAATTAAATGAATTAAAATAGCCTCTAAACAGCTCCTAAGGTACACACACACACAAAAAAAAAAAGTAGCTAAAAGTAAGAGAAAGTAAGTAAAAAGAGTAGAGAAAAAGCTATGGAACACAGCCTAAGGAGGGGTGGCTAACCCCTTTACATTTTGCAATTTTAAATCACATATTCCAGCCCCAAAAACAGACCAAGAAAAGTCCCAAAACAGCCTAAAAATAGTGGCTAAAAGTGTGTTTAAAAAGCACAAAAAGATAGACAAAAGCAGCTAGTAAGCAAAATCAAGGAAAGGTGGCTAACCCCTCCACTTTTGAGACCTTTAAACCATGGTTTTCAGCCTTTTTAAACTCTGAAAATCAGCATGTAAACCAAAGAAAATAGTGGGAAAACAAGAGGTATGAGCTATGGGATAAGGTGCAAAAAAGGTTGTTAAACTCCTCTACCTTTGGTAGCCTTTTAACCCCAAGTTTCAGCACTTGGAATGGATCCAAAACAGTGTATAAACACAAGAAAAAGATGGAAATGAAAGCAAGAAAAAAGGTGACAAGCTTATACCTCTTTAAAGAAAGCAAGCTTTGATTGTTGATCAAACTTGATTCCAATCACCCTTAAGTTTATGAAATATGGTTTCAAATTCTAACAAAAAGCTTCAAGAACAAGCTCTAATGGTGTATGTATTGTGTATGTATAGCTAAAGAAGGTTTGAAAGTCAAAGGAAGAAGGAAGAGGGAAAGAGGTCTTTTAGCTTTTCAAAGCTTTTGGAAATTTTTGCTAACTTTGAAATCTAAAGGAAGAGGCTCTATTTATAAAAATTTGAGCTAATTTGGTCCAAAAATATCTTCAAACAAAGATATTTGTTCAATTCTCACCAACTGTTTGTCTGGCGCGACTAAGGCCCAATTAGGCCTCAAAACACATGGCTAGGACTAAAAATACAAGGCAAGGTCTAAAAAGACACTCTGGAGAAATTTTCATTGAGGCACGGCTGGTTCTCAATGGACTAGGTCGGGTCTCAATGATTGCACTTCAGGTCCGACTTCAAATGGGTATATTTCTTTCATCCGGACTTGATTTTAGGTGATTCTTGAGTCTAAATTAAAGCCCCAGAAGTCTAATTTCCAATGGTGGTGGCCTTACATCTAAATTCTAAGTGTGCAAAGAGATATGCCTATTTTAGTAAAGGTTGCTCATTTTTATCTTAATCGAATTAATGCCTAACTTCTCCGAACTAATTTTCTTCCCACCCCTCCTATTTTTTTTAACTCCAAACCTATAAATAAGATGTTTTACAAATTTTTCAAAGAGTTCACCTCTCTTTCATGTATCTCCACTTTGTCCTTACTCAGTTTACCGAAAAGTGCAATGTTTTAAACGAAATACGAGCCTCGGAACATCATTGAAACATTTGGCAAAAACATTTTGAAATGAGGGTTTTAAGGTCTAAAATTGTTTGGCCAAAATGGGGTATAAGGTTTAGGATTAGAGCTTGAATCCAAATTTCTTCGCTAAGAATTCAAAAGCTTGCACAGTGTAACTTTTATCATTTGGTGTTCGGAATAAAGCACATAAGTCTTAAGGGCGGTAAAAAATGAGGTGTCTACACAACTGAATTATGGAGATTCCCTGATCACTAGAGAGGTTCTCTCTCCTACCCATTTTCTATGATAAGACTAGTGATCCTTGCAACGTAGTCAGGATAAGATTTGCTTTTAATGATTCTTATATCTTGGTTATCCAAGTGTAGTGTGGCAGGACATTCTTAATAAGAATTACGTATGTGAGTGTGAACTGGGCCGATTCTATGAAAATTAAAAGGCTAAATTCTCTAGAGCACTCACTGAACCAGGTATTGTTTAGGACCAAAATGAATACAACCGTAGAACAAGATTGTGTTTGGTAATACTCTGTGTGTAATATATTGTCTTGGCTTACACCAACGACTGAACAGTTCAAGGCATCATGTCCATTGGACAGCTAATAAGTCTAATATGTTTTCACTAGGGAAGGTCCAAAGCCAGAAGCTCCTTATCCCGAAACAGGATATCTCCTTAATGTGCTCTCTTGCATTTTTTGCATATTGTTGCATCTCCGTTTCTGTCAAATCCATTCATGTGAGGGATTGTTAGAAATTATAGTTTTCATAGGTTTATTTTGGGCCACCTTTGAGTTCAAATTTGAGTGGGTCCCACACGTTTTTTTGGAATGGGTCCAAAAAGGTGACGTGTTCCTTGTCGCGTGGCAAGTCACACGGTGAAGACGGTTCGTCAAAACCATTTATGAGCGAATGGAAAGTTGACATCGTTCTTGGGTTCGTGGAATGGAAAGTTAAAGAGTCAAAAGTGGGTTTCCTTAAATTGGTTGTCCTACATTGAAACTTTAAGAGAGCTAAGTATATAAGCTCTAGGTTGATACACTTAGGTTGGTTCCCAAGGGGCACCCCAACTTTTGTAAGGAAAGAAGTTATAGACAAAATAGGCTTGGCTCAAAACCACCACACGCGTGCTGCCACTGTCCATCCCTCCGACCGGCCGAAATGAGCCGTGCTGGTTGTGAGTTGGGTTGGGTCCTAACTTTAATTTTTTGGACAAAATTTGTTTGAATTATTTATTTATTTATTTTACTTCCACAATTCTTCCGGGAAATTTGAATTCCTAACAGGAAAAATTCAAACACTTGCTCCAAAATGTCAAATTCAAACCTAAACAGTGGCATCCCTTCCTTCTCCGGTCACCTCTCTTTACTCCAGCAGTTTCTCAGTTTCACACCTGTTCAAAGGGCTTCCAAACCAATCCAAATAGTCACCTTATTGCCTATAAATTCAGACTTTCTCAAACCATTTTTCTCATTCGTTTTTCTTCATTTTCTCTGTATTGCTTTTTTGCATTTTTATATATTCTGTAAAAGAGAGTGATACAACTCAGTTTGTTCGTCAGGCCCAGATTGCAGTGCTACCATTTCGAGATATAGTCATTGCATCCACGAAGGTCAACATCATCTTTTCTCGAGCACCGTAGCAAGGACATAACGATCTTAAGGAAAGTGTGTCCAACGCATGCCTCGGCTATCTTTCCTTTCTGCATTTCTACAGTAATAATCTGTAAGTTGTTTTGTATGTAAATTTTTCCTATTTTATTTCTGTGTGTTATTGTTCTTGTTTTTGACTTGAACAAGAAATTTCTTTCATTTCCTTCGTTTTCAGAAACATTTCTTTTCTGAGTTTTGGGAATTAAAATTTACATTATGAAATTTAGTTTTAGAATTTTATTTCCAGTTGTGGTTTTATTAAATACACAAAGTTTGTTATTTAATTTAAATAGACGTATTTTTTCTACATCCATTACATTTATGTTGGGTGTTTGGGAAACAATAAGCGACATTTACATTTATGATTGGTGAAAGATAATGCCACGTTGTACTCTAAAAAAATTTCTCGCAGCTCTGATCCCATTCTCAGGTCTTTCATTTTGTTTGGATGATAAATTTGAATATACATTTAGAAAGAGAATGAGAAGACAAAAAAATATATATATGAATGAAATAAAATTACATTTTAATTATATTTTATATATATATTTTTTTCATTTTTAAATTTTTATCTAAATTCATAATCCGAACATAACTTTAGAGTTTTGGTGAGTCTATTTGGGATAATTGTGATGATATGAAATTTTGACTTTGTAGGTTAGTTATCCAAAGAATTAAGTTAAAATTTGGTTGAATTATATAATTTTTAAAATCATAATTTTTATTTAATTTGATTTTTAAAATGTGATTTAATCATGTGAATGTCTTGATCAATCTAATCTTTTTACACAAATAATTTATTTAACTTGTTTAACATGTTGAATCATAATCATCTAAAGTTCAAAATGAGCCCCAACAACCCAACACACTCCAAATCCCACCATAGTACCATACTCTGTGATTGATGACTGGCATTCGACCAACAATCGTTAGAGACACAAAGGTCGACCACCCGGTCTGACACATAGCCCAGCCCATGAATCCAAAGCCCAAGCCTTCGAGCATACAAATAGTATTGACTACAGTGTTTTACCTCATAAATCATGAATACAGACTGCAGTTAAATAGTATTTTTCCTGTTGATTGGAGAGAGAGTGTCGTCTCGTTTGGAAATAAGTTTTTTTAGTGATTTTTTAATTTTTTAATTAAAATATGAAATTAAAGAAATTAATATATTAAAATATTGTTTAATTTCTTACAAAAATATGTGTTAAAAATAGAATGAATGAGAATTTTTTTTTGATTTTTTTGATATTTGTTGATTTTTTAATTGACTTTTAAATTAAAACATAAGGTTCTCAAAAAGCTACACTCAATGGTAAAATTTAAAGGAAAAAGATTCGGACCCTCACAGGGGGTTACCCCCACGACCCTCTCTGGCCTGTGATTGGCCAATTTTTTTTTTTTTTTTTTTTTCCTTCTCCCCCAATCACCAACCCTCACGTGTGTGTGGGGGTGGGGGCTCGAGAGGGTCTCAATCACCTCTCAAATTTAAATTTAAGATCACCTACCCTTGAGAAAATGAAGTCAATTCTAAATAATACAACTGACCATAAAAAAGATGTGACGAATTTAACTAATCACAAGTGTTTGTTCTAATGCTGAAGGATGAATATTTGACTTCACAAATTTCATGATTGGTTAAGATGGCATTGACGTATAATTGGTTAAGATGTTTACACAATAACAATTTAGTGACTATCAACATTAACCTTCTTTGTATATGATTAAAAAAAATTACTACTTCTGACAATACAAAAATATTGCAACATAGAGATTCGTAAACGCTCACTTAAGATGTACTTAAATTATAACCTAATACCGATCTCACTAGAATATAACAAAAAAATAGACTACTAAAAATTAATAAAAAATAATTTCACTCTGAACATCGCCATAAACTCAAGCCTATGTCCACCAAATCGAAATGGGAGTAAATCCCATCACCACAAACAAGGGTCTTAATTGAATCGATCAACAATTTTCAAAGATAAAAACCGACACTGAAAATACACAAACCTTCTACTCAAAAGGGCAAAAGAAAACAGTTATTGTGGAAGTACTTTCAAATTGACAAGAAAAAGTACAAACAGTTTGGCTGTTTGTTAATGGAAAATTACCAAATAATCCACAGCCATTTTAACAGCACTGACAGTCCATTTAATTTTATTTTCTAGCATTGTGAGTGCCCACCATGTGAGGAGTGCTATTAATACAGTAATTTTACTTGTGGGAATTTAGCAGTCTCCTTGTTAATAATAATATGTCTGGCCCTACTTAACAGCCTCAAATTTGGCATCACAATCACTACCTTCTCTGTGTAAGGGAAATTGCTTCAGCCAAAAATAGTGATTGTGTAAAAAGGAGTCCCGTTAGCCTAATGGTTGAGGCGTTCTCTCATAAAACTTGAGTTGGAGTATTATTGTTGTGAATATAACTTCTCTTTACTTATTTTTCTTATTTTCCTTATTTATTTCAACATAATTTATAATTACACTATATACATGACGAGATTGATCATACTTACATTACATGGTTATTTATTTAGACCCGGCCTTGAGATTTTCGAGATCCAAAATCAATAATCAATTAATAAATATCACTAGATCATTTGAGACTCTTTACATATATATATATATATTTTTTTAATTCAACGAAAAATTTAACACAGGTAACAAAAGATTAATTTTTCTCGATGATGCAGATTTGTAAAATACCAATATTATAATAGTAATTGAGCAAAAGACAAGACAAATATTTAATTAATTGAATAGAAAAAAAGACCTATCTGTGCTGTGCTGCTGTTCTGAATTCTTGAAAATTCGTTAGTGCTCTATTAGGCCACTTCTCTCAAATTTTTGAAAAAATTGAATTAAGATTTAGGATTAGGAATTAGATAGGGAGACAGAATGAGCCCTTTTAATTTTGAATGGGCCTTTTAATTTTTTAATCGGTCAATTTATTTAAAGTTAGTTTGGGTCTTCTTTAATTTTTTTTAAACTTAAAACATACCTCATATATTACACTAAACTATAATAGGAAGTGATCCCTTTTTTTGGTCTATTTTGAGAGGCTCTAAGTCATGGCCTGATGAGCCTTTGCTCAAGACCGTTCCTGAATTTATTATTAAATAATGATATCCCGTGTCGATGGGAGAATTCTTTCCAGTACTTTTATCATTTAATCATCACTATAGTCTATTTTGAAAAGCAAATTAAAATTTTATTTTTTAACTTATTAATTTTTTTTTTTTTAAATGTGAGCTAACGTGACCTTAATGTTGTATTTGGTTGGGAGATTTGGAGAGAGATTTGGAAAGGGAAAGGGAAAAGGTGTGTGAAACTAGGTGAAATATAGGCATGTTTTATTCACATTTCACCTATCTTTTTCATTTTTCTTTCTAAATTTCTCTTTAAATTCTCTAACCAAACACAGTATAAGATAGTTAAAAAATTATCTTTTAACTCAATTATTCAAATAGATCTAATTGTGACTTTCTAATCAACTATATTAGATAGGATTCGATTCCATGTGAACGATGATAACCTGACATGATGTTACTATTGTATTAATGTTTGTTTGACAACGGTAAGTCCAATCCAACGAGAGAACCAATTTAAGGCTTGCTCAGTTCCGAACCATTCCCTGCTCGGCCTATAAACTGGTCATGTTTGGAATGTGAGGTTGGAATTATTTTAAGGAAAATGTTTGAAGGTCCGAAACTTAAGGGTCGAATTGGCTCAAAACTCCAAAACGACGTCATTTTGGGGTTTTGTTTTTTTTTTCTTCCTTTTCTTCTTTTCTTTCTTCTTCTTCGTAGAGAGAGAGAGAGAACACGAGAGAGAGAGAGAGAGAGAAGCAGGTCGTCGTTGGCGTCGAGCTCGTCGGCCCGTCTCGCCGCCTCCGCCTCCGCCTCCGCCTCCGCCTCGCTCGCTCGTCCGCCTCCGCCTCCGCCTCACCCCGCCCAACCCCATTTTAGGCCCTCCTCCTCTCCTTCTTCTTCTTCCTCCTTTCCTTCTTCTTCCTCCAACCGCCTGAAATTCGAGCCGTTTGGCTCGAAAATTTTTCGGGCCCTGTAGCAATACTCTTATTTTAATTATAAAAAAATAAAATAAATTAAAAAATTAATAAGATAAAATGTAGGATTTAAATTATAATAATTATTTTTTTTTTATAAAAGTAAAAAATTAAAAATTAAAACATTTATTTTAAATAAGACTTTTTAGCCTAAACTAAAATAGTAAAAAAGTCAATCCACTTCCCAAACGAAGGTAAACGAAGGCACTCCAGGCCGGCTTAGTCTTCAAGTTTAAAAATAAATATTTTTGAATTTTTGCAATTTGTAGAATTTTTTAATAGTTTTTAAAAAATAGTTTTAATATTGAAAATCACCTAAAAATGACATTTGTTCAGATAGAGATGGATTAAATTGTTTTTTTTTTTTCTTAATTGAAACTTTTAAAAGAATTTTTTTACAAAAACGAGAGAATATTAAAAAAAATTAAATTTAAGAAAGAATTAAAAAGACTTTTGAGACCCCAAAATATCTTGAGTGGGCCCTGCGGTTAAAGTTATGTAAAATATAGGTTTAATTTGGAAACTTGGCCAAAAGTTAAAATTTAATTTTTAATCAATTTTGAATAACATTATCATTTTACTTTTTTACACCCTTTTTTCACACGCACACACAAAAAATAAATAAATAAAAAGCCAACTTCTAATAAACTTTTCAAAACAACTCATAACATGACTATCTGGACATGCATGCAACATTGCGAGCTTGACATGACTGACGTGTTCGGACTTGCTACACCAAGGGCGATTCGACTCATTGCAGTGCCGAGTCATTGGGGTTCATTTGCTTGAAAAATCGAAGATTTAAATTTGAATACTGTAGAAGGTCAGAAGTTAAGCCCCAAATTAAGTGTGAGTCTAAGTACTGAGGTCGCCCCAAAGAAGCAACCAGGAATGAAAAAGGAGCATAGGCCAAAGCTCAAGGAAAGTGGGCCAACAGTGGGCCAAAGCAGGTCCGACTCGCCAAAGGTCCAAGTAGACTCCATGGAGGAAATACCTAAGTCAAGTTGCCGAGGCAACACCTGCAACGGTGAAGTTACGGAGGGAACATGTGCAGCAGGAAAGTTACTAAGGCACTTTGCCGCAGTGCCACAATTCCTAATATCTTCAGTTCCGCCGCCATTTGAAATTGCTAAAAAGAGAAAACCGAAGCAACTGAGTTGCAGAGGCAACATTTGCAGTGACCAAGTTGCGGAGACATTTTGTCGGCACCGCCATCTACAATATTGTCGGTTTTTCCATTTGAACCCGTTGCGGGAAATGACTACCTCAACAACTACTATCGCAGCAACTACGACCGCAGCAACTAAGTTGCAGAGGGAATATCCTGCCAAGATGATAGCAGCCTTTGAGAGAGGTCTCCCTCTACAAGTAGAGGCTAATGCTTGGCGCTGAAAGCAGGCCCCAAGGCATTACTAGCCTAGGGCTGATAGCAGGCCCTCAAAGTTCATATAACTTGGCGCCGACAGCAAGCCCCAAGACTTACTAGTTGGAGTTGATAGCAGGCCCAAAGATATCAGTTTACCGCGATGATCCCGCGAAGATGGGAGCAGGGTAGCCCGAGCATAAGGGACTCCCTTTCCATTACCCAGGTCATGGACCTGCCTTAATCGCACAGGCAGGACTAAGGAAGCCCCATTGGGCTTGGTACTAAGGCACATCATGGCTGATAGCAGGCTTGGCTGTGGCCTTCGCCCTGGAAAGTTGGGGAGTTTGTGGTTAGGTGACTAAGAGTGGAGGCATCGCTCAGGTGAACATAAACATAGCCAATAGCAGGCTAATGGAGTCCTGAGAATGCATGTACTGGCCAAATAGAACTGAGAAAGCAAGTGCAGCGGCAAGGTTCACCGCTGCAAGTGCACTTGCTGAGGTTCAGGCTGAGAAGACAAGTGCAGAGACAAACACTTCTGTTGCAACTGCACTTGCTGAGGCTCAAAAAGGTAGTTCCTGAGGCAAATAGATAGTACACAGTACATGCAAAGGGACACGTGGCACCTTCAGCTTGGTGACTCAAGGCAAAATATTCTATGTGATCCTCTGGGACACATGTCTTCTCTCTATTTGGCCACTTGGTATCCTCTTAGCACTAAGGAAAAACCTATAAATATGACCCATTTTCCAAGGTTCAAGAAGAGAAATTTTGGAAATTTGAGGGAGATGCTGCCCATTTTGGTACTGCCACACATTTCTTCTTGAGCCACTTGCTTTACCCTCACCTAGCTACACACTCTCCAACTCCCATACAGTTGCTACTACTTATTCTCCAGCCACTTCCACTATTATTAGACCATTAGCATAGTTTTGCTTCTCTAATCACTTTCCTAACCTTGAACCCCCCCATCAAATACTTAATTAGTAATCAAAATAAATACCCAATTAGTAATCAAAATAAATACCCAACTGGACTGCTGACTAGAAGGTCCATCTTCTAGTGCTTGTTAAGTTTTTTTTTTTTTTTTTTTTTTTTTTGGGGAGGGGTTATATTTAACATAATTTGTTTTATCTTTGTTTTGTGATTATTAAATTTGTTGGGTTTTCCACATTGTATTGTGAGATTTTCTTAAATAATTGAATGTGTAGTTTAAGTTGGGAGAAATTACAGTTCAATTGGGATTTAAAAAATAGTTATAAAGAAGTGATAATTTTTTTATGAAATTACCATTGCATAATAATTTCTCTTTTAATTTAAGTGTTATAATATTGTATTTATCTCTTATCATTTGGAAAATAAATAAATAATGTATATAGCAACGCTTAGATGCATTCAAATAAATAATGTATATGACACCACTTAGATGCTAATTTAGAAGTATTTTCAAATGCTTTGTAGGGCAAAAAAATTTGCTTTTGAAAGTAATATATTAATGGGGAGATTAGATTACCCCTCACTGGTACTTCAAGAAAGTTATTACAGATTTATGAAAAAAACTATAATTTTAATTATTAATATTTATATATGATGATACAGTTCGTCCTGGTGAATGGGTTAGACCGATCCAAGCTCCTCAAGCCCACTGGATAACCTGCAAACAAGTTTAACGGGGAACGGGGTAGTCCCCCGGCGAACCCTCCGGTGTGCGAATTAGAAGAGGAAGTAGACAAAAGTAGAAAGAGAGAGAGAGAGAGATAGATAAACTTAACCTTCTTCTTGTCTTCGAGCTTTGCTTATATCCTTTGGTAATCATTTCGCTCTCTGCCATTCTGACCTCCCCGCCGAAAGCTTATGCCGTGGTTCGTCTTGTTCAGGGTGAGGGGGTGCTATTCCGGTTGAGAGGTGTTGTCGCAATAAATGCTGTGATGAGCCGCATTAATGGTGATGTGCTGTGGCAATAACTTTGCAGATCTTTGTCTGCTGACGTGGCCTGTTCTGCACCTGCCACGTGTCCGAGCGTCATTGGCTTTCCCTGCTCGGTTGGCCTCCAGCTGTGTTGGGTTTTACCAACCGGGTTGTGCAACTGATGTTTAAATGGTGGGCCTGGGTTTACTCACGGTGGGCTGTGGTCCTTGTGGGCCTATCCATGTCAGTAGTCCCCCATTCCCGAGTGCAGCTTTAGTCCAACGAAGGGAATAATGATAATAAGGAAGATGAGTCCGAGCGTGAGGGCGGCCGAGAAGTGAGAGGGTGGCAGTATGAGGTGCCGACCGTGAGAGCGGCCGAGCGGGAGAGGCCGACCGAGTGGGAGAGGTCGAGCGTGGGCGTGGCGAAGTGGGAAGAGGCCAACCGTGAGGTGGCCGAGCGAATGAAAGTGCCGATCGCGGCGTGAGCGGAGCCGTAAGGCCGATCGTGAGGGTGGGCGAGCGGAGGGCACGGGGCTCAAGAGGCGGCATGTCACGTGATGATTTGAAGTGGAAAAGACAAGGTAAGGGCAGAAGTCAGTGCATCGGGACCACACACGTGGCAGAATTTCGGGAGAGGGAAAGGTCAAACGTTAGATCAGAAGTGAAACGTCAGGGCATTATTATGGGCATTGAGGAGGCAGTTTTGGCGGATGATTTGAAAATTTTTCAAACTGGCGAACATTAATTTGGATCCTTGGAATACGGGCAAACCGTGGGCTTTTGGTATCATACGATTCACCTACTTCTTTACAAAAACTCAAAACATTCGAAGTATCAGCTCCTTCGTTGCTCACGATACCCCGTTGAAACACTTTTTCGATTTTCTAGCACCTGCATCAGAAGCTATTTGCAAGCACAACTTAGAAATGGCCTAGGAAGAAACTGCAATTGTCGTAGTGGACCCGCTTGGGGATGACGACGCAGAGGAACTAGCGGCGCAGTACAGGGCAGGGAGGTTGGAGGGACCAGTGGTGCAATCCCAAGGTTCCGCCGTGGTGGCTGCGCCACAACCAATCAGCCAGGTGGGACCAGATCACTGGCATTCGAGGGCTGACAAGTCCATCATCACTGCGGTGGAATTGGAGGCCATCCGCGAGAGATACCAGATTCCGGTGGACGTGGAGTTGGCGCTGCCAACCGACAGAAAGGCTGTCTGATGCCAGGCCAGGGGAGTTCTCCCTCTACGATGAGGCGCTGAAGAGGGGGTTGAGATTGCCGCTGCCGCAGATCGTGGTGGATGTGCTCAACCGCTTGGAGGTAGCACCAGGGCAGCTGATGCCCAATGCTTGGAAGATTCTGTTATCGTGTGCAAGTGCATGGCCAAAGGCGACTGAGGGGTTGGCCATGACCGTAGATGAGTTCTTTTGCTGCTACAAAGCTTCAGGGCAGTAGGAGATGTGGGTTACCCTACAGGCCGCAGCGGGGAAGGGCTTGGTGGCTGGTTTGCCAACATCAATCAAAGGTTGGAGGCCGCGGTGGTTCTACGTGTCCACCTCTGGGGGGGCTGGTGTGCGCACCGTGTGGAAAGTGCCAACCAGGTCTGTGGAGCCAAAGTTGGGGGCGGCGGCGGAGGAGAGGGTAAAAAAGGTGAAGGAGTGGAAAGAGAAGGAAAAAGTCAGGTGGGACGAGCTAGTTCAGCCGTCGGCTCTGTTTGAAGCTGGGTTGGGTCCACAGCCGATCGGTGGAGACCTTGACCGATCGGAGCTGGAGGCAAGGAGAAGAGCGTAGGAGGCAGAGGATCATGCCATCCTGGTAAAAGCCTAGAAATTCAAGGAGTCCCAAGCCGGCTGACCGACCGCCTCAGCCGGTGGCGAGGGAGAGGATTCGCCCTCGTCCCAAACCCTTGGGAGGGAAAAATTTGGGCGAGTTCGTTCCACGACCGCTCCCAAAAGACCCTCTGAAGGAGAGGTCGTTGAAGGAGATGGAGGCGTTGGGCGTAGAGAAGAAAAAGAAGAGGTTGAGGCGGAGTGAAGAAGAGCCAGCCCAAAAAAGAAGAAGGAAGGTGATGATGGAAGTGGCCAGTCTGGCCAAGCAAGTAGGTGGGGAAGAGGTGGAGCAGACCCCAGAAGGGGTGGGCGTCTCGGCTGGGGCAGAGGTCCTTGTGACAAAAGACACCCCAGAAGTGGTGATAGCCAGTCCAACGGTGGACGTTGTGGAGAAGACCCCAACAGTACAAGTGGAAGTTGGCTTGACTGGGGCTGAGCCGAGTGGGAGGTTGGAGAAGACCCCAGCGGTGCAAGTAGAAGCTGGGTTGGCTGGGGCTGAGCCAAACGGGAGGGAGTAGACCCAAAGGGGCCCTGTGCCTCAAGAAAGAGGAGTTGGACTGGGTGCCACGATTTACCACGCGCGTGCAGTGGCTGGGAGGCTGGAGGGAGATGGAGGCCCAACTAGGGCGGGGGCAGACCGCCTAGTGAAGATGGTGGAGGAGTCAGGTCTGCGCTCAGCTTCTGGATTCAATGAGGCTGACCTGTTCAGGGGGTTATGCTCCGCCCAAATGGAGGTAACTACCCTGGCAGGGGCCTTGCTGAGGAAAGCTGGGGCGTCCAAAATCAAAGCTAAAGAGGCTAAAATTTGAGTTAATAAAGCTGAGAGTCTTGAATGGAAGATCGCCCATCTTGAGTTCCGAGCGATCAAGTTGGAGGCTGGGAAGCGCGCCTTGAGTTGTGTCATTGAGTTCAATTCTTGGCAAGCAGAAGGTGGTGGAGTCTCAAAAAGAATGTGCCATCGCGGTCGAGCGGCACGAAGAGGCCATGAACAATAATGAGGATCTTGTCAGTGTAAAGATGCTAAGTTGAGGCTCAAAAGGAGATGGAAGGCGGCGGGCGGCGGAGCGAGGGAGAGCTCAGATAAGGAGTTGGAGGCAGAGCGAAGTAGGGGCTCATGGAGAGGAGACTGCAGGCGCTTGAAGCGAGAGGGGAAGTTGATTCTTGAGGAGAGGCTGAAGAGGGAGCTGGAGGCTGAGAGGGCCAAGGCTGCAGCTGAAAAAGAGGCCCTACAAAAAAAGCTGAACGAAGAGAAGGTGAAGGCGGCCTCGGAAAGGGCAGCCTACCCCGATCTTTATGTTGCAGCAGTTACTCAATTCAAAGGGTCTCTTGAATTTCAGATGGTGATTGATGCTGCAGTTGCCAGTAGCTTAGCCAGGGAGGAATCTGGGAGGGCTGGCCCATCAAAGACAGCTGCTGAGGGGAGGTCTGAGGCTGAAGTGATTGCAAGCTTCCAGCAGTCGGACTATTACAAACATGAAATATCAGAGTACTGGGACAGTGGGTGGAAAATGTTCAGACGGAAGGCGGAGGAGCTGTTCCCAGAACTTGACCTGAGTGGCGTAACGATTGGGGAAGATGATGTGGCCCAGACCCCTCTGGATGAAGGTGTTGAAGAAGGAGACCTGACCTCCAGTGAGGAAGAGGGGTGAACTGAAGATATGTACTGAGGAGTTTCTGTTTTGTCTTTGTATACACATTTTTGTTTTGTTTTGTTTTATTTTTGAAGTATTGTAGTAGATTGATGTAGACATTTTGCGAATGAATAAAACTCCATTTATGTCTTGTAATTGACTGTGTTTGTTTGTTTGGTGGATTTGAAATGGACAAATGTTTGTAATAAGAACGGGTGATGAACTTATGAAAAAATTCAATTTCATGACAGAGTGAACTTGAGCTAAGTGACCCAAGTGAATTTGAACTTGTGATGATGTTGAGTAGAGGTCAACTTGTAATGAAAACTTCGCGCAGAGTTAAATAAAAAATTCCATCACGCAGAGTAAGAGTGAACTGATAAAATCCCTTCATGCAGAGTGAGATTGGACTTGTATAAAAATTCAATGGATGAGTAATTGAAAAATTGGAGTACGAAGTTGTAAAACATGGGGGTGGAAAATGATCTTTATAAAAGGTCCACGAATAAGTATGAGTGAAAGATCCATGAATGAGGGCAGAAAAGTTGGTTTTAAATTGTAACTAAAGGATCAATAGTAAACCTGTAGGGGAGAAATTGGGGGAACACCGTTGGAATTTGACTAAGTAGAGATGTTATAAAAATTTGTAACCTCAACTTGTGACTAAGTGTTCTCCCAAGGCTATAGTGGTACTTGTTTCACTGAGTCTTCTGGTGTTCGAAAGTGCTCGGTCTGGCCGAGGCTTTTGAAAGTGTTCGGTCGGACTGAGGCTTTTGAAAGTGCTCAGGTCGTACTGAGGCTTTTGAAAGTGCTCGGTCTGGCCGAGGCTTTTGCAAGTGCTCAGGTCGGACTCAGGCTTTTGAAAGTGCTCAGGTCGGACTGAGGCTTTTGAAAGTGCTCGGTCTGGCTGAGGCTTTTGAAAGTGCTCAGGTCGGACTGAGGCTTTTGAAAGTGCTCCGGTTGGACTGAGGCTTTTGAAAGTGCTCGGTCTGGCCAAGGCTTTTGTAAGTGCTCAGGTTAGACTGAGGCTTTTGCAAGTGCTCAGGTCGGGCTGAGGCTTTTGAAAGTGCTCGGTCTGACCGAGGTTTTTGAAAGTGCTCAGGTCGGATTGAGGCTTTTGAAAGTGCTCGGTCTGGCCGAGGCTTTTGTAAGTGCTCAGGTCGGACTGAGGCTTTTGAAAGTGCTCAGGTCAGACTGAGGCTTTTGAAAGTGCTCGGTCTGGCCGAGGCTTTTGAAAGTGCTCAGGTCGGATTGAGGCTTTTGAAAGTGCTCGGTCCGGCCGAGGCTTTTGTTAGTGTTCGATCCGGCCGAAGCTTCTGGAGTGCTCAGACGGGCTGATTCTTTTGAAGTGCTGCAAATGAAAGTTTCATGGAAGCTACATTCAGACAGTTGAATTATAGAATATTGGAACTCCAGTCGGAATTTGTATTATGTATTGAAAAAGGAAAATACGACAAGCTTTGACAATACAAAAGTGGGAATTCATTGATAGTAACGCTTCAGATGTTCAGCATTCCAGGGATGGGGAAGATCTTGGCCATCCATGTCTTGAAGTCGGTAAGTGCCTGGCCGTGGACGGGCCTTCACAACGTAGGGTCCCTCCCATTTGGCTGCTAGTTTGCCTTCTGTCGGGTTCTTTGTGGCAAGAGTCGCTTCTCTCAGGACGAGGTCCCCTACAGAGAACTCTCGTGGTCGGACTCTGCTGTTGAAGTGTGTTCTCATTTTCTGCTGGTACGAAGCCAATCTGATAGCAGAAGTTTCTCTGAGCTCTTCGATGAGGTCTAGGTCTGCTCGACGGAGTTCTTCGGTTGAGGCGAGATCCGAATGTGAGACCCTTGGGGTGGGCAGACCGACTTCTACCGGAATGACCACCTCAGCGCCATATGTTAAGCGACAAGGGGTTTCCCCAGTAGGAGTCCGGGCAGTGGTTCGGTAAGCCCAGAGCACATTGGGTAGTTCCTCAGCCCAAAGGCCTTTAGCAGCTTCAAGCTTGGTTTTGATGATCTTCAGGAGAGAGCGGTTGGTGACCTCAACTTGGCCATTTTCTTGGGGATGACTGGGGGAAGAGAAGCATGGTTGAATCTGGAGATCTGCACAAAATTTCCTGTATTTGGCGTTGTCGAACTGTTTGCCGTTGTCGGAGACGATGGCCTGAGGGATGCCGAATCGGCAGACGATCGATTGCCAGATAAACTTGGTGGTGTTCCGCTCGGTGATTATGGCGAGGGGTTCCGCCTCGACCCACTTGGTGAAGTAATCGATGGCAACAATCGCGAACTTGGTCTGGCCTCGACCAGTGGGAAGTGGACCAACCAAGTCGATCCCCCATTTGGCGAACGGGTAAGGGCTACAGAGGGTGATCAGCTCAGTGGGAGGAGCATGGGGGATGTTGGCGAAGCGTTGACACTTGTCGCACTTAAGCACAAAATCAGTGGCATCTTGGTTGAGAGTCGGCCAGAAGTAGCCTGTACGGAGTACTTTGTGAGCGAGAGACCTGCCACCTGAATGATTGCCATAGATCCCTTCATGGATTTCTTGCATTACATAGGTTGCTTGGGCGGAGTTGTCACGCCCCAAACCCGCCCCGAGAGGTTCGGTGACGTGACCGGCCAGTAATTCGTAAATTACCTCCGGCCTTACTGTACAAAACATAAATAAAAAGGGGCTCGCGGAAGCACATGCAAAAACTAATAGTCCAAGAGCTGTGCATTTACATGAACAAGTGTATATACATGCCAAAATAATAATTACATTGTATTTTACATGACATGTTCCAAAACATCACATAAGTACAAACTACAAAATAACCAAAAAGACAAAACTCTCTCACGGCCTTCCAGGCCTAGCCCCAGCTCAGAGGCACTCAAAACTTGGTAGGCTTCAAAACGGCGGCTCGGCTCGGGACTCCGCCTAGGCTCGGCTACCTGAAGGCTCACCTATAATACATAAGTACAAACAATGAGCTAAAGCTCAGCAAGTAACATTTAAGTAAAGGGTTAGTGAACGAATACCAACATTTCATAATTACAATCATAAACAGTCAACAGTCATAATGGCATAATCCACAGAACCTTCCATAATCTCTCATAACAGTCTATCATTCACGTTCTAGTCTACGAGATCTCGTGACTGGCCATGGGTCTCCATCTTCATACCCTAACCCATGACTGATCAGATCATGGGCCTGCATGTTCATGTCCCACCCATGACCAAACTATCTATGGATGCCATACCAGATTTGCAAATAAAGGCATTCGTTCACAGTTTAAATAAATCACCTTTCAAACATATCATATCATAACGTATCACTTTGAAACATAATTCATTATAACGTATCTTTACAAAAACATTACTTACAGCGGGTTTCCAATACCGGTTATACGGTCTTCGAGGCCTGCCCTGCAATTAACATTATAAACATTTCTTAACATTCATGATCATCATACATTAAATCATTCATGTTTCTCTTTTCTTTCCTTCACTTTATTTCATGTCATTCTTTCATTCTTTACTTCATTTCATATTCATTTCATGCTCATGAGATGCTAAATGATGCAATTAACATAATGGAATCAAGTATACAACTTTCCCAAAATTTTCCTGAAAAAGACCTTCCCGCTCGAGCGCCCACATGTCCGGCCGAGCGATCGAATAATTTCAAAAAGCTGCCGAGATTTGATTTTTCCCGCCGAAGGCTTCCTCCGCCGGCGGAGATCTAATCTGAAAATCCTATTCTTCTTCCCAAGCTTCCTTTTCCCTTTTCAAAATCAACTTCACCATTGATGAAATCAAACCTCAAAACCAACTTATCTTGAACATTAGGAACTAGAACAAAACCTACATGCACCTTTTACCAAAATCAATCCTCAATCAAGATGAATACTCATGAACATGCACATTAAAACTTCTTATTTCAACATCCATGGAGGTTACCCTCAAAACATACCAAATAAACTTGATTCATAACATATGTGTTCAAATTCAACATCACTTCTCTTCCCTTTTCATTTATTTATCATGATACAACCTTACTTCAAGGAATTAGGAGAAAGTCTTACCTTAATTCTTCAATTTGTGGAAGATTCAACTTGATTTCCCCCTTTTCCCTTTCTTCTTCCCTTGGTCTCTCCTTCCTTCCCGTTTTCTCCCTCTCTCTCTCTTTCTAGATTTTTCTTTCTCTTGTGTTTGAGGTAAATGAGTCAAAAAGGGCATACATCCTTATCTATAACTATCAAAATAATCCCTTGCCCAAATTATGTAAGCCAAACATGGCCCTTATCAATCATAACAATTGTATCAAAACATTTGAGCCAAACAAGACTTAGCGATGCAGACGAAATTCAGTCCTCAAATTATTTTCTCAAACAGTTCTACAAATTTCCGGGATCACATAGACGTATTCAATTTCGTTTTCTGTACCCATTACGGTCATCAATTTCAATCCCAAAGTCGTAGCCTCAACAGATAATTTTCTAATTCAAACAGGTAGTCTTCCGTTAAATCATACTAACACATAATTAATTACTGATAATCACATCATGCAGTTCCGGGTCATTACAGTTGAGGCATCGCAGGTACGGGCGTGAAAAACCGCGCTTGTAAAGGACGCCGTCGACCAGAGTGTAGTTAGCCGACCGAGCTCTGACCTTGGCAGCCTGCTGTTAGTCATTTGGGAGTTCTCCGGTGGTCAAGAAGAGGAAAATGTCGGATGCCCAAGGGATGGGCTCCGTCTGGAGGAATTGCACTTCTTGTAGATCGGGTGAGATGGCCGGGTGGGCTAGGTATTCGAGGCGAACTCCTTGGCTGAGGTCAGAATGGTCGGTAGAGGCCAGCTGGGCCATCTCATCTGCTTTGGAGTTTTCCGCCCGAGGTATGTGTCTGATCTAGAAGGTATTGAAGAGGCGAACAAGGGGGAGTGCCATGTCCTTGTAAGCCCGCATTGTGCCATCTTTGGCATCGAATTCCCCTGTGATCTGACCGACGATGAGTTGGGAGTCACTGAACACGCGGATATGGCTGACACCAATGTCTTTGGCCAGACGAAGTCCTACTATTAATGCTTCATATTCGGCTTCATTGTTGCTGGCCGCAAACAAGAGACGGAGAGCACATTTGAAATAACCCCCCTCAGGAGAGGTGAGGATGAGGCCGGCCCCACTTCCTTCCCTGCGAGACGAGCCGTCAACATTGAGTGTCCAAGAATGAGGATCTTCAGGCTCTGGTGGAGTTGGTGGAGGTGGAGGTGGAGGTGGAGGGTTAACGGTTGGGGTTGGATTGGTAAATTCCAAGATGAAGTCGGCCACAGCTTGCCCCTTGATTGCTGTCCGGGGGCGATAAGAGATATCGAACTGGCTTAGTTCTACTGACCACTACATGAGTCTGTCTGAAAGTTCTAGTTACTGCATAACCTTCTTCAGGGGCTGGTCGGTGATGACCACTATGGAGTGGGCTTGGAAGTAGGGGCGGAGTCGTCTGGAGGCGGTGACCAAGGCCAGGGACAGCTTTTCTAAAAGGGGGTAGTTCTGCTCCGCTTCCCTAAGTGCCCGACTGATGTAGTAGACCGGCCGTTGGAATTTGGTATCTTCTCCGATGAGAGTCAGACCGATCATGTGCTTGATACCGCTAAGTAGAGGAAGAGGGGCTCACCCGTAATTGCCTATGAGAGAAGGGAAGGATTGGCCATGCACTGCTTTAACTGTTAAAAGGCTTCTTCGGATTCAGGTGTCCATTCAAAAGTCTGCCGAAGAACTTTGAAGAATGGCAGGCACTTATCCGTTGCGTAGGAGATGAAACGGTTGAGGGCTGCTACTCTGCCAGTGAGTCTTTGAACCTCTTTAACGGTTTTGGGGGACTGCATCTCAATCAAGGCCTTGATCTTCTCAAGGTTGGCCTCGATGCCGCGTTGACTGACCATAAAACCCAAGAACTTTTCGAATCCTACGCCAAAGGCACACTTCTCTGGGTTGAGCTTCATCTGATATTTGTGAAGGGTGGCAAAAGTTTCTCGTAGGTCGGTGAGATGATCAGTGGAGAGTTTGCTCTTGACTAGCATGTCGTCCACGTACACTTCCATGTTCCGACCGATCTGATGGTGGAAGACTGCATTGACTAACCATTGGTAGGTGGCCCCAACATTCTTTAGTCCGAATGGCATGACACGGTAGTGGTAGGTGCCCCGGTCGGTGATGAAAGATGTGTGTTCCTGGTCGGATGAGTGCATCACGATTTGGTTGTACCCGGAGAAAGCATCCATGAAGCTGAGCATTTGATGACCGGCCGTGGCGTCGACCAGTAGATCAATGCGGGGGAGTGGATAGCTATTTTTGGGGCAAGCTCGGTTCAAGTCAGAGTAGTCGACGCAGAGACGCCACTTGCCATTTCTCTTGCGAACTAGGACCACATTGGACAGCCACTTAGGATAATCCACATTTCGGATAAACTAAGCCTCGAGGAGTTTGTCAACCTCTGCAGCTATGAGATTGTTGCGCTCTGGGTAGAAAATACGCTGCTTTTGTCGGTAAGGTCGGAAATGAGGTTCGATACTGAGGTGGTGAGTTATGAAAGAGGGGTCAATGCCTGGCATGTCTACATGAGTCTAGGCAAGAAGCGTCTCTGGCTTTGGGAGAGGTAATTGACTGCCGATTTTGGCAGTTTTGAGTGGGTTGGTAGGATCGATGTTAACTTTAACGAGTTCTTCCACAGGTTCGCCTCTGATCAGCTCGTCCTCATCCCGGACGTCAAGTCCTTCAATGATCATCGCCTCCTTCAGTTTGACTTCTTTAAGTGAGGCCATATAACATTCCCTGGCGACGATCTGTTCTCCCCTAACTGTTCTAACCCCGAGATCGGTGGGAAACTTGAGGGCAAGATGGTAGGTGGATGTGATGGCTTGGAAGGCGTTGAGGGCGGTGCGGCCGAGGATGATGTTGTAGGCAGATGGGCTATCAACCACCAGGAAGGTGAGCAACTTCGTGGTTTGCTGTGGGTACTCGCCGATTGTGATGGGGAGATCGATGGAACCTATGGAGGTCACGCGGTCGCCAGTGAAGCCGACAAGAGGGGTTTGGAGCGGAGAAAGGCTTTCTTCCCCGATCTTCAGTTGGCGGAAGCAGTTGAGGAAGATGATGTCCGAAGAGCTACCATTGTCGATGAGAACTCATCTGACCTTATAATTGGAGAGGACGGTGGAAATGATAAGGGGATCATCATGAGGATAACGGATGCCAGTAGAGTCGGCGTCCGTGAAGGTGATGGGCTCTGTCAACTGCTTGGGTTGTTTAGGGTGGGTCTCTTGTGGCGATTTGCCTTCTCGAGCCTGTCAGATTTTTTCTAAGTTCGCCTCGAGCTGAAGGCCGAGATGGTCCCTCACAAGCAAGACCACCTGAAATAACTCTGATTTCACCAACTGGTGGAGGTGGATTACCTTGAGGCCGAGGTTGTTGGGGGAGTTGATCATGCCCCTAGTTTGGTTGAGCTGGTCGCCGTGTGGGGGTGTGCCTGCAATTATCTCTGTGGGGCTCGGTCCTTTGCCTCTGCTGAGGGCAGGTGTCTGTGAACCGGCTTAGATGCCCCTGGCGAATGAGGGTCTCCACTTGATCCTTGAGGCTGATGCTCCTTGAGGCTGATGCAATCGTCGGTGTTATGGCCATGGTCCTGGTGGAAACGACAATATTTGGACTGGTCTTTCCGATTTGAAGGGTTCCGTGGAGGGAGAGGCCATTTGAGGGGGTAGTCCCGTTGGATCTGGTTAAGGATATGTTCCATGGGAGAGTTGAGGGGTGTATATCGCTCGAGCGCAGGCGGTCCTCTTGGTCTTGGCCGGTCGTCGATAATGGCCGGGGTGTCAGGCTGTGATATTAGGTGTTGCTGGGTTCTTGGTCTTTTCTCTTTTCTCTGGGGATCGGGTTTTTAGCTATTGGATCTTGTCGAGCGGTGAGTGAATCCTCGGCATTCATGTATTTTTGGACTTTGGAGAGTAGGACTGCTATGAAGGTCGAGGGGTTCTTGGAGAGGGAGAAAAGGAAATCGAATGACCGCAGACCGACCATGAAGGCTGTGAGGATGACCTTGTCATCATTTTCGGCAACTTGCAGGGCTTCGGTGTTGAAGCGAGTGACGAAGCTGCGCAATGATTCCCCCTCGGTCTGACGGATGTTGAGTAGCTGGGTGGCCGGGCGTCGTTGGCGCTGGGCGCCGATAAAATGGCTCAGGAAAGAGTCACTGAGATGTTGGAAAGTGGAGACCGAGTCCGTTGGTAACTGGCCAAACTACAGCCGAGCCGACCCCTTCAGTGTCACGGGAAAGGCTCGACACATGATTTCGTCAGGGAAGGCATGGAGGATCATGAGGGTGCGATAGGTCTCCAGATGGTCGACCGGGTCGGTTGTGCTATCGAAGGAGTCAATGGTGGGCATTTTGAATTTGGCGGGCAGGGGTTTGTCTCGGATGGAGGCAACAAATGGCTAGTTTGCCGTGGTGGAGGGCTTATGCTGAATGTTCTGCATAACCCCTTGTAGCTGGAGCTTCATGGCTCGGAGTTCAGCGTCCCAGAGGGGGATGTTGTCACCAGAGGGAGATAGGTATTGGATGCTGCTGGCCTCTCCCTTGTGGGCTGGTGCTATAACCGATGGGTGTGGGGGTGGGGGTGGCGGATTTATGTGTGGGTGAGGAGGTTGCAAACTGTCCAAGTTGGGTGGATTGGGTAGTGAGGCAGTATGGCCGGGGGTGCGTTCTGGGTTGGGAAGGATATCTAGAGGTGGCGGTGGAGGAATGGGAAGGTTTCTCTGGAGCAGAGCGTTTATTAGGGCTTGGTTTTGCTCGGCCATGCGGTTGATGCTGTTAGTAAGTTCGATGAAGTATTGTGGTGGGTTGTTTGGATTGGGAGGATCGGTTTGGTGATCGGCAGCGTTATGGTGGGAAGCCATGGATCTAGTCGTGACCATACACTTGACGGGTGAGGTGAAAAGGTTACTGGAACAGGGTCTCCGGCGGCAATGAACACAACTGGCGTACGGATAAACCAGCTTCCTGACGGCGCCAATCGATGATGTCATCTGGTGAATGGGCTAGACCGATCCAAGCTCCTCAAGCCCACTGGATAACCTGCAAACAAGTTCAACGGGGAACGGGGTAGTCCCCCGGCGAACCCTCCGGTGTGCGAATTAGAAGAGGATGTAGACAAAAGTAGAAAGAGAGAGAGACAGATAGATAAACTTAACCTTCTTCTTGTCTTCGAGCTTTGCTTATATCCTTTGGTAATAATTTCGCTCTCTGCCGTTCTGACCTCCCCGCCGAAAGCTTATGCTGTGGTTCGTCTTGTTCAGGGTGAGGGGGTGCTATTCCGGCTGAGAGGTATTGTCGCAATAAATGCTGTGATGGGCCGCATTAATGGTGATGTGCTGTGGCAATAACTTTGCAGATCTTTGTCTGCTGACGTGGCCTGTTCTGCACCTGCCACGTGTCCGAGCGTCATTGGCTTTCCCTGCTCGGTTGGCCTCCAGCTGTGTTGGGTTTTACCAACCGGGTTGTGCAACTGATGTTTAAATGGTGGGCCTGAGTTTACTAACGGTGGGCTGTGGTCCTTGTGGGCCTATCCATGTCAATATAATTTATTACTTATTGGTAATTATTTTTAAAAAATTTCACCGAATTTAAATTACCCCTATATTAATTGTTAGTTCTCTAGTGCCTATTTGGTGTCAAAAGTTTTTTTTTTTTTTAATCGATAAGATTTAAATTTAACATTTCATATTATTACTTGACTTTAGAACACAAACAATAATGGCAAAAGTTTATTAATTAAGAGGGAGCTCTTTTTTAAAGTAATTAAATATATTAATTGTTAGTTCTCTCATGCCTATCAAGTGGTGCCAAAAATTGTTTCTTTTTCTTTTTATTTTTAATTGATAAGATTTAAATTTTAACATTTCATATTATTACTCAACTTAAAATACAAACAACAATGGGTAAAGTTTATTAATTATGTAGGAGGGAGCTCTTTTTTCTAAAGTAAATATATTAATTGTTGGTTCTCTCGTGCCTACCAATTGGTGCCAAAAGGTTTTTTTTTAGTTGATAAGATTTAAATTTTTTTTTATAGGTGCAACGGAAAGTAATAAGATTTGAATTTTAACATTTCATATTAGTACTCAACTTAAAGCACAAACAATAATGGCTAAAGTGTATTAATAATGTAGGAGGAAGCTCTTTTTTGTTTTTTTTTTTAATTTGGGTATGATGAAGATTATTTAAAATTGTATAGAAAAATTACTTTAGATATGAGCAAATCCACAATGAAATGGTGCCTAAACATTTATTTATTTATTGGCCGTGGCTTTTGTCGATCTCGATAGGATTTGACGTCTTGACAGGCTCGTGGAGGCCCATCATGGGTCTGTTTGATAATCTGAACCGTTCAATGTGTAGAACTCGTCGAGTACTATATGTCTGTAAAAAATTACGTTGATTAGATATCGATAGCTATGTGAACAAAACAGTTTTTTATCAACCGTTAATTTTTTCACTGTCCATTTTTTTTATACAAAACTGATTTGATCACATAACTATCGATATCCAATTAACGTGATTTTTTACAGGCATGTAGTACTCGACGAGTTCTACATTTGAACGGTTCAGATTTTCAAAACGGGACCCGTGGTGGGCCCCCACGGGCCCAACAAAGACGTCGATCGATCCCGATCGGACCGAAGCTGCACTTTATTTATTTATTGCATCTTGTGACATTTTGTTCAATTTTATTATATTGATTGTATAACTTACTTAAAATTGAGTATTATTAAGGACATCTTTTTCATCCAATCCAAGGGCCACTTTGAATAATTAAAATTATTTATTTTGTAAGATCTATAAAGAAGGGTACCTATATAAAAAAATCAAACTAATCGAATATCAATAGTCAAATAATTAGACTATGAGCTCGTTTGGAATGTCTCATTAGGGCTAAAATAGTCACATAAGACAAAATAAGTTATTTTAGCCAAATAAGACAAAATGTCACATCCAACCCATAATCATTTCATTTTTTTCTCACAAAAGTCAAAAAAGTTAAAAAGCCTATCTCAAACGAGACTTTTTAATCTCAAGCTAAAATAGTCAAAAATCCAAAAAGTCAACTCACATTCTAAAAGTCAGTTGTTAGTTATTTGATTAACACCTATGAGAGTTAGTCTTCCTACCCTTACCTCTTAATTCAACTTCCCCTTAAAAAGAGTTGAACTTATGACATTTCTCTTAAAATTAAACCCTTAAAAAAATTATAATGGCCAATTAAATCAGAGTGGCCTAGTTGGTTTCATGAATTTTATTCTTAACCGACACTACAAATTAAATGAATGGGATAATAAATTTAGCAACATCATTCTAGTTAGATACTAACTAGTGTAGCGATCTCCTTTGGATTAACCTATGTAAAGTTATTACATCAGGTATAGAGCTGTAAATTTGGCCCATTGGTTTGTGGCCCACTTGAAGCCCGCTTCCAATCCGGCTAGGCCCAATTTCGATCCTAGCCCAAGACTATGGGCCGTCTGTTTCGAAGTCTGACCTAACCCATCGACCTGCTCAAGACCCATTCGAGGCTTGGTTTGAGGCCTGGTTTGCTCGGCCCGTTCGAGGCCCAGTGTTATTTTTGGTGGAAAAAAAATAAAGTTTTGGTGAAAAAATAAAAAAATAGTCTGGCCAGCCTGGTTCGGTTGGAATTTTGGCAGGAGCCTACGCAATCTGACAATGGGCCAGGTTAGGCTTAAGTGAGGCAGATTGAGCCAAATTTACACCCATAATCAGGTGTTCTAGTTAGGATTGTGCAAAATACTGCCTAATCCGCTAAACCGTACTGATCCGTATCAATCTGCATTGCTCTATTTGTTAATCGCGGATTAAATTTTAAAATTTATAATCCGCCTTCCAAATGACTCCGATATAGTTAATATATATATATATATATATTAATCTCTAATGAAATATCAAAGTAAAAATAAGTGTAAGAGAGATTTAAGATGTAAAATTTGTTACAAATTAGTAGTTATATATATGAAATATATTATGGGTTCGTTTAGGATGTAGGTTGATTTTTTGATTATTTTAACCTGAGACTAAAAAGTCTCGTTTGGGATAGGCTTTTGGACTTTTGTGAGAAAAAAAATAAAATGATTATGGATTGGATGTGATATTTTATTCTATTTAACTAAAATAACCTATTTTGTCCTATATGGCTATTTAGCCCAAACACTCATCCCAAACGGGATGTAAAATTACTTTGTATTATATATATATAATATTATACAAATTAGTGTTGTATATTATGTAAATGTTTGATAATTGGTTATAAAATTCTTTAATCTCCCAATCCATCCAAAATCATCCAAATCGCTATTTGCCAATTCACTAATCTACCAATTCGTTATTCGATTTGTAATTTTACTCTCAAATTGTTAGAACTACACTGCGCACACTCGTAATTCTAGCCATCTCAAAGACAACCAAAGTTATTTGATAATTTTAGAATATTATTCTGCATCATTCATAACATAACAAATGTCAGATCGTGTGCTAAAAATCAATATAAAAATATTGAACCTTATTGTTTTAACTTAAAAAAAATAAAATTAAAACACTACATAGATTTCCTCCAAAATCACCCTATGATTTTCCGTCAAAGACACTATTTTTCTTTTTGTTTCTAGTCTCCCAAACGATTGATCTTGCCCATTGTAGTTGGAAGTGTAAGTTAAAGCTGTGCTTTCCTCTCTTTCTTTGCATGTTTGCTTTCTTTAACTTTGGTACTCGTGGTTTCCCAAACACCAAGCAAAAACTGTGATTGGGCCATCACGCTCTCAAACGGGCCTAAAAGTTGGTGAAAAACTTTGATTATTTATTCATAATTTTTCTTTTAAAAATATATTTTTTTGTATTAAATTTAAATTTAGGTGTAATTTAACAAAAAAAAAAAAAATTTGTAATTGTTTTGCTTTTATACTTCTTTGGAATTCTAATAAATTGATATATAATATTGGTCTTATTTGATAGATTTTGTTATGTAGATTTTAAATATATAAATTTTATTAAAAACAAATATATATATTAAAATTTATAATATTTTAAAATTTTAAATACCAAATATATAAATAAATAAATAAATAAAATAAAATGCCACATCAACAATGTGTGGAGTAGAAGTGCATGCACAACTTTTACTCAAAATTCACATACGTGTATTTGAGGGTATTTTGGGGGGAAAAAAAAACACTGATAGTAGGACTTATTGGGTTAAATTTTTGTAATAAATATTTAGTCTCAAATAAATATACAAATGAGACTTTTTAAATGTACCTATCCAAAAAATAATAATAAGAATAATAATAATAAATTCCCATAGATATTTTGAATAATAATCTATTATGAGACTTTATTATTATTATTATTAATTCCCATAGAAAATTAATTTTTTTATGGGGGATGCACCAATAAATCCCAAATTAATAACTTATGCACTGTTTAGTCCTAAAAGTTTTCTTATAGACTGAAAGGTCCCATTACAATGTTAATAACATCAGATACAATGTTAATAACATCAGAGTCATGTTACAAACATTAGATTTCAAATATCTAATGTTCATCAAATTTCAATAATGTTTGAAAATATAGGATGAAAAACATCTAATGTTCATCAGATTTCAATAAATTTTGAAATTATAGAATGAAACATCAGATCATTTACATCATTAACATCATGTTGATGTAAAAA
Source organism: Camellia lanceoleosa (assembly GCA_025200525.1). NCBI lineage: Eukaryota > Viridiplantae > Streptophyta > Magnoliopsida > Ericales > Theaceae > Camellia > Camellia lanceoleosa. The sequence continues at coordinate 206,037,412 of CM045760.1, forward strand.
TGGGACTAAATGGAGCATAAGAAAACTTTTAGGACTAAATGGTTCAACGTTTCAAAAACTAGGACTTATGGGTAAATTTTCCTTTTTTTTATCTACTTTTTTAACCATTTTTTTTTATGAAAAATAAAAAAATTAATAAAATAAATAAATTCCCAAAATAACCCTTAAACTTATTATAAAATAAAGGAAGATGATATATAAACCCACTTTCTAAATCTATTTTTTAGATCTAATGATATACAAGTGATATGATTAGTTGATAATTAAAGAAAATATGTGAAAAAATATTATCTTGATATCCTTGTGGATAATAACATTTACTTATGTTAGAGCATCTCCAACCATTGTTGCTATAATTTCATTGTTATTGCTATAATTTGGCAATGAATAGTGCTATTTTGTCAAATTATAGCAATGATGCTCCAATGGTCATTTGTTATTTTGGCAAATCTCAACCAACTTTGCCTCCAAGTTTGTAGGTGTTGTTTGGATACAGATTTTTTTGTGATTTTATTTTTGTTTATTTTTTGTCTTTTATGACATTTTTTTAACCTGTTTGTAAAAAAAATTATATATTTATATTATTCTCAACTAGATAAATATAAAAAATTGAAAAATTGGAAAAAATAAAAATAAAATATAATTCTCTCCACCAAAAAACATATCACTACATATTTAATGAATTTTTTTAACTACACATAAAAAATAAATAATCATCAATTACACACCAACAATCATCCATTATTCACATATCATTCATTTACCAACAACCATCTATTATTAACCCAGCATTCATTCACCAATAACTACCCATCCAACAACCATCCATTATATCAACTTGAGATATTCCACTTAGGTGAAGATTTTCGACTTGTTTTAAACACCTCTGAAATTTGTTACAACATTTCATGATTATACCCCATCGAGATTGAATAGACACTTGTGTTTTTAACTGATCATTCTGAAGTAAGTAATAATTTTCGTAAATTCTCTCCAAAAAGTGAGCACATGATTGCAAATTGGCAACTATTGAGTCTTCCGAAATGTGACATCAAGATTTACAAATTGTCATATCTTCTTCAATGGTGAACGATTTTCCTCTCTTTGTTTTTGATGAACCTTCCATAGTGATTGGATGAAAAAACCAAAAAGAAAATAATTTTAGAGGTTTGCTGTGAAATCAAATTCAGAGAAGAAAGGAAAAAAGAAAAATTAAATCCAAATGTTTGCTATGAAATAAAATTGACATAGAGGGTTTCAATTTATAGAAATTCAAAATATTACCGTTTGGGAGAAATAGCCGTTTGAAGATAGTTGTTGTAAAAAAAATTAATGTTTTTATTTTGTTTTGTTTTTTTGCTTTTTGTTTTTGTTTTTGTTTTTTTTTTAAAACCAAACAGAGCACAACGGCTCTTTTTATATAGAAAGAGAGCATCTCCACTACCTACATATAAAACTTCAATGGTTGAAATGATTTCTCTAGAATCATCCAATCTCCCTTCATTTGATATGCACTGTCTTCTCTCCTCTCCTCCCTCTCTCCTCTCTCTCCCTCTCCTCCCACTCTCTCTTCTCTTCCTTCATAATCGACACCTCTCTCTCTCTCTCTCTGTTTTCACTCTGTCTTCTCCCTCTCTCTACTTTCACTCTTCCTCTCCCTCTCTCTGTCTACCCTCTCCTCAAACGAGTCATTTCTTCTCCTCCATGGTCGAAACGTCTCTCTCTCTCTCTCTCTCTCTCTCTCTCTCTCTACCTATGAAGTTGTTTTCACTCTCCCTCTCACCCTCTCACTCTGCTCCATCATCCAAACGTCTCTCTCTGTCTGTGTCTTTGTCCTTGAGCTCAAGTCTTCACCGATCTCTCTATTTTTCGATCCATCTACTCTCTCTCTCTCTCGTTCTGTCCTTCGTTCCAAGTTTTCACCTCCACACAATCGCCCCCTATTTCCTCTCTCTCTCTCTCTCTTTCTCTCTCTCTCTAGTACGATCTCTATCTATATACATACTCATATATATATATATATGCTTTGATTTTTTGTTTATTTTTCTAGTTTTTTATGTGAATCTGAGGTGATCAGGATTTTTGAAACTCCATTCTCGCGATGGCTTGAAATTGGATCTTCAAAGAACTTAAGCATCTCTAGAAGGATCTTCAAATAACACAATCTTGTATGTTTGTTAAAAAAAATTTAATTATTTATTTTGATTTTTGGTTTAATTTTTGTTCATCCATTTATTTTATTTTGATCTTCAATTTGATTGAAGCCTATTTTGGTTTGGTTTATTGTGATCATATCTATCTGATTTGATTTGGTTTATTATGATAATAATATCCATCTTATTTGGATCAACTCATTTGGTGATAAATGATTAAAAAAAAATGAAAAATTAAGAGAAACAAAATTTGGATTTGTCAAATTTATTCTGAAATTTGTTAATTTAGCAATAAAATTGGAAATTGGGTTTGATTCTTATATTTGGATTTAATTCTGATTTTTTTTGGGTTTCCTGTTGTTTCAATTCTATTTTTATCAACTAAATTTGGTGCTAAAAATTTGTTGATATTTGCTGATCTGGCTAGTTTGGCAACTGCTATTCAACCTGTCAAATTTGAAAACAGATATAACTTTTGTTATCTTTGACAAGTAGAATAACAAGCTATTAGAAACCCTCTTTTTGTCATTCTTATCAAATTTTAGCTTTAACAATTACAAGTGATTCTCTTTTTTTTGACTCATATGTTCATTCATCCATCTCTCTATATATACACACACACTATCAACTTGTAAAGCATATGGGTGTGCCCAAAAACCTGCTCTTCCAAATCACTATCCACAACCCATTATATACTCGCCTCTCGGTCCTCACATCACCCAATTGTGTTCTATAGCCATGGAGAACTCATCTTCTTCTTCTCCCCCTCCTCTACCTCATCATCAACTCCTCTCCACCCTCCTCATCTCCGCTGTCCCCCTCTTACTTTTCATCATTTTTATCACCCAATCACGTCGAAAACTCCCATACCCGCCGGGCCCGAAAGGGTTTCCGGTGATCGGAAACATGTTGATGATGGATCAGCTGACTCACCGGGGACTAGCCCGACTCGCCGAGCAATACGGTGGACTATTCCACCTCAAAATGGGCAGCTTACACATGGTGGCGATTTCATCACCAGAGATAGCCCGTGATGTCCTTCAAGCCCAAGACAGCGTGTTCTCGAACCGTCCGGCCACCATGGCTATCGCCTACCTGACCTATGACCGGGCCGACATGGCCTTCGCTCAATACGGTCCGTTTTGGCGCCAAATGCGAAAGATTTGTGTCATGAAGGTAATTGTTAAAAAAATATTTTGTAATAATACAATTTTTTTCAATCATGGTTTTAAATTGATGTATTGGTGTTGGTAAAAATTTAATTTAAGCCTAGTGGATGATGATTTGATCCACAGATTTAAATCAAATTTTAACTAAACACAAATAAAAATCAAGTTTTATGGTTGAGTTCCATACCTTAAATAGATTAAAGACTTCTCTGAAGATAATTAGGCAAAATAAAGAAATAGAACAAAAAGGAATATGCATTAATTCGAATGAATTGTTACTTGTCACTAGTTATAAGAATTTAAACAAGAATAAAAAAAATTGAATAAATATAGCAATTGACAAAAAGAAAAGAAGTGGGGGATCTAGAGAAAACTATCACTAATCTACTTACTTCTAATGATGCTAAGTTAAACTACTCCTAGATAAATATCACGTTTTGTGAATGAGGTTTGAGATGTCTCTTTTTTCATTCTTCAAGTTATCCTTTTATTCTTGCTTTACCACCTCATGTTGTAACTATTAATTTATGATTTTTCTTGATTTTTGCTCCACTCAATCATATCCTATTTTTATAGAAACTATTTGTAGATTTTGTGCTTTGACTTAGTCTTGACTCCTTGATCTTAACAACTATTTTTGAAATGGTTGCATTGACTAACTTTCTGACCCTCCATTTAACATGTCATCATGTCACATTATGCTACGGTTTTAACAAATCTATCATGTCACATTAGCATACCTAATAATAACAACAAATGTGGCCAATGTTATTATTTAAAAATAGTTTATGACTTTAATTGACAAATCATAATCAAATTTGACCATAATTAATAGGTCACAATTGACAAAAAAAATAAGATGCAAAACAAAATTTATGAGTCGTAGTATTACTGTTTCATTATTAAATTTCTAACAGGTTTTCAGTCGGAAACGGGCTGAGTCATGGGCATCGGTACGCGAAGAGGTCGATTTACTGATCGGAAACATCGCGACCAAAGTAGGATCGCCGATTAATGTAGGCGAGGCAGTGTTTTGTTTGACGAAAAACATAATATATAGAGCGGCGTTTGGGACGATAACTGACGAAGGACGAGAAGAGTTTGTGAAAATTTTGCAGGAGTTTTCGAAACTGTTTGTAGCTTTCAACATTGCCGATTTTTTGCCATCGATGGGTTGGATTCATGGGAAGGAGCTCAATAATCGGCTTGAGAAAGCTCGCAGATCGCTTGATGGGTTTATCGATAAGATTATTGATGAGCATGTTGAGAAGAAGAAGACGAAGAGAGGTTGTGAGAATGATGATGATGGTGAAGTGGAGACTGATATGGTGGATGAGTTGATGGCTTTTTACAGTGAAGATGGTAGGAAAGGAGATGGGGATGAGTTGAAGATCACCAAAGATAACATCAAAGCTCTTATTATGGTAAGTAATTCAAAACTAAATAAGTAGTCATTAAGAAAAATTGCATTGAAATCACATGCTTCTCACAAATGTCTGTATTTATAGATGTAAATATTTTTGAGAGATTGGTGATTTTGATTATGAAATATTTTGGTGATCGTAGGAATGCTTAATTAAAAAACCCATGAATGTAGCTAATCGTAGTTTTTGATTTTTCAAAATATTACGTTCATAAAATCTCATATTCCTAACAATTTCTCAATTATACGATTTTGTTTTGATATTTTCACTTCATTATAAATTGATAGTGTATTAATTTTCACAGTAAATTTGGTACCATTGTGGTTCCTATTTTGTTTTCATGCTAGGTTTCATGAAAACTTTCATGAAAACCATCATGAAAATTATCTGCACCGTTGGATCATGAGACACATACTTGATCTAATGATGCAGACAGTTTTCATGATGGTTTTCATGAAAATTCTTCATGAAACCTAGTATTTCTCATTTTGTTTTGGTTTTGAAGATTTGAAAATTTGTTGAATTACCTTGGGCATCGCGACACATACCAATTGCCACCTTTCATATTGTTTTCTCAAAATACTAACACAAAAATAATAAAGACATTAAAAAAGCTAATTACATTTAACACTGTGTTCGCTTGAAAGTAAAAAATCAACTTGCTCAACAAATTCATTTTCTAATTCATTTTAGTCATTCTAAAAAATTATTAAAAAGTGAAAAAATAAAAAATATGCCAAAAAATTAGTGCTGTTATTATTATTTTTTAAACTTATTTTTAATCAATAATTTATTTATTTTTTAAAAAAACACGATAATTTTCAGCATCTCATGTAAGTGCACACACATGCACCAAGACCACCTAATAACTGCACCTAAGATTTAGGTTGTGTTTGATTTCATTTTCAAATCAATTTTAAAATAATTTTTTTTTAAAAATTGTTTGATTTACAATTTTATCAAATTTATTTTAAAAATTATTTTCTTTCGCCCTTATCTTCTTCTCTCACTTTTGGTTTTGAAGATTTGAAAAATTATTGAATTACCTTGGGCATTGCGACATACCAATTGCCACCTTTCATATTGTTTTCTCAAAGGGGAATTTAGCTAAAATCCTTCTATTGAATTTTTATTTCGTAGAAAAGGCAGCTTAATTTATTTTGTTTTATAATTTTTTTATGGAGAAAATACATAATTAAATAAAGATAAAACAATATATATCTATATTTTAGATAATACTATCAAAGTAACATTTTACTATGTAAACTAGAGTAATATGTTACTTTGGACGTAATAACATGTTACTATTATTGTTAATTTTTTTTTAAGAATTTCATAATAATTTTTTTTTAAGAATTTCATAATTAACATAGATCTTATTTGATAGATTTTGATGAGAGAATTCTAAAAATACTAATTTTATTAAAAACCGACATTTACATCAAAAGTTATGTTATTTTAAAGTTTGGGTAAATTACACTTTGTCTCCCTTAAAGTTTCACCCATTTCCCATTTTGGCCCTTTAAGTTTGATTTTTTTCTGTTTGGTTCTTAATGTTTACAATGCTTCCCACTTTGGTCCCTCATGTTTGCAATCCTTCCCACTTTGACCCTTTGATTTTTTCCACTTTGGCCCTTCATGTTTGTAATCCTTCTTGCTTTGGCCATTCATGTTTACAATCCTTCGCATTTTACTCCGAGACTAACTTCCATAAATAAATAAAAAAACAGAATTTGTCATATTACTAACACATCAGCTGTGATGTAAAAAATTCACTAAAGTTGCAAAAAATAAAAAATAATTAGAATTTTTTTTAGTCTTTAATGAACTTTTTTTTTTCAAATTTATTCATAAACATTATTATATTTTAGATGCATCTAGATTAGATGTAGCTAAAAAAATAAAAACAAATTTAATTAAAAAAAGAAAAAAGTTCACTAAAGATGAAAAAAATGATAGTAATTTTTTCATTTTAGAATTGACAATACAAGTATTTGAGTCAGTATATTTTAATTTTTTTCATCTTTAGTAAACTTTTTTTTTTATAGTTAAATTTGTTTTTATTTTTTTAGTTGCATTTTGTTTCATAAATTTGTTTTTTTAGTTAAATTCTAATCAAAATTTTTTATTCTTAAACATAAAAAGAGGGAAATTTACATTAATAGATATTATAGAGAAGGAGGCTGTAAAAATAAAAATAATTATAATTATAATTTTTTTCATAAATTTGTGATAATTTGAAAAAATTAATCTTTAATTGTTGTAATTTTTTTATTTTATTTATAAATTTTATATATGAATGGAATTTACAATTGCTTGATATTTTATAGGACGTGATGTTTGGCGGCACTGAAGCAGTTGCATTGGCGATCGAATGGTCAATGGCGGTGCTAATGAAGAATCGGGAAGATCTAAAGAAGGTCCAACAAGAACTCGCCGATGTAGTAGGCTTAGATCGGAAAGTCAACGAGTCTGACCTCGAAAACCTCCCTTACTTCAAATGCGTCATCAAAGAAACCCTCCGCCTCCACCCTCCCATCCCCCTCCTCCTCCACGAGACCGCCGTCGACGCCGCTATCGCCGGATTCCGAATTCCGGCCAAGTCTCGAGTCATGATCAACGCGTGGGCGATTAATCGCGATAAGGATTCATGGGTCGACCCGGACTCTTTCAAGCCTTCGAGATTTCTCAATGGAAGGGCTCCGGATTTCAAAGGAAGTAACTTCGAGTTCTTGCCATTCGGGTCGGGTCGGAGATCGTGTCCGGGTATGCAACTCGGACTCTATGTAATGGAGCTCGCAGTGGCCCATCTCTGCCATTGCTACTCTTGGGAGTTGCCTGATGGAATGAAGCCTAGTGAGCTTGATATGAATGACGTGTTCGGACTCACTGCGCCGAGAGCGATTCGACTCGTCGCGGTGCCGAGTCATCGGTTGCTGGGTTCACTTGCTTGAAAGAGGAGAGAGAATTAGATTATTATTATGGTATAGAGAATAACTTGGATGGCACCGTTTGGATGGTAATTAAAAATGGATTATAGGGGATGGAATTGCTTTTGGTGTAAGTGACTAATTGATAGTCGTGTACTTACCTCCAAACGGCGCGTAAAGTGGTTTTATTTTATTTTGTGTGGATAATGATGATTTGTTATGTTTTTTTTTTTTTTTTTCCTTTTATTTTATGAACTTATGTACATGAAAAAATCTGCAATGAAATGGTGTCCAAACTTTCATATATATTTTTTTTTCTAAGGGATTCTAAAGTTAAAATTTGATATTGCATTTCCGAAATCATATTATTTTTAATAGTGTTTTTTCAGTTGTCAAATTATAACATTACAAAGAGATCATATCTAAATTATATTTGTATGTAGAGATATATTAAACAAGATTAATATTATATATGTATATATATATATAAATTAAAAAAATTTCGTAACTATTATAGTTGAGAGTTTTTTTAGTTAACAGCTCTCGTGTGCCCTAATTGAAAAAATATTTACAATTGTATAACTGAAAATTTTCTCGATTTTTGTGTGCAACTAAACAAATTTTCTTAGTCATTGTAATTGCAAAATTTCTTATTGTTTCTCCAATGGAATTCCTCTATTTTTTTTTTATATTGAATATCAATCTTAATTGTTAATTCTCTAGTGCCTATTTGGTGTCAAAAGTTTTTTTTTTTTTTTTTTAATCAATAAGATTTAAATTTAACATTTCATATTTCATATTATTACTTGACTTTAGAACACAAACAATAATGGCTAAAGTTCATTAATTAAGAGGGAGCTCTTTTTTAAAGTAATTAAACATATTAATTGTTAGTTCTCTCATGTCTACCAATTGGTGCCAAAAATTGTTTCTTTTTCTTTTTATTTTTAATTGATAAGATTTAAATTTTAACATTTCATATTATTACTCGACTTAAATACAAACAACAATGGGTAAAGTTTATTACTTATGTAGGAGGGAGCTTTTTTTTCTAAAGTAAATATATAAATTGTTGGTTCACTCATGCCTACCAATTGGTGTCAAAAGTTTTTTTTTTAGTTGATAAGATTTAAATTTTTTTTATAGGTACAACGGAAAGTAATAAGATTTAAATTTTAACATTTCATATTAGTACTCAACTTAAAGCACAAACAATAATGGCTAAAGTGTATTCATAATGTAGGAGGGAGCTCTTTTTTGTTTTGTTTTATAATTTGGGTATGATGAAGATTATTTAAAATTGTATAGAAAAATTACTTTAGATATGAGCAAATCAACAATGAAATGGTGCCTAAAAATTTATTTATTTATTACATCTTGTGACATTTTGTTCAATTTTATTATATTCATTATATAACTTACTTAAAATTGAGTATTATTAAGGACATCTTTTTAATCCAATCCAAGGGCCACTTGAATAATTAGAATTATTTACTTTGTAAGATCTATAAAGAAGAGTACTTATATAAAAAATCAAACTAATCAAATATCAATAATCAAATAATTACACTATGAGCTCGTTTGAAATGTCCCATTGAGGCTAAAATAGTCATATAAGACAAAATACACTATTTTAATCAAATAAAACAAAATGTCAAATCTAACTCATAATCATTTTATTTTTTCTATTACAAAAGTCAAAAAAATAAAAAAAATTTATCTCAAACGAGGCTTTTTAGCCTCACGCTATAATAGCCAAAAATTAAAAAAGCTAACCCACATCCCAAAAGTCAGTTGTTAGTTGTTTGATTAATACCTATAAGAGTTAGTCTTCCCACCCTTGCCTCCTAATTCAACTCTCCCTTAAAGAGAGTTGAACTTATGACTTAAAATTAAACCCTTAAAAACATTATAATGGGCAACTAAATCAGAGTGGCCTAGTTGGTTTCATGAATTTTATTCTTAACTGACTGTTGGCTTTTTGGCTTTTCGAAGGGTATATTTGTAAATGCGAGCGTGCCAGCAAGGATCAATCAGTCCTTACAGAAATTATAATTGCCAATCAATTATCAGGCGACTATGTTTTAGTTCTTTCAAATTTCAATGAAGAGGACTTTTACTGGTGGCTTGACTTTTAGGAGAAATTAAGAGAAATAACAATTAATATGAAGAGCAATTGAAGTATTTTATTAACATAAACACTTACAATTGTCCAAACTCAGCCTTGAGGAAGTTTACAGCAACGGTTTACTTGAATGTACTTGAAAACTACTCCTATGAATTGAAGTACAATGCAGGTATTTAAAGAACAAGTATTTAAAGTACAGGAAAGGTAAAAACTGGAAAGGAAAATATGAAGTAAAAACTGGTTTATATGATCTGAGTCCGGGGTCTTTCGGGAACTTCCTTGCTATTTATACTTGTTAGAGATGACCTTCGAACTGCATTTGAACCGTCAATCTGTTCCTCCATGATCACGATCATGTTACCTTAGAAATAGTTCCACTATGCCATCACTTGCGCTTGGACTTCCTCGCTTTTTTGAATTTGAATATAGGTAACCGTTGAAGCCACGTCACCTTGTATCTCATTCCTGATCTAGTGCTACTCAGACCACTTGAGAACCAATATTTATTGCCACGTATATGATTGAGATTTAAGATTAAAATCATCTTCCAATAATACCCTCATTCTGCCACGTGTCGAATTGTAATTGGCTTTTACAAAATATGTAGCCAACATTACCCCCCGCACTAATATACCCAATACTTGGAAATATTAGTGAATCAAAAATTTTTCCCTCGCTTTTTTGGAACGTGCATAGAATCTATTTTCAGGAAACACAACCGTCACCTATTTTGGTGATCATTTGCATTAACTCTTAACTTTGTTGGACGTTCCAATACCTTCAGCATTCGAACGGATTATGACTCAATCACCTTCTCACTCTAATGATCGAGCATACGAAGAGCCATTGAGTAATGCTGTTTCCCCTCGAAAGAATCTCCACGCATTTATTAGCCACCTTTACCCGCCTTTCTATATTCAGGTCATGGAGGCTTTCGCAGATTATCAACCTTTGGACTACGAACACATTGCCCTCAATCCTTTGGTTTACGAACTCGTTGATACAAGAAGTTCTTCCTCTAAATTCCCCTCGCACTTTGAACAAACAACTTTCAAGCCTTTGCTTCAACAAATTGCAAATATGGAATTGGGAAATTCTTCTTCACAAACTTCTGCTTGGGATGAAGCTACAACTTCTTCATCTTCTGGGGTGACGAACTGGTCTGCTCCTGAGTCCTGGGACTTGAGGGAACGGATCAATCATCATTTTATTGAGTTCACTGACCCCTTAGATTTTCCTTCCTACGCTCGAAGCTCGGTGGTTTATCCTTATGTGCCCATCGACTTTCGACGCAGTTTAGAGGAGAATTTGCTTGTAGCTTGGTATACATCCTCCATGCCCACAGGAATAATGCACCCTGCCCGGTGCTTGGAAGAAGCACAAGGATATACCCCTTCATTTTTAGCCAAGAAAGCACAGATTTGCTCTTCTGACTGGCTTGACTATATTAATGCCTTTGTTCCTCCCATCCCTGTGTCATCTCCCCCAACCGAAGCAACCACTTCTTCTTCTCCATCTTCTGGAATGGAAGCATCCACACCTTTCTTCATCCTTCAAATAGAAGCATCCACACCTTCTCCATCCTCCGACTAGAGGCATCCACACCTCTCTTTTCCCGAAGCGAACCATCTACTCCTTCTCCTCCTCCCACCCTTTCTTGGATAGAGAAATTAAAGCTTGCTCTTCCAATGGACAAAACCTTCCTCCTTACAAACCTCCATCATCTCCAACTCCATTTGAGCGAAAGAAGCCCAACTTCCGATGACTTTTTCTCACCTACCCTTTAATGTTCTTGAGGATGACATTCCTCTTAAGAACTTCCGATGGGCTTGTGATATTCTGACTAGGGCCATATCCTTAATCCTATCGCCCAAGCAGAACTTCACCTGTTCCTGGATCAACTTCCAAGATTCTCCATTGGCATCGAAATTCCAAAGTCACCACTCGCCTTTTGGATCAACTTTCATCTCTTCGAATTCATGCTCAATACGAAGCAGAAAACTTCATTGAAGACTTTGATGACTTCAAAAATAAGGATTCTGCGTATTGGGATGATTTAGTTATAGATGAGATGGAACAAAAATTGAGGGAGGAGGCTTTCGAAGAAAAGACTGAAGAGCTGTATTATGAAGTGAGAGCACATCAACTCATACAGCCAACTTTGGAAGAGATGGAAGACATAATAAAGAAAGAACAAATATTCATTGATCATTGTTGGACGAAATTCCATGATCTTGTAATTTATTCTATTCCTTATTTTTATGAGCTTGAATTTGTACCAAAATAAGATTACTTAATGTAATTGTCTTGGCTCTAATGAAAGCAAAGTCTTCTGTACTTGACATTGTTTAACTCTGTTTCCTTTTACTTTTAAAAGCCAACTTATAGCCTTAAATTAAATAATCTCACCCTTTGAATTCGGACTCACTTGTTTTTAATGAAACACTAAAAGAGACCAATATGTCTTTTTCTAACTTATGGAGTAAAAGTTGACAATTTTAGTCAATATTATCTAAAATTAGTGCTTCGAATTTAACAACTTTACTTTTCAAAGCTAATTATAACCAATGCATGGTCATGGCTACTATAGTTAATCAATTTTAAGTTGACCACTTCTTGCTTCGAAAAGCAGCTTATGCTGTCCTAATTTCAATGGACAGTTTTCTCTTGCAAAAAACCAATGATTGGTTTTGATGTTCTTTAAAGAATCCTAAATTTTGCTTTAAAGGTCATTACTTTCAATAATGTTCATTAAATAGGTCTTTAAACCTTTTGAAGTAGACCAATACTCAAGCATCTTAGCGTCTCCAAACATGTAGTATACTTGGTTTAATTACGTATTTGAAGCCATTTTACTTGATTTCTTGGAGCCAAAATTGACTTCGAAGCCAAATATTGTTCTTCGAAGCTGACGTCAACATTTAGAATGTGTTCTTCCCTCCAAAACTATCAAAATTGGAAGAGTCTCCTCATATTCACACTTTCAGTACATAACGCAATATACTTTTCAGACATAAAAATCTTTTTAAAAGCCCTTTGCTTTGTACTAAATCACTTGCTCTTTTGGCGCACAAAACCCTACCGATATCCTGTTAAACCCTCTTCCTTACTACTCGCCATCAATGGATCCTTCCTCACTAAAAGTGCTTCTTGGCGATCGTTACCCTACCATGGCTTTGAAGCGATGTATCGATGAAGAAATCACCAAACTTTCATCTGGTGAGTCAAGCCACATAGATGGACGTCTTTTCGTGCCTCGTCATAGCAATAAACAGGAATACGTCCTTGGCCCTATTTTTCGGGAAGCTCCTGCTCAACTCGCAGCCCTGTATCCTCGCTTGGAGGACCATTTCCTTCTTTACGAAGAAGGGCTTGATTGGGGAAACTGGAGGGTGAATCGTCCTCACCGTTGCTGGCCGACAATGAGGACTGAATGGGAGGAATGGTATGACAGAGTTGTACCTGCGAGAGAAGATGACCTGCAAGAGCTCTGTATCCTCGATGCCCTTCGTCTTTCCAGGTTCATCATCCCTGAGGACCCTTTCTTGATACCTGCTGCCTTATGTTTTTGGAATATTTCTTTTAATTTCTTCCAATTTCGGTGTGGCATGATGGCCCCCACCGTTCTTGATATTTGCCATCTCTTAGGGCTTTCCCCCCATGGTTCTCCATTTACTCCCAACTACCCAGACCTTCCAATTAAGTTTTCTTCCATGCTTAAGCTCCTCTTATAGTGACTTTGTAAAGTCTGAAAACAAAAAGGAAGGTCCTGTGAAGGACAGAGAGCTATTTTCCTTCATTTTATATTGGTTATGCAAATTCCTCTTTTGCACCTCATCTCAGAGGATTATGCCTGAGTTTGCTCCTCTCGCGAAGGCACTCGTCTTGAAAAAACATATAGCTCTTGCTCCTTATCTTTTAGGTCATGTCTACAGAGTCTGCTCCCAATTTTGTGAGAAACCTCTTGATGCTAACCAAGGAGGTCCCTTCTGGGTGCTTCAACTTTGGCTCTTCGCCTATTTCACTGACCTACATCCCAAATGTCTAAAATTCCTTGTTCAGGATCCTAGCACTTATGGGGAAAAGTATGCTAGGATTGCCCTTTACCCTGCTTCCTTCGCTTACTACTTTACCTTCTTTTATCAACTTCCCATTTCTCCATCGCCTCTTTCTTACTCCTTTTGAAGCCAACAAAGGACCAACTCCGTCAAGCTTTCTGGCCGATAAAGAATGCTCCACTTCTCCTCATAAAGACATGTCGGCCTCTATACTACTACCAAGGGAATTGTTCATTGGTAGTTTAAACCCTCGAGCCTACAAATGCATCTCTGAGGTGTACTGCCCTTCTCAATTTGCCAGACAATTTGGACTCACTCAAGGGATACCAGTTCCTCTTTGTAGTCTTTCAAATGTTCATCTCACTGTCAGAGATTTGAGAATATCCAAATCCAGACTAGAGACGGCAATTCTCAAACTACTGAAAGAGTTGAATGAGTTCCAATTTGTCCCCTTTCTTCCATATGGCTCAGTCTTGAAAAGATTCCATAACTGGTGGACAGTCAATATGGAAGTGCGCCTATCTGAACATCCCCATGACTTGCTGGTAGGATTGGGAGTGCCTTCGAAGGCTAAACCAACGACATCTAAGGACATTCCTCCTCTTCACGTGGCTGCCACGACTAATCCTACAACTTCATCCCCTCCAACTAGAGTTACTAGAGCTGCTTCGAAGAAAGATAAATATTTTCGGACTTCTCCTTTTCTTTTGAATCTTTTGTTCCTTCCCTTTACACTTTTGTTCTTTGGTGCAGGGCCCCCACACGAAGAATCTCCCAAGAGAGCTGAAACTTTAGCTGTTCTCAAAAAGAAACAAAAACAACAAAAACAAAAAAGAAAGCTAGTTCTCCCTCCTGAGGAATCCGAATCCTTGGGCGAAGAAGAGGTTGAGCAAGAGGCAGAAATGTTCTTGCAGAGAACAAAGAGGCAAAGTAGTTGCCTCTCTTCCCGACAATTACGCATCCTTCTTTCAAGCACCCATAGTAATGGAGAAAGCACTTACTCAAACATCTCAAACCCAAATTGAGGAGAGGGAGATTGAAAAAGAACCAGAAGCATCACTGCCAAGGAGGAAGAGAAGGAAGATGACTGTTTCTGCTGCTGACTTGGTGGAAGATCCGATCCATGAAGCTGCTGCCAAAGCAATAGAACAGGAACATGCTAAAGCAATAATCGTTTTTGAGAGGGCTGAGAAGAAACGGCAGCGAGCTTTACGAGAGAAAGCTGCTGCTGATGTATTACAAAGAGAAACTGCTCGAAGACAACAAATTGTCGAACATTATTCTCTTCGTAGCTCTCCCATCAATATCGACACTTCCGAAACAAGTAATTTCTTTTATACACCTGCTGTTTTTCTTTCGTCAGCTTTAAGTATTTGAAGTTTGACATTGCTTTATATTTCTTCCTTCTGCAGTAACAACCACTACGCTTATCTTCCCCATGGGGCCTCTTCCAGTTTCAGTTAAAGTTGACCAGACGCAAAACGTGAAGACTATTCAAATACAACTTCCCAAGCCTATGCTTCCGACCTTCCTTGAGTCCCAACATTCCTCGATCTCTTCTTCTTGGCCTAGAACCCTATCTTTCCTTCACGACTTTCAATCTACCTCAGATGCTCCTTCTTCTAACCTTGCCCTTCTTTCTTCCAAGGATATTCCAAATTGTTACTCCAATCCTAGTGACAGTTGATTCTTCCATAGAGAGTGCTGGTAGTTCCCCAATTCATGGTTCACTACCTATGCCTATTTCCAGCCCCACTTCACTTGATTCATTGGTGGCTAAGACTATAGAAGCTGCCAAAGACGCTCCATCCATTTCTCCCATCCCCATGCACCTCTGTGTCTTCCACCACAAGATTTCTATGCCCTTCATGTCTAGGGATGAAGTGGATATCTTCAAGGAAGACTTGCTAGTCTTTTCGACGCACCTTCTACATCTCCAATATTTAGTGTCAAGAGCCATTAGTCTTGGTGACTTCATCTTTGGAGATTTTGAGAATTCTTCCTCCAAAGAACAAACCTTCTGCCTTCAATAGACATAGACACATGTCTAGAACTACTAAATTCCTTTTCGAGGATTCCTTTGAGGCTCTACAAAGGCCTACTATCGAAAATGGGTTCCTTCAAGTGTTGTAACATTCTTTGCCGATCGCCTGAATGTTTCAAGTCATCTATCTCAGGCAGCAGCCACCATCGATTTTTACCTCAACATTTGTCAAGCTGCTAAGGTTGCAGATGAGAAACTAACTAGGGACCAGAGTTTTGTTTCTCAAGTGCATACCGAAGTATCAGAACTCAAGGAACAACATTCCTCTGCTTCCAAGTTTCGAATCCAACTGCTAGAGAAGAAGGCCCAACTGGAGGAGGAATTAGCTACAATAAACCGGGCCTTGGGTCGAACTGACACCAAATTGCAGATCACTAACCAAGAACTGGCTGATCGAAAAAAGGACATGGCTACAGCCATCAAACTGTTCCCATCACTTAGCAATAGGAAATCTGTTGTACAAAAACAATTAAGACATTGTAATAATTTCTGGGCCAATCTATGGCATAATGTATTTAATTCTTTATAAAAGAACAAATTTTGTCCATCCTTTGAGTAGTCTCATGTTTTTGTATTTGATGTTTATTCTATTCCTTGTGTTTCCCAAATGGTTGGAAAATAAGGCTTCAAATATCTTCCATTAATCTTTTTGGGATGTACATAGCCATTCAAATTTCTTAAATGGTATGCCCCAAAAGGCAAAACTCTATGAACTTGATATGGTCCTTCCAGTTAGGTGACCATTTGCCAAACTTATGGCTTTTAATCCCTATTAGGAGTATTGTTTTCCATACCAAATCACCTTCATCAAAGCCAATATGCTTGACTTTCTTGTTATAATTCTTGGTCGCTTTCTTCTTGAAAAAGAATGCTATTTAATGCCAAAATCCTTGCTTCATCTATGTCTTCTAATTCCAAGCACATGCTTTGATGATATTGCTCGATTCTAATTGATCTTGACATCTTACCCTCAGAGATTTAACATTAATTTCCACAGTAACAACGCATCATGCCCGTATACTAAGGCATAAGGGGTGACTCGTGCTCGACCTTGGGGAAGTTCTCAGAAGCCCATAAAACATCCAACAATAGGTTATGCCAATCCCTAGGATTATCTTCCACCATCTTTTGTATTCCTTTTTCAAGGATTTATTGGATGATTCACTTGACCATTGGCCTGCATAATAGGGAGGAATTAATAAGGCTAATCCCAAATTCTCGCCACAAAGGATTTCACCATTTTCCCATCAAACACAGTTCCATTATCAATCGTTATGGTTTGTGGAATGCCAAACCTATGGATCAAATCTTTAATGAACCCAATGACCTCTGCCTGGTCTCTGACCTTATATGGCTTGGCCGACCCATTTAGTGAAGTAGTCAGCCACTAGAATGAAACAATGATGTTTCAAGAAGGTGGGTGAATTTTACCTATCATGTCCATGGCCCATCCTCCTAATGGCCAAGGCTTCACTCTTGCATATAGGTCATTATGGGCACATGTCTTCTTGTGCCATGTTTTTGGCATGCCTGACAACCTTTTGCATATTCTATGCAATCTTTAAGAATAGTTGGCCAATAATAGGAATGCCTTCGAAGCAACCATCTCATCTTTACCCCAGGCTGATGGGCACCACAAATGCCTTCGTGAACCTCAGCCATAGCTGTTAATGCTTCTTTTGGACCTAAACACTCCAATAATAAGCCATCTCCTCCCTTTTGTATAGAGCATTATCATATACCATGTATTGCATAGACTGCAATTTGATTTTTCTGCTGGCCTTTGAAGATGGACCAAATAAAATCGCATTATTGGATGCCTCCAATCCTGTTCTTGTGAGTCATTATGATTGACTTCCAAGATCACATTCCTTTATTCAAAGGTTGTATTAATCTCGATATGTTGTTTGGCTTATATCCCTTTGGGTATTATCCCTTCTCTTGAAGTTCGAAGCTTTTTGAGCCACATCATTAGCTCTACTGTTCAAGAATCTTGGAACATAGGTTACATTTGCTATTTGAAACTGAGAAAGCAGATGTAATGCAACAACATAATATGGTAGGATGCTTATGCTTTGACACTTGAAAATCCCTTTTACTTGGTTAACCACCAATTGAGAGTCCCCAAATATGTCAACTGCATGTACTTGTAACCCAATAAGAATTTCTAATCCTACTATTAAGGCTTCATATTCAGCCTGATTATTGGAACAGCTAGCTTCATCCACTCAAAACCATGTGTGGTTTCTACCCTTGTGGAGACTTAATCACAATACCAATTCCAACTAATCCATTGGCTTTCGATCCATCGAACCACATTTGCCATGGTTCAACACTAGCCATACCAAGTTCCATTACCTCTTGGTTCTCTGTTTGAGATGGATGATCTGCCAAAAATTGGCTAATACTTGCCCTTTATCGCCCTTTGAGGATATATTCTAAATGAAATTCGATAAGGCTAATATCCATTTGCCAATTCTTCCCTCAACATAGGTCTAGATAACATGTATTTAACCAAATCTGTGGTTGCAATTACCAAGACAGTTGTAGGTAAAGATAATATCTTAATTTCATTGCAAAGAAAATACAAAGCAAGACATGACTTTTCAACAAATTTGAATATTTACATTCACAAGAATTTAAAACCTACTAAGGTAATAAATGACTTGTTCCTTGCCTTCTTCATTGTCTTGGGCCAAGAAAGCTCCTAATGAATCTTCTGCCGCTATGTATAACTTCAAAGGCTTATTTCGCTTTTGGTGGCATCAAGATCGGAGGATTGGCCAAGTAGGCTTTGATACCTTCGAAAGCGCTTTGATGCTCTGCTGTCCACACAAATTCCTCTTCATCTTTCAAATTTAACAAGGAAGAGAACACTTTAGTTTTCCTGAAGTGTTAGAAATAAACCTTCAAGAAAGTTAACCTGCCCAAGGAACCTTTGTAATTCTTTCTTACTTGATGGAGGCCTAGCTTCAATGATGGCTTTGGCTTTATTCTGATCAATCTGTATTCCTTTCTTATGCACTACATAACCCAAGAAATTTCCAGATGACACACCAAAAGCACATTTAAGAGGGTTGAGTTTCAACTTGAACTTCCTCATTCTTTCAAAAGCTGCTTCTAAATGAAGCAAGTGCTTCTCCATGGACTGGGATTTTACCACGATGTCATCAATATAACATTCTAGATACCCTCCAATGAGGTCATGAAAGATGGTGTTCATAGCCCTCTGATACGTAGCTCCAGCATTCTTCAGACCAAATGGCATCTTAACCCATTCGAAGGTGCCAATATTCCCAGGACATCTGAATGCTGTCTTGTGGATGTCTTCCTCTGCAATGCATATTTGATTATAACCAGAGTGGCCATCCATCATTGACAAAACTTGATGCCCTGCTGAACTGTCCACCAACAGATCCACTATAGGCATAGGGTATTCATCTTTAGGAGTTGCTAGATTTAAGTTTCTGAAATCGATGCATACCCTCATTTTGCCATTTTTCTTAACTACAGGCACAATATTAGATAGCCATTCCACATACCTGGCTGTCCTAATAAAGTCTGCCTTAAGTAGTCTAAGAATTTCTTCCTTGACCTTCTGAATTACATCTGGACTCATCCTTCTTGGTTTCTGTTTGTATGGCTTGAAATTAGGCTTCAAAGGGAGCCTATGTTCCACCAATGATCTATCCAATCCTGGTAGTTCATTATAGGACCATGCAAAACAATCTTTGTATTTCTTTAAAACAACCAACAACTGGTCTCTGTCCAGAGCATTCAAACAGGTACTTATATAAGTGGGCTGCTGCACAGAACCTTCCCCTAAATTCACTTCTTCTAAGGGGTCTTGCGTATGAGAATTCATTGAAGCTTTCTCTTTGGTTTCTTCACCCTTTGAAGCAACCTTTTCACCTTGTTCTGCCTCTAGGTTCTCTATTTCGACATCTCTGCCTTCTTCCTCATAGACAAAATCTGTCCATAAGGCGTCTTCTTCTTGTATTTCCTGGACTTTTGTTTCAATGTCCAATGCACAATATTTCCCAAAGGTCAATCTTCTGACCTGTTGTTGTTCTTGTTTACAGCCAATTATCATGGCTTCTCTCTCTTGTTTCTGTACCTTCTGGACTATTGCTTTTACATCCAATGATGAGAATTTAATCAAAGCCAATGAATTGGCTTCTCGTTCTTCACTTCTTTGCCTACAACCAGGCATCGTTGTCATCTTTCACGACAACCTCTTCATCAGCACTTTCTTGGACTAAGTGCTTCAGATGTGTAACTTCCTCATCAGCCGTCACTTCGGCTGAGCCATCAGCTTTCCTCAATATACTGAGTGGAGTTACCCTTCAATATATAGTTTGGCCTCTGCA
Source organism: Camellia lanceoleosa (assembly GCA_025200525.1). Lineage (NCBI taxonomy): Eukaryota > Viridiplantae > Streptophyta > Magnoliopsida > Ericales > Theaceae > Camellia > Camellia lanceoleosa. Next base: position 206,057,688 of record CM045760.1, read on the forward strand.
AAGTCTGCCTGAGCTATGAAAGGTTGAGGATGCGCATCAATCTCCTCTGTCTCTCCATTGCCCGAGCCATCATGATCTTCGATGCAAAGAGGAAGGTACACACTTGTTGGTGTGAATCCGGTCCTTCCAAGTAAGGCATTATATTTAGCATTCTGTCGATCACGAAGAATGTCACATACAATCCTGGTTCCCACACTCAAATTAATAGAGAATACCTTGGGCCATCTGCTTATCTCCAGCAGAAAGCCAACAATGGTTGTACTGGTTGGGATCAACCTGGGATTCTTCTTCCCTAATTTCTTCAAAGAAGATTTGGCAATAAATTAACCGCCGCCATTGTCTACTAGGACTCGGTTTAATCAGATACCATCAAAGAAAGCCTTAATGTACAAAGGCTTGACATGTTGAGTCATGGAATTTGAGGGTATTCAAAAGGATATGAGAGGTTGATGCTCACCTCCTCCTCGCTTCAGACTCAACTTCCATGGGAATAGCCATTTCAGAGCATCTGAACCATGCTCACTTGTGATTCCTCACTAGAAACAAGAATTGGATCCATGTCTTGGTCCTCCGATCCTCGACTGAAATTCATGAGGTAGTATATGTACCATGTTGATCGACTGGTGGGAATGAGCCAAACCGATGGTGGTTGTACCTTCTTCCCTCTTGGCTACCTTGCTCAGTGTCTTGGCGTCCTCCATCTTTGCATTCGGTATTTCATTGATAATCGATCCTTCAAGGATCCTTCTCAACTAAGATTTCAGTCAGAAATGTTTGTTCAGCCATGAAGGCTTCGAACATTTCTTCTTCTGCCATTTCCTTCTTTTGGCTCATGCCAATCTCTTCTTCTATTTCGCTATCACTTTCCATCAAAGCCTTCTCCAATCCTGCCAAACTGGACTTCTCTCTGGCCTTTAGTTCAGAATGAACTTGGGCCAATTGTTCGCTACAAACCACTTTACTTTGTAGCGTCGGTTTTGGAACATGGTCTGACTTCGAAGCTTTCTTTTCTTCTGTCTTGACATGTGAAGAACTCTCTTCACTTTCTTTCAGATCTTGCTGGTACTGGGTGTACCTGCGCTGAATCTTCCTCCTTTGTGATCTGCAAATAACCTAACCATATTTGGTTCCTTTGTCTTTGGGTGTTTCAGCAATACCCAGTTGTTAGGAGCCACCGAAGGAGGTTTGACCATTCTGCCTGTAATTCTAACATCTCTCCTGGTAGGCAATTCCCTAGGTTTGTTTTGCATTACAAACCAATCTGGAACTCCAGGCACCCAAGAGCTTACTGATTCAGATGTTGAACCACCCTTTTCCACCTTCGAAGCCATCTTCGAAACTGGCCGTGGAGGCAAGTGCTTGGTTCTGGTCTCATGTCTCGAGCTTGATTCTGGCCTTTGTTGGATATGGCCATTTTCTGTTTTGTGTGATGTTGATCTGGGAGGCCAATCTCTGGCTTTGGTCCCATAACCTGAACTCCTCTCTAATCTTCTTTCAGAATGTTTGCTCTCCATTCTATAGTAGTTAGGTGGCCTAGACTCATACAATGGCCTTTTGCCTTTAGCATTCATTCTGTCAACTGCAGGCTCAACCACCACTGGTCGATGCCTATCACTAGCCGGGTACGGCCTTTTGTTGTAAGCGTTGGTTGTTCTAGGACGTCTCTGAACATCCTTATAGTATTGCTTCCCATCAATTGGAAGCCCCTTCAACCATTTGTAGCTTAGTCTACACCTTGGACACATCCTTTGCATTACAGCTGCTTCCAAGGAATCGTCGTCCAGTATTTCTTCATCAGAATGTTCCTTCTGATGTGAGAGACTCTGTCCAACAACTGGTGAACTTCTGGTCTCTTTCTTGGCAGCTGTCTGGTTGGCAATATGCATTTGCACATTGACCTCTTCCAGTTCCTGCAGAGATAGATTCTGAAAATTTGGAACAACCACATTAGCCGCGCTTTCTCCAACTTCTGGAAACGGGTTACTGTCAATTCCCATGGCTTTCTCTGTTTTGGTTGGGAACTTCAGGCTTCCTTTCCGGATTTGCTCTTGGATCCTGTCTCGAAAAACAATGCAGTTTTTAGTTGAGTGAGACCAAGAATTATGCCATTTACAGTACACTTTTCCTTTAAGTTCATCAAGAGAAGGCAGTTTTACTCCTTTTGGTAACTTAAGGAAATTGGCTGCAAGCAAATGATCGAAAATGTCATCTGCTTTTGTTAAATCGAAAGAATACTTTCTGTGAAAGTCTTTCTTTTTAAACTGCTGGTCGATAGTCGTATCCTTATGAATTAATGCTTCACAGATTACAGGTTCTTTGCCCACAATCTCTGCCGCATCAATCTCATAATTGGGATCTCTGTAATATGTCTTATATGAAGCATTATTTCGATCTTGTTCTTCCTCTAATAATGCTTCATATCGAGACACCTTATAGGTTAATTCGACCAAATCCCTGAATTCAGTTGAGTCAAACTTCTTTCGAAGCCTGAACTCTAAACCGTTTTGAGCCAATCGTCAAATTTCGCTCTGAAGGATGACTCTACATTTATTTCGAGCCCTTTTAAATCTTGCAATGAATTGAGTAGCCTTTTCTTCAGCCTTTGACTCAATCTTGCTAAATCGCCATGGATACCTCTCGCTCGATTGGAAAAATTGGGCATGAAATGCCTCTTCCATCTGTTGCCAAGTTTGAATGGAGCAGTGTAAGGTTGATATACCATACAAACGCTCCCCAGTTAGAAAGTTTGGAAATAATCTCAATTTTATGTAGTCATGATTAGCAAATTCACCACACTGAGCAGCGAATCTAGCAATATGCTCTACTGTTGATTGATTTCCAGTTCCATAGAATAGGGTGAAATCTGGTATTCTAAACCCTCTTGTGTATTCATGTACTCTATCAACCCACTGGGTATGGTTTTCAGATATCTGAGTCTGGACCCCCCGTGCCACTGGTCCACATATCTCCCTAACAACATCAGCAATTTGGTCTCTATGGACCATATTTTGGGCTTGCTGAACCACTACTGGAGGTGCAAACACAGGGTTCGGTGGACATACTTGTGCCTGTGGTCCTCTTGCTTCATACAATGGTAATTCGGGATCGGTTGCCCTGTTTGCAGTTCTTTGTTGGGGAATGGATAAATCCCTTTGAGCCTGTCCTGCTAAAGGACCTGTGAAAGGTGTTGGAATAGGTATTGTGTCCCTTCCATTTGTAGGCAAACCTTCCAACCCCCCGGGTATAAATTCAAATAAGGGATTATTATAACCCCTGGTGCCAGGTATGGCTTCGAACATGGGATTTGCCACCATTCTTATGCCAGTTTCTTGTATTTGGCCAGATCTACCAACTGGTGTGGCTTCACTGTTGGGTATTGGTATTTTGGCCTACTACAGGCCTCGAAATGGGTTCATACCAAGACTGAGGCGATGGTCTTTCATAGTTTTGAGTACTAGTCTGACCATTAATTTGTCCATTAACTTGCATAGGCTGTTTTTCTCTAGCCAATCTTTGTTGATGAACATTTAAAATTTCCTCTGTATGTCTTGTATTTGTTGGTTGGTGGTTGTTCATTCGATCCAAAAAGGATGTTGCCCACCTTTCCATTGTGTTCATTAGCTGTTGTCCCATAGCATCTACCAAGCCATCCCATGGATTTGTTGGCTGAGAAGATGGAATGGTGGACGGTCCAATTCCTTGGTTTCGTCCAATATTATGAACATATGGTTCTTGTCCAGAAGTACTGGTCTGTTCGACCAAAGGTTCTGATAACATAGGAGTTTCCACAGGGTGTGTTACCACATTCTCCTCTGGATTAGGTATTTCTACCTCTCCTTCTACGCCGTCTTCCAAGCGTTCATTTTCTCCTTGTCGTCTTCGTCTAGCCATTTTAATTAGTCCCACTGGGCGTGCCAAAAATATATGTTGGCTTTTTGGCTTTTCGAAGGGTATATTTGTAAATGCGGCGTGCGAAGGATCAATCGATCCTTACAGAAATTATAATTGCCAATCAATTATCGAGCGACTATGTTTTAGTTCTTTCAAATTTCAATGAATAGGACTTTTACTGGTGGCTTGACTTTTAGGAGAAATTAAGAGAAATAACAATTAATATGAAGAGCAATTGAAGTATTTTATTAACATAAACACTTACAATTGTCCAAACTCAGCCTTGAGGAAGTTTACAAAGAACGGTTTACTTGAATCTACTTGAAAACTACTCCTATGAATTGAAGTACAATGCAGTATTTAAAGAACAAGTATTTAAAGTACAGAAAGGTAAAACCGAAAGGAAAATATGAAGTAAAAACGGTCTATATGATCCGAGTCCGGGGTCTTTTCGGGAACTTCCTTACTATTTATACTTGTTAGAGATGACCTTGAACTCATTTTAACCGTCGCTTCCTCCATGATCGTGATCATGTTACCTTAGAAATAGTTCCACTATGCCATCACTTGCAGTTGGACTTCCCTCCTGTTTTTGAATTTGAATATAGGTAACCGTTGAAGCCACGTCACCTTGTATCTCATTCCTGATCTAGTGCTACTCAGACCACTTGAGAACCAATATTTATTGCCACGTATATGATTGAGATTTAAGATTAAAATCATCTTCCAATAATACCCTCATTCTGCCACGTGTCGAATTGTAATTGGCTTTTACAAAATATGTAGCCAACACTGACACTACAAATTAAACGAATGGAATAATAAATTTAGGGGTGGTTTGCGATGATCTAAATAAGTGTACTTTTTGACTTTTAATGAAATATGGGTTGGGTTTGAAGTGATGTGGTAGAGAGATGATATGACTTAAATAAGATGATGTGACTTAAATAAGATAGTTACTTTTTAACTTTTTAAGAGATACCAAACAAGGCGTTAGCAACATCATTCTAGTTAGATACCAACTATTGTAGCAATCTCCTTTTGATTAACCGATGTAAAGTTACTACATCAGGTGCAGAGGTGTAAATTGTTAGAAATAGTTTTTGAAAAAATCTAAAAAAAATAGATTTTTTTCTAAACTTTAGTCTAATTTTTAGGTGAGACCTATGCGTCGAATTCGTAAGTCTAAGTGATAACGTGTTCTATGCCGCGTTGTGATTCACGTGGTATATTTGGTTGCTTAAAACCATTATTGGGTAAATGAAAAATTGAAGCTAAAGCGTGCTCCATGAAAATGAAATTTTGGTAGAAAATCCTTAAATGATTGAATAAAGGCTTGTCCCACATTGGTTTGGTGGGAAGAAATTTATAGATTTATAAAGTTTGGAATTATAACTTAGAGAGGACTTCAAGGGGCACCCCAAGTTTGTAGAATGGAGAGGTTATGGGCAAATTGAGCTAGACTCATTGGACCCAAAAATTACCACGTGCGCCGTAGCCTTCCGTCTGTCCGAGTGGGCGGGCTGGCTTGGATGCAGGTGCATGGTGCAAGGTTGGTTGGACTTGTCCGACCCAATACTTATCTTTTGGGACCAAAAATATTTGAATTTAATTTTATTTTTTGATAAAATAAAATCTGTCTTCAATTTTTTGAATTCAAATCTGTTTGCACCTCTTCAAATTCTGTATAGTTTAATTCAAATCTGTCCAGTTCATTTTCTGTATAGTTTAAATTCAAATCTGTCCAGTGTAAGTCTCATATCTGTCCAATAGATCCGAATCTGTTCAAATCCAAAACAGTTTATCTGTTTGTATTTCAAACCAGATCTCTCCGAACAAGTTTCATACCTGTTCATTCAAATCTGTACAGCCACCACTCCATCTATAAATAGGCAGCCCTCATTTGATGTTTTCACTCCAATTTTCGTTCTTCTATGTTGCATTTTGCTGCATTAATTCCATTAATTTTTTCTGAGAAAGAGTATATACACTAAGTGTGTTCGTTGTATGAAACATTTGTAGTGTTGCAATTTTTCGTTGATTGATCGTTTTATCCTAGGAGATAGACGTCCACATTCTGAAAGTACCGTAGAGAAGACGAATCTATCTTAAGGACACAGTGTTAAACATTGGACTTGATCAAAAATTTGTTCAAGAAATTAATCAAGTAAGTTGTTAATTTATTTTCTGGTTTATTATTTATTTATATCAAATTTTGATTTTATTTTTGTAACAAAATAAAAATCTGCTTTTATTTATTTATTTTATTTTCTAGTTTGATTTTTGTAATCAAACATTCTCCCTCATTTCCTTTATTTCTTTTGTTTGTTGTTAAGTACACAAACTTAATTTATTCAGAATACAGTGAAGACTATCCAACATAAATTTGGCCCATTGGTTCGTGGCCCACTTGAAGCTCGCTCTCAGCCCGGCTAGGCCCAATTTCGAGCCTAGCCCAAGACTATGGGCTGTCTGTTTCGAAGCCTGTCCCAACTCATTGACTTGCTCAAGAGCCACTCGAGGCTTCGTTTGAGGCCTAGTTTGCCCGGCTCGTTCGAGACCTAGTGTTATTTTTTATGGAAAAAAAATAAAATTTTGGTGAAAAAATAAATTAAAAAAAGTTAGGCCCACCTGGCTCGGCTCAGTCCGAATTTTGATAGGAGCCTACACAATTCAACAGTGGGTCGGGTCACGCCTAGGTGAGGCAGACCGAGCCAAATTTACATCCCTAATCAAGTGTTTTAGCTAGGGTTGTGCAAAATGCCACCTAATCTGCTAAAACCGTACGGATCCGTATCAATTTGCATTGCTCTATTCATTAATCACGGATTAAATTTTAAAATTTATAATCCGCCTTCCAAACAACTCTGCTATAGTTAATACATATATATATTTTTTAATCTCCAATAAAATATCAAAGTAAAAATGAGTGTAAGAGAGATTTAAGATGTAAAATTTGTTACAAATTAGTAGTTATATATATGAAACATATTATGGGTTTGTTTGGATGTAGGTTGGCTTTTTGATTATTTTAACCTGAGGCTAAAAAGCCTTGTTTGGGATAGACTTTTTGACTTTTTTGACTTTTGTGAGAGAAAAAATGAAATGATCATGGGTTGGATGTGATATTTTATTCTATTTGACTAAAATAACTTATTTTGTCCTATATGGCTATTTTAGCCCAAACACTCGTCCCAAACGGGGCCTATGTAAAATTACTTTGTATTATTGTGGGGATATATTTCTGAGTACCAACACGTGGCATGGTGACGCCGACGTGTCAGCCGAGGTGCCACGTGTCGTGGTAGTTACGCCGAGGTTATCTCGGAGTTGCCGAGGTTATCTTCGAAGATATCAGAATCCGAAATAAGCGGATAAAGGACAAGAGTCCAAGATTGGGAGAAGACTTCAGTTTGGATAAAGGTCAAACTCTTGGAGAGTTTTGTCCTGAACCCTTTGGGAGTTCTAGATTAGCAATAATCCTGAGTCCATTAGAGTTAGGCTCCTATTGGGACTAAGATTGTATTGACTATAAAAGAGAGGCACCCCCATGGGTCTAAGGTACGTTTTTAATACTCAAGCTTGTGAGTTGAATACTTGATTATCTTTGAAAGATATACTGACTTGATCGTCGGAGTGCCCCTGGGTGAAAGAACCACCACCGGAGTCTTTTCTTTCTGTGCAGGACAGCAGGGTGCCATTTATTCTGCCTGTGTTCTACAGCTGAATCACTAAGGAGGGCAGTGTGGTCAGAAAATCACTCACACAATTTGGCGCCGTCTGTGGGAAAGAAAGACGAATAGATGGCCAGTAACGCACAAAACGAAAAGGTTGGGGACAACACTCCCACTGGGAGTGGCAGGCCTATCGACCTTGACGTCGAAGGAGACAAACACAACGAAGAAACCCGTGGCCAGGGGCACAGGGGAAAATACATCGTCCAGGAGGGCGACACTTCGAAGAAAACAGACAAGAGCAGATATTACAATGAAGACAACCTCCAAGTATGGAGGGATAGGTGCCTACGGAGGGATGAGGAAGTAAAAGAATTAGCAGATAAGTTGGCTGACCTGCAATCGGTCGTCAACTTCATGATGCAAAACAATGTCATGTAGCCACCATACCCGTTGCAGGACACACTAATTCCAGCAGTTAATACTCAGAAGGGAGGAAGAAAAATAATTCCTGAAAAACCACAACACTCCAGGAGCAAAAGGCACTCTCACCCGCCTTCCGGGAAGGTCGGGCAAGAGAAGCCAAGGCAAGAGAAGTCCCAGAGGACGTATCAAACAAAGGACCAGGAATGCAGAGAACATCGGAATGTTCAAAGACAGGCGCTCTGCTTTGACACAACCCACGACGAAAGATTAAAACGGACCCATCACGAGGCCGAGAGTAGTGTGCCGAAGAGACTGAAGTCCAAAGACAGCCGAGCTCCGGGGAGGAGTAAAGAAGACTTGAGAAACTACCTCAAGAGGAAGGAACAGAAAGCTAAAGCCGAGGTAACCTCACCCGTCAAGCCGAGGACGCCGTTCTCGGTAGAGCTGGACAAATTTGAAACACCAAAAAGATTCAGCATGCCGAGTGTAGACACCCCCTTTTTGACCGTCCTCAAGACTTGGACGTCACCGCTTGAACACTCGGTGATTATCCATGTTTGTGTTCGTTTGGAGTTCCCGGAGTTCTCGACTATGCGCCCTGCCTCAGGATCTTCGAACTCGACTGTTTTGTGTCTGGTTTTGCACCAAACACTTGTGCTCTGCCTTGGAGGGGCAGGGAATGCCTTGCGAGGCATCCCCACACATCACCGGCAGTGGCTAGAGGCCACCGGCTGGTTTTTGTTGCCACCGGCAATGTATATAGCCGGTCGGCACTCTTTATTGCTAGCCGGCACTCTTTGTTGCTAGCCGGCACTCAATTTTGTCAAAATGACAATTTTGAGCGGCCGACTACTGTTCATCTACTTTTTGTAGATATTTTTTGCCAACTGTGATAGCTGGCACCCACCCCATTCCCCTCCATACACGTGTATAGAGGGATTTCCCTCTTGGATGGCTTGTTTTGTAAGCCTTACAAGAGGGAATTGCCTATATAGGAGAGAGTCTTCTCTTGGCATGAGGTTAGACACTTGTTAGAAATTTTAGACAGCTTTGGAAAAGCTTGAGTTCTAGGGTTAGGGTTAGATATATTTTATATCTCTATAAGTGTGTGTTTTGTGCCATTTTTGCTCACACACACACACTAACACACCATCTCTTGGACTTGAGACCCTTGGAGGCTTGTTTGAGTGTTTTGGAGGTGGATTCAAGCCAAGAAGGGTTGTTGGAGCATCATTTTTGAAGGTGGTCTTCAAGGGTAAGAAATTTCCCTTTTATTCCCCATTTTTGCATCTTATTTCTACCTATCTTAGAGCTGTTTTTGTGTTTAGTGTATAACATAAAAAAGTTCTTTTTTTAGGCCCTCTTGATAGTTTATTAAGAGTGTTTTGTGCTTTGGGGAAGTTTGACCCCTCTTAGGCCTTGCAAGGCCCTTGTTTTGTGCCATTTTGTGCAAGTTTCGAGACTTTGGTGTTTGGGTCTCTTCACCACTGAAATCTTGAGGGATTTCAGTGGTGGGGATGGTGCCTTGAAGTCTCCAAAAGGGGAGGGCCACCCCCTCTCCTTGTTGTCCTTGAAAGGGACCATTTTTGGTCTCTTAAGGGAGCTTATGTTTGAGTGTGTTTTGAGCATGCCATGACTATTTTTCATGCTTATATTGCCATAATATAAGATGGTTTTAAGTTGGTTTTGGTGTACCATGCATGTTTAGCATACCTACCATGTAATGCCTCCTTGATCCCTTAACATGCCTTAGGTTGTGTGCCTTTGTTTGAGCATGTTTTAGGCTTAGATTTGTGAAGGTTTCGTACTTATTTTGCCATGTTTTAGGTCTGTCCATAGTTGCTTAGGTCGATCTTGGCATGCTTAGTATAGCTCTTTTGTATTGTGGCTTGTATGCTTCAAGTGTGTGAATGTGTAGCATGTGTTGCTTGCATCATTTTGATGGTTTGGAACCATCCAACATGTTATTTCAGTCCCTAAGACATACTTGCATGTTTGCCTTGGTTGTCTCTTTGTTGCTTCTAAAGCTTGTGTAGAATGCTCCATGCTTTGGTCATTATGCATGCCTTCATATTTGAGCCACTTAGATGCCATCTAAGTGGTCTCTTGGCCTTGTTTTAACATGCTAAAAATCTGTTTTTAGTTGCTTAATGCATGCCATGTTTGTTATGCTAAGTGTGCTTCAAAGTCTCATTACCTTGCTTTAAGTACTTGGACCATGTTGGTATGCTAATGTTAGCTTCATTTAAGTTGGTTTGGCACCACATTCTAGCATGATTTTTAGAGCTTATATTGCATGCTAATTGTCCATGATATCCCTTTTCAAGTGTGCTTGAAAGTTGCCTTGTTTATGTTTAAGGTTTGGACCATCATATGTACACATGTGTATGTGTGTTTAGCCCCCTTTTTTGGGCATTTTGGCCACTGATTTTAGGCCTAATCAGAGTTTCCTAGATCATGTTTAAATCCATCTTTTCATTAGTTTGTATTGCCTCATGTTTGCTTGTATGCTTGCATAAGTGCCTTGCCATGCCATGTTGCATCCTTAGCTTGCATGCCTAGGTTGCATTGCATCTTGCATGCATGCCTTTTTCCTTGATTTGGCGATAGGAATTGGGCCTTGTTTGATTGATTGGCTTGCATTTCATTTGAAATGAAAGTGCACACTTTATTCTTTAGGCCATAATGCATGAAAATGCGTGATTGGTGGCCCGAGAATCGAGGCACATGCCCCTTTGAGTTGCAAACATGATAGGGGGCATGATTGTGCATACATTGTTTGAATTTGTATTGCCATGCAAGTTTTGCCCTCTGCTGCTGTGAGTTGCAGGTTCTGCAGGCATTGTTTGCCGACCGGCAACATTTTGTGCCGGCCGGCAGTAAATTATCAGCCGATGGGTTCATTTTGTGCCGATGGCCATTCTACTTAGCCGGTGGGATCCCCCAGTATCCTGAGAGGCATTCCTGAGACTTTGGCAGTTTTCAGAGGAGCAAAGCAGGGAAAACAGAGGCAGACTATGCATGGCAGTGCGATTCCGAGCAAGTCCCGAGCATGCGCTGTATCCGACCCGCTTCCCGAGGGCTTTACTGTTTTAATTAGATTAATTAATTTGTTAATTTAATTGATCTGTAATATTTAATTAGCTTGCGTAGTTAATTAATTTGTATATTCTTTTGGTCCCTCCGAGCGAGGGCAAATCTGTAATAAGCGTGCGTGAGTGTGTGTATGTCTTCCAACCCCCATTTCTTTCTTCCCTTTTATTTACCCGCTTACGATGGTAGATTAGGGCACGTTTATTTTAGCATACCTTATGCAATGCATGTGTGCATCCATGCATTTGTTGACATGCACCGGGCTCGGTACATCATACAAACCGCATCGTATCTTCAAATCTAACTTGAATACGTGCACCGAATGATTGCATTTCACATGCCATTTTAGGGTTAGCCGAGCCTATCCTAATCACATTCTGCATGCGATGCATTAGTCACTCTAACATGAACTAGGGCATGCATTTTGCTAACTAGTTTATTGTTTTGGCACGGAGTACTAGGTGAGTTTTATCCTTTAGCATATCGCATGCGTGTGAATGTAAACATGATAGCATGATTACCCTGAGGCTAGTCACTTATGTGATATAACTGCTTGAATGCCTGTGGGTGGAGGTTGGATTACTTGAGTTGGAAAAACTCGTTGAAATCCGTGTTTTAGCCTACTTGCGAGTAGCAAACTCCAAAGCATTTTCAAAACAAACGGATATGCAATGCTTGTTTCCAAATTAGGCAATCTAGTCTATACTTGTTTGCTGTGCGCATAACATAGTAATTCTAGGCTAATAACCGGAATAACAGCACATAACGTTTTCAAAATCGGATATCACGGTTAGTAGAGGCCGGTCTTCGGACCGGGCGAAAGGGGGTGCTCATAGCTGACCTTCTCCGATCGTACCCAAGCTCCCGAGCCAAGACAACTTTGGTGATGACAGACACGTGGCCTTCGGCATCGAGTCAGGGTTTCCTAAATTTCCCATTTTAAAAAATATTTAGGTGGCGACTCTGTATCTAACAAAGCAGTCCATGTTTGGCACTTCTTTTCAAAATCTGTTTTTCTCAAAACGATTTGTCAGAGTTGGACTCTTTGGTTCAGGTTTAGAACCGCAACAAACAAAGAGAGTCCGAACGAGTAGTGAGGTCCTCGCGGTATACGCTTCTGGCGACTTCATCGATTTTAGAGGGCTTGACTCGAACTCGTGATATCCTGTTTTGACTACACTTATGTGTTTCTTTGCATTGCATGTGCATTGGTGCGCCTAGGACACCGTGTTGGCCATCTGCTATTCCTGAGCGGTTTGCTGGAGTCATGTGTTGTCAAGACATGACCATAAGGCTGACTGGTTGCGGGCTCTGCCAGTATGGGAGCACAAACCCCGGTTTTACCGGGGTACCCTTTTTGACCATTCGACCTAGTGCATATTCGGATCCATAGTGACCATTCCAAACTAGGACAGGTTGCTTACCCGATATAGGTTGTTTGAAGCCGCTGTGTGCGTAGTGAAACCCTAGCTCCTGACAAAATAGGACAGGGAAACCCTACCCCAACATAGGGGTATGTTGGCTCTCATTTACTTGCTATGTGCTTTTAGAGTGTATCTCTACAGGGAAATCCATATACTAGTTTGCAAGATTGAGTATTAGGCCCGAGGGCACCAGTACCAGTGTTGTTGAGAATCAGTTATGTCTGCGGGTATCAGTTCAGTTTTGAACAGTGATTCTGGGGAACAGTGATCAGTAGTAGAGTGCAGTTGTTCGGCTACACCCGTGTTTGATCTGTTTGAAATATCGCCGTTTTCCGCTTCGCCAGAGATTCAGAGAGTCGATCCAGAACAGCTAATGTCTTCTCCTTGCTGAGGCAGGACTTAGCATGACGCAGAATTCAGAAGAGACCGTGGTCATGACGGCCGCGTTGAGTCAAGGAATCACCCCGCAAGGTGAGGCTAATATTGATCTGCCGCATCCACCTAGGTCGCCTGCTGCACACCCAGTTTGGACTCCTCAATTATATCAGGCTCGCGAGCCTACTACATTTGAACTAATGGGAATGATAGGTGATCTTCAGAGATCCGTGTCGGATCTTGCCTATGGGATGTCTGCTTCGCCACCAGCCACACCATATGTCGAGGCTTTATACCCCAGGAGCCCCCACTATTGGGACGGATAGTAATTGAACTCAGCCAATCGGAGATGGCCTCCAGCTATGGCAACGACGCATCAAACCAAATTCTAGATCAAGCTGAGGCCGGAGACAAAGGTAAGATGAAGGCAGATGCCGACCCTATCGAACAACTGCTGTGGGCAGTAGAGGCTTTGAAAGCCGGGGGGATGAATAAGCAGCAGATATCTGCAGTTGTGTCAAAAGCTATAGAGGATGCTTTCCCTATCCCGCCTGAGGGCAGTTCCAGTCAATCAGAGAATCGGGATAGGCCCCGTCATGCCAAAACAATTCTTCCCGCTCCCAACCTTGCATCCGGAAAGGATCAGAAATCCAAGGCCGCACCCGCCGATCCGTTCACTAGTGCATCTAGCAAGAGTGCTCCGGCTCCAAAGTACCTGCCTCGAGGGTGCAGGGTCTTCCATGCTCTCTACATGCCGTTGTCCAAAGCACTTCAGATCCTTGCCGAGAGGGGACTTCTCAAACCCTTGGAGCCCCGACCCCTACCGAAGAATCTCCTTGTCACGCATGACGCCACTACGTACTGTGCGTACCACCAACAAACTGGTCATGCTACCGATAATTGCTTCCACCTCCGCCATGAGGTACAGGATTTGATTGACAATGAGGTTATCCTCCCACCTACCTCAGCAAAGTCCGTTACCACCCAGTTGTTGGATTTTGAGGACACAGACACTGCGAGTATGTAATCAGAAGGTGAACCGCCTGCGGGCAGTGCCTGGCGCATTTTTGGATGTGGCGTTTGGCACGCATTCTTGGGCATCTGTTAATGTTAATTTTGTAAATTCTGTGTCGAGTCAGTCTTTTGTTTTGTCCTGAGTCTGTCTCTCTGTATTGAGTCAGTCTTTTTGCTTACAGGGTCTGTCTTGTTGTAATGAGTCAATCCCTCTTGTATAGAATGTCAGGTGATTCCAAGGTTGTTGCCTCGAACACCGTTTTGTAATTATCCTTTTGTTTTTCCTTTTGAATCTGTCTCGGTCGAGGAGCCAGTCGCAATCAACAAATCTGAATGAAACAGCTGTGGCTATCACGTTCCGTACTTGTTGCTATTTGAGCTAGTTGTGCCAGAAGATGTGAATGGAACGACAGTACATTTCGCCTACTCTCTTGTGCCTTAAACATCGTCGTAATGACCTAAGCTTTTCATAAAACCCCTTTTCGAACACTGCGGTAATGAAAACGAAGAGGAAGTAATTCCTCGGGTTTTGTAAAATTTTGATCATTTTAAGAGAAAGAGAGGCATGTTAAGCTTTTGATGAATGAAATCATGCTTGTCGGCGTGAGTACTGAGAAGGATCCTGGTCCGATCCAGACTGGTTCCACACTATCTTCTGTGCGAGCGGTTTGTCGCTTTCTTAAAAACTTTCAAAACCAAAATGTTTCGCGCAGTCTTGCGAAGACCTGTGTGGAATCGCTCTTGAGATTGTGCAGCCTAGGATCGCTCTCAGCCTCAAGATTCAACTTATCTGTTCAAACTTGGAGTCCGTTCAAAACATTCAGTGCCATGAAACGCCTGTGTGACCTATTTTGAGGCAGCCCTCGAGCAAGAGGCACCAAAGCCAGATTAAGAAGATCAGAGCCCACCAGGCAAAGCTCATGAAGCAGCCGTGATGAACTTTTCTGCAAATCAACACAACGGTCATTCTCCTGGATACAGAGAGGCTTTAATCTCAAAACCATTTGGCATGGGCTTGCTACACTTTTTACCCTTTGAGAGGCTCGCTGGGCCGAAAACCCGAAAGGGCGACCCAGGCAAAAGTTAGAGCAAAGAAAAAGAAGAACAAAGAATAGCAAAAGAAAAGAAGAGAACAATGAAAATGCAAAAGAAAAGAAAAAAGAAAAGAACAAAGAATAGCAAAAGAAAAGAAGAGAACAATGAAAATAAAAAAAATAAAATAAAAAGAAAGAAAAAGAAAAACATAGCTCGCAAGGTCGAAAACCCGCATTGGGCACCATGGCAAAAGTTAGAGCCTAAACAGTGAAGGTTAAAATACCTGAGTGTACCTTAACCGGAACTACGTAAGGCTTGATTCCCATGTTTGGGATACGTAGGCAACTTCATCCTGAAGTCCAGCCCCCAACGCTTCCATAGCATCTCAGTCCATGTCATGGTTTTGATCACTTGTGCCTCCTCCGAATCCGATGTCTCGATTGCAGCAACCTAGGGCTACGTGATCAGCTTCCTCTTGAAGTCCAACCACCAACACCTTCCAGGTGACTGTGTCCATATATTGATTCAAACCGTCTTCACCTCCTCCGCGTCCGAGGGTCCGATCGTCATCAACGAGGACTGGCTCACAAAAATGCCACGGCATCATCTAACAAGGGGCAACTTTCCGTTGTCGTACAGTGCCATAAGTTGCCCTGAGTTGCCATCCAAACCAGGGGAAACTTTCCGTTGCCATATCCCCCCTTTAAGCCAGGGGCAATTTTCCATCGTCCCCGATTCGAGGTTGCATATCTCGAGGGTAAGTTCCGCGCTCATTGAGCGTTGATTGTTTGCAAAAATAGTTTTTGAAAATTTTTACTG
Source organism: Camellia lanceoleosa (assembly GCA_025200525.1). Taxonomy (NCBI): domain Eukaryota; kingdom Viridiplantae; phylum Streptophyta; class Magnoliopsida; order Ericales; family Theaceae; genus Camellia; species Camellia lanceoleosa. The sequence continues at coordinate 206,073,439 of CM045760.1, forward strand.
AAGTTGACTATTTTCTCGAAAACTATTTCATTTTTCAAAATTGGACCATGTTTGGACCCGAAAAGGAGAATTTTCAGTGCTCACAGCCTGATTCGCATGATTTTCAAATCAAAAATTGAACAAGCATATTAATCCAACTCTCATTTTGGTCAAAACTTGTTTTAGGAAGAAAACAAAAAAAATGGTCAAAGTGACGACCTAGGGGCACAATTGAGTCAGGCCTTCTGTCCCCCCCCCCCCGGTCAACATACTCGCCGGAAAGGCACTCTATCCACTGGGAGAAATACCCGTGAGCTAACAGTGCTGGACCTGAACCTGCGACTTTCTATTCATCCATTAATCACCCTGGGGAGGGATAAAAAATGAGAGAATGAAGAATAGAGAGGTGTAAGCAGAGAGAGAAGTGAGAAAAGGGTTTTGAGAGAAAAACCGAGCCTGAGGGCCGAGCGATGTGAGTATCACAAATTAGAAAGGGTGGGAATAATACCCGGAGGAATTGGCTCCTCGAGATTTGAGGTCTTTTTGTAAACATGTCTGTGTGTCGTGTCTTTTGATTTGTCGGTCTCGATTTTAGCTTTGAGTCTTTTTTCGAGCATGTCTCGTTATGATTAGGTCGTGTGCCTTTTGTTTCTTTGTTTGAGTCTGTCTCACTGTGTTCTGTGGTAGGCTCGACACCCCGGTTGAAAACCTTTCTTCATTTCAAGGAGAAAATCGTTCGTGCTCAGAATACTGTGCCATTCTCTACATTTAGGCGAGGCAGGAGAAAGAAAGGGAAATTTGGGACATCCGAGGGTGTTTCAACTGCAATCGTGTCAGCTTTTGTGATTCGTCTTGACAGATTGAGACTGTTTGTTCAGGGTTTGCTGTGTGTAGAATGAACTGGGTGTTGTGTTATGGGCTGTACGCAGATCAATCCCCAGTAGAGTATGGGCTGTATTATGCAGTTTGAGTAGTGGTTTGTATGAGTTGTTTGCTGTTAGTTGGTTGGTTATCCGATTATCATAGTGCAAGTGCTCAATTTACAAGTGTTCATTTTTCAGACAACAGATCAATATCATTTACATTTGAGGTGTAATATGATGCAATACAGTGCAGGGTACGAAATGTGCAGATATAACACTCTTTCAGACAAAAAGTTTGTTTTATTTCATATCATCTTTTCAAGTACATAGTTTCGAAAGAAACAAAATCTGCCTACGGCAGTACAAAGTACCCTAATTATTAACCAAAAGGGGAAAATGTAAAAAGGAAGAAAAACAGTAAAAATCTGTATCAAATGTCAAAAAATGGCTCCGGGGCCGTTAATCTGTCCTGGTCCTCTTCCTGGACGAAGGTCCAAGAGCGTCATCAACAGGGGCACCACCAGGGGCATCGCCGTCTGAGCTCGAGTCCAAGCCATCACCGGTCTCCTCCGCCTCTCGCCCGGACTATCACGAATCGGAGCCCGCGAGCTGCTCCCGACATGAGTGCGCCCTCCTCTGGTGCGGGGATATACTCTGCCATCCCTGATAGAAATGGGAGGTCCAGCTGGAGCACCACCCACCGGAGGAATCTGGAAGGGAGGCTGAAAAGCATAAAAGGCAAATGCATTAGTATATATGGAGCAGTGAATCAGTACAGAATGCAATGTGTGAGTACAGTGTATCAGATGCCGTGAGCAGTCTATCAGATGTTGTGTTATGCATCAGATTATGTAAAGCAGTTTGTGTATGGTTTGAGGTCAGGGTCGAAAAGAACATACCTAATGTCAGAAAGGCCTAAGAGGTCGAATGTCCGCTGTAGCATCCCCATTATGGAGGCATTCATCTCCAATGACTACCGGGTATACTCAGAAAACGCCTACAAAAGTATCAAATGCATCAGTATTCTGTGGAATATCAAATAAACTGAAATGAAATGATTGTACAAAAATGCAGTAATACATACCGGAGGCAAGTCGGGGATACTGACAAACTCGTGATCAGCCGGCGGAGGGGCGAAGGGGATCTGATAGGTCGCCCTACCCTGCCCTCGGAAAGTCAATGAAGCGGGCAGAGCAGGCCAACCGGCCCGCCTCGTTGAACTCCACCGCGGACTCGAGCCTCCTCGGCGCCCTCCAAACGTTTCCCTCCGGCCGGGCGCCATTGGTCTCTCTCTTCCACTCGGCCGCCGCACAGAGGTCGCATGATAAAGGTTCGGACGTACTCTGAGTAATCGCCTCGCTGAAATCGTCGCCTTCCCCAATGGTGTAGTCCGCCATCGCCAAGAAGGAACCTCTCAAGATCCCGCATGTGCTCAGGAGGGTGCACCGACTATTCGCCCGTAAGCCTAGGGTCCGCGCAAGAAACGCCACCTGTACCAAGCTCGACAGATCCGGGCCTCGAGCGTAATCCGAACGTGAGGTCTAATCCAAGACCGCAAACCGATCTCAAGATCATCTCGCAAGTGGAGCCCACGGCCGCAAGGTGATCTGAAAATGAAATACAGTTTGTTACCTACTGTTATTGAAATATGTAGTGGAAAGGCTTAACCGAAATGAACTGCAAATAAAACATACCTCAGCGGGGGTGATAGTGTCGAAGTAGTGGCGGAAGAAGCTGAATGTCTCTCGCGGCCTCCGGGTGCATCTCCCGTCAAAGCGACGCGAAAAAGGGACAACCAGAGGGGTCTCTGCATCGGGTATAGGAGCGAGCCTAGGAAAGTAGGCATAAATCCACAACTGCAAGATAAATACCAGTGCATTTATCAGATAAAGCAGAATATAGAATAAAGGCAGAAATAGCAGAGCCGTGTGTTGTGCAAAGGTATTGTGCAGTGTACAGTGCAGAGCAAAGCAGGTACAACAAGCAGAAGCAGAGTATGTGTGTGTCAGGTGTACAGATACAAGTAAAAGGCAAGCAGATTACTGTGTGCAGTGTGCAGAGTACAGAAAATATAGAACTCAAATGAAAGGCAGAAAAAGAAATGTACCTCCCAAACTCGCCAGTAACCTCCGAGCAACTGTCCGCTGCTGCGGGAGGCCGAGCTTATATACCCATAAAGAGTGGCTAGAGCGGCGCCACCCCAGTCATAATGTAATATGTCTCTCACATCCACCAGTGCGCTGAGAAGGCAGAGAGGCACTGTGTTCGCCAGGTCGGCGAAGATGGTCGTCCCAAACAGGAACATAAGGAAGCCGCGCGGCGATCTCCACGGCCTGGGTCATTTGGCCGCATCGACGACGAGGAGGGCTGACCTCGAATCGCACCTCGAACTAGGAGTATCGACAAAGCCGGACGCTGAAAGCGGTGCAGCCCGCCGAAGCCGCGGTCCACTCGGCCCATATCAATGTCAAAACAGATCGATCCCTCACCCCGATGCCCGTGAGCATCGAGAAATCATAAGGGTCATCGCTATGTCCCCGCCGCGACAAGTGAAATGAATCGGTGGTGTCCCACCACCTCTCCACCAGAGCGGGGAGGAGAGGTCTGCATGTAGTGAGCCTGGAGAGTCCTCTGCAGAATGCGCCAAAGCTGGCCTGGTCCACAATATGGCGAACTGCGTCGGGAAGCTCGACGTACCACTCACGAGCGATGGTATTCCCATACCCGCGGATGGTATGAAAATCTCCCTGTTTTCAAACAAATAGTTGCGAAGCAATATAAAATGTACAGTCTTGAAGAAATAGTGAATCGATGCAAATTTGGCATGCGTGCAAGTTTATCAGATTCAAACAGATACCGGGTGCCGGTGTGTATACAGTGAACTACAACGTGTGATGCGTCAGCGTGTTTAAGTGGTTTAGTGCAAATGTGACATGCGTGCATATTTTCAGATTCTAACAGATACCGGGTGCCGGTGTGTATACAGTGAACTACAACGTGTGATGCGTCAGCGTGTTTGAGTGGTTCAGTGCAAATGTGGCATGCGTGCATATTTTCAGATTCAAACAGATACCGGGTGCCGGTGTGTTTACAGTGAACTACAACGTGTGATGCGTCAGCGTGTTTGAGTGGTTCAGTGCAAATGTAGCATGCGTGCATATTTTCAAATTCAGATAGATACCGAGTGCTGGTGTGCTTATAGTGAACTACAACGTATGATGCGTCAGCGTGTTTGAGTGGTTCAATGCAAATGTGGCATGCGTGCATATTTTAAGATTCAAACAGGTATCGGGTGTCGGTGTTTGCGTGAAATACGGTGTGCCGTGGTTTGAGTGGTTCAAGGCTAGTGCAAGGTGTGCGCAGTGAGTCTTAAACAGATAATCGCTTGAAAACGCGTTTGTGATCGATTACAATATACAGTGTATCAGTGTATCGGCACTAAGCAGTTAAAGACTCTAATCAGTTATGGCAATTGACAGTTTAAAGCATCCTACATTGCAGAAAGTAAAGCAGAGGAAAAAAGTTACCTCGGAAGCACCGGAGGATAGGTGGGAGGTGCTCGCGTGAAGAAGAGCTCAGATCCAACGCCATGTCGAAACTCTGAATCGGGCGCAATTGGCCGGGTGGTAGAACATGAATCGCCGGCCGGTAGGTCGCCGAGTCGAACGGGCGCTCGCTCAGTGGGAGGAGCTCGACCCCGGGATCCATCTCATGATCCGAGGGAGTCCCACCGTGTGGAATGTCGTCCGCTATGTCGGGAATGATGAGAAAATAGTCAAGGAATGAAAATCGGGTCGGAATATGAAGAGTCAACCGAAAAGTCAACTCCTGGGAAGGGTGGAAAATGACCGGAAAGGTCGGGATGTGAAAAGGCACGGAAATGAAGAGCGAATCGAGGGGAACAAGTCCCAAAAAGGTGGAAATAGCAAAAGGAGCGTCGAAACAAAGTTTTAATCGGTCCAAAATGTCTGAAACGCGAAGGTAATCGCGAATCCGACGACGAAAAGGGCGCGAGAACGCAAAGAAACGGAGAAAAGAGGAGAGAAAAAGACTCTAGAGAGAGAGGGAAGTGTTTTTCGGCGGAGGAGAAGTGAGAAAATAGGGTTTAGAAACCCTATTTTAAAAGACCCGAGGTGAAAAGTCGAATCTGCCCCGACTCAGGAACTTTTTGCCGGTCGGCAACATTTTGTGCCGGCCAGCAGAATATTGTGCCGATGGAATTCTTTTGTAGCCGGTGGATAGCCGGTGGCCTCCTAGCCCGGCCGGTGGTGTTCCCACAGCCTTGTTTAGGCAATATGAGTGGTTTTTCGTCATCATAGCTCGAGAAAGTGCAAAAAAGTGCATCTCCGACGCTCAACCGGCTTCCGTGTTGACCTCGGACCGTGTCTTCTGTGCGTGGCACTCAAATTCATGCAATGTTGTATCCTTTTGTATCCTTTTTCCTTTTACAAAATTCAAAAGTTGCCCCGCGTGCGTTGTGTGCATTCATCATGTTGTCTGGTGCGTTGCGTCGCGCCGTCATGCACATCCCTTATGCATTGTCATTGCATTTTTATTATAAGCATTGTCATGCATTTCAAATACATACGTCGCCTCACACATCATTCGTGTTGTCGTTGCCTCGCACATCATTTGTGTTGTCGTGCATCTCCTTATTTTGCATTATCATGCATTTCAAAAAGAAAAAAAAAAACATGCGTTGTCGCGCACTCGAGTTCATTTGCATTATTTTACATTTCGTGTGGCATGCGTGTCACACTTGCATTGTTTTACATTTCGTGTGGCATGCGTGTCATGCATTTTTACATCTCCGGGCATCATTTTACCTCAACGGCTTCATTTTGCATCCTTTGTGGCATGCGTATCACACTTGCATCATTTTACATCTCCGTGAGGCATGCGTACCTCACTTGCATCATTTTGCATCCTTTGAGGCACGCGTACCTCATTGGCTTCATTTTGCATCCTTTGTGGCATGCGTGTCACACTTGCATCATTTTACATCTCCGTGAGGCATGCGTACCTCACTTGCACCATTTTGCATCCTTTGAGGCACGCGTACCTCATTGGCTTCATTTTGCATCCTTTGTGGCATGCGTGTCACACTTGCTTCATTTTTACATCTTCGTGAGGCATGCGTACCTCACTTGCATCATTTTGCATCCTTTGAGGCACGCGTACCTCATTGGCTTCATTTTATATCTCCGTGAGGCATGCGTACCTCACTTGCATCATTTTGCATCCTTTGAGGCACGCATACCTCATTGGCTTCATTTTTACATCTCCGTGTGGCATGCGTGTCACACTTGCTTCATTTTACATCTCCGTGAGGCATGCGTACCTCACTTGTATCATTTTGCATCCTTTGAGGCACGCGTACCTCATTGGCTTCATTTTTACATCTCCGTGAGGCATGCGTACCTCACTTGCATCATTTTGCATCCTTTGAGGCACGCATACCTCATTGGCTTCATTTTTACATCTCCGTGTGGCATGCGTGTCACACTTGCTTCATTTTTACATCTCCGTGAGGCATGCGTACCTCACTTGCATCATTTTACATCTCCGTGAGGCATGCGTACCTCACTTGCATCATTTTGCATCCTTTGAGGCACGCGTACCTCATTGGCTTCATTTTTACATCTCTATGAGGCATGCGTACCTCACTTGCATCACTTTGTATCCTTTGAGGCACGCGTACCTCATTGGCAGCATTTTGCATCCTTTGAGGCACACGTACCTAATTGGTAGCATTTTGCATCCTTTGAGGCACGCGTACCTCATTGGCAGCATTTTGCAATCCTTTGAGACACGCGTACCCATTGGCAGCATTTTGTATTCCTTTGAGGCACGCGTACCTCATTGGCAGCATTTTGTATTCCTTTGAGGCACGCGTACCTCATTGGCAGCATTTTACATCTTTTGAGGCACGCGTACCTCATTGGCAGCATTTTGCATCCTTTGAGGCGCGCGTACCTCATTGGCAACATTTTGCATCCTTTGAGGCACGCGTACCTCATTGGCAGGATTTTGCATCCTTTGAGGCACGCGTACCTCATTGGAAGCATTTTGCATCCTTTGAGGCACGCGTACCTCATTGGCAGCATTTTGCATCCTTTGAGGCACGCGTTCCTCATTGGCATCATTTTACACTCCGTGTGGCATCTGTGTCACACTTACATCATTTTGCATTCTTATGAGGCATGCGTGTCTCATTTGTTTCATTTGCATCATTTGCATCATTTTCCATTCCGTGTGGCATGCGTGTCACACTTGCATCGTTTATCATTCCCATCGGCACGTGTGCCTCATTCACATTGGCACGTGTGCCTCCTCATTTGCATCGGCACGTGTGCCTCCTCATTTCCATCGGCACGTGTGCCCCATTTTCATTGGCACGTGTGCCTCATTCACATTGGCACGTGTGCCTCCTTATTTACGTCGGCACGTGTGCCTCCTCATTCACCTCGGCACGTGTGCCTCCTCATTTTCGTCGGCACGTGTGCCTCATCATTTCCATAGGCACGTGTGCCTCATTCACATTGGCACGTGTGCCTCCTCATTTGCATCGGCACGTGTGCCTCCTCATTTCCATCGGCACGTGTGCCCCATTTTCATTGGCACGTGTGCCTCATTTGCATTGGCATGTGTGCCTCAGTTCCATTGGCATGCGTGTCACATTTTCGTGGGCATGCGTGTTGTCATTTGCATTAGCATGCGTGCCTCATTTGCATTGTCATGCATGTTGCTAACGACATTGTACCTGTTAAGTTTGTTTTCTTTACAGGCACGATATTGTATGTACGGTTCATTTGAGGCCGGTGCAACCGGACGAGCCGCACAGGTATTGTATCTTTCGAGTGAGACATTTTGAGAATTGCATAATTCTCTTACATCCTCTCTGCATTGTAGTGTAGTTTGGTGTATGCTAACTTAAAACTGTCGCATGCGTGCTTCGTTACAGCTTTCTTTGCATGATCATGAGTAATGCTCGGCTTCATGCATTGTCTTGCATTTTGCCCCTGCCTTCGGGCGCATATCTTCTTGCATGTTTGTCTAAGTCTTCGGCCTTGTCAAAAATGGGTCGTCTCTGGGCTTTGACATTCACTCCCGTCATTGTTATGACTTTCGAGTTCTGTCAAAGTGGGGCAACTGTAGACACCCCATTTTTTACCGTCCTCAAGACTTGGACGTCACTGCTTGAACACTCGGTGATTATCCATGTTTGTGTTCGTTTGGAGTTCTCGGAGTTCTTGGCTACGCGCCCTGCCTCAGGATCTCCGAACTCAACTGTTTTGTGTCTGATTTTGCACCAAACACTTGTGCTCTGCCTTGGAGGGGCAGGGAATGCCTTGTGAGGCATCCCCACACATCACCGGCAGTGGCTAGAGGCCACCGGCTGGTTTTTGTTGCCACCGGCAATGTATATAGCCGGTCGGTACTCTTTGTTGCCGGTCGGCACTCAATTTTGTCAAAATGACAATTTTGAGCGGCCGACTACTGTTCATCTACTTTTTGTAGATATTTTTTGCCAACTGTGATAGCTGGCACCCACCCCATTCCCCTCCATACACGTGTATGGAGGGATTTCCCTCTTGGATGGCTTGTTTTGTAAGCCTTACAAGAGGGAATTGCCTATATAGGAGAGAGTCTTCTCTTGGCATGAGGTTAGACACTTGTTAGACATTTTAGACAGCTTTGGAAAAGCTTGAGTTCTAGGGTTAGGGTTAGATATATTTTCTATCTCTATAAGTGTGTGTTTTGTGCCATTTTTGCTCACACACACACACTAACACACCATCTCTTAGACTTGAGACCCTTGGAGGCTTGTTTGAGTGTTTTGGAGGTGGATTCAAGCCAAGAAGGGCTGTTGGAGCATCATTTGTGAAGGTGGTCTTCAAGGGTAAGAAACTTCCCTTTTATTCCCCATTTTTGCATCTTATTTCTACCTATCTTAGAGCTATTTTTGTGTTTAGTGTATAACATAAAAAAGTTCTATTTTTAGGCCCTCTTGATAGTTTATTAAGAGTGTTTTGTGTTTTGGGGAAGTTTGACCCCTCTTAGGCCTTGCAAGGCCCTTGTTTTGTGCCATTTTGTGCAAGTTTCGAGACTTTGGTGTTTGGGCCTCTTCACCACTGAAATCTTGAGGGATTTCAGTGGTGGGGATGGTGCCTTAAAGTCTCCAAAAGGGGAGGGCCACCCCCTCTCCTTGTTGTCCTTGAAATGGACCATTTTTGGTCTCTTAAGGGAGCTTATGTTTGAGTGTGTTTTGAGCATGCCATGACTATTTTTCATGCTTATATTGCCATAAAATAACATGGTTTTAAGTTGGTTTTGGTGTACCATGCATGTTTAGCATACCTATCATGTAATGCCTCCTTGATCCCTTAACATGCCTTAGGTTGTGTGCCTTTGTTTGAGCATGTTTTAGGCTTAGATTTGTGAAGGTTTTGTGCTTATTTTGCCATGTTTTAGGTCTGTCCATAGTTGCTTAGGTCGATCTTGGCATGCTTAGTATAGCTCTTTTGTATTGTGGCTTGTATGCTTCAAGTGTGTGAATGTGTAGCATGTGTTGCTTGCATCATTCTGATGGTTTGGAACCATCCTACATGTTATTTCAGTCCCTAAGACATACTTGTATGTTTGCCTTGGTTGTCTCTTTGTTGCCTCTAAAGCTTGTGTAGAATGCTTCATGCTTTGGTCATTATGCATGCCTTCATATTTGAGCCACTTAGATGCCATCTAAGTGGTCCCTTGGCCTTGTTTTAACATGCTAAAAATCTGTTTTTAGTTGCTTAATGCATGCCATGTTTGTTATGCTAAGTGTTCTTCAAAGTCTCATTACCTTGCTTTAAGTACTTGGACCATGTTGGTATGCTAATGTTAGCTTCATTTGAGTTGGTTTGGCACCACATTCTAGCATGATTTTTAGAGATTATATTGCATGCTAATTGTCCATGATATCCCTTTTCAAGTATGCTTGAAAGTTGCCTTGTTTATGCTTAAGGTTTGGACCATCATATGTGCACATGTGTATGTGTGTTTAGCCCCCTTTTTTGGGCATTTTGGCCACTGATTTTAGGCCTCATCAGAGTTGCCTAGATCATGTTTAAGTCCATCTTTTCATTAGTTTGCATTGGCTCATGTTTGCTTGTATGCTTGCATAAGTGCCTTGCCATGCCATGTTGCATCCTTAGCTTGCATGCCTAAGTTGCATTGCATCTTGCATGCATGCCTTGTTCCTTGACTTGGCGATAGGAATTGGGCCTTGTTTTGTTTGATTGGCTTGCATTTCATTTGACATGAAAGTGCACACTTGATTCTTTAGGCCATCATGCATAGAAATGCGTGATTGGTGGCTCGAGAATCGAGGCACATGCTCCTTTGAGTCGCAAACATGATAGGGGGCATGATTGTGCATACATTGTTTGAATTTGTATTGCCATGCAAGTTTTGCCCTCTGCTGCTGTGAGTTGCAGGTTCTGCAGGCATTGTTTGCCGACCGGCAACATTTTGTGCCGGCCGGCAGTAAATTATCAGCCGATGGGTTCATTTTGTGCCAATGGCTACATCCTAGTGCCGATGGCCATTCTACTTAGCCGGTGGGATCCCCCAGTATCCTGAGAGGCATTCCTGAGACTTTGGCAGTTTTCAGAGGAGCAAAGCAGGGAAAACAGAGGCAGACTATGCATGGCAGTGCGATTCCGAGCAAGTCCCGAGCATGCGCCAGATCCACCCGCTTCGAGGGCTTTCTTGTTTTAATTAGATTAATTAATTTGTTAATTTAATTGATCTGTAATATTTAATTAGCTTGTAGTTAATTAATTTGTATATTCTTTTAGTCCCTCCGGCGAGGGCAACTGTAATAAGCGTGAGTGTGTGTATGTCTTCCAACCCCATTTCTTTCTTCCTTTTTATTTACCCGCTTACGATGGTAGATTAGGGCACGTTTATTTTAGCATACCTTATGCAATGCATGCGTGCATCCATACATTCGTTGACATGCACCAGGCTCGGTACATCATACAAACCACATCATATCTTCAAATCTAACTTGAATACGTACACCGAACAATTGCATTTCACATGCCATTTTAGGGTTAGCTGAGCCTATCCTAATCACATTCTGCATGCGATGCATTAGTCACTCTAACATGAACTAGGGCATGCATTTTGCTAACTAGTTTATTGTTTTGGCACGGAGTACTAGGTGAGTTTTATGCTTTAGCATATCGCATGCGTGTGAATGTAAACATGACAGCATGATTATCCTGAGGCTAGTTGCTTATGTGATATAACTGCTTGAATGCCTGTGGGTGGAGGTTGGATTGCTTGAGTTGGAAAAACTCGTTGAAATCCGTGTTTTAGCCTACTTGCGAGTAGCAAACTCCAAAGCATTTTCAAAACAAACGGATATGCAATGCTTGTTTCCAAATTAGGCAATCTAGTCTATACTTGTTTGCTATGCGCATAACATAGTAATTCTAGGCTAATAACGTAATAGAATATGACATAACGCGTTTTCAAAATTGGATATCACGGTTAGTAGAGGCCGGTCTTCGGACCGGGCGAAAGGGAGTGCTCATAGCTGACCTTCTCCGATCGTACCCAAGCTCTCGAGCCAAGACAACTTTGGTGATGACGGACACGTGGCCTTCGGCACCGAGTCAGGGTTTCCTAAATTTCCTATTTTAAAAAATATTTAGGTGGCGACTCTGTATCTGGCAAAGCAGTCCATGTTTGGCACTTCTTTTCAAAATCTGTTTTTCTCAAAACGATTTGCCAGAGTTGGACTCTTTGGTTCAGGTTTAGAACCGCAACAAACAAAAGAAGGGAGTCCGAACTGTAGTAGCCGAGGTCCCTCGCGGGCGCTGTTACACCGAGGTTTCAAATATACGATGGTAAGTCAGACCCTAACTTCCACGTTGGACTATTTTTAAACTCAATGGCGTTGTACAATGGAAACGAGCCATTACTCTACAAAGTGTTCCCCTCGTCCTTTGGAGAGATTGCATCAGATTGGTTCCACAAATTACCAAAGGGAAGCGTGAAGACGTGGGAAGGCCTGGCCGAGATGTTTGTGGCCAGGTTCGTAACAAACAAACTACAGCCATTAAGGGTGGACGCGCTAATGGCTTTAAAAATCAGGAAGGATGAACGCCTCAGGGCTTATGCCAAAAGATACTACGAGGTGTTCAATCAAATACCTTAATGCAACCAGGAGGTAACGGTCATGTCTTTTAAGAACGGCCTGAAAGATGACTGTTCACTACGGAAATCTTTGGCAAAGACACTACCAAAGAACATGGAGGAACTCATGGCAAGAATCGAAAAGTATGCACGAGCCGAGGAGGATACATCGGCCCACAAGGAAGTCAAACAGGAAAAAGGGAACGCCTCGCCAAAGCAATGCCGAAGTAACAACGGATTCAGCAAAACAGGGATGGAGTTAAGGGCTAAACAAGCAGTGACAACCGTGTTCTAAATTCCAATTCAAAAGGTCTTAGGAAAAATTCGGAGCCAGCCCTATTTCAGAACACCAACAAGGGAACCAGGAGAGTTCATGGGAAGAAACATGGACAGACATTGTGCTTACCACAATGAAAACGGACATACAACACAGGGCTACAGAGCCCTAAAGGCACACTTGGAAGATCTGGTAAGACAAGGCCACCTGAGAGACCTTGTCAATGAAACCAGAACAAGAGAAGAACATATAAGACTGCCTCAGGCTCCAGTAGCCCCACCACCTCCACAACCTCAGGCAGAAGAACCTCGGATAGTTAATGTGATCCACTCAAAGGTTAATGAGAATGAAGTCAGAGGAGAAACCCAAAGGGTAAGGCATCTACAGCATGTCTACCAAGTCGGGGAAAAGCGATATCGGCCTGAATAAATCCAAGGACCGATAATAACCTTCACCGAAGCCGACCTAGAGACGGTCCAGCACCCGCACAATGACGCATTGGTAGTATCCCTCCAGGTTGGGAAGTGCCAAGTGAAACGCATCCTAATAGATCAAGGCAGCTCTTGCGACATCATGTACGTTAGATGTTACAAGGAGCTAGGCCTTCACCCAGACGGCATGGAGCAATCGAATGGCCCAATGGTCGACTTCAATGGAACGCCCACGTGGCCACTGGGCGCTACAAACTTGGAAGTACAGGTCGGTACTAAGAAGATCAGGACAGAATTCATCGTGATTGATACACCTTCTCCTTACAACATTATATTGGGAAGGCCATGATTGCATGCAATGGGGGCAGTTCCCTCAACATTGCACCAACTACTGCGCTTCCCAACAGAACATGGGATTGAAGAAGTCAGAGGAGATCAACTACAGGCAAAAAATTGCTCCATGGCAGCAATGAAGACTACCTGCAATGTTCGAGAACCAGAAAAGGCAGAAATTGAAGATGAGGACATGGAAGTCCTAGATGATGTCGGCAAGGAACCGATCGAGAAGAGTGAGGAATCACTAAAGAAAATCCTCGTCCAGGAGGGCGACGAAGAGCGTTTCTTTCTTCTCGGCTCAGGCTTAGCCGAAGAAGAAGAGAGAGAACTAGAAGCTTTTCTAAGAACAAACATAGAGGTGTTCGCCTGGACACCTTATGAAATGCCTAGCATTGACCCCGAGGTCACATGTCACAGACTGAACGTCGATAGGTCGGCAAAACCTGTAATACAACGAGCTAGAAGACCGACGTTGATGCACGTCGAAGCTGTGGAAGAAGAGGTAGACAGACTTCTGGAAGTCAAGGCCATCAGAGAAGTCAATTATCCAACGTAGTTATCAAACACTGTGGTGGTAAAGAAGAAAAATGGTAAATTGAGGGTTTGCGTAGATTTTACAAGCCTAAATAAAGCCTGCCCCAAAGACAGCTTCCTTCTGCCAAAAATTGACCAACTGGTGGATGCCACATCAGGACATGGAAGGATGAGCTTCCTGGATGCTTATAGGGGGTACCACTAGATAGCCATGTACCCCCTAGACGAAGAAAAGACAGCGTTCATCACCCCAAAAGGCATGTCTTTATTCTGGTGATGCCTTTTGAAATTTGAAGAACGCAGAACAACCTACCAAAATTTGGTAACCAAAATGTTCAAGAACACGATAGGCCAAGCAGTTGAAGTTTACATCGATGACATGGTCGTAAAGACCAAGGAGTCTAAGAGTCATCTTCTTGACGAAAAAGGTATTTGAAATACTCAAAACATATCGGCTCCGACTCAACGCATCTAAATGCGCGTTTGGAGTTGGATCAGGTAAGTTCCTAGGCTACCTGGTAACAAGAAGGGGAATAGAAGCCAGCCCAGATCAGATCGAGGCCATCCTAGATCTACAGAGTCCAACATCGGCGAAACAGGTTCAAATACTCACTGGAAGGGCCGCAGCCCTAAACAGGTTCATAAGCCGAAGTTCAGACAAGTGTAAACCCTTCTTCAACTTGGTAAAAAAGACCACAGACTTCCTATGGACTGAAGAATGTGAGGCCGCTTTGGCCGACCTAAAGAAGTATCTGACCACGGCGCCAGTTCTCTCCACACCTGAACCTGGGGAAGAGTTGTTTTTGTACTTAGCCGTGTCAAAACACGCAGTAAGTGCAGTTCTAATCCGAGAAGAGCAGGGAGAACAGAATGTTGTCTATTATGTAAGTAAAACCTTAGCCAACGCTGAAGCAAGGTACTTACCACTAGAGAAGTTGATGCTGGCCCTAGTCATGGCCTCAAAGAAGTTGAACCACTACTTCCAGGCACACAAGATTGTAGTGCTAACAGAGCACCCACTGAAGTCCTTATTACAACAAGGAGACTTAACAAGAAGAATTGCAAGGTGGGCGTGTAGCCACAGGCGATATGACGGAGTTCAAGCCCGAAGCAACAATTAAGGGCCAGGTTTTGGCCGACTTCGTAGCAGAATTCACGCCTGAATCCATCGAACGTCGGGGTCCGTTGAGCCAAGATGCACGAGGTCCCAGCAAACAAGGAGAATTCCAGCCAACGGCCAAGGAACAAGAGAAGGAAAAGCTCAGACCTTGCAGCATCTATATCGGCGACTCATTTAGACTGTTTGTCAATGGAAGTTCAAACCGACAAGGAGCGGGGGCGGGAGTACTGCTGATATCCCCAGATGGCGAAATAATAGAACAATCCATCCGTTTGGGGTTCAAGGCCTTAAACAATGAAGCAGAATACGAGGCATTAATTGCAGGACTAAAGCTGGCAGCAGCAGCAGAAGCAGATGAGGTAATAATTTTTTGTGATTCACAGTTAATTGTTAACCAGTCAATAGGAGAATTTGCAGCCAGAGACGAGAGAATGTCAGCATATGCAAAAGAGGTTATCAGATTAGCTGAGTTATTTCAGAACTGCCGACTTCTCCAAGTAAGCCGAGATGACAACAGCCACGCCGACGCGTTGGCCAACCTGGCAAGTTCAATACAGACTGGAAAGACAAGAACAATTATGATCGACTACATGTCGGGCCCGAGCATAGAACCACAGAACGCAAAGCAAGAGACAATGTGTGTGGACATGGGGCCAAGCTGGATGGATGCAATTGTTGCATTCCTGAAAGAAGGAAAGCTGCCAAAAGACCGCAATGAGGCACGCAAAGTCAGATTGAAGTCGGCAAGATTCAGCCTAACTACAGACGGACATCTCTACAAAAGGTCCTTCACTGGACCTCTTTTAAGGTGCGTACATCCTTTACAAGTTGAAGATTTTTTATATGAAATTCATGAAGGGATTTGTGGAAGCCACATTGGGGGCAGATCATTAGCCCATAGGGCCATTACCCAGGGGTATTGGTGGCCCTACATACAAAAAGATACAGAAGCATACGTAAAGAAGTGCGAACAATGCCAGAGGTTCGCACCTCTGATTCATCAGCCAGCTGCTGACCTAAACCCAGTATCCAGCCCTTGGCCGTTTGCTCAATGGGGCATGGATCTGGTTGGACAACTTCCCCAAGCAACTGGGCAGAGAAAATACTTGCTGGTAGCAACAGATTACTTCACAAAGTGGATAGAGGCAGAACCTCTTGCCAAAATCCGAGATGTGGACGTCAAGAATTTCATATGGAAAAATATTATCACCAGATTTGGTATTTCTAGAGCCATCGTTGCTGACAACGGAACACAGTTTGACAGCAAACTTATCAAGAACTTCTGTGCAAAATTCAAGATCAAGAATTACTTTTCAACACCAAGTTTCCCCCAAAGCAATGGGCAAGCAGAAGCATCCAACAAAGTAATTTTTGATGGAATAAAGAAAAGGCTGCAGGCAGCAAAAGGGAAGTGGGTAGACGAATTGCCCAACGTACTTTGGGCATATCGGACTACGCCGAGGAGATCAACAGGGGAATCCCCCTTTGCCATGGCCTATAGCGTAGCGATAATTCCTTTGAAATCGGCATCGAGGATCGAACCGGGGAGTTGAGAATGGGACTAATGACATACTCTTAGCCCGAGATCTGGATCTTTTAGAAGAGCGAAGAGAGAAGGCTGCAATTCAGCTTGCAGTATACCAGCAACAGCTTGCCAGAACTTACAACAAGAAGGTCAACCCAAGAGATTTTCAAGTCGGCGACCTAGTCTTGAGAAAAGTCGTCGGCAACAAGAAAGATCCCAGAGAGGGCAAGCTTGGCCCAAACTGGGAAGGACCTTACAGAATCACTTCGGTTCTAGGCAATGGAGCTTATCGACTTGAAGACAATGAGGGCAAAGCATTACCAAGACCTTGGAACACTTGTAATTTGAAATTTTTCTATCATTGAGATGTTCATTATTTCTGACCGATGTCATTAATAAAATCTTTTCAGAATTCTTCAAGCACATATGATTGATTAAGATACTTAACATTATTTCTGGAAGACATAAAAAATGAGAACCCAATAGGAACTTAGGTTCACATTAGGGGCAGAGAGAAGACAAAGCCTATCACTTGTTGAAATTTGTAGCAATTTACAAGTTGGTCAGGCCGATACAAAGTCTACCACTTGTTAAAATTTGTAGCAATTTACAAGTTGGTCAGACCGATACAAAGTCTACCACTTGTTGAAATTTGTAACAATTTACAAGTTGGTCAGACCGATACAAAGTCTACCACTTGTTGAAATTTGTAGCAATTTACAAGTTGGTCAGACCGATACAAAGTTTACCACTTGTTGAAATTTGTAGCAATTTGCAAGTTGGTCAAACCGATACAAAGCTTACCACTTGTTGAAATTTGTAGCAATTTACAAGTTAAAGGTAAGCCGAGATGGTTCCTTAACTTCACTTGTTGAAATTTGTAGCAATTTACAAGTTGAAGTTAAGCCAAGATATCTGTTTCTCTTCGCTTGTTGAAATTTGTAACAATTTACAAATCGAAGTGAAGCCCATGTTATTACTTACAGACTTATGGCAATCTACTGGTTGGCTAAACCAAAAAATATGCTTAACACTTGTTGAAATTTATAGCAATTTACAAGTTGAAGTTAAGCCGACATATGATCGTCTGTTGAAATTTGCAACAATTTACAGGTTGTGGTAAAGTTAAGTATATTGTTGAAACCCTTGCTGAAATTTGTAGCAATTTACAAGTCAATGTCTTGCCGAAATAAAATTTGCAGTTATTATACTCGAGGTATGTAACCCCGAGAAGATTGTGCAAAGTTCGAATTATGTAAATCATACAAAACATTCTAAGTATAAAGCCACACAGAAGCAATAAGGAGAAATTAAAGA
The DNA here is from genome assembly GCA_025200525.1 of Camellia lanceoleosa. Taxonomy (NCBI): domain Eukaryota; kingdom Viridiplantae; phylum Streptophyta; class Magnoliopsida; order Ericales; family Theaceae; genus Camellia; species Camellia lanceoleosa. The sequence goes on from CM045760.1 coordinate 206,091,011, forward strand.
CTAAAGTATTCAAAGAAAAACAGTTGCAGTTGTATATAACATTGTGGCCTAGCAAAAGTTGAATGTTCACAAGAAAGGCACATCGGCCACAAAATGGAAGCTTACATTGCTCAGAAAACAAAAGTACAAAACAAGAAAAACAAAAACACAAGACGTTTCAAGATTCTTCGACATTAACAGATGGCTGGGCGAGGACCTCGGAGGACTCTGGGAGAACCACCTCGGCATCTTTTTCTCCCACAACCTCTGCATCTTTTTCAGAAACCTCGGCCTCCTTATCTGCCGCAATCTCGGTGTCGATCTCCGCAAGTGTTTTACTGAGACTTCTTTCAACCAGAAGAAGGTCAGATGATAAGTGAACTAGATCAGCTTCCTTGGGCACCATCCCAGTCTCTTCGTCTTGAGTTAAGTCTAGGATCTGCTCAACTTGAGGAGGAGACTTGACCTCAACAGCATCCTTAAGCTTTCTTACCAAAGTCTCTTCATCATCTTTGTCTTCATCAGCATCTTCGGCTTCGGATTCAGACACAGCTTCTTCCTCAGCTTGACTTAGAGGTGGAGCAGGAGGAAAGGGAAGAGGAATAGCTTCAGCCTTGCGCCAGGGTGAGTCGGCAGGAAGATCAAGCTTTTTCACCAGGGAGATCCAACCCAGGGAAAATCCCCTATTGCATGCCTGCCTGATTTGAAGTTTGTAATCTTCAGTGACATCGGCTACACCCTGGGCATAAGCCTTTTCATCAATTTCTCTAATTTCAGCCTCTTTAGTTTTTAAGGCTTGCTGAAGCTCCTTCTCGGCCTGGGCTGCTTTGTCCTCGGCCTCCTTTTTTTGCGCCTCAGCGACGTTTTTTATAGCCTCAGCAGCGTCAGCTTTTTCTTCGGCCAAGGTTTGGGCCTTGGTTGCAGCCTCGGCTTGATCTTCCAACTTTTTCATTTTTGACTGAAGGCCTTTATTTATCTTTTGAAGAGCTGCAAACTCCTTCTTCATGTCGTTTAATTTCTCCCTGGTCTCAAAGGATTGCATGGAGAAAGAGTGTGCATGCTGGACAGCCTGAAAGAACACAAAGCAAAAAGTTATTACAGAAATTTACAAGTATGAAGAGATAAGAATAAAACAAAGTTAACAAGTGAAGACACTTACTTGAACACAACGTTGGAGCATGAACGCGTAATTTTCATACTCGCTCATCTCGGCGTTCTTTTCAAGATCGCCTGGGAGAAGGATGGCTGTGCTTAGTGCAACGCCAATGTTTATGTCATCGGCGCTGTCACTAGCCAAGACTGGCTTGTTCTCCAGAGTAATGGCAGGTGTCCAAGGGACGTTGGGCACTTTAGACTTCGAAGTCGTCCCAGAAGAAGACCTCGGCCTCTTTGATTTCTGGGACTCTGCTGGCTGAGTTTCAGCAGACCTTTTTGCCGAAGTAGAGGCATTCTTCATATTCTCGGCCAGTTGAGAGATGGGCACAGCATCCTCAGCCTCAGCCTCAGCCTCAGTAACTTTGGACTTTAACTGAGCCTTCTTTATTCTTTTTGGTTTTGGTGGGGGCATCGTTTGGGCTGGAATGGCATCAACATCAGCTGGTAGGTCGGCCAGGAGGTCTTGGGCGAACCATTTCGGCTGTTTTAACAAGTCTACGTCGGCGTTTTCTTTCTGGTATTGGGACTAAGTATGGGGCTGAAGTGGATGGTTGGTCGGCTGGATCAGAAGTTGATCCTTGGTCAGCCCGAGATGTGGATGCAGTTTGAGTTATTACAGTAGGTGAAGAGGGGCTCTTTTTCTTCCTCCTTGGAACGTCGGGTAAGGTAGATTTGTAGGAGGGGATGAAATTCAGTAGGAGTGGAGCTTTTCGCTTTTGGATAGGAAGGTCCAAAAGCTTCTTTAAATCCTTTCCAAGGAAATAGGATTGGCGAAAGTCCTTGGGTGGCTTGCGAACGTCTACAAAACAGGAGCACAACATCAGAAACAGATAAAATCTCTTGAAGACTTGGAGGAAAACAAACAACAGCTAAAGTAATTGACGCTGGGCTCTTACCCTTGCCCTCTTTAACTGTTCGGGGAAGAGGGTAGAGATGAACTTCTTCGTCTGGGCCAAACTCCCAATTTCCAGAAACAATAAGATAGTCGTCTTCAGCCCCTTTGTTAGAGTCTGGGAGGTCGGCTACAATTTTAAATTCGGTAGACCTCGGCTTGAGGTAATATACAAAACCCTTTTCTTTCAGGTTAAAGGCGCACATAGTATAACAGTATTGGATATTGGCAAGAGTGATCCTAACATTCTCCTGCCGAGCTAAGGCTATTATACCATTAAGTGTTCTATAGGAGTTGATGGTGAGTTGCATAAGGTTCAAAGTGTAGTAGTGAAGAACTTCACGGAAAAGGGGATTAAGTGGGAGCCGAAGTCCACACTCAACAAAAGCTACAACAGGGAAAGGCATTGTATCGTCTGTAGGCATAATGGAATCATCATCCCCAGCTAGCCTAAGGTGAACATCAGCAGGGATAGAGAATTCTTGCCTAAAGAATTCGAGTTTGGTTGGGGTATTTACCCTATGTCTCCACATACCCATGATTTTTGGTATAAAGGTACTTGGCTACAGGGACAGAGTGTTCTTAAAGGGTTACTGGTACCTCGGCTTAAACCTAGGTATATATTGGTAAAGGATTGTTTCAGTTTTCCCTAAGAGTTAAAGGTTCTATAAGCAAATCCCAACCCTAAAACTATAAAAGCGAAGATTGGAGGCTCGAATTTGGGAAAAACACAGAAAACAGAAAACAAAAGCAAGATTTTCAGAATCAAAGAACGAAGGTGGGCTATCAAGAGCCTAAAGAGTGCAAATAGTTGAAGGCTCAGAACAATGCAAGTGACATGTGCAAAATCATGAAATAAGAATCGTTCAGGAGAGTAATTCACAAATTGAATGCTAGAACAGAACAATAAAAGCAGGGAATTTCAGGGACAAATCGAAAACTAGAGAAGAAAGACCAGTTGCTTACCAGAAAAAGTGACGCCGGAATGAAATTCGCCGAGGACAGACGACAGTAGCAAGAGCTTCGCGAGAACGGAAGAATGAGGACAGTTGCAGAACTTGGAGCTTAGAACAATGGCGGATTCAGAGAAGCAAAAATTTTAGAGAGAGAAAAACAAGTAAACAAAATGCAAAGGTAAGAAAAAAAAGAGGAAAAAACAAAGTTTTGTTAAAAAACTTGAAACGGCGGCAAAACAGGGCATTAAATGCGCCTGGAGTAACGCAGACGTCAGGCGGCACGGACAGACGAAAGGTGACTTGCAAGCGTGTCATAAGCACGAGCCAATAGAAAACACGTAAGTGAAATGGTTGAGAAGTGATGCATGACAGCTCATGCGCGTGAAGGAGTTCATTTGAATTCTTGTTTTTAAAAGAAGACATGTCGGTCTAAAATAAAAGACCTCGGCTTGGAAGTCCTAAGCCGACGTATGAGAAAGAAGAACAATATAGGTTCCATCACCTCAGAATGCTGAAGTAATAGAACCTAGGGGGCAGTTGTGGGGATATATTTCTGAGTACCAACACGTGGCATGGTGACACCGACGTGTCAGCCGAGGTGCCACGTGTCGTCGTAGTTACACCAAGGTTATCTCGGAGTTGTCGAGGTTATCTCCGAAGATATCGGAATCTGAGATAAGCGGATAAAGAACAGGAGTCCAAGATTGGGAGAAGACTTCAGTTTGGATAAAGGTCAAACTCTTGGAGAGTTTTGTCCTGAACCCTTTGGGAGTTCCAGATTAGCAAAAATCCTGAGTCCATTGGAGTTAGGCTCCTATTGGGACTAGGATTGTATTGACTATTGTATAAGAGAGTTCAAGAAAGGAGTTGGAAAATTCGAAGATCTTCGAAGATCCTTGAAGAACAACTTCGAATTCTCTAGAAGATTATGAGAGGCTTAGATTCTTCAATAGTCTCAACTTAAGAACACAAGAGTAAAAGGAGATGATGGAGATAAGAGATTGGGTAAAGAAGAAGGCAAAATGGCTAGAGAGAGAATAATGGCAAGGCTCTCCCATGGATCTCCCACTTTCACTCTCAAGGTTGATAATGGAGAAGGGAAATTAGTTCTTTCCCAAGAGTTAAATCTCCAAAATCCATCCCTTGTAAAGCTATGGGTGGGTGCTATTTATAGGCACCTCATGATGTAGGATGGAGCCCATGTGCAAGGCACATGGGAAATATTCTCTCTAACCACCTTGTCCGAGGAGGTGACCTCTCAGGGATGAGAAAACTCCCGAGGAGATCAACCCCTCGGCGAACCCTTCTTTTTAGCCATACCTAACCAATGATCCCCAATCATCCCAAAGGGTCAGGGGTAGTCCCAGAGGACGTCCTACCGCATAAGGGTCAGGGGTAGTTCAAGAGAACGCCCTGCCGCAAATATTGCCGAGTCTCAGGGACCCCCTAGATCGTGCCACCTCAACCCGGGTATAGGCTAGTTTATCCAAAGAGTGAATTTATCTCCACTCACCGTCCTCGGGATCGGGTCCTTTGTTCGAACTCCATTACGCTCATGGTTCTGGTGCGTAGATCCCGGAAAGTTCTGAGCCCGCAAGTGTTCTGGGACTCATTAACGGAGCGACTTCTAGATTGCGTCTGAATCCGTTCGAAGCCAAGTGCTTCGGACCTCTAGGTTCGTGGATCCAAACCCTTTCGAGTCCGAGTGCCTCGGATCTCTAGGCTTGCTTAATACCCTTTCGAGTCCGGACCCGAGTAAGTCTCTAAGTTCGTGGATCCGAACCCTTTTGTAACAACCCTCGTATTGATTATCGGTTAACCACTAAATTACGTACTGATTTCTGCTAAACCGAACTGATAATGACTGATAATTGAATTAACCAAAGTACTGAATGGACTGATTGAAATCGAAACTGAAATTGAATAAGTTATCTATTATATTGAATTTGCATCTGTTTGATTGATTGATTATCTGTTTGAATTCGTATGTTTAAACTGTTAATTGAAGGCCTTATCGGCAGCCGAATTAGGAACCGTTTAGTGTTCTATGACCAGTAGAATATTTGTGATTTTATGGTATATTTATTTGAAAATTGATTAGGAATGATTAAATTAGATTAAATATTGATAAATGCAAAGTTTAGCTTAATTACAACTTTGCCACATATAGTGGCCCACTATCTAGTCACAAACTTGAGCCTTAGAGACTTGATTAAAACATTTGCTCAGCTTCACTTCTTGCTTCCACCGAAATTTAGAGAGAGAAAGGGGGAGAGAGTACATCATCTTGTTGATTTGCTAAGAAGCTTGAAAATTGAAGCATAGATTTCATCCTTAGGCTTCTACACTTGAATTGCAAGACTTAGATAAGGAAATCATCATCTTCTTGTTGTCTTTAAGCCTCATCTTGTATGGTTCATACTCCATTATAGGATTAAGCCATGTTTTAGTGCAAATAGGTTGGATTATGCTTGAAATGTTGCATGCATGCTTGAATTGGTGCATCTTAAGTTGAATTCTTGGTAGATTGTTCATGCATGTCCATGTTTAAGCTAAAGTCCATGTTTTCATTTTGTTTTCCAACTATTGAGCTCAATTGAGCAAGAATTGAAGCTTGAATTTGGTTTAAAGCTCATGCATTGCATATTTGAAATTGTTCTTGAAATTGAGTTTGAAAAAATGGTTTTAATTTACTCATCTTTGGGGCTTGAATTCATAAATTGACTTTTGAAACTTGTTATACATTGTTTTAGAATGTATTTTCCAGAATTTGGGCCCAAGAGGTCGAGTTTTGAGTTGAGAATGCTTGGTTTGAGCTTGGAAGGCAAATCTGGAAATTCCAGATTTGGCTTCTTCGCTCGAGCGAAGGATTCCTCGCTCGAGCGACCAACGTTTCCTCTGAGCCGCGCTCGAGCGAAGGATTGGTGGCTCGAGCGTAAAAATCGAGCATCCAGTATTTTTACTGTTTCATCAGACCGCTCGAGCGAAGGAAGGCTCGCTCGAGCGAATCCTTTGATTTTGGAAGCTCGCTCGAGCGAGCATCGAGCGAGCATCGCGCGTAAAAATTGAGCATCCAGTACTTTTACTGTTCCATCAGACCGCTCGAGCGAAGGGTTATTCGCTCGAGCAAAGCCTTTGATTTTGTAACCTCGCTCGAGCGAAGGAAGGCTCGCTCGAGCGAGACCCCTGTTTTCAGCAACTTTTGAAAAATGCCTTCCAACTGTATTTTTGCATCCTCATTCCATCCTAGGCATTCTTAGGCCTAGTTTAAGGCATCTTAATGAGGATTTAGACATAGAACCACACCGAGAAAATTTAGGGATTTTAACTAACATCCTTCCGACTGTGAACTTAGTGTGTGTTCTATTTGTTTACTGTTTAGGGTTGGCTCTCGGGGACGCGCTCTAGCTGCTATTAGCCCAATCTCTGTGAGTAACAATTGTGTAAAGATATGTTCAAAATGGTTATCTTTTGAATCTTGAATCAATTGTTTATTGAACCGATATTGTTCTTGAATGAATGTATGTCTCAGATTCAATCAGACATTGTGGCATCCTTAGCATTGGTATTCTTGTTATAGAGCTCTGTCGGTTGCCTTGTGGAACTATACTTATCGTTGATGGCCATCATTCTTGGTTCATGCCCTGGTCCTTTTGGACCCTCTTGTTTATAGGCTAATGGATGTACCACATATGGTGATTGATTGAAATCTTGAAAGATGAAATCTTGTTTAATGACTTGATTTCATTACTGTAAGCACATTCATTCATAACCTCTTTCTGTTGTATGTTATTCCTCGGGCTTTAGCTCACTGCTTATATATATATGTAGGTTCTCGCAGCCTGCATCGAAGCTAGGAGCGTGGGATTGGTCCCCGCTTTTGTCAAGCCCCTATGTGCCTCACCGCGAGGTTCCGAGTTGCCATGCGATGGCGTGGGGTGTTGTTGTGTCCCCTATCGGTCTCCTTTATTTGTAACCTTGTATAGATCTGCATCATATCGAGGATTAGGTTCCTGCATCATCGTTGTATATGATTGTATAGATTGTATATGGATTATCTTGCTTTTGAACGTATGAATGCATAAAAATGTTTTTGGCATACAAATTTGCACAGCTCAATGGACACTAGTTACTTACTGTATTGGCTTCCGCCAGCCCTCAGACTGCTTAATCAGATATCGTTTCAAGAGGCCTTCTAATCTCGGATTCTTGGCGATTCTGATGCTAAACCCATAGGGCCGGGTTTGGGTCGTGACAGAGTGGTATCAGAGCAATACTTACCACGAGTTATACCGCACACACGTGTCCAAATGAGCTATAGGGTGTCCTAGAAAAGCAAATAGGGCATCTCATGAACTTGAAAAGTGTGTACTTATGACTGACTGATTATATGATAAAGTGTTAAACTGTTTAATTGTACAACTGCTTATAATGATAACTGTTATAACTGCTTATAGCGAAATGGATAATGCAAATGAACCTGAGTCATCGTCCTCTGAGGCCAGAATGGCCAGACTTGAACAAATGATGGGACTGATAATTGAAAGACTAGATCAACAACCAAACCAATTTCACCTCCTCCTCCTCCGTGCAACCGAATGTAATGTCTGAGAATGTGAATGCTAATGAGGTGGACATTATTGCACTAACTTAGAAATTCAGCAAGATGAAACCGCCGTCCTTTCAGGGAGGCTTAGAACCGTTAAAGGCTGAAGCTTGGGTTCTTGAGACTGAAAAGTTGTTTGAAATGTTTCCGTGCTCCGAAGCTAATAAAGTACTGTTAGCAACCTTCACCCTTCAGGAAGAAGCAAGAAGGTGGTGGATGTTGACTCGTGATGCGAGTACCATTGTGACTTGGTCTCAGTTCAAGGAGTCCTTCTTTGAAAAGTACTTTCCCCAGTGCATCAGAGACAGAAAAGTAACTGAGTTCGAACAGCTGAGACAAGGCAAAGTGTCAGTTGCAGAGTATGAGAAGAATTTTACTGAACTTGCTAGGTATGCACCACATATGGTGGATACCGATTATAAGAAGGCCAGGAGGTTTGAAGGCGGCCTTAGTGTTGCTATACAAGACCGAATAAATGTTTTGAAAATGCCAACTTTTGTGGGTGTTCTCGACCGGGCATTGATGGCCGAGACGAATATTGCAGCAGTGAAACAATCCGAAACACCGACAACTGAGTGGCAAGGTAAAAGACAGGGTTTCAAATTTAAGAAAGACAAGCATAACCCAGCAAACAAGAAACAAAATACGGGGTCGATGACTAGCCCCAGCCAAGGGAGTGGGTTTACTCCACCCTGCTCTGTATGTGGCAATAAGCACAAAGGAGTTTGCTACCAGATTTCTGGAGCTTGCTTCAGGTGTGGCAAGATGGGCCACAGGATTAAAGCATCGATCCGCCCATCCGCAAGAGTAAGCCAAGCACTAAGCGCAGAAAGATCACCGCAACACCAAAACTGAACCCCAAAGCTACCGGGAAAGAGCCTATGAGGCAGGGCCGAGTGTTCGCCCTAGTACCGGGAGATGTGCAAAACACCGAGACTGTTGTGTCAGGTATCCTCTCTATCTGTGCTCAAAATGCATATGTATTGATTGATTCGGGGTCTACACACTCATATGTATCGCATGCTTTTTCGCGTAAATTGAATAGACCCTTAGAACCTATGAACTATCTGTTAGCCGTATCATCACCTGTTGGGGGATCCATGACATGTGCATATATGTATCCTGCTTGTGAAATCATTGTTGGGGATATGCATCTGTTTATTGATTTACTACCGTTGAACATAGATCATTTCGATGTAATATTGGGGATGGACTGGTTACAAAAATATCATGCTACTATCGATTGTGTGACCAAGCAAGTTGTTTTCCGTCCACCGGGTTTGCCTGAATTTGTGTTTAATGGGAGTGGAGTAGTACCTCCTCCATATCTGATTTCTTCTGTAAAAGCCGTCAAACTGATTAGAAAGGGGTGTAAAGGATATCTGTGTTCTGTATTGACTGTATCTGCTAATGATAATGTTAAAACTGATGTGAATTGTATTCCTATAGTCAGAGAATTCCCAGATATATTTCCAGATGATTTGCCAGGGGATTTGATTGACAAGGAAATTGAATTTATTGTGGATGTGGTTCCAGGTACACAGCCGATATCTAAAGCTCCTTACAGAATGGCTCCAACTGAACTGAAGGAATTGAAAGTGCAATTGCAGGAATTGTTAGACAAGAAGTTCATCGACCAAGATTTCACCGTGGGTGCACTGCTTTTGTTTGTAAAGAAGAAAGATGGCTCACCGAGATCGTGCATTGATTATCGGAATTGAACAAGGTAATCAGAAGAATAAATATCCATTACCGCGTATTGATGATTTATTTGACCAGTTACAGGGTGCACAAGTATTTTCCAAGATTGATCTTAGATCGGGGTATCATCAACTGAAAGTCAAACCGGAAGACATTGATAAAACTGCTTTCAGAACGAGATATGGCCACTTTGAATTTTTAGTTATGCCGTTCGGAGTCACGAATGCCCCTGCTGCATTTATGGACCTCATGAACAGAATTTTTAAACCATACCTTGATGATTTTATTGTGGTATTCATTGATGACATACTGATTTATTCTAAGACTGTTGAAGAACATGAACATCATCTGAGACTTGCCCTGCAAACCTTAAGAGAACAGAAACTGTATGCTAAATTGTCTAAATGTGAGTTTTGGCTTGACCATGTTATGTTTTTGGGGCATGTTGTTAGCAAAGACGGAATCTCTATTGATCCGCAGAAAATTGAGGCTATAGTGAACTGGCCTAGACCAACGAATGTGACTGAAGTCCGAAGCTTTTTGGGTTTGGCCGGATATTACAGAAGGTTTGTCAAAGACTTCTCCAAAATTGCCTTACCACTGACTCAGTTGACACAGAAAGGGGTATCATTTGACTGGACTGACCAGAGGGAATCAGCATTTCAAGAATTGAAAACTAGACTTGTGACTGCACCGGTTCTGACTCTACCTTCAGGTACAGATGGTTATACTGTATTTAGTGATGCTTCTCATAAGGGTTTGGGATGTGTTTTAATGCAGAATAGGAGAGTTATTGCTTATGCTTCCCGACAGTTGAGACCACATGAAAAGAACTACCCGACCCATGACTTAGAACTTGCTGCAGTGGTTTTTGCACTGAAAATTTGGCGTCACTATTTGTATGGAGCAACATGTGAAGTGTATACTGACCACAAGAGCCTGAAGTACTTTTTCACTCAGAAAGAACTGAATATGAGACAGCGGAGATGGCTAGAACTGATCAAGGATTATGACCTACAGATATTGTACCATCCGGGAAAAGCCAACACCGTTGCCGATGCTTTGAGCCGAAAATCGATTGGAAACTTAGCTTGTTAATTGACTGGACAGAAAGAGTTGCTTCTTGATCTGGAAAAGTCTGAAATTGAAATTGTTTTGAAAGAACAAGGTGGAACCTTAGCTGCTATTTCCGTTCAACCAGCATTGATTGAAGAAATTAAGGAGAAACAACAACTGGATGATTACTTGAAGAAGATTATTGAGGAAAGAGATTCTAAACCGAGACCGGGGTTCAAATTTGAGAACAATGTACTGAAATTTCAAGATAGACTGTGTGTACCAAATGACACTGAATTGAAAAGAAGAGTTCCGCAAGAAGGCCACAGTTCGAAGTTTTCGATTCACCCGGGGAATACGAAAATGTACCAAGATCTGAAACAGAATTTCTGGTGGCCAGGAATGAAGAAGAAAATTGCTGACTTTGTATCCAAGTGTCTCCATTGCCAACAAGTCAAAGCGGAACATCAGCGACCCGCAGGATTACTGCAACCCTTACCCATACCAGAGTGGAAATGGGAGCATATCACGATGGATTTTATCGTTGGATTACCTCGCTCCAGGAAAGGTATGGACTCTATTTGGGTTATTGTTGATAGATTGACCAAATCTGCACACTTCCTACCTGTCAAGACAATTTATAATGCAGACAAATTGGCTGTTATCTATATTGACGAGATTGTGAGATTGCATGGAGTGCCTGTGTCTATTGTTTCTGACAGGGATTCGAAGTTTACATCGAGGTTCTGGCAGAGCCTACAGACTGCATTGGGTACTGAATTGAGGCTGAGTAGCGCCTATCATCCTCAAACAGATGGCCAGTCAGAAAGGACCATCCAAACTTTAGAGGATCTACTGAGAATGTGCGTCCTTGATTTTCAGGGAAACTGGGAAAGTCATTTGTCGTTGGCTGAATTCGCCTACAACAACAGCTACCATTCGAGTATCGGTATGGCGCCTTTCGAGGCATTGTATGGCAGAAAGTGTAGATCTCCAATCTGCTGGGCAGAAGTTGGAGATGGGCCGTTGCTTGGGCCCGAGATTGTGTATGAAACAACTGAAAAGATAAAGCTGATACAACAGAGACTGAAAACTGCACAGAGTAGACAGAAGAGTTATGCAGATATCAGAAGACGAGACCGAGAATATGAAGTGGGTGATCACGTGTTTGTGAAAGTGACACCAATGAAAGGCCAGACTCGCTTTGGAGTCAAAGGCAAGTTAGCGCCGAGATATGTCGGACCGTATCAGATTATTGAGAAAATCAATCCGGTGGCGTATCAAGTTGCACTTCCTCCTGAAATGGAGCATATGCATAACGTCTTCCACATTTCGATGTTGAGAGATTATCTCCGGGATCCTTTCCATGTGATTGAGCCTACTCGGATAGTGCTTAGTGATGACTACACTTACGAGGAACGGCCTATACAGATTGTGAACAAACGGATCAAGAAACTAAGGAACAAAGAGATCCCACTAGTGAAAGTTGATTGGCAGAACTATGGTGGTGTGTATGCCACTTGGGAAAGAGAAGATGACATGGCTAGGCGATATCCTGATTTGTTTCCACTGGATCCTGTTTTCTTCCAGACTGAAGGTAACTTGAGTTTAGAGGACTAAACTCCTTATAAGGAGGGGAGACTGTAACAACCCTCGTATTGATTATCGGTTAACCACTGAATTACGTACTGATTTCTGCTAAACCGAACTGATAATGACTGATAATTGAATTAACCAAAGTACTGAATGGACTGATTGAAATCGAAACTGAAATTGAATAAGTTATCTATTATATTGCATTTGCATCTGTTTGATTGATTGATTATCTGTTTGAATTCGTATGTTTAAACTGTTAATTGAAGGCCTTATCGGCGGCCGAATTAGGAACCGTTTAGTGTTCTATGACCAGTAGAATATTTGTGATTTTATGGTATATTTATCTGAAAATTGATTAGGAATGATTAAATTAGATTAAATATTGATAAATGCAAAGTTTAGCTTAATTACAACTTTGCCACATATAGTGGCCCACTATCTAGTCACAAACTTGAGCCTTAGAGACTTGATTAAAACATTTGCTCAGCTTCACTTCTTGCTTCCACCGAAATTTAGAGAGAGAAAGGGGGAGAGAGTACATCATCTTGTTGATTTGCTAAGAAGCTTGAAAATTGAAGCATAGATTTCATCCTTAGGCTTCTACACTTGAATTGCAAGACTTAGGTAAGGAAATCATCATCTTCTTGTTGTCTTTAAGCCTCATCTTGCATGGTTCATACTCCATTGTAGGATTAAGTCATGTTTTAGTGCAAATAGGTTGGATTATGCTTGAAATGTTGCATGCATGCTTGAATTGGTACATCTTAAGTTGAATTCTTGGTAGATTGTTCATGCATGTCCATGTTTAAGCTAAAGTCCATGTTTTCATTTTGTTTTCCAATTATTGAGCTCAATTGAGCAAGAATTGAAGCTTGAATTTGGTTTAAAGCTCATGCATTGCATGTTTGAAATTGTTCTTGAAATTGAGTTTGAAAAAATGGTTTTAATTGACTCACCTTTGGAGCTTGATTTCATAAATTGACTTTTGAAACTTGTTATACATTGTTCTAGAATGTATTTTCCAGAATTTGGGCCCAAGAGGTCGAGTTTTGAGTTGAGAATGCTTGGTTTGAGCTTGGAAGGCAAATCTGGAAATTCCAGATTTGGCTTCTTCGCTCGAGCGGCGATTCTCGCCGGCGACCAACGTTTCCTCTGAGCCGCGCTCGAGCGAAGGATTGGTGGCTCGAGCGTAAAAATCGAGCATCTAGTATTTTTACTGTTTCATCAGACCGCTTGAGCGAAGGAAGGCTCGCTCGAGCGAATCCTTTAATTTTGGAAGCTCGCTCGAGCGAGCATCGCGCGTAAAAATTGAGCATCCAGTACTTTTACTGTTCCATCAAACCGCTCGAGCGAAGGGTTGTTCGCTCGAGCAAAGCCTTTGATTTTGTAACCTCGCTCGAGCGAAGGAAGGCTCGCTCGAGCGAGACCCCTGTTTTCAGCAACTTTTGAAAAATGCCTTCCAACTGTATTTTTGCATCCTCATTCCATCCTAGGCATTCTTAGGCCTAGTTTAAGGCATCTTAATGAGGATTTAGACATAGAACCACACCGAGAAAATTTAGGGATTTTAACTAACATCCTTCCGACTGTGAACTTAGTGTGTGTTCTATTTGTTTACTGTTTAGGGTTGGCTCTCGGGGACGTGCTCTAGCTGCTATTAGCCCAATCTCTGTGAGTAACAATTGTGTAAAGATATGTTCAAAATGGTTATCTTTTGAATCTTGAATCAATTGTTTATTGAATCGATATTGTTTATGAATGAATGTATGTCTGTATTCTCGAATCAGACAGGGCATCCTTAGCATTGATCGTTATCTTGTTATAGAGCTCTGTCATTTCCTTGTGGAACCATATCATCGATCGATGGCCATCATTCTTGTTAGATGTAAGGCAGGTCCTTTTGGACCTACTATTTATAGGCTAATGGATGTACCACATATGACTGATTGATTGAAATACTGAAAGACTGAAATACTGTTTAATGAATTGATTTTATTACTGTAAGGACATTCATTCATAACCTCTTTACGCTGTATGTTATTCACTGGGCTTTAGCTCACTGTTTATATATATATGTAGGTTCTCGCCAGCCTGCACCAAGCTAGGAGCGTGATTGGTCCCCGCTTTTGTCAAGCCACCCTATGTGCCTCATCGCGAGGTTCCGAGTTGCCATGCTATGGCTTGGGGTGTTTTTGTGTCCCCTATCGGTCTCCTTATCTTTGTAACACTGTATAGTATCTTGCATCATATCGAGGATTAGGTTCCCTGCATCGTATTGTATATGATTGTATAGATCGTATATGGATTGTCTTGTTTTGAAGCTGTATGAATGCATAAAAATGTTTTTGGCATCTGATTTGCACTTTCAATGGACACTAGTTACTTCTTATTGGCTTCCGCCAGTTCATACATCGCTTAATCAGTATTCTTGTTCAAGAGGCTTTTCGAATCTCGGACATCGCCGATTCTGATGCTAAACCCATAGGGCCGGGTTTGGGTCGTGACACCTTTCGAGTCCGAGTGCCTCGGATCTCTAGGCTTGCTTAATACCCTTTCGAGTCCGGGCTCGAGTAAGTCTCTAGGTTCGTGGATCCAAACCCTTTCGAGGCTTAGAGCCATTCAGCCCGTTTGACAGTGATAAATCCGGGCCCACCAATCTTGGACTTGCGATAAATTCGGGCTCACTAATCTTGGGCTATTGGGCCTAAATAATTTAGTGGGCTCAAATTAGCCCCTCTTACAACTATAAAAGAGAGGCACCCCCATGGGTCTAAGGTACGTTTTTAATACTCAAGCTTGTGAGTTGAATACTTGATTATCTTTGAAAGATATACTGACTTGATCGTCGGAGTGCCCCTGGGTGGAAGAACCACCGCCGGAGTCTTTTCTTTCTGTGCAGGACAGCAGGGTGCCATCTATTCTGCCTGTGTTCTACAGCTGAATCACTAAGGAGGACAGTGTGGTCAGAAAATCACTCACACAATTATATATATATATAAAATATTATACAAATTAGTATTATATATTATGCAAATATTTGATAATTGGTTAGAATATTCTTTAATCTCTCAATCTGTCCAAAATCGTCTAAATCGCAATTTGCCAATCCGCTAATCCACCGATCCGTTATTCGATTTGTAATTTTATTCTCAAACTATCAGAACTACACCTTGCACACCCGTAATTCTAGCTATCTCAAAGACAACCAAAGGTTATTTGATAATTTTAGAACATTATTCCACATCATTCAGCACATAACAAATGTCAAATCGTGTGCTAAAAATCAATATAAAAATATTGAATCTTAGTGTTTTAACTTTAAAAAAAAAAAAAAAATTAGAACACTACATAGATTTCCTCCAAAATCACCCTATGATTTTCCGTCAAAGACACCATTTTTCTTTTTGTTTCTAGTCTCCCAAACGATTGATCTTGCCCATTGTAGTTGGAAGTGTAAGTTAAAGCTGTGCTTTCCTCTCTTTCTTTGCATGTTTGCTTTCTTTAACTTTGGTACTCGTGGTTTCCCAAACACAAAGCAAAAACTGTGATTGGGCCATCACGCTCTCAAATGGGCCTAAAAGTTGGTGAAAAACTTTAATTATTTATAATTTTTCTTTTAAAAATATAATTTTTTGTATTAAATTTTAATTTAGGTTTGATTTAACAAAAAAAAAAAAATTGTAATTGTTTTGCTTTTATACTTCTTTAGAATTCTAATAAATTGATATATAAGGCCATCTCCAACAGTTCACCAAATCTAATATTAAATTCAAATTTGATGAAAAAAAGTTATTTTTTGTATTCCAACGGTTGCACCAAAACAGTATCAAATTAAGAAAATATCAAACGTTTCACCAAACTGAAGACGTGTTGCTCCTTTCACCAATTCACTATGTATAGCCGTTAAAGCAGAAATTTGTAAAAATTTTACACATGGTGGTCGACCACCCGGTGGACCAACCGGTCGACCAGCTCATGCAAATGGTTCAACAATTGGCCTGCGAACTAGTTCAAATAGTTCAAATTACTGGTTCAAACGGTTCAAAAAAATTTGAACCAACGGTTAGGTAGGTTCAAACAGTTCAAAAAAGTTTTAAAAAAAAAATTGCCTTACCGGTTAACCTACGGGATGATTTTTCTTTTTTATACACCGTTGAAACAACTGATATCAAATTGAGAAAATTAGTCATTTTTTACTCAAATTTAGTAAAAATAATACTGAATCGTTAGAGATGTTCTAATATTAGACTTATTCGATAAATTTTGTCATGTAAATTTTAAATATATAAATTTTATTAAAAACAAACATATATATTAAAATTTATAATATTTTATAATTTTAAATATAAAATATATAAAAAAATAAAAAAAATAAAATGCCACATCAACAATGTGCAGAGTAGAAGTGCACCACAACTTTTACTCAAATACGTGTATTTGAGGGTTTTGGCGGGGGTGGTGGTTGGGGAACACTGATAGTAGGACTTACTGGGTTAAATTTTTGTAATAAATATTTAGTCTCAAATAAATATACAAATGAGACTTTTTAAATGTACCTATCCAAAAAAAATAAGAATAATAATAATAAATTCCCGTAGATATTTTGAATAATAATCTATTATGAGACTTTATTATTATTATTATTATTATTATTAATTCCCATAGAAAATTATTTTTTTTATCTACTTTTTTACACATTTTTTTAATGAAAAATAAAAAAAATTAATAAAAAAATTCAACTCCCAAAATAACCCTTGAACTTATTATAAAATAAAGAAAGATGATATATAAATCCCCTTTTTAAATCCATTTTTTAGATATAATGATATGCAAATGATATGATTAGTTGATAATTAAAGAAAATATGAGAAAAATATTACCTTGATATCCTCATTGATTGTCATATGATTACACTTAAAAATTGAATATAAATTTTAAATTATATAACAATACTTAAAATAAAATAGCAAAAATTGATGTGGATAATAGCATTTACTTATGTTAGAGCATCTCTGACCATTGTTGTTATATGCCATTGTTATTGTTATAATTTGACAATAAATAGTGTTAATTTGCTAAATTATAGTAATAGTGCTCCAATGGTCAGTTGTTATTTTGGCAAATCTCAACCAACTTTCCCTTCAAATTTGTTGGTGTTGTTTGGATATAGATTTTTTTGTAATTTTATTTTTGTTTATTTTTTGTCTTTTGTGACATTTTTTTTTACCTATTTGGAAAAATATATATATATATATTTATATTATTCCCAACTAAGCAAATATAAAAAATGAAAAATTGGAAAAAAAAATATAAATATAATTCATCCCACCAAAAAATATATCACTACATATTTAATAAATTTTTTTAACTACACATAAAAAATAAACAATCACCAATTACCCACCAACAATCATCCATCATTCACTCATCATTCATTCACCAATAACCAACCATTATTAACCCAGCATTCATTCACCAACAATAACTACCCACCCAACAATCATCCATTATATCAACTTGAGATATCCTATTTGGGTGAAGATTTTTGACTTGCGTTAAACACCCCCGAAATTTGTTACAACATTTTATGACTATATCCCATCAAGATTGAATAGACACTTGTTTTCTTGACTGATTATTTTGAAGCAAGTAAATTTTCGTAAATTCTCCCCCAAAAGTGAGCATACGATTGCGAATTGCTAACAATTGAGTCTTTCGAAATGTGACATCAAGATTTACAAATTGTCATATTTTCTTCAATGGTGAATGATTTTCCTCTCTTTGTTTTGGACGAACCTTCCATAGTGATTGGATGAAAAAACTAAAAAGAAAATAATTTTAGAGGGTTGTTGTGAAATCAAATTCAGAGATGAGATGAGAAAAGAAAAATTAAATCCAAATGTTTGCTGTTAAATAAAATTGACATAGAGGGTTTCAATTTATAGAAATTCAAAATATTACCGTTTGGGAGAAATAGCCGTTTGAAAATAGTTGTTGTAAAAAAAAAAATTAATAATGTTTTTTTAAATGACTCTTTTTATACAAAAGGAGAGCATCTCCACCATCCATGTATAAAACTTCAATGGTTGAAATGATTTTTTTAGAATCATCCAACCTTCCTTCGACTGATATGCACCGTCTTCCTCTCCCTCTCCTCAAACCACTCTCTCTTCTCCTCCTCCATGATCGACACCTCTCTCTCTCTGTGTTTTCACTTTGTCTTCTTTCTTTCTCTCTCTGTTTTCACTCTTCCTCTTATTCTCTCTATCTTCCCTCCTCTTTAACCAGTTCTTTCTCCTCCTCCACGATCGAAATGTCTCTCTCTCTCTCTACCTATGAAGCTATTTTCACTCTTCCTCTCATTCTCTCACTCTCCTCCATTATCCATACATCTCTCTCTGTCTGTGTCTCTGTTCTTGAGCTCAAGTTTTCACCGATCTTTTTACTCTCCGATCCGTCTACTCTCCGATCTCTCTCTTTCACTCTCGTTCTGTCATTAGTTCCAAGTCTTTACATCGTCCCTATTTCCTCTCTCTGTCTCTGTCTCTGGCTCTGGTACAATCTCTATCTATATACATACTCATATATATATATATGCTTTGATTTTTTGTTTGTTTTTCTGGTTTTTTATGTGAATCTGAGGTGACGATTTTTGAAACTCCATTCTTGCGATGGCTCGAAACCGGATCTTCAAGGAACTCAAGCATCTCCAGAAGATCTTCAAAGAACACAGTCTGGTATGTTTACTAAAATTTGCTTAATTATTTATTTTGATTTTTGGTTTAATTTTTGTTCATCCATCTATTTTTATTCATTCATTTATTTTATTTTGATCTTCAATTTGACTGAAGCCTATTTTGGCTTGGTTTATTGTGATCATATCTATTTGATTTGGTTTGGTTTATTGTGATGATAATATCCATCTGATTTGGATCGACTAATTTGGTGATAAATGATTAAAGAAAATAAAAAATTAAGAGAAACAGAATTTGAGTTTGTCAAATTTATTTTGAAATTTGTTACTTTGGCAACAAAATTGAAAATTGGGTTTGATTTTGAATTTTTTGGGTTCCCTACTGTTTCAATTATGTTTTTATCAACTGAATTTGGTGCCAAAAATCTGTTGATATTTGCTAATCTGACAAGTTTGGCAGCTGCTATTCAATCTGCCAAATTTTAGAACAGATATGGCATCTGCTATCTTTGGCAAGTAGAATAGCAGGCCATTGAAGACCCTCTTTTTGCCATTCTTATCAAATTTTAGCTTTGACAAGTTGAATAGCAGCTCCATTGGAGATGCCTTACAAGTGATTCTCTTTTTTTGACCCATGTATCCATTCATCCATTTCTCTATATACACACACACTATCAACTTGTAAAGCATATGGGCAGGGATGGAGCCAAAAAAGGCTCAAGAGGGTCACGTGCCCTCCTCAATTTCAAACTTTTTTTGTTTTTGTTTTTGTTTTGTGGTCATATATAAAATGTATTCTTTTTTTCTTCTTAACATGTTCTTTGGCTAAGGATTTGTTATATTATTCACAATAGGTAGTTATTTGATACTTTGGGAACACTATGTGGTATTGTTTATGTAGTAGTCTAAACCAATAGTGTTGTGAGAAATTGTATGGATTGAATATAATTAACTCATTATTTTTAAGTAGTTGACAAACTACTTAGTATGATTTGTAATTTCTCATGCTTTGAACATTACATAGGCAACGCCATATGGTACTTTAAGATTATTTAATAATTTTCATTCAAAACACACCATTTATAAGTAATATCATCTCTTTAATATTTTTCGTGAAATAAAATTTAAATAGATTTTATAATAATTTGCACTATAAATGATGTGTTTTTATTTTTTAAAATTAATAATTTTAATCCATAATTTTTTGTACTAAAATTACAAACTTACATCACTATCCCATTCTGAGTTATTATACACTATTATAAAATTTTGATTTGTTCCTATTAATCATGATTTTTAATTTCTTATATTTAAATTTAACTCATAAAATTATTATTATCTTAATATTAATCATGATTTTTTTTAAAATAAAAAATTATAATTAATAAGTACTTCTTCTAACTTAATTTTCTAACTCCGACGCTGGGTGTGCCCAAAACCAGCTCTTCCAAATCACTAGCCACAACCCATTATATACTCGCCTCTCTGTCCTCACATCACCCAATTGTGTTCTATAGCCATGGAGAACTCTTCTTCTTCTCCTCCTCCTCCTCTACCTCATCATCAACTCCTCTCCACCCTCCTCATCTCCGCTGTCCCCCTCTTACTTTTCATCATTTTTATCACCCAATCACGTCGAAAACTCCCATACCCGCCGGGCCCGAAAGGGTTTCCGGTGATCGGAAACATGTTGATGATGGATCAGCTGACTCACCGGGGACTAGCCCGACTCGCCGAGCAATACGGTGGACTATTCCACCTCAAAATGGGCGGCTTACACATGGTAGCGATTTCATCACCGGAGATAGCCCGTGATGTCCTTCAAGCCCAAGACAGCGTGTTCTCGAACCGTCCGGCCACCATGGCTATCGCCTACCTGACCTATGACCGGGCCGACATGGCCTTCGCTCAATACGGTCCGTTTTGGCGCCAAATGCGAAAGATTTGTGTCATGAAGGTAATTGTTAAAAAAATATTTTGTAATAATACAATTGTTTTCAATCATGGTTTTAAATTAATGTATTGGTGTAGTAAAAATTTAATTCAACAATGATTTGATTGATAGATTTTAAACCAATTTTTAAGCAAATACAAATAAAAATCAAGTTTTGTGGTTGAGTTTATACCTTAAACAGATTAAAAAAATTTCTAAAAGTAATTAGACAAGGAAAAGATAGAATATAAAAGAATATATATTAATTTGAATGAATTATTACTTGTCACAATAACTTAAATACGAACAAAAAATTCAATAAATACAATAATCGACAGAAAGAATAGAAGTGGGAGGTTTAACGAAAGCTATTACTAATCTACTTATTCCTAATGATATTAAGTTAAACTGTTCTTAAATAAATATCACGTTTTGTGAATAAGGTTTGAGATGTGCTTTTTTCATTCTTCAAAAGGTCTTGTTATGGTGTGCAATCTTTAAAGTTGCAGACCATATGCAACCAACACAAAGAGTGTAAGTGTAAGGTGTAAACATAAAACAGAGGCAAACAGAAAGGCGTAAATGAGTTGCATACCATGTACTTTGCACACTTAAGAAAAGTCTTTCTTCAAATTTTCCTTTTCTACTTATTTGGCCACCTCATGTTGTAACTATCAATCTATGATTTTCCTTAATCTTTGCTCCACTAAAACATATCCCATTTTCATAAGAACTATATGTAGATTTTGTACTTTGACTTAGTGTTGGCTCCTTGATCCTAGCAACTATTGTTCAAATAGTTGCAATGACTAACTTTTTAACCCTTTATTTAACATATCATTATGTTCACGTCTTTAATATATCTGTCACGTCAATAAAAATAATAATAACAACAACAAATGTGGCCAATATTATTCTTTAAAAATAGTATATGATTTCAATCGACAGATTATAATTAAATTTGACCATAATTAATAGGTCATGATCGATAGAAAAATAAAATATGAAATAAAATTTATGAGTTGGCAGTATGCCAGAATTACTGTTTCATTATAAATTTTCTGACAGGTTTTCAGTCGGAAACGGGCTGAGTCATGGGCATCGGTACGCGAAGAGGTCGATTTACTGATCGGAAACATCGCGACCAAAGTAGGATCGCCGATTAATGTAGGCGAGGCAGTGTTTTGTTTGACGAAAAACATAATATATAGAGCGGCGTTTGGGACGATAACTGACGAAGGACAAGAAGAGTTTGTGAAAATTTTGCAGGAGTTTTCGAAACTGTTTGCAGCTTTCAACATCGCCGATTGTTTCCCATCGATGGGTTGGATTCATGGGAAGGAGCTCAGTAATCGGCTTGAGAAAGCTCGCAGATCGCTTGATGGGTTTATTGATAAGATTATTGATGAGCATGTTGAGAAGAAGAAGAAGAAGAAGAGAGATTGTGAGAATGATGATGATGGTGAAGTGGAGACTGATATGGTGGATGAGTTGATGGCTTTTTACAGTGAAGATGGTAGGAAAGGAGATGGGGATGAGTTGAAGATCACCAAAGATAACATCAAAGCCCTTATTATGGTAAGTAATTCAAAACTAAATAAGTAGTCATTAAAAAAAATTGCATTGAAATCACATGCTTCTCACAAATGTTTGTATTTATAGATGTAAATATTTTTGAGAGATTGGTGATTTTGATTATGAAATATTTTGGTTGTAGTAGGAATGCTTAATTAAAAAATCCATGAATGTATTCTAGACACATAAAGGCCTATTTTGGGAAGTGTGTTATAATCCACTTCTCAGATTATAACCCACTTCCTCTCTCACAAAAAAGTTACTTATAAGTAACTTTTTACAAAAAAATTGACTATAATCATCTCCCCAAAATAATCTAAAATCTCATATCCCTAACAATTTCTCCCTTATAAATTGAGAGTGTAAGCTTGGGCATCGCGACTCATACCAATTGCCACCTTTCATATTGCTTTCTCAAAATACTAACACAAAAATAATAAAGACATTAAAAAAACTAATTACATTTAACACTGTGTTCGCTTGAAAGTAAAAAATCAACTTGCTCAACAAATTCATTTTCTAATTCATTTTAGTCATTCTAAAAAAATTTTAAAAAGTCAAAAAAAAAAATGCCAAAAAAATTAGTGCTGTTATTATTATTTTTTAAACTTATTTTTAATCAATAATTAAAATAAAAATAAAAAAAACCGGTAAATTTCAACATCTCATGTGAATGCACACGCATGGACCAAGACCACCTAATAACTGCACCTACGATTTAGGTTGTGTTTGATGTCATTTTCAAATCAATTTTTAAAATAAATTTTTTTTAAAAAAATTGTTTGATTTACAATTTTATCAAATTTATTTTAAAAATTATTTTCTCTCTCTTATCTTCTTCTCTCACTTTTGGTTTTGAAGATTTGAAAAATTATTGAATTACCTTGGCATTGCGACATACCAATTGCCACCTTCCATATTGTTTTCTGAAAGGAAAATTTAGTTAAAATCCTTCTATTGAATTTTTATTTGGTAAAAAAGACAGCTTAATTTATTATGTTTCATTAATTTTTTAAGAAAAAAATAAATAATTGAATAAAGATAAAGCAAAATATATATATATATATATTTAGATAATATTACCAGAGTAACATTTTATTATGCGAACTAAAGTAACATGTTACTATGAGACAGAGTAACATGTTACTGTTTACATTAATTTTGAAGGTAATAATTTTTTTTTTTTCCAATCCTTTTCATTTTATTCCTAAACTAACTTCCATAAAAAAAAAAAGTAACAGAATTTGTCACATCACTAACACATCAGCTGTGATGTAAAAAATTTACTAAAGATGTAAAAAATAAAAAATAAAAAACAAAATTAGAATTTTTTTTAGTCTTTAATGAACTTTTTTTAAAAAAATTTATTCATAAACATTATTACATTATAGATGCATCTAAATTAGATGCAGCTAAAAAAATAAAAACAAATTTAACTAAAAAAAAGAAAAATTTACTAAAGACGAAAAAAAATGATAGTAATTTTTTCATTTTAAAATTGACAATATAAGTATTTGAGCAACTATATTTTTATTTTTATTTTCGTCTTTAGTAAAAAAAAAAAAATTCAGTTAAATTTGTTTTTATTTTTTTGGTTGCATCAAATGGAATTTTATTTTGTTTCATAAATTTGCCTTTTTAGTTAAATTCTAATCAAAAATTTTTATTCTTAAACATAAAAAGAGCGAAATTTACATTTATAGATATTATAGAGAAAGAGGCTGTAAAAATAAAAATAATTATAATTATAATTATAATTTTTTTCATAAATTTATGATAATTTGAAAAAATTAATCTTTAACTGTTGTAATTTTTTTATTTTATTTATAAACTTTATATATAAATAGAATTTACAATTGCATGATATTTTATAGGACGTGATGTTTGGCGGCACTGAAACAGTCGCATCGGCGATCGAATGGTCAATGGCGGAGCTAATGAAGAATCGGGAAGATCTAAAGAAGGTCCAACAAGAACTCGCCGATGTAGTAGGCTTACATCGGAAAGTCAACGAGTCTGACCTCGAAAACCTTCCTTACTTCAAATGCGTAATCAAAGAAACCCTCCGCCTCCACCCTCCCATCCCCCTCCTCCTCCACGAGACTGCCGTCGACGCCGCCGTCGCCGGATTCCGAATTCCGGCCAAGTCCCGAGTAATGATCAACGCGTGGGCGATTAATCGCGATAAGGATTCATGGGTCGACCCGGACTCTTTCAAGCCTTCGAGGTTTCTCAATGGTGGGGCTCCGGATTTCAAAGGAAGTAACTTCGAGTTCTTACCATTCGGGTCGGGTCGGAGATCGTGTCCGGGTATGCAACTCGGACTCTATGCAATGGAGCTCGCAGTGGCCCATCTCTGCCATTGCTACTCTTGGGAGTTGCCTGATGGAATGAAGCCTAGCAAGCTTGATATGAATGACGTGTTCGGACTCACTGCGCCAAGAGCGATTCAACTCGTCGCAGTGCCGAGTCATCGGTTGCTTGGTTCACTTGCTTGAAAGAGGAGAGAGAATTGGATTATTATTATAGTATAGAGAATAACAGTAGTGATTTAGACTCCCTCAAACTTCAATCCCCACCCCCCCCTTCCCACACGTACATGGCGGGTGGTGATTGGAAGAGGAGAAAAAAAAGAAAAAGTGACCAATCAAAAAAGAAAGAGGGTGAAAGAAAGGGAGTCCTAATCTTTATTTTAAAAAATAATTTGGATGGCACCGTTTGGATGGTAATTAAAAATAATGAATAATTGATAGTCGTGTACTTACTTCCAAACGGTGCCTAATGTGTTTTATTTTATTTTGTGTGGATAATGATGATTTGTTATGCTTTCTTTTTTTTCTTTTTTCCTTTTATTTTATGAACTTATGTACATGAAAAATTCTACAATGAAATGGTGTCCAAACTTTCATATATATATTTTTTTTCTAAGGAATGCAAAAGTTAAAATTTGATATTGCATTTTCAAAATCATATTTGAATAATAAATTGTTCCCAAGTTGTTTATGTGCATGTTCAAATTTTAATGATATATGGGTATTTGGGTATTTCAGTAAAGTGATGATGCATGAGACTTAGCTTCCATTTGGGAAGTGGGTTGGCTTTTTGGCTTTTTGGCTTTTTTGGCTATATAAGCCTGGGGCTCAAAAACCTGGTTTGGGAAGGGCTTTTTGGCTTTTTGACTTTTTTGGCTTTTTGGTGAGATGTCATCCACTGAAATTACCAAACTGCCCTTTTGATAACTTTTGTTTGGTTTAAAATTTTTTTTTTTTTTTGGGGTGTGGTTTTCCCGAATTTTGCTTTATTTATTTATTTATTTTTTTATTTTAAATTTGTGGCATGTATGGGCCGTTTTTTGCTTAATGTTTTTTTTATTTTGGGTTTTATTTTATTTTGATAAAATATTTATTTATTTATTTTATTTGTTGTTTGGATTTGCCGTATTATTTTGTTTTTTTTAATTTTCGGTTTTATTTGCCTTCTTTTGTTAAAATAATTTATTAATTTATTTTTTTTTTGGATTTGGCGTAGTTTTTTTAAATTTTATTATTTTATTATTTTGGGTTTTATTTTGGCTTTTTTTGGTAAAATATATATAGATTTTTTAATTTGTCATTTTTTTATTAATTACTAATTTACGGTTTTGTCGGTTTTTAGAATAAATTTTTTAATTTGTCAATTTTTTTATTAATTACTAATTTACGGTTTTGTCGTTTTTTATAATAACTTTTTTAACTTGCCATTTTTTAATTAATTACTATTTTACGGTTTTGACGTTTTTTATAATAATTTTTTAATTTGCCATTTTTTAATTAATTACTATTTTACGGTTTTGACGTTTTTTCATTTGTAATTTACGTGTTTTGCCGGTTTTATTAAGTTAAAATGTTATTATTTTTTTAATTTGTAAATTATTTTAAAATGTTATTAATGTTATTAATTTACGTTTTTATTTTATTTTAAATAATTTAATTTTAATTTATAATAATTTAATTTTAATTTAATTTTAAATATTTAATTTTAATAATAATTTAATTTCTGTTTTTTTATAATACTTTAATTTTAATTTTATTTTAATAATAATTTAATTTGCGTTTTAAAATTTATATTTATTTTAATTTTATTTTAAGTATTTAAATAATGTAAATAATCTAAAAATTCTGTCAATAGAAAAAAATTAAAATAAATATACAAAAAATTATTTTAAGGCAAAAAAATTTTTGTAATTTAAATAAAACTCACATAATAAATTATTTTTAAAACTCATAACCAAACACATAACTTGAAACTCCATACTACTTTCACAACTCTACACTCAAATTATAACAAAAACACTTAACAAAAAATTAAAATATTTAAAACTATTTTTATAAAATAGAGTTTGAATTTATTTTTATAAAATATTTTAACAAAAAACAAAAAAATATTTTTTTTTTTATTTTTTTTTTTTGGCTGCTGCCGCATTTTCATTTTTTGGATGAGGGGTAGTTTTGTGAATTGGAGGTTAGAGTTGAAGATTGCAAAACAAGATTGTTGGTTTTGTCATTTAGTGGGCTTTTGAGCCTTTTTTGTCCTTACATGGCTCATTGAGCCCATGAGCTCTTCCCAAACATTGCCTTAATGGATTAACAAACAAAATTTATAAAAATTTGATCTTGTAATATTGTAAATTAGGGAACCTATAAAAAATCAATACTTTGTGGCATTGTAGGTTTGGTACTACGAATCTATGATGATTAAGGACTAGAAAATTGGTTAAATTTCGGGTGTGGGTGTGGGTGTTAGGTGGAGGTGAGGAAGGAAGCTTCTATGACCTATGACCTCTTTTAACATAATAAGTACATGTGATGACTTGAATTTAATTAGATATGACACAGGTCATGATCAACCAATTAGAGATCACAATGAGAATTGAAAATTGGAACACTTTCAAACGAATACAAAAATCACTCTATTCAAATTGCCTCACCAACCAGAGTGAAATGACATTTTTTTGTTAGATGGTAGTGAAATGACATGTTTTAACTCCTAATGCCTCACCAAATTTGTAGTTTAGGTCGGCTCACCAACCAAAATATTATGCCTCCTAAAAAAAAAATGTGATCCCATATTATAACAGAATTAGTAATGCCGTAATGATTAAAATTGTTATTTATCAAATGTTGTATTATCACTGTATTAGTGAAATGAATTTACACTTTTTGCATATTATACTAATGCAAAGACGTCACGTAAAACAATTTTTATTTTCTTTTTTTTTTTTGAGTACATAAAAATACAAATAAAAAAGGAGTAGGTATGAAAAGAAAACATGATAGTGAGAGGCTGAAATAAAATCTCTAAATTGCGACAAAGATGGTGTTTTACAATTTAATGCGCAGACGATGAGAGATTTAACCAATTGGATTTTACTTGTCAATAGTTGTCAAACTCAAAGATGCTACATAGTTTGTACCCAAAAAATAAATAAATAAAAGTAGTGTTATATAAATTTTAAAAATAAAAAATAAAAAAACGAACTGATAAACTTATGATATGTACTGATGTCGAAATTATTAAATATATTCCTTTTAGACCATGAGAAGATCAATTTTAAATAAAATTAGCAAGTGTGGCATAAATAAAAAATAAAAAATAAAAAAATTCTATGAGCATCAGTTGAAAATTAACTAATGTAAGTCCTTCCCCAGGCATCTGTGTCTTATCTTACAAAATTGATAATTTTTTATTTATTTATTTTAATAATAAGTAAGAATTAATGAAAGAAACAAATATTTCAAGAGTAATCACAATTGGATTGTTTTGGAAGGACCTGACTCTTCCTTTGGTATGTTGCTTTTAATTTCATCTTACTATTTTTGAGTTTCTGTATATCATCACATGTTAGGTTTCCAGTCAAACAAAAATCACATGTGTTCTAATAAATGAAGATTATTTTCTGCTAGATTCCTAAATTTCATTATTATTTTATTTTCATTAAAAATAAAAATAAAATAAAAAATCCCAACCATGGAGATGCATAATTTTTACTCATGATTCTTTTTCCTTCACAAATTCAAGATTCAAACACAATTAATAGTGTTTGGTTCATTAGCATGAAGTGAAAGATAATAATCACTCCATAAAAAATAAGAAATAAAAAATAAAAACCATCCTACGCTAACCAATCAAATGATAAAAGGTCGAATTCAACAAGGTTGCAGGCACGGAATGCCGATCATATCCAATAAAGAAAGTCGTGCCAATCAAATCCATTAAAAGAAGCCTAATCAAAACAAGCAAACAAGATCTGACTTAGTTGATGATAGAGGCTAAGAAACGGTCATTCACTCCTATTCTATCTCGAACATGATCTTTCTGATATCTACTTTTGTTAATTGTTTGTTCGAGTGCGTGTTTGTATATTTTGGTATAACGGAACCTTTGAGGAAGTGGTTGAGATATGGAGATATGCCGATTGTGTCATAGTTTTAGAAATGCGTGGGATGCAAGCTGTGTTGTCGGTAGAAGGTGAAATGCAATGAGGATGCCAATGACCAATGAGTTTGAGAGTGATATACATTGAAGTAATCTTTGTGGCATTTCCTGAAGGCTTAAGCTTGGTGTAGAATGACTGGCATCTCATCATAATAATAAGTTGGCATCAAAGGTGGGTTTGAGATGATGACACTGTTTCTTTCGTTTCCAACTCCTAATAATGAGTCGATGCCAATGACCAATGAGTTTGAGAGTGATATATATTGAAGTAATCTTTGCGGCATTTCCTAAAGGCTTAAGCTTGGTGTAGAATGACTGGCATCTCATCATAATAATAAGTTGGCATCAAAGGTGGGTTTGAGATGTTGACACTGTTTCTTTCGTTTCCAACTCCTAATAATGAGTTGACATCAAGGTTTTAAAAAACGGTCACAACCATTACGTAACACCGTTATGTAATAGTTCTGGTAGTTCTCGCCACCTGTTATGACTGCTATAGCAATGTGACAGAAATTTGTGAAAGAGAGAAAATTTTATTTTGGATAGTGTTGGAGTAAAGGTATTTTCGGTATTTCACAGTTCTACTCGTCTTAATACTACATATTTATAGTTAAAGGGGTGCGTCTATCTCTCTGTATTGAATTGCAAATCTTTTAGATCATAATGAAATCACAGTAATCATGGGCGTTTTTAGGTTCTAGTGTGCTTGATTTAGTTTCTTGTTTTTTCCTATTTGTGTTTCGTGCATTACACGATCCTAGTTTCGTATATCAATTCTTTATCATTTGAACCTAGCCAACAATATTCAAGTGAATTTGCACCCAGAAAAAAACTCCTAAAAAAATAATATAAAAGAGCAGAAAAAACAAAAATAAAAAATTACAGCAAATCAGGCATTTCTTTAGCCCTTCAATAGAGGAAACTAATAAATATTGTACACATAGCACGTCAATAGGAGTTACGCAACTATTGTGAGAGACTAATGGTTAGCCTAGTGAATAAGCGCTTCCTCACCGAGCGTGATGCTAAGGTTCAAGTTTCGTAGTTTCTACTTTTCCTCCCTTTCATACTAATTGTTTGACAAAACAGAAGAAATTGTTGTTGTGGATTCACACAAGGCAACAGTGCAGTTTCTATCTCATATATACATATAGATATTACGTACTAAGAAGAAGAATTTCAACTATTCCGACAAAAAAGGAAAAATTGAAAAATATACGTCCTAGCAAGAACAGATCACGAATATATTGGAACATATAACAAGTAAAGTCATGCACATCATGCATACATCTATCTGCAACAACTTTCAAGGACCACAAAAAGAAAAAAAAAAATTAAGAGCAGAAAATTGTACTAGTAGGTGTGAAGGCTTTCCAAATGAAGCTAGGTCCACCCACCATCCATCTTTTACATTCTACACCTTCAAGCTAAAAGTTTTGAAGGTGCACAAGCATACAGAGTCAAACAAAGTTGCACCAAGTAAAATTGGTGTTTATACCAAACAGAGTGAAGATATTAGTTCCAGCCAACTTGGATTTGCTTCTTTTGAGATCCAAAAAAAATGACTACTTAACAACGTCGCTAACATTTCCCAGGTTTTAAGGGTTGCCGGAACCCTCTAAAAAGAATCACACTAAAACACATCACGTCACCTCTAAATGTCAAAGCTAATACCTACCCTACAACAGGATGCGGATTACGGCAAGACCAACAGTAGAGATTGAGACGAGAGTACCTATGCAGTATTTGATCACATCATACTTTGCTGCTTCCAACTGGGCTCTTAATGCATGAATTTCCTGCAGAGAGAATAGAGAAACTGAAATTAATGCTTGGAGTCAGAAGTACAAAACACATCATATTTCTCAAATGCACATCATAAAGCTCACTCGATCAAGCTTGTTAGTGAGGTTGGTGGTTTCTGCATTCTGATTGGCGAGTTCATCTCGTATGCGCCTGCAATTCATTGCAAGGATGAATCAAATGGAGGTGAAAACAAAGGAAATTAAGGGTTAGATGGAGTTCTATTTCTCACCCTCTTTCAAGATTTAAATCCAGTCGTTGACCTGCTGTGACCTTGTCAATCTCATACCTGTTTCATAGCACAAAAGCCTTGCACTGAGAATATCACGATTGAAAAGAGAAAATGGAAAAAACACTACATGACACTTTGAAGGCAAACAGACCTAAGTTCACTCCGCATTTTCTCTATGTCACTCCGAAGCTTTTCAGTCTCGCGTTGCAACAAAGAAAAGTGATGCTCCTGCAGCAAATAAAATTCTTAATATTCTTTTTCTTTTCTTTTCTTTTTTGATAAATAAAATTCTTAATATTCTACACAAGGGTGCATCACTATTTAGGGTTTAGGGTTGCTTTAGTTATAACAAAAACACAATGTACTAAAACAAGCAGACTTAAGACAATGGAATCTATATCAGCCATCAAAAATTATTTTTTATAACACTATCTTCCCAAGTGGATGGAAAAACTAAAATGTCTGCTCCAAAGGGAACAATGGTCCAGCACGTAAGGCAATTTGATCAGAGATGACATGAGCAAAGCAGTGGCAGCGGTGGGCTGAAAAGGACTCAAATCAAATTACATGTCATAAAAATCGAGGCTGGTAACAACACAAACGTCTCCACCCTCTCATCACTCTACTCACTTCTTTTGCCATTCATTCCCCCACACTCTATCCACTACTTAATCTTGGAAGACGAATCCACTACGGTTACATATTACTCCTCTCAAACCTTTATGCATATATCGAATTGTTGGTGCATAGAAGAACCCTTACGGTCTACTATGGGAGACCTAGAAACACTCTACAAGTTTTAAAAAAGCATTTCCCTACACAGACACTTGCCAGGGCGATTTTGCTGTTATTGATGAACTGTTCTCTGCACATCTATGTGTATTTATTTCTCAATAACAGCATCATCGAGCATTAAACAATGCCCTTGAGTTTCATTTTGTATCAAGTTCCCCCAAAATTTCAATCAGCACATAAATTTGATGACCTGCATAAAAAATGCAGCCAGTTTTTGCATGAACTAGATACCATTACTGTAGTTTATACCTTACTGGACTATGCTAGAAATGAAGTGTCCAAGCATAATGAGCAATTTGAACATATTGCTGTGCAAGATATTTAAGAGCATCCAAAAATAATCTATAAGAGCCTCAAAGTCATTGGCCACTCAAACTTCCGTCTAAAAATGTATCGCATGGCACTTGTTCTATTTTCAACATGTTTCTTCAATCTAAAAAGCCATAGGGCATCACAAACTATATTTGATAAAAAGAGAGAACTACTACTAACAACCACAAACTCATTTAGTGAGAATCCCTACCATTATTCTTCTACACTTAACATATAGAATCACACGCAAAGCTATCTTCATGTTCCATAGGGATATCTAACTCTGAAAGGCCTCTAAAATAGTCATCACTTTCTTGAAGACATTCATGAACAGTCAGTAAGCCAAACATGGGAAAAGAAAATACATGGTGAGTTGTGAGTTTTTATCTTTAACATTAAGAGACAACGAAGGAGAATAAATAGATGATACCAGTATATCTTTTCCTTGTTCATTGCCAAATATTAAACCACCTAACAATCGTCAACAATACAACGTGATAGCAAATCCCACTAGGGTTGTGACTTTTAAGAGCAAGAAATAGTATCAAAGATGGTGGCATAAATAGCAAGGGTTGTAAAGATTGGTAAACATTTGTCTTATAGTTTCTTGTGATGAACAACAGACATGGCAGAAACCTTCAAAAAGTACAGAATTTATTGTAATTTTTTATACGTTGACATCTTCTACAAAAAATTGTGTATCTCTTTGGAAACAAAATACTGAATGGTTGATCTCAGTGCCTTCAATTGACAGAGGAGAATGGAAGGTTTGATAAAATATATAAAACAAGTCCAGCTGCCACAGGGCACACTATTGAGACGTCAAAGAAAAAATGTTGACAATAAGAGTATATGCAGACAAAAACTCATGGAAATTACATAATTTTTCATTCAAAAACTTACTTTTAGATAGAAGTGGCACTTTTCTATTTGAATTTTTGAGTCATTTTAGTTTCTTTTTTTTTTGTTGCTGGTACCTTCTGAACCTATCAATTCTCCAATTCTGATTCTTCCCAAATCGGGGGAGGATTACACTTCCAATGGAATGGGTTAGTTTGGTATTATTTTCATTTTTGGCATTTTCATTTTTTGTGTCTTTGGGGGGAAAATGAAATTGAAAACACACATCGTTTCATTTTTGTGTGAAAACAGTTTATGAAAATCCAGAAGAAAAAAACTGTAAAATGAATTTTTTCAAGAAAATTTTTCCAAAAACATTTAGCCAAAAAGGTTTTTTTGTCAGTACTTGATTTTATTTTATTTTATTTTTTTTGCATAGGTAAGTCATAAATTTTATACCAAAATCAAATATTACAATGAAGCTCATTACAAGCCCAAAGGCAAAACACCCTTCGAAGAGGGAAAAAAACGCCTAGCTCCTACACAAAATCTTAAACATGAAGCTCTTGATATGTAGACTGACTTAACAAGTGAAAAATATTTGAACTGACCATTATGTTGATCCAATGGAACTAAAAAATTTCTTATAGAAAGTGAAACACTTGATTAATGTATTAAATGGATAACTCACAAAAGAAACTTCCTACTGATTACAATTAAAGTACAAGACATATACTTCATAAATGGTGCTAAGAAGCTAGAAACTCCAACTTATGAGAAATTGGCTCTCCAAAATGGCCCAAAGAAGCTTCTATGTCAAAACCAAATACATACATAATTCATAAAGGGGTATACTTATGACAGGCCTGCTCCTGAAGGGTCATTTTTCTTTTTTGTAAAAGAACAAAAATATATTTTGACTATGTGGCAGTCGCGTGAAAGGGGCATGGATGTCGACATTTTGGAGAATGATCACTATGGTGGTTATTAAAACCACTTATAGGAGATTTTTGAGAGACACAAATATCCAAATCCTAATTCCGAATCTCAAATGAGAGACACAAAAAAAGAAGAAGGAACCATTCACCATTCAACATTCAAACACTCGTAAGGTTTTGTTGCACACAGAGAGAGAGAGAGAGAGAGAGAGAGAGAGATTCTTAAAGTTCTCAGGGCTAGTTACATCAACTGAAATAACCACTTAAAAAGAAAATACCACTAACCCCAAGTTATGCCATTACAAAGAACCTTGTACATGGCCTATCAAAAAAGGAGAAGAGAAAAAATTATATCCATAAGCTTACAACACCTCCTACAAAAGTGGAATCCTGTAACAGACCAAAAATGTAGTATACTGGGATTCAAAATCAAGTTATAAAACAACAAATTTCTTCTTGGCAACTACAGACAATTTTATTAAAGGTAACCAAGATGCCGAAGGGGCATTATCCATGGGCAAAAGACTACACTCTAATTCGTTAAGTACTAAACGAGAAGTTTACTTCAACCATGACTATTCCAACAAGAATCCAACTAGCACAATATTGTACTCTTTTGTCTTTATTTACTTACCCTTAAAAAAAATAAAAAAAATTCCTTGTCTGCTTTCTTTTGAATTTTTTGACTCTGATGCTTACCTATCTTGGCTAACTAATCTTGTCAACAATTAAAATTTCATCAAGAAACTTACATATTCAAACATAGGAGTTTAGAAGGGTTTACAATTGATCCTTAACATAATCCAATCAGAGTTGAATATTCAATTGTTTCATTAAGAACTATTGTCACACTAGCTACAAATCTATCATTCACACATGCATAGACATACACAAGTCCTTACAAATGCGAAAATCTTAGGCCAAGTTTGGCATCTCCCCAAAACGACAAAAAGCCAAAAAGTTACTCAAAAAGTTAAAAGGTTATCACTATCCACCAAAAAAAAAATTTTTAAAAATTAATTTTCCACACAAAAGTACAACTCAGCAATCAAGTTAGCTTCAGCTCTGTGCTACGTTTGTTAAGAAAAATTGCACAGTTTGAGTATAATTTTCACA